>JAPDNY010000008.1:21363192-22563192 GCA_029375565.1 Gekko gecko | reverse complement strand
CACCAAATGCCATTGATTTGTGTGAAAACTGTGTCTGGCTAGCACAGATGACCACCATGTGGGAAAAGCTTTATAAAAATCTGAGGAGATCAAATCTTCCCCAAATCTTTTCCAGAAGCCAATGAGGTAATTATACCTTTGATCTCTTTCTCCGAAACTGGGGCCCATTCAGGGAGGTCTGAGGTATCTAAGATGGAACTCTGCAACTGAGATATAACTACAGGGAAAGAAGATGCACATGACCCAAAACCCTTACTGAAGTGCTGTACCCAGATTTTAGGAGGGATATGCGCAGCTGTCTGTCGGGAGGAGCTGTTTATCCCACTGGAGGGGAGACACCAAGGGGCTCACAACATCCTCTTATCCTTTGTTTATCCACGCCCTGTGAGGTGGGTCAGTCTGAGGGTGTGTGACTAGCCCAAGGTCACCCAGGAAGCTTCCGTGACAGAGTGGGGATTCAAACTTGGGTCTCCCATATCTTAGTCCAACACTCTAACCACTAATCCACACTGACTAATTAAAGCATAGTAATTTTAGTAAAATAGCACCTACACATTGAACATGTCAACAGGAGGTGATTTTTAAGAGAGTGAATTGCAGCTCTTATGACAATCCGATTCAGTCCTAGGTGGGTTTGAAAAATTCGGATGAAACATACTGTGAAAAGTGATATCATCCTGTGTACCAAATCATTTTCAAATGAACTGAAGGCTTTCCTGTAGAATTCAAATGCCTTTTGAAGCCTCTGAAAGCTGATGTGGTGTGGAGGGTCTTCCTTTTGACTGTTTCATTTCAGTAGATGGAAGGCTTGACTTGGGACTTACAGTTCCCCGATTTCAAATTCTTGCTTAAGCACATCTTTCAGCAAATAAGTTCCTTCATTCTCAAGCTTCCATCTCTAAAATGGAGGCGTTAAGGACCTAAGTTTTGATGATGACGATTGAGTTAAAGCTGTTGAAGTACCTTGTATTATAGATGTGCTGTAGAGACTGTATGTATAAACAGAAGCCAGGGTGTGGTCATGTAGGTCAGAAGGCACTTGAAGGGATCCAGCAGCCGGAACAAAAGACAAACCAAAATTTTACCTGCAGTTACTGTGATAATTCCCCTTTACTTGTTTTTTTTTTTAAAATAAAATAATGGTTTCCATTCATACAACGTAGCACCCTTGGAGACAACCTGCCCACCGCAAACATGGGGCACAATGGGGTGAGCAGCAAACAACTAGCTTCTTAGTTTGTACTTCTGGATCACAAGGGGCAGGTTTAGCTCCCATCCCTGCAGTGTCTTTCAGTAAGTAAGACAGTGGGACTGGAGAAAAGACTTTCCCTGCCCTTTTCAAGTCAAAGGGTCAAGAAGCAAGTGATGTGGAAGACTTCTGTGTGAGAAGCTGGAAAGCCTCTGCTAGTTGGAGTAGACGACTCACCTTGGTTTGGTATAGTGGTTAAGTGCATGGACTCTAATCTGGGAGAACCGGGTTTGATTCCCCACTCCTCCACTCGCAGCTACTGGATGACCTTGGGCAAGCCATAGTTCTGTCAAAGCTAGTCTCTCAAGGACAGTTCTCTCAGAGCTCTCTCAGCCCCACCTACCTCACCGGGTGTCTATTGTGGGGAGGGGAAGGGACAGGAGTTTGTAAACTGCTCTGAGACTCTGAGTGAAGGGCAGGGTATAAATCCAATCTCCTCCTCCTCTTCTTCTTCCCAACTGTCTTTTTCCCCTCTTCCCAACTGTCTTTTTCCTCTCTTCCCAACTGTCTTTTTTTCTCTTCCCAACTGTCTTTTTTTCCTTTTCTTCCCAACTGTCTTGACTTGATATAATCCACTTTCCTGTATCTCGGAATCACTGATTCTCTGGGCCAAGTGTTTTTTTAATAGCTGTAGTTTATTTCTGTGTTGACTCCACTATACTGAAAGAGAAAAGCAAAGTAGAGAATAGAGCGAGGAAAGGAGGATGGGGGGAAAAAAGCAGGGCAGGGCAATAAGGAGGAGTCAGAGGACAGAAAAGTAAAACCTTGTGTTGAGAAATCCTGCCTTGCAGGGGTCTTTTCGGGGGAGCCCACCGGAGCGCAGCTCCGGGAGCTCAGAAGCCAAGCCCCGCCCCCAGCCGGCGTCCCGGAGAGTCTTTCAGGCAGCCGAATGTCAATTTCAGCTCCATTATATCCTATGGGCCATTGAAGTCAATGGTGAAAACATAGGGTATATTCTAGGGGCTGGAGGAGAGGGGTTTGAGGAGAGGCTCGAAACTCACAGGATAGCTGATGGAGCCTCTCCCCAAGATACCCACCAAGTTTCAAGAACATTGGACCAGGGGGTCCAATTCTATGGCCTCCTAAACAGGTTGCCCCTATTCCCTCCATTGTTCTCTATAGTGGGAAAAAAAAAAAATAACTTATTTTCCCACCATAGAGAACAATGGAGGAAATGGGGCAACCTGTTTGGGGGCCCATAGAATTGGACCCCTGGTCCAATGTTCTTGAAATTTGGTGGGTATCTTGGGGAGAGGCTCCATCAGCTATCCTGTGATCTTGGAGCCTCTCCTCAAACCCCTCCCCTCCAGCCCCAGAATATACCCTATGTTTTCACCATTGACTTCAATGGCCCATAGGGTATAATGGGGCTGAATTGCCACTGAATTTCTTTCATTCCCTCCTTTCCTTCTTTCTTTTTCCTCTTTCCCTCATTCTTCTCTTCTCTTCTCTTCTCTTCTCTTCTCTTCTCTCTCTCTTCTCTTCTTCTTCTTCTTCTCTTCTCTTCTCTTCTTCTCTTCTCTTCTCTTCTCTCTCTTCTCTTCTCTTCTCTTCTCTCTCTCTTCTCTCTCTCTTTCTTCTCTCTTCTTTCTTTCTTTCTTTCTTTCTTTCTTTCTTTCTTTCTTTCTTTCTTTCTTTCTTTCTTTCTTTCTTTCTTTCTTTCTTTCTTTCTTTCTTTCCCACCTTCTTCTCTTCTCTTTTTCCTCCTTTCCCTGTCTCTCTCCCTCTCTCTCTCTCTTCTCTCTTCTCTCTTTCCTTCCTTCTTTCCTTCTCTCTACTCTCTCTCTTTCCTTCCCTATTTCCTCCTTCTGTGGCTGAACTCTAGTGAGAAGGAGTTTAAACTTTAAACCCCTTCTCTCTTAGCTCCCCCACCCAGACCAGCTGGGGAAGGGAAGGGGAGGCTTTTGAAGATGCTTCCCCCCCCTTTTGCTTTCCCTTCTGACATCACTTCCGGTGATGTCAGGGGGTGTGGCATATGCTAATAGCCTAATCGCTCATTAGCATACCATATGCTAATGAGCTCCTGCAGCTGTTCTTTTACGAAAAGACCCCTGCTGCCTTGTATTGTCTCCTGACCTGCACCAACTTTACAGAACCAACTAATTCCAATACATTTTAAAGTCCTGGTGGAAGGTCAGGAGAGCTCATGCTAACTATACTTCCAAGCAGCCCCACAGCTACAGTTCTAATTCCCAAGTTCTGCTAGAACACGTGGGCCTTCTTGTCCCTTTTAGATGTTCCATGGGAAGGTACAGCTCTGTGATCTCACTATTTCTGATTTATTAGAGGCAAGGAGCAGAACTTCCTATGTAGTAGCTCAGCCCCCATTACAGGTCACTTCCCCTAGGGAACTTCTCTAAGTTTCAGCACTTCTTGACTTTTGCTATTGTGATCTTTTAGTGTGTGGTAGCTCTTTGGTAATCCAAGGGTCTGGTTTCCCCCAGCCTGTGGTCTTTGTTATTTTCATATGGGTTTAATTTACTTCTGTTTTACTGATATTGTTTTGATTCTAAATTTTATGGTCTGGTTAGCATGCCACTTTGGTCATTGTGGTGAGACTGTGGAAAATGAAGAATGTGAATAAAGTAAAAGCATTAAATAGAATTCCTTTTCCGTTAAAAAACAAACAAACGGGGATACTGTAAGTGACAAAACTAAGCTGAAGATGGTGAATTGTTTCCCCATTTAAAACTGTATTGTGAAAAGTGTTCACTTTTAAGTCTGTTTCTGCAAGAATCATCCATCACATTATGAACAAATCCCTGTTCTTTGGGCCTCATTATGCTCGTTTGTGAAAACAGGCAGTTCCTCAAATTGGCATTACTGTTTCGATATAACCTGTAAATGCTTCACATGGAGGTAGCTGCATTTATTTGTTCTTCTAAAATATAAAAGAAGTGCGACCTAGAAAATAATAAAATATCATTTCTAAATCTGTTTCCCTTTTTTGTTGTGTGTTTTAATTTGCACAGACAGAAAGACAGCCACGACGATCCAATGGCTGTTCTCTCTTATTCCAAATGAGTCTGTGGATAATTGGAACTGCCCCCGTAGTTTTTTAAAATCAGAAATTATAGATGAGTAATCCCTCCGTGGCAGCCACCCACTCATCTTTTTTTTGTGCACACACTGTTCAGGCGATGTAGAAGTGCTAACTTTGGGGTTGGTTGCCAGAATTAGGTACCCAGCTCTTAACTTGGTATAATTTTTTTTTTTGCTTTCTTGTTAATGAACGCTCCCATTCAGTTGTGTGTGTGGTTTTTTTTTTTAATACCGGGTACATTTGAGATCTACGTGTAGGCTGAAATCTGGCACCTACTCACATTCATAGCTGCATTTATGACGCTCAGCTGGACGAAGTGTTGCTGTGTTGAATAGAGGGGGAAATGAAATAAAATGATGGAATCATTAACAGTGCAGTAACGTGAAAGCTATGTGTCTGAAAAGCCCCGCCGAAGCCCAAAAAGCATCAAGCGTCTAGATTGGAGGTCTGGCTCCAGGTGGGAACTTTAATCTGAGAACTTCAGTTTTAGAGGGCACTAGAGAGATGGACCGCTTCAAATGTGCAAGAGAAACAAAGGTGCTTCATGGCATGGACTCCAGTTGTATTAGGGTTACCAGCTGTGGTGGTGGTGGAAAGAGCTAGAGCAAGGGAAACAAAGGTGCTTCATGGCATGAACTCCAGTTGTATTAGGGTTACCAGCTGTGGTGGTGGTGGAAAGAGCTAGAGCAAGGGAAACAAAGGTGCTTCATGGCATGGACTCCAGTTGTATTAGGGTTACCTGCTGTGGTGGTGGGTGGAAAGAGCTAGAGCAAGGGAAACAAAGGTGCTTCATGGCATGGACTCCAGTTGTATTAGGGTTACCAGCTGTGGTGGTGGTGGAAAGAGCTAGAGCAAGGGAAACAAAGGTGCTTCATGGCATGGACCCCAGTTGTATTAGGGTTACCTGCTGTGGTGGTGGGTGGAAAGAGCTAGAGCAAGGGAAACAAAGGTGCTTCATGGCATGGACTCCAGTTGTATTAGAGTTACCAGCTGTGGAGGTGGTGGAAAGAGCTAGAGCAAGGGAAACAAAGGTGCTTCATGGCATGGACTCCAGTTGTATTAGGGTTACCTAGCTGTGGTGGTGGTGGAAAGAGCTAGAGCAAGGGAAACAAAGGTGCTTCATGGCATGGACTCCAGTTGTATTAGGGTTACCAGCTGTGGAGGTGGTGGAAAGAGCTAGAGCAAGGGAAACAAAGGTGCTTCATGGCATGGACTCCAGTTGTATTAGGGTTACCAGCTGTGGTGGTGGTGGAAAGAGCTAGAGCAAGGGAAACAAAGGTGCTTCATGGCATGGACTCCAGTTGTATTAAGGTTACCTGCTGTGGTGGCGGTGGTGGAAAGAGCTAGAGGTTTTGGGGGTGGAGTCTAGGGAGGATGGGTTTTGGGGTGGGGAGGGATTTCACCAGGGTACAATGCCATAGAGTCCACCATCTAAGGCAGCCATTTTCTCCAGGGGAATGGATCTCTATTGCCCGGAGATCAGTTGTAATGACAGGAGCTCTCCAGGCCCCACCTGGAGGCTGGCAAACCCAAGTTATGCCCAGCTAAGCATATGACATGACTGCATGTCTGTAATGCAGTCAAATATTTGGCTGGCTGTTTTAAATGGAACCTCATCCTTGTTCACCTCTGCAGTTACCGGTGGTGGGCAGTCTCACGTCTCAGTTCTGTCTCCCAGGTTTCCTTGCTGTCTCAGATTGCAGTATCTGGCCCGCTCTCTGCTCCTCTGATGCCTCTGGAATTCGGCTTCTCTGTTTCCTTCCCAGCTTCCTGCTTCTTTTAGCCTATCAGATGTTGAGATTGTCTCTCTTCCTCCCTCCCTCTCTCTCTGCTTCTTCCCTCTTGCTTAGGATCCTGATCACGCCCTGCCTCTCTCCAGAATCTCTGGAACCCCACCCGTGACTGCCTAGAGACCTGTCCACCCACCATTTTCCAATCATCGGCGTATGCTTCACCCTGTCCCATATGTATAATGTGTTATGATACTTTCTGTGTTACACCTCTGAGGATGCCAGTCACAGCTACTGGCAAAATGTCAGGTCCTACAATGCCAAGGCCACAGCCATACAGCCGGGAAAATCTACAACAGCTAATGAAAGCCTTCGACAATATGTTATGATACAGGCTGGTACATGAGGACATCAGGGTGTGGAACGTGGTTATGAAGCTACCTTTTCTTCATTGTGCTCCCCCCCATCGTTCTGTATGGCTGCTGGCCAAGATCTCACTTTGGTGCTGGTTCAAAACAGTCTGCTAAGTTCAGAGAAGCTGTGCTGTTGTGTCTCACCAGGTTGTTGCTGTTGTTGTTTTAAAAAAACAACATTAATGTGAGTGCATTGAGAAACTTCCTTCATACTTGATTTCCCCCCTTCATTATGGCCCATTTGCAAGGCATCCGTTTAATTCGCTAAATTGCAGGTTGCAACTATTTGTCTCCTACTTCCTCTTCTAAAGCAGTTCCCTGTTTCGTACTATAACAGCTCCCCGCCCCCCAACTCCCCAGGCAACAAGAACTAACTTCTGTACGAAAGCTGTTTGCTTTTACAGTGTAAGGTGATCAAAATAGACAGAAATCTATACAAGAGACAGCTTCACTTATGCCGAAATTCTGAGTGATGGCACACTCTAATTGTTCTTCAGCTGTGGTCGTTCTAATGCCCAAAGCACAGTCGGGCACACACAGGTTGTACGGGAGCATACTTTCTTCTGTAGATCTGAGCTGAGACAAATCTATGCCTCATGGAAGGAGTGGCATAGAAAAATAGTAAGAGGCTTGCAAGGAAGTAGTAAGAGGCTTGCAGCACTGGATAACAGCATCTAACTGCATTATTCTCATTATAGGAGATGAAGTTACAGGAGGCATGGACAGTTTCAAGAGGGAATTAGATAAACATATGGAGCAGAAGTCCATCAGTGGCTATTAGCCACAGGGTATAGATGGGAACTCTCAGTCTGGGGCAGGTGATGCACTCTATTCTTGGTGCTGGAGGGGGCAGCAGTGGGAGGACTTCTAGTGTCCTGGCCCCACTGCTGGACCTCCTAATGGCACCTGGTATATTTTGGCCACTGTGTGACAGAGTGTTGGACTAGATGGGCCATTGGCCTGATTCAACATTGGCTTCTCTTATGTTCTTATGTCTTATGTTCTTATGAGGCATTAATTTGCCTCATGTCCCACCTCTGATGAACATGAGTCAAAGAGCAGATCGAACGAGACTCAGTTTGTAAGAGGCCAGGCCCTTTCTTTGGGAGTCACTGACTTTGCCCTCATTGCATATTGATACTACTGCTGTGTTACTGCAGAAATAGGCCGTTAGTATGATTTGTCAGGCCAGGCCAAGGGTGGGGGGAGGAGAGGGTTGACTTGAGGCTGTGTCCTTAATTTAGTCCATGGCAAAGAACTCTTTGTAAAGCTGTGACCCTTAGAGGCTTAGAAATACGCCTTAATCATTGCCGTTGAGCTGCGAAAGAACTGAACACTGATCCCAGACTGTTGACCGTGTTACCGATGCCTCAAATTACCCCATTTCCTGAGATGTGTGATTTTTGAATGCTTTGTGTTTTTTCCCCTTCAAAAAGAAGAAATCTAGGACAGATCAAACAAACAAAAAAATTCTGCCCCATCATTCCAGTATCTCCAAATTCGACTGGTGACCTTAAAATGAAAAACAAAACATTTATGTAGAAGTCTTGGCACCTCGGAGGCAGATATATCCAAAAGGAATGGTCCTGAGATTCTATCAGATGCTTCGATAAAAATCTTTGTCTCAAAAGACCCAGCTTTGGTGAAAATTATGTCCCAAGGATCTGGGGGGGGGCAGGGGGAGAGTGAGAAAAACATATGGGAGCCAGTTTGGTGTAGTGTTTAGGGGCACGGACTGTAATCTAGGAGAGCTGGGTTTGATTGTCCACTCTTCCACATGCAGCTGCTGGTGTGACTTTGGGTCAGTCACAAGTTCTTTCAGGGCTGTTCTCTCACAAGCAGTTCTTGAAAGAGCTCTCTCAGCCCCCCCTACCTCACAGGGTGTCTGTTGTGGGGAGGGGAAGGGAAAAGAGATTGTAAGGCATTCTGGGACCCCTTTGGGTAGTGAAGGGTGGGGTATAAATCCAACCTCTTCTTCTTCTTCTTCTATCAAGGTGGAGTGTACCATTACTGAAAGACTTGGCCGAGAGATAACATAAATTAATTTGTACTCATTCGAGTCATCATTTGCATTGGGGGCAGATCATAGTTTTCTCTGTTGTTTGTGCTGTTTTGGTACACAGATTGCTGCTATCTGAATCCACCGAGATCTGTCGCTTCTTTCGCAGCACCCCCTACTGTATGCAAACACTTCCATCACTACACTCCTCAGCTATTAAAGCCTTTAATAACCTTTTTTCCGAGTGTGCTCTTTGGTACATCATTCCACATGTATCCAAGCCACACAGGGTCATCTACAGCCACACAGGGCCTACCTGTCTCCTCCCTGCAAAGTGGGTGGCATTAGGGTAATATTGTAGGAAAAGCCGCTTCCGGCTGCAGTCTTCAAATAACTTAACCTCATCCCTGACTTTGGAAGGAACTACTTCAGGATAGAACTGAACGTGGCAAAGTTCCGCCTTCTCCCAATACAATTTACACTGTGATCTGGACTCTTGCAATCTCTAGTGCCATACTTGGGGTACAGGCAGGGTTGCCAGCCTCCAAGTGGGGCCTGGAGATCTCCCACTTTTGCAACTGATCTCCAGACTGCAGAGATCAGTTCCCCCTGGAGAAAATGACTGCTTTGGAGGGTGCTGAGGCCCCTCCCCAAATCCTGCACTTATCAGGCTCCACCTTCCAAATCTCCAGGTATTTTCCCAACCCAGAGCTGGCAACGCTAGCCCAGTACTGAGAATGGAGCCTTTGGACAATTATTGAGGGCATCTTTTATTTTGTTGTTTGTTGTCATTTGGTGTGTTGCACCCCGGATTAGCTTGCTGTTTTTATCGAGGACCTTCAATTACTGCTGAGATTTTTGTTTATTTAACTGATTTATACCCTGCCTTTCTCAAAGGAGCTTACATCATTCTCCTCTCCTCCACTTTATCCTCAAGTCAAAACAACCAGGGCTACTTTTGGGCAGGAATGCACAGGAATGGAGTTCCGGCTGGCTTTCAAGTTGGCCACGCCTACAGCCTCCCCCCCGCCTCTGGGTTCCCCAGGTGCCTCGCAAGCCATGGGGCACCTGGGGAAGCTGATCCAGAAACTGCCTTCCTTCCCTTGGGTTCCCCATGCGCCCCGCAAGCTGCGGGGCACCTGGGGAAGCTGATCCCGGGTGGGAGCTGCGCTGTCAGGGGTGTGGCCTAATATGCTAATGAGTTTCTGCTGTTGGGTGTGGCCTATTATGCTAATGAGTCCCTGCTGGGCTTTTTCTACCAAAAAAAGCCCTGAAAACAACTCTGTGAGGTGGGTGAGGCTGAGAGTGTGTGACTGGCCCCAGTGAGCTTCTGTGGTGCGAGTGCAAACCTGGGTTTCCCAGATACTAGTCCAACAGTCTTAACCACTACACTACACTTGCCTCCTTTAATTATTGCTTCAATCACTCCTTTAATTACTAGTTCTTTAGTTACCAGCATTTTTTTGGGTGACAATTGTCCTTTGCCAAAGTTGGCTTGCTGCTGTATGTTTCTTTCTTCCATTTTGTTGAGGGAATTCTAGGAAAATAAATTGAATAAACAAACAAACATATAGAAACACATGTAGGCCTTATTTCAGGTAAATAGGCTTTTTCCAGGTAAAGACAGGGAGGAAACTGGAGAAAATGGCCCCATAAATTCTCTTAATGATCCTTTACAGGCAGGTTTGAATGGGAGCTAGCAGTTGCAGAAAGCCAAGGAGGAAAAGCAAGTTTTTAAAGTACCCCATTAAACCATGTTCCATGTGATTGAGGGGAGCCATTACTCATAATGATCCAGGATGGAAACGATGGTGAATTTTACATAGCAGTGCATGCAAGACTAAGTTGAAATTAGTTGTTGTAAGTGAATTTTTGGTGGCCCTGAACTGGGTAGCTGAGGCTAGCCTGATCTTGTCAGATCTCAGAAGCTAAGCAAGGTCGAGGTAGTATTTGGATGGGAGCCCACCAAGGAATACCAGGGTTGCTGCTCAAAGGCAGGCAATGGCAAACCGCCTCTGAATGTCTCTTGCCTTGAAAACCTTGTAGGATTGCTGTAAGGCAGCTGACACTTTATGGTACTTTCCACCATCACCACCAATTTTTAGCAATCTTTCATCTGGGAGATTCTGCCCTCCCTTAGAGTGCAAAATTACAAGTTGCTGTGTGATCGGCAGACATAGAGAAGAAACCTAGGTCTCAGTTCAGTCCAGGAGGATGCATTGTCTTGAGCTTCATTATCAGTTGCAATTCAGCAGTCTCTCTTTCTAATCTCCCTTTGAAATTCCTTTGCAAGAGAACTGTTATTTTTAGGTCAGCAACTGAATGTCCTGGAAGGTTAAAATATCCCCCCACTCGTTTTTGAATGTTGTGGTTTCTAGTAGCAGTAGAAAGAGTACGAATCCAGTAGCACTTTAAAGACTAACACGATTTGTGGTAGGATATGTGCTTTCATGAGTCACTGCTCACTTCTTCAGACTTATTTCCATTTATTCTTTGCATCCTCCTGGACTGGATCCTCCTGCACCAAATTGTGACCTAGGTTTCCTGTCTCATTACCAATGCTGATATCTCCATGCCTGCTACCCATCTGCATATCATACCTAATCCAATCATGCCTGCTATTGCCATTTGGCATCTGAAAGCATCTTTATGAAGTTTATGTCTTCGGTACCTTGTATTACATTTTATGGCATACATGGCCATGCCCCACAAAGTGACACTTATGTCAGATCCAGCCCTCGTAACAAATGAGTTCGACACCTCTGAGCTAGACTCAAGTACAGTAGCACCATAAATACCAACAAGACTTCCATCTTTTGAAGGTCAAAGCTCCTCTTGTCAGATATGGCAGACCAACATGGGTGCCCACTTGAAATAAAGGGAGATGAGGATCCCAAGGCACAGAGAGTAAGAGAGCGGAGGCAAGACTAGGGGCAGTGCCAGCTAGGAAAGGAAGGGCCACTCTGAGGCACCTGCTCGGCCAAAGCCCGTCTGTATAACCTCACTTCTGTACTCACACATTCCCACAGTCGGCGTGCCTCTTGCTAGTGTGAGGTATTTCTCCACAGCAGACATCTTCCTCTGGCCCAAAAATTCAGAGTAAAAATGGCTGCGAGTGATCCCCAAACACAAGGAGGGAAGGAGGAGATTATATAACGGTTGAGCATTATTGTGATTTTTCCCCCTAAGCATATTCATTGTGAAATTCTTGATGAAGTATAACTTGCACTGCCATTGACTTTTCAGTTAAACAATTAATGTAACTTGCTCAAGAGAAATTACACAGTCCTGTAAGGTTTATCAGCATTAAGCCAGAGACAATCTGGTGTTGATTACATTCTTCTCATAACCCCTAATACTTTTCCTTGAAAACGATATGGCATTTTTGTTTTGGCTAAAACCTCACTTTCTGTGGCAAGTCCATTACATGATGATTCAGTAGTTCCAATTAATATAGAGTAACTTTTTGTGACTTTGCATAATTTTGCTTAGTGCCCTTATGTAGAATAAAAAAAAACTGGTTTACAAATTGAGGTTAGGGTTGCCAGCCCCAGAGTGGGCAGTTCCTGGAGGTCTTGGGGGCAGTGCCTGGGAAGAGACTTCCGTTTCTCCAAGACTCTGTGGTATACCATAGAGTCTGCCCACTGTTAACTGCAGTAGAACTGATCTCTGGAGATCAGCTGGAATTCCAGGAGAACTTCAGGCCACACCTGGAGGTCGGTAACACTATTACAAGTCACTGTGCACCCTGTTATACTTCTGGCTATGTGTGGCTGAGTCATAATATGAAACGGGGGGTAAGGGGGAGATCTTTTCCAGTCCTTTAGGACTGAATGCTGGTAGGAGTGTGGATTTTTCAGGATTGAGTTTCTGCTTAGAACAAACTGCGGATCTTTATATCTTAAATATTCAGCTTTTCCCCTCTTCTTCATCTTTATTTACATAATCCCACCCCATTGCTGGCATTATTTATTTATTTATTTATTTATTTAGTGTGCTTCAGTGGCCCCCTTTGATCTATATGGTCCCCCAGGCAGTTTGCAATATTATCTTGGTGCACAGCATAAAATCCAGATAAAAATCACATCAAACAAACATGCATAAAGGAAACCTGATTACAGCAATAGCATCACATCAAACCTTTTCCTCCAAAGTATCCTCAGTATGACTCTTTACGCCTTTGCACTGGAATCTTGTACAGAGGGGCTCCAATATAAACTCATTGATTTCAGTGGCCTTAGACTTAAGTAACTCCGCATAGGATTGCACTGTAAGATTTTTGCAATATCTGTACCAGGGTCGCCAAATTTACTAACCTTCCAAGCCGTGTATCTTGAGCGTCAGAAGTTCAAAAGCCCCAAGAGGTACACATGTGCTTGAGGGTCTTTTTCTAACAATTTGCCTCATTAGAATGTTAGGACCATGCTTGATTTATCATGGCAAATTATGCCTTGGCCTTCCTTGGTAACGTAAAGTATTAGCCAGTCACACAACAGGACTCTAGGATTTCATGTCTTCCATAGCACAGTGGGGAAAATTCATTGGAAAGTCCCTTCAACTCATGAAGCTCAGTTGGAGATGAGGTGATACAGCAGAACTTTTTCAGCTAAGTGCAAAACCTGACAATGGAAACTCATTAATGCAAATCCCAGTTAATGAGGTAACTCCTCAGCCTCATTTCTGGCACTTTGGTAGAGTAGAGAAAGGAGCCCGCTCCGCCTTGTATGCTTCTGTTTTGGGTGACCTGGTCTGACCACTGAAGTCTCACTGCTCTAATATTATGAGCATCAGTTTCCCCTTCTCCCAATATATTCCCCCTCACAGCTCTCCTCAAGGACACCACATCCTCCTCCATCTCTTCCCTCCACCTTACATATTTGAAGTTGCAGTCCTGTTCATAAAGGAAGCTCCACTGAACTTGGCAGTACTCACTTCTTCATGAACCAGAATAAGGTCAGGCTGTGAGGCGGGGTTTCCCCTCTTCACAGAGCTGTTCTTTGTCTTTCACAGGGAGTGTCATCCATGGGCCTCCCACTTGGGGAGGGGAGGAGGAGGATGGAGTGACCTCTCCTTCCCAGAAGAGGCCAGAAGTGTGTGTGTGTGTGTGTGTGTGGGGTTATTAAGCACACAGAAATGGTGGCAGTGGGGTAGAGACAGACATGGCTTTGCGCTCTTCCTTTTTGGCTGGTTCCAGTCAGGGTTGTTGTAACAGGACGGCAGTGGCGGAAGTGTTGTCTCCTCAGGAATAATGAAGCGGGCAGGGTTAGGCAAGGGAAAGCAGGGACCTTCTGCAATCCAGTTTCTCCATTCATTTCGCTCCACCCTTCCGCTGCACAAGTTTGGGATAAAAGGGGGGTTCCTTACATAAATCCTTCCTTGAGCTCTGTAGCCAATTACAGGTGGCAGCTAGCTGTGGAAAGAGGGAACAGTGCCCCAGCTAATGGCTGCAGCCTGAAAGGCGGTAAAAGACCATTCGTGGAGGACAATAAAAGGTGCCTGGGTGATACGAAATCTGCAAAGATATACATTTATACCACAGTGATCTGTTCCTCCTCCTTTGGGGGGAAACTTGGTTTGATGGGATTCACAGATGAGCTTGACAAACAAAATATGACATGCGAGGAATGCAGATTTTTGTCACAGTGCTCTTTGTAGTATCTTTCCCAAGTAACACATCCTAGTTGACCCCCGAGTCCTGCCATCTCTGATTAACTCCTCTTTGCTTGTGTGCTTGAGCAGCCTCACAGTGTTGTTGAATCAATAATAGAGATTCAGTCTGCCAAGGCAGTTTTCTATTGGCGATACAAATTTCCTTTTTGAGAGTGCTGATTTTACTGCCCAAGGTAAGATCATTTTTCCTAGGTCTCTCTAGGGCGGTGTGAAATGGTTGCCTGGAATGATGTAACTGACCTTTCCTGTTTTATGCTCTTGAACCCCATTTGCATCCCTTCCTTCAATCAAGGAGCTTGGGGTGGAGTGTATGAGGTTATCCCATTTGTTTCAACTAATCATTTAGTGGGTGGACAATGTCAAACTCGAGTTTCTCATTTGCCATGTCTTGGCCCAATATTTCTCTGTCATGGGCCCTGTGGGCTCTGTAGTTTTGCATTTAGGATATCCGGGGGGGGAGTGTGTGAGTGTGTGTGTGCCTGCTTAGCTTTGTTGCTTAGTAATTGTTTTCCTAAGGGTGCCTCCCATGCGATGGGAAGAGACTAAATGACCTTGGAGTCTGTCTGTGCTCACTGGCATGTCGTAGATAAGTAATTGTAGGTTCACAGGTGTGTGTGTATATGAAAGTACGCTCATTTAGGCGGGCTGAATGGACTGTGATTGGCTGAGCTTGGGGTGTGTGTGTTTGAATGGGGTATAACTTTTGGGTTGGCTCCTGTTCCAACAGTTCTGACACGAGAATGTCTTAGCTTGCTGCATCTCTATATCTCAATAAACAAATCACTGAAAAGAGAGTGTTGTTGAGAGTGAAGTTTGCACAAGAGTCTGACAGACAACATGTTTTGCATATAGAATTCCAGGTATGGTTGGTCTCCAGGATCAGCATACGCTGAAGTGGGGCTGTTGCCCACGGTCAGGGCTTCTGGTGGGGCCTAGCCTACTGCCACCTCCCCTCTGCCTGCACACTCTCCTGCCACCCACACATCCTGTTATCCCCTTCCCATTTGTGTCCTGTGTTGGTTGGGAAGCTGAAAATCTATCAGACCCATTTCTGAATCACATTGACTGGTTGGTATTTTTTCCTGATAGTGTTTGATCTTCACTGTTTTCTAACAAAAAGGCTAACAGGACAATTGGGAGGTGCAGGGAAAGGTGTTTCAGAACATCTCTGCTAGCTGAGTGAGATCTGGGCTGGGCTTCTGTTTTCTCCTTTGTTACAGGCATTTAAACTGCATGGGCGTGGCCAGTGGCATGAGCTTTGACGTGAGTCAGAGGACAGAAGCCAAAAGGCTTGTGGCCCTGAATGAGCCTGGCCAGTGGACCCAGGATCAGCTCAGCATGTGGGAGCAAGGTATATTTTCTTCCTGGTAGTTTGGATTGTGTTCTGTGTTTATTTGGCATTGCCTCTTTGCGGCCCCCAAAGTGAAAGAAAAGTGAGGTTTAAAAGACTCAATAAAGTATAGGTACACATTATCCAGAAAACATTTAATCTGGAATAATCTAGAAAATAATCCAGAAAACATTAAATTGCCTTTGTAGCCTAATGCTGTAAAGGTTCACTCAAGTCCCAATGAATTCAGTAGGATTTTCAACTCCAGGTTATATGCCCCAAACAGAATGCACCAATTCTTTGAATTAAGCAAGCTTTGCCTGAGTGCCGTGTCTGCTAATTTTTTATTTTAAATAAAGTGCTTTAAAAATACATGGCATTAGGTATTTCATTTTAGAAAATTGCTAAGCAATTTTTACTTCAGGGGTGATTGCAAATTGCAAGCTTTTTTTTTCCTTTTAAATTAAACGCTCCAAATCTCCTTTTGAGAGAGAGAGAGATATATATATATATATATATATATATATATATATATATATAAACCCTGTATGACAGGACATAAACAGAGGGAAGAAAAGAAATGCAGAGCAGATGTATGTGTGTGTGTGGAAACCAAACACTTTTGAATTCATTCCCATTTCTGACATTGTTAGACAAAAAATTGCAGCTCTTATCGGCACTGAGTAACCATGACTACCATGTGATTATTTTCAGTCGAGAATTATGTACAAGTGCGGGAGACAGTGGTCTTGTTTCAGCTAAAACCATATGTACTTGGCTGATAACCATGTTAATTGACTGTAATCCTTATCTAGGGTGCACATTTGGCTGTTTTAAATAGACTTGTGATTTAAATCTCCCATCTCTTTCTCCCATCCCATAATAGAAAAAAAATCCCACTTTTTCTTAAATGCAGTCACATCTGATGTGAGTGTAAATTTGTATATTCACTTTCCAGGCATTTCTATTTTGCGTATTTATGAGAACTGCATGTTACCGGAAACATGCGGCTGCTGCTAAAATAGCCCCTTATGTAATCCCACCCCTCATAAAAGCAGTTCAGTTTATATTACATGTTGTGCACTTCCCACCCGGGACACTTCCTATCATTGGCTGCCTCCCATGAGGAAATGCTCAACATCGTAATGTCAGGACATGAAATAAACTGTACTACAAACTGTGGAGGGGGAACTTGATATGGGGCTGCTGTTTTTAGTGGCAGCCCCATATTTTTGTTGATGTGAAATTCTTTCCTAGGAAGGGATGGAAAAGGAGAATTTTTTTTTTTAAATTACCACTGTCACACTAGTGTAATCATCAGCAATCTGGTCCCAAAACTGCAACATGGAATATTTTACATTTATTATTTATTCGGAGTTATCTTGACCTTTCAAGAATAAATTCTGGTGTTGACTTCCTGCTAGATGGAACAGGCTTTGACCATGGATGACATGCTGCTGAAAGAAACCCATGTTTATGGGCGATTGGATTTACGGGCTGTGATGCTCTTTGAAACGAAGTATGGAAGAGGAGTGGGGCTGCAAAGCTAGAGGCTAGTTCCCATGTGATGTTCCAGGCCAAAGTGAAGGCTATCGAAGCAAATTTCTGTGAGTGATGTGGAAATGTTATCAAGAGCAGAGGCTGTCCTTTCCCCTCCAGCTGCATGAGAACCTCCTATCCCTGGGGTGTCAAACTTACAGTCCGGGGGCTGGAAGCAGCCCGTCCATTGCTCTTATGGTGGCCTGCAAGCAGCTAGTGCAAGGGAGGGAACAGGAGACTGTTCGGGGGGGAGTGAGTGAAGCCACTCCGACGGTGGCTTCAGCATGGTGGAACAACCGCATCTGCAGCAGTCAAGCAGCACAGGAGCATCTGCCCAGTGCTGCATTGCTGGCTCTCCAGTCTGCCCATATGGGTTTTCCTTTGCACCCCCCTCCCAGCCCAGGGGACCCTGCAGTGAGGATACACCAACCAGGAGCTTACCAGCTGCTGTCCTTTATACAGTTCATATCTCCGGTACCTGGCATTACGTTTGGTGTAGTGGTGAAGTGTGCGGACTCTTATCTGAGAGAACCGGGTTTGATTCCCCACTCATCCACTTGCACCTGCTGATGTGACCTTGGGTCAGTCACAAGCTCTGGCACAGCTGTTCTCTCAAGGACAGTTTCTGTCAGAAGTTCTCTCAGCCCCACCGACCTCACCGGGTGTCTGTTGTGGGGAGGGGAAGGGAAAGGAGTTTGTATGCCACTCTAAGACTCCCTTGGGTAGTGAAGGGCAGGATATAAATCCAAACTCCTCCTCCTCCTCTTCCTCTTCTTCTTCCTCTTCCTCTTCTTCTTCCTCTTCTTCTTCTTCTTCTTCTTCTTCTTCTTCTTCTTCTTCTTCTTCTTCTTCTTCTTCTTCTTCTTCTTCTTCTTCTTCTTCTTCTTCTTCTTCTTCTTCTTCTTCTTCTTCTTCTTCTTCTTCTTCTTCTTCTTCTTCTTCTTCTTCCTCTTCCTCTTCTTCTTCTTCTTCTTCTTCCTCTTCCTCTTCTTCTTCTTCTTCTTCTTCTTCTTCCTCTTCTTCTTCTTCTTCTTCTTCTTCTTCTTCTTCTTCTTCTTCTTCTTCTTCTTCTTCTTCTTCTTCTTCTTCTTCTTCTTCTTCTTCTTCTTCTTCTTCTTCTTCTTCGTTTTATGGCACACGTGGCCTGGCCTGACAAAGTGACATTTATGTCAGATCCGGTCCTCATAACAAATGAGTTTGACACCTCTGTCCTATCCCCTTCTCCTCAGCTGATGTACAGTGAGAGAAGCAGGACAGGAGAGAGAGAGCATGCACAGAAGAGAGCTTTATGATGGAATGGGCATGCATGTCAGCCAGCTTCAGCTCACGATTCTTCAGCAATGCCCACCTTGGCTTGGCAGAGCGATGGTAATGGGTGGGAACGTCTTGCTGTTTAACGATCTAAATTTTTTTATGGCATTTTCATTTGCCGGATAACGACTACAAGATGCCATTTTGAGCTAGCAAGTTTTTTAACAGGCCACATGCAGCACCAGAGGAGGACAAATGCAAAGTTTTTTAAAAGTGCAGTTTAGTTTTGCACATGACATTCCCTTCTTTTTCAGTCAGGAGCCGTGCTCCCTCTAAGCTGCGGAGTCTTGTGAGCAAAAATTCTACTTTGTGAGCTGCTGGCATTAAAGTTGTGAGCGGGCGATTTGGCTTACTGCATAAATTAGTGTGCCCTGGAGCCCTCCTTCCTGAGCTAAGACAAAAATGTGTGAGCTGGAGACTAAAAAACGGCGAGCTAGCTCACACTAACTCAGCTTAGAGGGAACACTGGTCAGAAGTACATTTTTTACAAATCCCTCAACATAAGAACATAAGAGAAGCCAATGTTGGATCAGGCCAATGGCCCATCCAGTCCAACACTCTGTCAACACAGTGGCCAAAAATACCAGGGGGCATCAGGAGGTCCACCAGTGGGGTCAGGACACTAGAAGCCCTCCCACCGAAGTGTTTAGATGTTCCTCCAGAGGAATTTTAAAAACCAGTTTTCCTTCCAAAACAACAGGCAAACAACATGTTGTCTTGCAGCATGAAAGGGCTGAGGAATGATGGTTCTGGAATTAGGGAAGCTTAGGTGCTGTGCACCCTGACCTGGATGGCCCAGGCTAGCCTAATCTTATTAGATCTTAGAAGCTGAGCAGGGTCGGCTCTGGCTGGTTTTTGGATGGGAGACCACAAAGGAGGACCAGGGTCATGACATGGAGGCAGGTTAATGACAAACCACCTCTGGCCTTAAAAACCCCATGGGGTCAACGTTAAGTCAGCTGTGGTTTGACCACCCACCAAATGTTGTATTCTATACAATCGACTGAAGAGCAGAAATGAAGGGTGAAGTGGAAATCAACATCGCCTTGAATTTCAGTGCTACCCACAGTGCAATCCTACACAGCTTTCACCTTCTAGTCCCATTTAAGTCAATGGGCATTTATTTGTTTGCTTAAAACATTTATGAACCACCTTTCCATGCCAATAGGATCCCCAAGGCTGCGGACGTCAATGTATTAAAACATTTAGAACATTAAAGTAGCATTTAAAATGTATATAACAAGTGAACACAACACAGCCAGGGAGGAGGACCAATAAGCCTTAGAAAGATATAACTCTGTTTAGGATTGCAATGTTAGTTAGGCGTAATGTTGATAGGAAATTTATTGCCCGTGCTAACTGTTGTGTTGATGTGTCCCTGTATTGCTGTAGGCTCTCATGAGTACAGAATTCCTGTAAGAAGACTCACACATTCAAACATTACTACATGCTTATGTTTTTTCCATAGTTCATTCAAGAGCCCACTGAGACTGACCAATAAAATTATCTTTGTGTGACAGATACAGGCTTGTGGCTGAGCTACAGTATCTCAAGTTCTCCAGCAGTTGTGATTTCAGCCGGGGCTTTCCTGGCTCATTGCTCCCTCCCTTAGCCACTTCATCCCAGTATTCTCAGGGCAGCGGATATGATGTGTTAGTTTGATTTTGCTGTTGTGCGTAGTCACCTTTTATTCCTAAAAGCTATGGTTGCATACTCCAGGTTGGGAAATCCCTGGAGATTTAGGGGTGCCGCCTGGGGAGGGCTGGGTTTGGGGCAGAGAGTGACCTCAACGGTGTACACTGCCATAGAGTTCACCCGCCAAAGCAGCCATTTTCTCCAGAGGAACTGATCGATGTAGTGTGAAGATCGGTTCTAATTCTGGGAGAAGGTTGGCAAAGTTTTGCAAGTCAGCGTTTCAAGCAATCATGTTTGCATAAAACGTATGCTAATAAACTTCTCCATGAAGAAAAGAGAACACAATGGAAATATTATATGGGGGAAAATAGAGCAAAGTGAATGAACTGTATGGACAAAAAGCTGTGCAAGTTGGGGCCTCTAATGGTGAATTGCCCTTCTTCTTCATCCAAAGCTGGGTCTGTGGAAGAAAGAGGAGGGGCGATTTCTCACAGTTCCTCCTCCCAACTCACTTTTTTTTGTCCATGTGGATCCCACACCTCCAGATATCTAAGGAGAGAACAAAAGGGGTCATTGTGGAAGGACACCCAGAGTAAATCTACATCTATGAGCTATTCCTGTGGGTGTTTGGTTGGATCCAGCCCATGGCTCTTTGGAAACAGTGTTTTAAAGGACTCTTTCTGACAGAAATTGACCCCTATCTTAAGCAAGCAAGGGAGGGCTGCTGAACAGATTTTGGAAGTGCTCCATTAAAGCATATATAAAACATAAGAAGAGCCCTGCTGGATCAGACCATTGGTCCGTTTAGTCCAGCATCCTGGCTCAAACAGTGGCCAACCAATTCCTCTGGGGGACCAACAACAGGACATAGAGAGGCTGAGGCCTTCTCCTGATGTTGCCTCTTGGCTCTGGGTTTCAGAGGCTTACTGCCTTTGAATGTGGAGGTTCCCTCCGTCACCATGGTTAGTAACCATTGATAGTCATCCTGCATGAATCTAATCCCCTTTTAAAGCTGCTTATTCCTGTGGCCATCACTACATCTTCTGGCAGCAAATTCCACATTTTAATCAGTCTCCATGTAAAGTAGTATTTCCTTTTGTCAATTGACACTTGGCAGTGAACGATCTCAGGATACCTACATAGCTTTTCTGTAATTAAAGCATTTTAAAAAATCACAATAGGATATCATCAAGCTTGCTTTGTCCCGAAATTTTTTTTTCTCAGCCCTCTCTTGGGCTTTTAGCATTTCAACTTGTTTCATTTCCTGTTGAAAATGAACTTCATTTATTACTTTGGTGTGTTTTTTAAAAAAAATCTGTTTAGCTTCCTGAAATCTTGAAACACAACACAGAGGTGGATTTCAGATGCTATTTAGTGACTGTTTAGACCACAACAGGCTGAAGCTATAAATAAATAAAATAATTGCATCTGCCTGCCAGTTTGGCATTTCAAAGCAGACTGCTTAAACATGTGCATCACTGACAAATTCTAATGTTTTCTGTTATGGGATATGTTCCTTTCACATTACTCAGTTACAGAACTGGTTCTGGTATTAGAAAACCATCTTGAAAACCAGGGCTATTTTTGGGCAGGAACGCACAGGAACAGAGTTCCAGCTAGCTCCTGAGTTGGCCAAGCCCAGCAGGAACTCATTAGCATAACAGGCCACACCCAACAGCAGGAACTCATTAGGATCGGCTACATTTGGGGTGTGTGGCCTAACATGCAAAGGAGTTCCTGATACAAAAAAACCCTGGGTTTGACAACAAACAAGGTAAACAGAATAAGAAGCAAGAGATAGGTGTAGCTGGATGACCACACTTCTGGTAGCAAGGGGTGTGTGGCCTAACATGCTAATGAGTTTCTGCTGTTGGGTGTGGCCTGTTATGCTAATGAGTGCCTGCTGGGCTTTTTCTACAAAAAAAGCCCTGCTGAAAACCATTTGAATGTTGAAATAGGGAAATGCAGGGGGCCCTTGAGGACACTGCAGTGAACATACTACGAAAAATGGACAGAAATACTCCACTGTTGGGGTTGTTTTATCCGTAGACCAAAAGTGTGGGATTGGGTGGGAGTTGTGTGCTCAAGAGCCTAAGTAAAGTTTTATGTTTAACAATGAGAAGATGTTATATAGTCCTCCCTCCTGGGGTCTTGTGACCAGTGGTAATGTGACAACTGATGGAGGTATGAATGCAGAAGTGATGGGCAAGAGAGGAACAGTCATTTACAAATTGCCTGTTCCAGTGGTTGCTCATTCCTCAGCTGTCAAAGATGACATGCCCATCTCTCCAATTTGGAACATATGCAGAAGAGTCTGGAGCTTCTTTTTTCCCACCAAGACTGAGAAAAAGGCATCCTTCTTTCAGAAGCTCTCTTACTGTGCAGTCCTTCAATGGCCTTAGGAGGCTCTGCTTAGAATTGCAGTCGTTCACAGTCTGTGACCTTTTTTAGTCTTTGTGAAGGGTGAGGTAGAGGATATGATCCCTTCCAGCACGAGTCTTCAGAAGGGCCAGACAAGGAGCTGGGATTTCTTTATTTACATCTTTGTGCCTTAAAATAGCATTAACTTGCAGCCTACACTGAGAAGATTCACACACTACCAGTGCATTTCCCCCTCAATATCCAATGCTAACAACAAATCAGGACTTAAAAAAAAAATCTTTGAGAATATAACGTTGCAGCCATGACCAGAAGAACCAGATTTTTGGAATAACTCTGGATAATAAAAAGGTAGACGCACTTGAAGAACAGATTATATCTGTTCTTAAATAAGAATGTAAGAAGAGCCCTGTGGGATCAGACCTGTGGTCCATCTTGTCCCGCATTCTCTTCCACACAGCCAGGTGTCCATGAAGGTTAATAATCAGGGTAGAGAGACCAATGTCTTCCCTTGATAGCTCTTGGGACTGATATTTAGAGGCTTACTGCCTCTGAGGGTGGAGGTGAATGAACTGAAGAGCAAGAATTGCAGCTGTGTCAATGAATGGGGGGGAAAAGGTCTTTGGTGGAATAGGCATGTCGTAATTAAGCAGCTGTCTTAATGAATGCCCAATTGGTTGGATCCCATGGAAAATTTCCACTAACAAGGGTGTGGAATTTTTGCTGATTTCCCCCTCCCACTTCAGACCATTGACTCCCATCTCATACCTGGGGGTTCCCCTGTCCCACAGTGGCAGCATTTTGGGGATAATTTTGGGCTACAGTAGGAGAGGGGATGAAAGGAAGGTCCCATACCACTTATGGAAGTCCACTGGCAGAAATTTACCTCAGGATCCAAGCCCTTGTATTGAATTCATTTTATTAATTATATTATATCATATTAGGAATTAATTTGAATCTAATATTGAATACATGACTTTGTGATAAACTGTTTATTGTATTACTTAATTTATTCAATAATTTCTGATGCCTGGGAAATTAATAGGTAGCTGTTGAGGATATTCAGACAATTTGAAGAACTATTTGCAGTATTTAGAAGTGCTCATTCTAGCTTGGTACTGAGTTTCTTCATTAAATCAACTTGATTACAGTAATTAATTAAGTACTGAATATTCAAGCCTAGAATTTGATTACAGAAACTAATTTGAGTCTTTAATGTCAGTTTCTTATGGAAGCTTTTTGGGTTTGATACAGAAATTCCATGTTAATCAAAACATTAGAACCATCTGATTTTTACTATACTGTAGGTACAGCCTAATATAATAAACACTAGTAATAAAAAGAAACAAAACCAGAAGACTATAAAATATTATATTTAACAAATTTAGAAATTAAAGAAGGAATTAAAGCCATTTAAAGAAGAAATAGTCAGCATAGGTTCCCAAACTTATTTGGCCTACTGCTAAAAGGCTGCTTTTAGATAGGTTCTTGGCTCTTCTTTCTTTTATGCTTCCACCACCCCCTTATTTGTATTCAATGCCCCCCAATTGCACTCAAGGCTCCGACCATCCACCTGGATCATTCCAGCACCCTCAGGGGGGCGGTATTGCCCACTTTGGGAACCAGTGAGGGGAAATGATTAAGAGGCTAACAGAATTAGAGAAAAAAGATAATGGTTTTCATACAGTAAATTAGAACAATGGATCAAAAAGTAGGTAAGGCTTAGAATGGTATCCCAACAGAAAAGGTAAGGAAAGCTTTTAGAAAGCTGGAATAGTTCCAGAGGGCAGCCATGCTGATCTGCAGTAGAACATCTAGATGCAAGTCCAGGAGCACCTTAAAGTTCAACAAGATTTTCAGAGTATGGACTTTCAAGAGTCAAAATTCTCTTTGTCAGATAGAATAGAATTGGAACACTTAGAACAGAATTCATCAATTAGAACAGAATTTGATCAACAGGAAGAGGCTTCAGAGCAATGGTCTGGAACTCATGGACTTGAGACCACAGGTGGGTTTTGGAGTTGCACTTTCAGGTCCTCTTAAGCCCGTGGACTGATTGACTACATAGTAGTGTGATGCCCATTAACAATTTCTGTGTTATCTTTCAAGATCTTTTTCCCTTAGAGGAAGGATTAATCAGGAATGTCTTTCTTTTCCTTTGGAATTCAAGCTCTTGCAGGAAACTCTGACTCAAATAGTTTTGGTGGCGAGGCATTGGAAAATAAATTTAAAAACATGGTATATGCAAGTGTTTTGTTTTGGGCATCTTTTTATAGATACGTAATTGCAAGGTTTGATTAATAAAATAAAGCCAGAAATATTCAGCATTATATAGATTACAGGAATAAAAAGCGGACAACAAAGATATGCATTGCCAAGTGGAAAGCTTAGTTAAGAAATACAAGTTACTTGATTAAAGACAATGTTTTGGCTTTAAAGACCCAGAATACATCTGCTTGCACAAAAGTGGGGAACATTTTTGGTGAATCCACCTTTTGACTGCAAATCCTAACACTGCATTTCATACTGTTCCCGAACTTGCTTTGTACAATAAAAAGAGAAGAAGAGAGAAGTGATTGGACTTATACCCCACCCTTCACTACCCGAAGAAGTCTCAGAGTGGCTTACAATCTCCTTCCCTTCGCCTCCCCACAACAGACATCCTGTGAGGTAGGTGAGGCTGAGAGAGCTCTTTTGAGAACTGCCCTTGAGAGAACAGCTCTGAAAGAACTTGTGACTGACCCAAGGTCACACCAGCAGCTGCATGTGGAGGAGAGGGGAATCAAACCCGGTTCTCTGAGATTAGAGTCTGTGCTCCTAACCACTAAAAGTTAAAGGACTGTTAGTGGATGTGGAATTTGCTGCCAGAGGTTGTAATGATAGCCACAGGTCTGGATGGCTTTAAAAGGGGATTAGAGAGACTCATGGAGGATGGGTGTGTCAGCAGCTACAAGCCAAAGTGGCTAAAGGGACCCTCCACATTCAGAGGCAGTAAACCTCTGAATCCCAGTGCCAGGAGGCAACATCAGGGAAGGCCTCAGCTTCTAAGCCCTCTTGTTTGGACCTCCAGAGGAACTGGTTGGCCATTATGTGAGACAGGATGCTGGACTCGATGGACCACTGGTCTGAGCTAGCAGGGCTGTTATGTTCTCATCCTCCAATGGTATGGTACACCCAGCAAGAATAATCTTAAGATCTTTGGGCTTTGAAATGCTGCAAATAATTTAAGGCATCACCAGTTATGTACTTCATTCTACTCCACAGGTTCTGCTTCTAAATGACATGAGCATGGAAACTAAGTAGAAATCTACTAGGTAATTTGTTAGCAGTTGTTAAAATGGTAATGGCTAAGACTTGAAAGTGTACTAAAAAAACCTCATCCAGGTAGGAATGGTGTAGGAAGATGTTGAATGTTATGATTATGTGTAAATTAATTTCTCTGATTAATGTGAGATCTGGCACTGTTACAGCTATGACTAATCAGGGTGGTTTTTTTAAGACGGGAAAATCACAAAATACTGGAAAGAGAAATACTCATGGGAGAACGTTACAGACATAGGTATTGTCCTGGTTGTAAAACAAAGAACGCCTTACAAAAATAGTGGGATTATTTATTCTATATCTTATGCATTAATACTGTCAAGAAATTAGACCTTTAGTCAATTTCTTGTTCTTTCTTGAATATAGTATTAAACCTAGGCAAGCCTTATGTTAATGATCTAGGCCTGCAAATGGGTTAAAGAGATCAAAAGAGTAACATCCACTTTGGTCATTGGAAGGTTGGCAAGTCACTTTGTGCCTTTGAATAGCAGAGAAAAATGGAGGCACACCATTTGGTCACTGAACACACCCCTCACTTTTCACAGTTTCATGTCAGAAAACTTTAGGGTCTGAATTTTGTCTTGGCTCAAGGGCCCTAGCCTATGGCAAATTTTGGACTTTAAGAAGTTTAGCTTTCCTGTTGTTATAGTTGGAGCAGCCTGTTCCAGCTTTCTGGAGGAAATGGGCTGACCTTGCTATAGGTGCCAGCCTGGCACACACACACAAAAGATCCTTTTTAGACAAAGAGACTTGGACAGATGCCTAACTCAACCATGAAGAATAACACCTGGTAAATACAAATTAAGATTGTACTGTGTAGTTAGTAATTTTCTATGTAGTTTTCTTGTTTTCTGTTCGTTGCTTTGTTTTTTGGAAATATTCTTACAATCTTTAATTAAAAAAAAAAAACTTTGACTGTACCTGGTTGTCCTGTACTTGACGCTTCAATCTAATCCCAACACCTTAGACTTAAAGCATCCACCTACTGGTTAATTATTAGTGGAAACTCATAACCAGTTTGGGAGGGCTGATTTTCTGGATTATTCCCAGGAAGACGGGAAGTTTGCCCTTTGGCTTCTAATTGTTGGGCTGGTGGCTGGCTACCCCACTGGTGTGTGTGGACTCACATTCCAGGGTTGTTTTGTAATTTTGAGCTCTGCCCACCCATAACAAGGATCCCCTGGATTGGGAATTCTTGACAAATACTATTGTATCTTTAAATAATATACATGTAATATGATGACTGCTTGGTTTCAGGCTTTCTGCATCCTGGTTCCCATCCAGAGTTACAGTACATGGCCAGCAGGAGAAGCTCAATCTTTTTTAATTTGAAGGGAGGGGGACACAGGAAAGACTGTGAGGGCTGAGGTGTGCTCAAGGTCTCTACGTGTACCTGCTTGTGAAACCTAAACTTCCACAAGACCTGGGAGTAAGGAACCTTCACTCTGGTTGTTGATATTTGATGGCAGTGTGACTTAAAAGGTAGACTGCTACTAAACACAGGGATGTTCTTTGAGTTAACGGGGTAACTGAATGATGTCAAATAATAGACAGTTAACGGATGGTACTGGAGAGGTCAGTAGACTGGAATGGTGCCCCAGCTCTACACCCTTAGACCTCTAAGCCTTCAACAAGCATGTGTTCCTGTATTCAGTTCACTTTCATACCCATATGCAGGTCCAGTTCAAGCTATTTAGTTCCCCAAAGTGTTTGTCTTCCTCCTGTGCTACCATGAGTTAGATACAGCCAAGCTTCAGGGGAGCTGCCAGTGCCTCTGGAGTCTGACTTGGACCTGAGCAGCAGCTGCAGTAGTCTGAGGGAGGACAGTGGACATATTGTATGCCTGTCATTCTCCTCATGCTGCCACCAGCTGGGAGTGAGATGATTCTCAACAGCATGGTGGCACTGTCAGTGGGTTGGTGTACCTGCAAGACAGAGCTCTTCCACCAGACTTTCAGTTGAGGCAGCGGGCACACACCTCCAGTGATCTCAGATCCAAATGGCCTCCTGGGAACCAATTGCTTCTTGCTGAGAACTGTTGAGGCACTGGTCTTTTTTTGATTACTGTTTTTAGATAGGTTTTTAAATATATTTTAATTGTCGATTTGTTGTACTGTGAATCTTATGATGGAACCTGCCCTGAGCCCACTTTCGGGAAGGGTGGGATCAATCAATCAATACCGCAAGCAGACCTAGAGGTCTTATGGATGTTGAGTCAGTCCTGCCCAGAAGAGCTATTAATATGTTTTTAGAATAATGAAAGCTTGGTTTCTCACAGAGCCTGATTCTGCAACAGATCCTGGATTTCTTAGGTTTGGATCTGGACTAAATTTTCTGCTAACAGGAAGGGGAGGGGTAATTTTTGCCAATTCCACTTTCCCATTGCAAACCTTCATATTGTTCCTCGGGATCTTCTATCCCCCAGTGAGCTGCTGTAAGAGAAGGGAGGCAGAAAATTTTCTTTTCTACTCATGGGAAACCAATCTGTTGTGTGAAAATGAAGATACGGAACAGCCATAAAGAACCGTGAGAAACAGTGCTTCAGACAACTTGGGAAGTCCCATGGTGAAACCAAACAAAGATATTCTCAGCTCATTTTCATGTCACTGGGCAGCCACTGTCAAATCAGCATTTTACCATCTTCAGCTGGCATGTCAGTTGGTTCCCTACCTCGATCGTGATGACCTGGCCACAGTGATCCATGCGACGGTCACCTCGAGGTTAGACTACTGCAACGCTCTCTACATGGGGCTGCCTTTGTCGCAGACCCGGAAGTTGCAGCTGGTGCAGAATGCAGCAGCCAGGCTGCTGATGGGTCTTACGAGGTGGGATCACATCCGGCCTGCGCTGAAGGCGCTGTACTGGCTGCCAATAGCATACCGGATCCGCTTCAAAGTGCTGGTTCTTACCTTTAAAGCCCTATATAGCCAGAGTCCGGCTTACCTGAGGGACCGCCTTTCCCCATATGTTCCCCCAAGGGCACTACAGTCGGGGGGGCATCACCTGCTGGCTATTCCAGCCCCCAAGGTTGCTAAATATGCTGCAACCAGGGCCAGGGCTTTTTCGGTGGCGGCCCCTACCTGGTGGAATGAGCTCCTGGAGGAGATCAGGGCCCTGCGGGACCTTATGCAGTTCCACAGGGCCTGTAAGATGGAGCTCCTCCGCCAGGCTTTCGAGTAGGGGCTGCCACCGCTACTGTACCACCACTGTCTTGACATCACAGGGCATACTAGCCCTGGTATGTGACCATAGTTATAGTGGGACACCATTAGAGCAACAACAACCGTGCCCACTGGAGTACTGGTGTTATGTGTTTTACATTAGGGACTCATTCGCTCTGTAGACTGCTGTTGCAATTGTTTTATAAGTAATGGACTATTTATTGTTTTAATGTTTATTTATAGCATCTGCCTCTATGTTTTACTGTTTTTATATGGCATTTGCCTCTGTGTTTGCCGCCCTGAGCCCATGCTGGAAGGGTGGGATATAAATCCAATTAATAATAAATAAATAAATAAATAAATAAATAAATAAATAAATAAATAATGGACACCAATATGCTAAAATTAGCTTGCAGTCAACTGTGATACAGTAGACTGCGGTGTTCTTCCATTGCTTAAAATGTGTGATTTTGTACTTGGGTACCATGGCATCTGTGAACTTAGACGGCCTTGGTTTTCCATATACTAACTTATTTAGCTTTTTAATTATACATTCTGTTGTAACCTTAGAATTCTTGCTGCAGTGAAGATGGTGGTTATTGGTTATGCTGAGAGATTTCTGTCTAATTGGTTGGCATTGAATGCAGCAAGAAGTGTGGTTTATTACTGGGAGTGATCTGAAGATAGTACTATCTTGTATGGAAGGAGGTTACTTTAATCATCTATCAGTTTTCTTATTGCATATTCTATTTGTCAGATTCTTCATTGCACATGCGAGTGAGGCATTTGATCTAACCCCAGGGCATACATGTACAAAGAGCTGTACAATTCAGTATCTTTGTGGCCTTAAATCTGTGCCACTGAATGTGTCCCACACTTCAGAATATGTAGTGCCTTCTAACAGGGAAGGTCAGAGATAGGAAAAATGTCAAAAAAAAATTCTGATTCCCTTACAGCTGTGGTTCCCCTCTCAGATATGTTGCTGAGTGTGGAAATGGCTAATGGGAAAACATAAACTACTCTGCAAACATTTCTTAGGGTCTTGCATCAGATGGAAAGTGACCAACATTTGTGATCATCTCATTCTGGATAAAGCCTGGTCAATGCACTGAGTGCACACTCTGGGAAGTCAAAAACAGCATCTACAGGACCAAGGAGAGCTCCCAAGGTGCATGGGTAAGACTATTCTATGAGAGGCAGAGCTTAAGTCTTCCAGCAAATGTCTGGGGATTATCCAAACCTAGCGGTTCAAGCTGTGAGCTGGGAAACCATTAAACAGTCTTGGTGCTCTCTAGTATCTCTACAAATTGTTTCTGCCATCTCAGCATCAGATTGGATTTGGATGATCACATGAGTTGACCTACTCTCTGAACCTTACCATGTCCAAGCTGAGCCCAAAGGCAACTCTGTATGTTATGGCCTATTCCTTAGGAGAGGCCTACGAGTATTTTCCTAAGACTGAATTTTAGCTCGTTGTTGAGAAATCTGGGCTTCCTTTTGAAGGCTCTTCTCAAGGTCACTGTCTACATATAGGGTGTTTGAAGGTTGTCGCAACCCTAGCTGACATTTTTTTGGCTTTCTTCATATGCCACCTACCTCAGATTCAGGATCTAATTATTTTGTGCTAATACGTCTGATAACAGGGCTTGTCTGTATAGAAATATTAGTCTAATTATTTGAAAATTGACAAACCATGATCACCTAGGGCTGTGTCAGCTCTTGGTAGAATACTGGCAGGAGAATATGCAAATAGCCTTGTGCAGAATATAGCTTAAATATGTGCTAAATATTTTCTTCCCCTTATTAAAGAGGACAGAGGCCCTGTACTCACTCACGCTAATGTGACAGAGGAGAAAAATTGATGAAGACGTCTTTGCAAATGTTGGCTACTCAGATGCTTTCCGAGGTTGTAACATAATAAATACTGAGCTCATTCTAGTTAAATGATGGCTTTAAAGTGTTTCAGACACTATGTTCTTGCAAAAAAAGTACATGTTGTCTCATGGAGGCGCCTTAAAAATAATAGGGGAATGTTATAGCAATAGGACATAGAGCAGATGCAGTGGATACCCTGGAGAATTCTTTTTCGATTCATTCTCCTTGGGCACGGTGGCAGCTCACCAACAGTCTTATTCACACAGGAGGCCCTTTCTGCAGGGTGGCATTCCACACCTTATTGCAGTTTCTAATGTGGCTTCCTCAGGTTCTCAGTTTGCAGAGACAGGTTTACAAGCATGTGGGCAAGGTGTGCTTGAAATGTCAAACAATAAGAGTTCCAGTGGCTGGGACCAGAGCTTGAGCGTTCTACATAAGTAGACAGAGCAGACTAAAATTTGCCCAAATCGTACAATGCATTATGCAAAATAAGAAAAATGCAGATTTCCATAACAAATGCAAATTCCATTTTTTCCATGATGTGGAATTTAGGGTGCATAAATTGCCACCTGCGTGATGAAAACAGATGTGTAAGAGACTTAAAAATGACACTAGTGGTTTGGGAAGTAGCCACAGGAAGTGGAGGATGTCAGCGCAAGTGAACACAAGTCTCTTTGGAGACATTTTCTGGGAGTCTCACTGTGTAAGACAGCCTTTATAAATGAGGGTCTTTTCTTTTCTTTTCTTTGGTCCTTTTTGATATGTATTAATAGTGGACAGGCTTTTCCCCTTTATATGTTTGTAGTGCAACTACTGTGTCCTCTTAGGATCTTCTCGCCACAGCTACTATTTCTCACCTGCGTTTTCTGTTTCTCTTGCAAGGACATGAATTACTCTTTGCTTTTAGTCTTGTCTGGGCCTTTTCCCCCGTTGAGCAGGAACTGAGCACTCGAGTGGCTTTGTCTAATGGAACAATTTCATGCTTCATTTTAAGCCTATAAAGAGTTTATAGCATCTGGGGATGTTCTACCCAAGATCCCGAAATCCCAGCAATGTCATTTACATATTAATGCAAATCAGGCGTCCTGTTTATTTATTTAAACCGCACACTTTGAATGGAATCCTTGAGGCTGCTTACAATAATACTATAATATTGATAAAACATGAAATGGTATAAAAATGATAGAAACCCACCAATAAAATCCACCACCAGCAGCAGCAGCAGTAAAAATTCCATTCATCGTTTTCTATCAGGTGCCACAAAACCCCAGCAAATGAAACCTATCGAAATGGGGGCCGAGTAGATAGATGTGCCTATGCAAGTGGGGGGTCCTCAAGAGCATGTAGGGGAGGGGACCTTGTTTCCCCCTCTCCCAGTGTTTCTTCTTTGTCCCTCCTGAAAGCCCCCATAGCCTCTCCCCTTTTCCTGATTCCTTCTCTCCTTTACACCCTCCAGCCAACCTGCCTTTATCTGCCTCTCCTGTCTTCAGCTTTCCTTCCTCCTCATGGCAGCTTTTTCCTGGGAATACTATGGCCCAGATGCACAGTGCTGGCTGCTGCACTGGGCCCAGTTGCTCAGTAAAGGACATGCAAGGACTCATAAGAGACACCTCATTTCCCCCTTTGTATTCCCTTCTCCATATTATTTCCTCTTTCCCTCCTCCCGGCAACCCATATCATCACCTTTCCCTGCTTCCTTCCTCCTTTCCCACCCACCCACCAGCCTGCATTTTGCCTGCTCCTCCCATCTTCAGCTATAATTTCATTTATACCCCACCTTTCTCCCCACCGGGGACCCAAAGCACCTTACATCCTTCTCCTCTCCTCCATTTTATCCTCACAACCACCCTGTGAGGTAAGTTAGACTGAGAAATTGTAACTGGCCCAAGGTCACCCAGTGAGCTTCCATGGCAGAGTGGGGATTTGAACCGAGGCCTTCCATATCCCAGTCTGACTCTCATTGCATCACACTGGCTTTTATGACATGCCTGATGGTGAACAGTAGAAAGCAGCTGGGCCTGCATGGGTTACGCCAGTTGAAGTCACCCAGGGATTGCTGCCAGGCCTGGCCCCACTGAGTTCTTAGGAGAACACTGACTGCCCATCCATTTTCAGATTCTTACCTTTACAGCCCAAAGTAGCTTGAGGTCAGGGCAGTTGAAAGACTGTCTCTTTCTATACTGTTGAGCCTGCCAGTTAAGGTAGGCCTCCTGAACCCTGCTCTCAGATGTGAGGCATGTGACACACAAAGATGGAGTGTTTTCAGTGGTGGCACCTTCCCTTTGGGAAGCCATCTTTTGGGGCCCAACCGTCTCCTATCTAAAGTCTTTTAGGAACCCAGCCAAAACATTTATTTTTACCTATGTTTTTAACTAAGGAGTTTTATCTCTGGAGAGGCAGGATGTAAATTTCATAAATAAATATTCTGCAAAAGATGAAACAGTCAAACCAGTATGTATCATCTTCTGCTGGCTTGGAATGCGGCTTTTAGAGCCTACAAATATGGACAAGTTGATTATCACTGTGAGACTCCATTGTGAAAGTACTGACACAATGTGCATCTTTAGAGTAGAACGCTAATGGAAAGGGTATTTGGACATGATAGAAATGGAGCTTGAGAAAGATATTTGTTGTCTCTGTTGGGGAAGCAAATCTGGTCTGTGAAGGTCTCCTTGAAGAGGCGTGAACTTGAATAAAGACGATTTCCTCTACTCAAAACTATTCCACAGCATTGAAATAAGAAGGGAGAACTGGTATGTCTCATGATATCAGCTGGGAATACAGGATGCATATTGCTGATAGGAAGAAACTTCTGTTCATCTTGTTCAAGTGTCTCAGAAGCCAGTGGCGTCTCTTGAAAAGGACCTACAGCACTCTGAACTGAAGTCAGCAAGTCATGGGTATTACAGGCAACCTTATTATGACCTAGAGCCACCACTGTTGTCATAAATAGTGGGAGGAGTTGCTTACCATTTGTAGTCCTAATTATGACCAAGGGGGAAAATGCTGGCTGGCCTAATGCCTCTGGGGGTTGAGTAACTTGTTGTGTCTTAGAGCTGCTCAAGATCCAAGATCAAGAGAGCAGAAAAGGAAATTTTCATTCTTCTCCAAAATTACATTCTCAGTCCCAAGTTCTGCCCAACTTTATCCACAATAATGCATGCCATGGTCATTTTCACTGCATCTAAACAACCTCTCCTTCTCCAAAATTAAAGCTGACGTTATTGTTCAATGCTGTCACTATATGGGATAGTAAAGAGGTCAGCCCATGTGAGCTACCCATAGAAAGGCAGAGGATTCCCGAGATATGCAGAAAAATATGACTTCGTAAATTAAACTAAAGGGTCAGACTGGTGAGGACTGAGCATGCTACAGGAGCACAGAAGGCTGAGAGCAGCTGAGAGTAAATAATTGTCTGGAGGGCCACATGGGGAGGAGATCGTCATGGGTGTGGACTTCCAGAAGTGAAGGAAGCAGGAACCAGAATTCTGGAATATTTAAGTATTCTGGGAATGGCATGTTCTTTTGCTGTCCTCCATTTTCAAATGGAAATGGCACTCAACTACAAGCCAGATGGCATGCCCATGAAGGGCACAGTCTGCCGACTAGTTCTTCTCTGCACAATCCACTGGACTGAATGGAAGAAGAGAAGCACATTCTTTTGCTTTTTGTGTGGCTTTCATTCATTTTGATGAGGAATGCACAAGAAAACTTGAGTCTGGAGGATATGCCTTTCTTGAAGAGCTGTCCTGCATATGACACTGCCTGGAACATTTAATTTTGCAGACACTTGGGGAAAATGGAAGGAATGCACTTCCGTGCCCTGTGCCATCAAACACTTGATGTCATTATTAAATTATTCTGATACATGCCACTTTGCGATGATTGCAATGCAACTTGACTGGAGAAGTTGTTACAGGGCTCATGTTTTTCCCCAGCGTAGCTCACAGATTCACTCTCCTGATGAAGCACTATTTGTTAGATGGTCCTCAGGGGTGGGAAAATGACCAACACGGGCTTGTTAGAGCTTGTTTCTTTGCATTTGCGCCATTGCCTTAAGATACTTTCCCCCCACTAACTTATGTTGTCATTGAAAAAGATGCAAATTGACTACATGCTAGAGTACATTCTGCAGTTGTGCAAGATGGAGATTAAAACAACACACTAAAATTGTGAGGCAGCAATTAAAATAACACATGGAGAGAGGCTTTTAAAATAATGTGAAACATATCACTGTACGCATGTTTGCAAATAAAACCCTAACTCCCATTGGCTTCATTAGTGTCAGCAACCTGCTAGAGTGAGCCCTTTAATTGCGGTTCTAATTTATTTATTTATTTGGCTTACATGTGAAATGTGTGTGTGTGTGTGTGTGTGTGTACTGGATAAGCACACTGTTACTGTTTGCAAGGCTCAGATTTGAGTCTCAGCAATCTCAAGTCTTCGACACTGGGTTCCCTGGGCAGGGTGAACAACAGAGATGGAAGAACAGGTGATTTTCCAGAGGTAGGGGCATTGTGAGTACACTGCATACCAAGCTTTAGAATCACTGTGTGGCTGCAGGGCCAGATTCAGAAGGCAGTGAGGTCAGACATTCTCCAGGACCTCACAATAGCCAAAGAACCCTTTCTTATCTCCCTCTCTCTTTTTTATGCATCTTTTCTTCCAAGGAGCCCAGAGCCATGGCTTTCTGACATTTTGACCTCACCATAAACCTGTCTGGTAGGCAAGTCTGGACAGCAACATTCCCAAGGTTCTCCAATGAGCTTCATAGCCAGATAGAGTCAGTATCTACCTGACTTGGAAGTAGTACATGTGAAAAGGGTCTTGGGATTGCATCAGTCACAAGCTGAACAGGAGACAGCAGTTCTCTTGCATACCCCGGAAATCTTGTTGGTCTCTAAGGTGCTGCTGGACCCGAATCTCAGTGTGATGCAGTTACACCAAATAAAATAAAAGCTAATGCAATTTGGAAGGCATTAACATTGTTACAATTGGAATTGGAATTTGTAAATGCTGTATACAATTTTAATTTGAGGCATTTTATTTTCTCACTGAATTTAAAAACTAAATGTGTATTTTAAGATATTAAGGATCCAGTTTTATATAAAATTGTGACAGCTAATGGCCACATACAGTAAACTTTATTCTATTCTAATGCATGAATCAGGGTTGCATGAATTGAAGAGTAGTATCCGGGTCATAAATAACAGTTGTACTCTATTCTCAAGTGGATCGACCTAATTTGTAGTAGGGCATCTGGTTCTTAGTGCCAAACTGTAAGAAAGATGCTAAAAAATTGGAACAAGTTGAGAGGAGGGCTACCAAGATGGCCAGTGGTCTGGGAAACAAGGGATACAAGCCCTCAATGGTCTGGGACCCTCCTACCTACGGGACCACCTCTCCCATTACAACCCACCGCACTTTCTTTGGTCCTCATCTAGGGGCCTCTTGCAGGTGCCTGGCCCCAGGATGGCTCAGTTAGCTGTTACCAGGGGAAGGGCCTTCTCAGTTGTGGCCTCTACCCAGTGGAATGCACTCTTAGGTGACATGTTTGCCCTGCTGGACTTGTTTAGTTTCTACAGGGCATGAAAATTTGAATTATTTAGGTTGGCCTTTGGAGGGTAACCATACGTTTGAGCTGTTTTGATAGCGGTATGGTGATAGCCATGTATTTTAATATTTTAATGTTAATATTTTTATATTTGTTCTTTGTCTTCAGGTTGTTTTTACCTTATTGGTTTTAATGTTGTAAGTCACCATGAAATCCTTTGGGTGAGTGGCGAGTAAAAAAAAAATCTAGTGAATAAATAAATAAATGCAACAAAAATTTGAGAGAGCCTGGTACATTTAGCCTGGAGAAGATAAGACTAAGGACTGATGCATCTGTGGTCTTCACATACCTCAAAGGCTGTCAGATCCACAAGGGCAAAGACTTGTTCTCTGCCGCTCCAGAGGGCAAGACTAGATCTTCAGGATTCAAGATACGGGAAGGTAGGTTTTGGTTGAACAACAGGAGAAAGTTCCTGATGGTAAGAGTTGTCTGACAGTAGAATCAACTGCCTGGGGGTTTGTGGGCTCTCCCTTGCTAGCGGTCTTCCAGCAGAGGATGGAACCCCATCTGATGGGATGATCAGGGGTTTGGGCTGGATGGCCTGTTAGGCTCCTTTCAACTCAAGGACTCTCCAACACTAGCCCACAACTGTCGTTATTCACCACGCTAGCTGTTCATCCTGTATACGGCATGTGGAGCAAGGTCAGAGGCCGGCTGAGGGTGCTGCTACAAATCTCTCCTCTTCCATATTAAGGAAGTCCATGGCTGGGGTCATTTCTAGTGTCTCAGGGTTTGCACCACATGTTCCAGCTATTAAATTCCTGCAAAGACTATGAGATGCAGAGACCAACTGTGGCTGATTCACTATCCATTTAGATATGACTCGGGGAGCATCGTTGAGTTGATGACGGTGATTATGGTGATGAATCACAGCAGATCTCAACAACAACAAAAAGAGTCAGTCCTATAGCAAGCCCGAGGAGGCATTCAGATTCAATCCAATTTGTATGTTCTCTGTGACGCCTGATCAAATGTATCCATCAATAGCCTGATTCATTCCAAAAGACTGTCATCATGCCAGCAGACGTGATCAGCTATCGGGAATTGCTAAATGAGCCCTCCAGTCTAGCAGGCAAAGATCTTGGCTTGGATCCTAGGAAGGGTCATATAAGGATGGTCACGACTCACGACACAGTTCGCGCCTGCCCTTTCCCCTTCCTCCAGTTGTCTCCAGAGGACTCCAACATGCTGATGCTGTGGGTTGTGGGATCTGCATGGCTCAAAAGCGGTGTAGTCCAGGGGGCTTTGGTGAGGAAGGTGAACCAAGTGCCAGCCTGGTTAGGTCTCTTCATCCCCTCCCCAGCCACATGTGAGTCCTTCAATCTCTAGTACTGGCATTTGGGACACCTCAATGAAAGCTGCAGTTAGTGGTCAAGTGTGGCAGCTGCAACGTTCCAAATTCCAGGCATATTATTATGTGCACACTCCACAGGATGCAACCCCATGCTCTCAGCTGCATCTCATGTATAGAACAAGGTGGTAGAAAAAGCTGTCTTTGACCATGGAATGAGAAATGTATTAGAGAGTTCCCTTGGTAGAGCAATTCAGGGGAAATCTGCAATGCAAACCAACCTCTGATCTCAAGTTGCTACTGTCTGTCTGCTTTGACTTTTTTTTTTTAATGATAACAGGGGGGAAAAAACACAGAGAAGCCTTAACACTTAACCATGGTTAAGACCCCAAACACGCCATAAAACCATGATTTAAATTTCCAAAATGCAGATGTAGACAGTTGCTGATAACACCAGATTTGTCCCCTTGCAAGCAGAGAGGCAGGGAAGCTACTTTAACCATTTTCCTTGTGGAAGATACAGTGGTTAATGCAAGCTATGATCTGAAAATCCAGTTCAAAACAGAGTTTCACAATCCTGAACAAGAACTAAGGAATCATTGCACAGCTGTTAATTTGTGGCCAAGGACCACATACCATGGCCTAGGGAGCTCCCCACATACATTCTTCCATAAAAGAGATATCCATCTTGACCCTATTAAGGAGTCCTAAACTGTTTCTGCTATGCATGCATAAAGGGGTGTCAGGATTTCCCAGGGAGTTGGATGGCCCCCTCTAACTCTAGGGTTCCATGAGTGTGCCTGCTGGTTCTTCCCTGCAGAATGCCTGCAGCGAACCCTGTGCGTGTACAAACACAGACATCATGCATGCTATCAGGGGATGATGCTGAACGCATGGTCTTGATTGTGCGTACAAATTATGTGTGTGCATAGGCTTGCAGCAGACATTCATCTGTTCATGTAGGTGCCTAGGGCAAGACTGGTGGTGTTAAAAATATATTATAGACAGGATCCCCAAACTCATCAAATCTACAGAGCATTACCCATTTGTGATGGTCCATATGGGAACCAACAACATGGCCATGAACAGCATCAAAAGCATTAAGGTAGACTCTGAAGCTCTCGGGAGGAAGCTGAAGGGAATGGGGGCACAGGTGGTGTTCTCTTTGATCCTTCCTGTCATAGGAAGGGGAATATGATGGGAGCAGACGATAATGGAGGTGAACCACCGGCTGCGTTGGTAGTGCCGGCAGGAGCAATTTGGATTCTGTGACCATGGGCTAGGTTTTCTGGATGACGACCTGCTAGCACATGATGGACTTCACCTGACAAGGTCAGGGACAAATGTGTTCGGCAGAAACCTGGGGAGATTCATCAAGAGGGCTTTAAACTGACACCACAAGGGATAGGAGATGACCAACAAAGGGATTAAATGGAGAGAAAACAACAGAGACCCACCTGGGTGGGCTAGGTCTAATGGAGCCAAAGGTGCGGGGCTTCAGGTGTCTATGTAACAATACCCAAAGCTTGGGCAAGAAGGAGGAAGAGCTTGAGCTTCTATCGCAGACAGAGGGATATGATTTAGTAGGCATTACAGAGACTTGGTGGGATGATTCCTATGCCTGGAATGTAGTAGTGGATGGATATGAGTTAGGGTTGAAGAGGGGGTGGAGTGTGTATATGAGGAGAGGGTTTGTTTGTCAGGAAATACTGGAGGAGAAGGGCAACAGCCCAGTGGAAAGTATCTTGGTGAGGATAAGGGAAGGAAGGACAAACAGTATTGTGGCTGGAGTCTGCTACAGACCTCCTGACCAGGATGAGGAGGTGGATGCTGCTGTCCTTGAAGAGCTTGACAGGGTATCCAAACGATGTGACCTGGCAGTCTTATTGTGGCTGACTCCACCTCCTGCAGTAGCCATTTTGGGACAGCCATTTTGTGGCAGTGCCCACCACCCTGTGTCAGAATTCCAAAGGTGCTCACAGGCTCAAAAAGGTTGGGGTCCCTGCCCTAGAGGGTCAGGATGAGCAGAGATAAACCCACTGGTTGCTAGAACTATCACCTTAACATAGTGTTTGGACCCTCCCCAGGTGACTGCGGGGGCATTTACAGAATGGGACAGAAGTCATAGAATCATAGAATGTTAGAGTTGGAAGGGACCTTGCAGGTCATCTAGTCCAAACCCCTGCACTCTGCAGGAACACAGCCAAAAGATTGCCCTACATACCTACAACATACCCAAAAGATGGTCGTCTAGCCTCCGCTTGAAAGCATCCAGTGAAGGAGCATCCTCCCAAGGCAGACTGTTCCACTGCTCAACCACTCTTACAGTTAGGAATTTTCTCCTGATATCTAGCCGGTAACGACTCCCTTGTAATTTCCACCCATTAAATCTAGTCTTGCTCCACCTTTTACATTACAGTCCTTCAAATACTTGAAGATTGCAGTCATGTCCCCTCTAAGCCTTCTCTTTCCCAGGCTAAACATACCCAACTCTTTCAGCCTTTCCTCGTATGACTTGGATTCCAACTGTCTCACCTTCCAGGTCATGTTCCTCTGTTAACAGCCTTAGAGCTCCCACTGGCTGTTGCATCTGGAATACCTTTTTCCTGCCTCAAGGGCGAAATCCTTAGTCTAATTTAACTGTTTACCGTATCCTGGTTAGGTCCATCATAGCTGTGATGGATCCCATAGACAAGAAACGATTATGTATTAGGGTTAGGTTTTCTTGGCTGCTGCTACTTAAAAGCGAAATAATCACAAGCCAGTGAACATTATGTGTGTGTTCTGCTGAAAACAATGAGAGAGCAAGGCGATACAGAAGTAGTTGCTGTGTATAATATCTTTTTTAACCTATTTATGGTAGGGCTGTCAAAACAGGATGAGAGAAGAGCTTTTAGCTGTTGTGTAACTGTGCCGTACTTCTGTGTCTCTGAATTGTGGAAATGTAAGCCCTTTGGGCATTTTTTGTTCTCCCCTCCTCGCCAGCTTTTCCTTTCCACTTCACTCTCGGTGATGTTTCTTCCCCATGAAAACAGAAGCTGCAAAGCTCTAAGATACACTTGGTGATAGATTCCATTTGTCTGGCAACGATGAGGTGGTGCTAATAGGAACAGAAGGAAAAAAGCAAAAGCCCCGGGGTGATAGCTAGAGAGGGAAGAAAGTGAATTAAGGTTAAGGAAGAAATGTGTCACAGCGGATAGAGAATAGTGCATCGAACATGGGATTTTTTTAAAAAAAAACACCAACCCCTAATCCTGCTTTCTCCCCTTAAAATCTAGAAAGGTGCTGATTCGAATAACAGAGTACTAATGATAACTCAGTTGCTATTATATTTGAGTAGGCATTATTTCAGCAGTTCCCAGTCCTCTGGGGGAAAGCACTGCCAGGATTTCAAGTTCTGAAGAACTGACAGCTTCTTAGTCAGAGAAGAAACTGAAGGGTTTCCGCACTAGCTGTCTCCCATTTTGGTTTCTCAGATTTTAGAATTACACTAGAAAATGCCAGTCCTTATGATGGAAGGCCTGTCTGTTGTAGCTATACTGTCGGTGCAATCCTAAGTGGAGTTATACCCTTCTAAGCCAATGGACTTCAATGGATTTAGGAGGGTGTAACTCCAACTGGGATTGCATGGCACATGACTCATTGCATTGTATCCCTTGGGGCTGTCAATGAAAGCAAAGTGAGGACAACCAGCATCAGGCATGGTGGGTCAAAAAGTTGTCCTACTTCTGCTTTCCGCATGGAGGTGAATAGCAACCTGTCTCCTCCACTCACTAGAACTCAGGCTCTTCCAGTCTCATTTTCATTGCCTGTGTGCCCCTATTACTTTTATTTATTTTTTTTGGGGGGGGTGTTACACAAATCTTTTGCTCCCTCTAATGGTCAATTTGATATTACATCTCTGTGTGTCCAGCATAAAAACTTGCCAGACATATAGCAATGTAATATTGGATCGACCACTAGAGGGAGTAAAACACATGAGGGAAAAAACACCTGAAGCAATAGGGATGTACAAGCGACAAAAAAATGAGAATGCAGAAGAGCCCCTCATCTGGAAGCATTTACCGCTGATTGATGCCATCCGCACAGCCCAGTCTTCAGTTCTGTATCCTGGAAATGCTGAAGTTGGTAGAACATTGGTAGCTGGTTTTTATGTAAATAGAAAGTAGAATTTCCTCCCAACTTCACTGCTTTTATTGTGTCTTAAACGAGGAATGCTGATATTCATTAATCACAACAGAAACCAAGTCCACACAGTAACTAATAGTGTAATCTTAAGAATTCGTTGCTGCATGTCTTTTTTTTCGTAAGTTTCTTGTAATTGAAAAACAAGAAAAAATGAAACTAGGTATAGTTGACCCTTTTATATTGTTAAAATTATCACTTAGTAGCCATAAATAAAGTGCTCACAGAGATCCTTAATGATGCCCCCATCAACTTGACTGACAGAGTTTTGTTTCATTTGCCAAACTTTGGTCCAGGCCATTTTTATTTCTCTGCTTGGTTTCTGTCTGGATGCCAGCAAAGCCCAGTGGAGATTCTAGACCTTGTCGGCTACACACTGCTTTAAAAAACAACAACAAAAACTTGTTAAAATAAAGATGTGAACCGAAACAAGGGCTTTGCTAGGAAAATGGCCTTTGCTACTGCTGTTGTTTGTGGAGGCACATCCGAGTGACACAAAAAACCGGCAGGGCTGTCGACCAAAAGGAAGCAAGAAAATGGCCTCCCTTGTTGGTGTTTTCCGATGACGTCAGCTCACAGAGGCTGGAGGGCAACTGGAGACTATTAAATCAGCCAGGAGAAAATTCAGTGGAGAGAAAAGGGCAAAGGGAAACAGAAGTGTCTGGAGGACAGACATGAGCTGTAATGACAAGGAGCCCGTGCTTTCGTGCATCTGTACCGGCAACAGTAAACAATAAAATATCTCACTTTGCTTTGTGTTGCTTTTAGCAACATAGGGTTTTAAGATATGAAAGTTATGAACCCTTGGTAGATGAGGTGAGCGCTCTACCGAGATGTGTTGTTCAGAGTGTCTGGGTTATGCAAAAATGGCTCTTTCTGTTTCTCTATGTTTCGGATGGTGAATTCATATATTACAGCAGGGGTCCCCCGACGTGCTGCCTGTGGGTGCCGTGGCATCCGCCAACACACCTTTCCCGGCACCTGCCAAGTGGTTTTAGAAAGTGGGCAGGGCCAGGCGTGGGGGGGTTTCTCGAGCAAGGCTTCTGACTGGCTGTGTGGATTTTTTATAAAATGTTGCTTCGGCAGAAGCTGCCCCCGCAGCACAAGGATCTGCATGATGTGATTGGGAGAAAGGGGCAGGAGCCATTTTGTGGCTGGTTCTGCCACCCGTGGCAGCTTCACACCCACTGTGCTGTGTCAGATTTCCAAATGTGTCTGCAGGCTCAAAAAGATTGGGGACCCCTCGTCTAGGGTCTTGAGGAAGGACTTTGATAGTAAGTAGCTACTTAGTAAGTACTTTGCAACACATTCCACCCGCCTGGCTCAAAGAGCTGGATTTTGGAAGTGCTGGTGTATGGGAAAAGAAAAGAGAACAACAGTCCTGAGTTTTGAACTGGCTGGAGAAGTTAGGTTTCTAGCCAGCAGACGCAGCTTCCATGCAGGAGTGCTAGGCTGTGCAATAGCCTGTGTGAGTGCTTGTTTCCTATCTACTTGGCTTGAGCATTTCTAAGTATTGATGACAATATGTGTAATTTCAAGCACGAGGTTTTTTTTCACTTGTCCGGTCATGCCATCTTATTGGGTTGGTTCTGTATAATAAAATCAAAGAAAGCAGTATGCAGTGTATTTATATATGCTGCTTTCTTCTGCTGCAGGACTACAGACCTCTCATGTGCGAACTTTTGAGTGATGGCTTTGAGTGTACCGAATTTTTGTGAGCAGACCATTTCCATTAGAAAGGGTCCAGTTTCTGGTCTGATTTCTCCCCACCCAAGATGAAACTGCACTCATCTTTTCTTTTCCCCCCCTGACTGTGTGGACAAAATTTGACTGGAATTTTACTGTTATAGTTGCTTTTGCATCAATCACACATAAATGGTGTAAAAATGACAAAACATATACATGGCATAAAAATGGCATACAATGTAAAAATGCAAAACAGTAAAAATAGAATATTTGTACATTCCTAATTTTGAATAATTAGCAGAATTCACTATTGAGTTCTGTTATGAGACTTTCCACACCATTTGGGGTGTGAAGAATTCACGGGGTATGAATACGGTGGCTAACCTCCAGGTCATACCTGGTGGGTCTCCAGCTATTACAGTTGATCTGATGACCAGGATCCATCCCACAGGAGGAAATGGCTGATTCGGAGGGTGGACTCTATGCTATTAGACCCAGCTGAGGTCCCTCCCCTCCCCAGGCTCCATCCCCAAAATCTCCAGATATTTCCCAACTTAGAACCGGCAACCCTAGGAATGAATGCATCACTAGAGCCATGGGTGACTGGCACAGCAGCATTTTGTAGGTAAGAAGCAATTAGTCTGTCTTAACTGTGCCATTCTAAATAAGTGAATGTGCTCTTGTTCTTCTGCTGTAGACTGACATGGCTACCTTCCTGAAACCAAGCACAAAAACAGGCGTCTTATGATAAAGGCACCCTAAGAGTATTTGATTTGATTTTTTAATTTTTTAAAGTATATTTTAAGGGATACAGGAAAAAAGAAGGGATAGGGACAGTGTTCCCTCTAAGTTGAGTCAGTGTGAGCTAGCTCACAGGTTTTTAGCCTCTGGCTCACACATTTTTGCCTTACCTTGGGAAGGATGGCTCCGGAGCAAACTCATTTATGCAATAGCCAAATTGCTTGCTCTCAACTTTAATGGCAGTAGCTCACAAGGTAGATTTTTTGTTCACAAGACTCCACAGCTTAGAGGGAGCATTGGATAGGGAAAAACAGATCAAAAATTATCTTATCGTATCCATATTATAAAACATATATTACATCACAGAAATTTTTATAAGATTTCGCACAACAGTTACAATAAACTACAGTTTGTTATAATAAACAGCACGAATTACACTTTTCATTTCATTAAAACTGTCTTATAATATTATCATTTACTATTAAACCTTTCAGATATATTACTAAAGAAATTAGTTATAATAGTCATAGAAAGCTTGCCGGTTATTTTTCAATTCATCTTTCAGTCTTTGGTTAATGTAGTTTGTCAGTTTTGCCGTAACTGTATATTCTTGCATCTTATCTACCCAATTATCAGTAGTTGGGCAGCCCTCAGTTTTCCACTTGGCTGTAAATACTACTCTTGCTGCTGTTAGAATGTATCTATACAATTCATACATTGCTCTGTCCATATTCACTGGTAAGATCATTAATTACATTGTCTCTGGTGACTTGGTGAATTTAATATTCAAATTTTTTTGAATTTCAGTATGTATTTCCATCCAATATTTGTTGGCTTTTTTACAAGACCATCACATATGGTAAGAAATACTGTCTATCTCTTTACACTTCCAACACAATCCTTTATAGTTTTTATCCATCTTCTCAATGTCTTTTTGGGGTGATGTACCAGTGATAAAACATTTTATACCAATTCTCTCTAAGTGCTTGACTTGCTGTGAATTTTATATCTTTCGTCCAAAGCTTTTCCCATTGCTGAAATGAAATCTTGCCAAAGTTTTGTGGCCATTTCACTATACATGTCTTGACTCGTTCTGTTTCTGTATCATATTGCAAAAGGAGTTTATAAAAATGTCCTAAAAGATTATCTTTTTTATTCAATATAATCTTTTCAAATTGAGTCAACTGCCTTAATATATCTCCTTCTCGATGTTTATCTTCTTTCAGCCTTGATGTAAGTTGAAGATAAATTAACCATTGTATCTTTTCCACTTCTTCATAATTACTTGCCATGATTTATTTTTCCTGTGTTTGTCGATCATATCTTGATATGTTATAAAAATCATTGGTTTTCCTCTCAGATTTGTCATGGGTAAGCATCTAATGGGGACATTAAAGATGGTATTGGGAGACTTATTCTTGTGTTAAGTGACCACCAGTTTTTCAACAAGCTGTCTCTCAAACATGGCCGAGTATTTATTTTATGAGCATTATCAGCTGTGGATTTTGTATTGCTAATGAGACACCTTCAAGCGGGTATTAGGTCTCTGCCAGAATTAATTATGCATGTATTCCAGCATCTTATTGATTGATCAGCAGCAGAGATTATTCCACAGATCATTTACCACTCTCAGCCATCATCCTCATGATACTTTTTTTTTTTTTTTGGGGGGGGGGGGAATACCGTATCCGAGAGTTGTTTAGCAAACTGAATTTCTCTGAAAATAAATGTCAAGCTGAATTGGTTGAGAAGAGCCTACTCTTGCTAGACAGGGTGGAAGCTCCAAGTTGTTAGGTATGTGTTTCTGACAAGGCCACACTTGACAGACCGTGTTGCTAGGGAAAAGACCAGCACTTGGCTGATGCCGCATCCCGGATGGCTAGTCAACAGAGCTGGCTTGTGCCACCCGTGCAGCCTACGCTTGGTGATCACTCGCTCCTTCTGTTTTCTCGCACTTCGACTCTCTGTGGGCAGAGTCAGAAGGAGAAATCGCTCAGCAAAAGACGGGGCGAGTCATTGCAAGCTTGTAAAAAATGTTTACTGATGGATTATCCCTCTGACAAAAAAAATGGAACTCTGTTTGCTTTGGAATGCCAAATCTAAATGTTAATAGATTAAGTTTATTGTCTTAGCCACAGGCCATAACATAAGACATCAGACTTTTGAGTAGGGGCTGCCACCGCTACTGCATCACCATCGTATAGCCATTGTATAGCCCTGGCATGGGATTACAGCTTTGATAGGACTCTGGAGCAGTGTCTAACGTATTTATTAGAGTGCTGAGAGGTATGGATAGTTAATGTAAATTCTGTTTTGTGGACCGCTGTTTTAAATTGTTTTAGCTTAATGGATTATTTATGGTTTTACTATTTATTCTTGGCTTTTGCCTCTTTGTTTTAATCGTTATTGTATGGCATTTGCCTCTTGTTCGCCGCCCTGAACCCACGTTGGAAGGGCAGGATATAAATCCAATGAATGAATGAATGAATAAATAAATAAATAAGACTATAAAATGATAATATAAACAATAAAAATTAAAAAATTAAAAACAATAAAGATATCAGTATACTCCTATACTCCTTCTACTTTGCACTAAATACTAAACTCATTCTAATTTTTCTTGTTGCAAAGGCAAATAACGCCATTCTGCTTAGAGACATAGTGGACAAGGTCTGAGAGTGAAAATTTGACCATATCCAGATTGGAGAGTCTATTACACTGTGGAATAATAGGGAGGATGTACTTTAACCTAGGGACTTCATGCCATGAGCATCTCAGAATATAATGTACAATATCATCAACTTCACCCGTATCACAAAGACAAAGTCTAAGGGGGGCAGGGATACTAAAGAAACATCCAGTCCTGATCATTGACGGCATGGATTGAAATCTTAAAGCCGTAAAAGCCGATCTTAATTCCAGGCTGGTTAACGTCTCTAAATACAGTGAAATGTTAATACTGAGTATAGCATTTCCTGTCAGAGTCTCTGTGCCTTTGGCAGCTACAAAGCAGGCAGAGATCAACAAGTGAAACTTTTCTTTGTCACTGCATTCCTATGATAGCAAAAGCTCAAGTCTGTTGATTTGTGCCTGTTATAGATCTCTTAGAGAGACTGAGCTTCTCCCCATTTAAAAACTGCAAGTCAGGGTCTATTAGTCTGAATCAGTTTTGATGAACCCCTGGTGCAATGGCCTTCAGCCCATGGACTGGCACTCTCAGGTGAGTTCCAGACCACTGCCAGGTAGGCAGTGAGCCTCTATGGAGCTGCATTTTGGAAGGTCCATGCAATTTGCATGCATTTATAAAAAGCAAGGGTGCCATATCTCCTGCCTGTGTCTTTGCATGCACACTCAAGAGAATGGCAGGGTCACTCTGTGTTGGAGGGAATTCCTCCATAGCTCTGACCTTCACAGCTCTGAAACTTGGCTTGTTCCTCAATAGGATACACCTACTGGTGCCCAGCTTTTGTTTGCTGTCTTCTCTCTTGCACTGCTGCTCACAGTACTGACCTCGTTTATTTATTTACTAGCCTTTGCTATGGTATTTAAGTTCCTAAATCCAATTATAATACTGATGATGTGACATTTGAAATGTAACGTTTGTTGTAGGAATTCTAATGCAGAAGACTGTAGTGTAAAAAATGAAGTGAGACATACATACTTTTTCCCTCTCTACTGAAGGACCTCTTGGTAGACCACATTGGATCACCAGGCTGCTTCATGAGCTTACTCTGGAGCAGGCCGCATAAAACTGTCCATGTGAGAAGCAGTTGTCTGTTAAGTCAATTCCTGCCACCTTCAGTGTCTGGCCTTGGAATTTGTTGATGGTCATAGCAAAGCAGACCTTGAGGGGGAACTGCGCAAGCTGTCCATGGACTTCTCCGTAATACTGGCAATATCAGGGTAGATCCTGGCTGTTAATTCTGGTGGGTCCAATTGCTGATTTCTGTAACTTTCCTCAACTGTCTGCAGTCTCTCTTAACTGTGTTTTTACCTCAAAACATTGAGATCCACAGCTGAGCAATCAGAGGGAGGTGGGTGCAAGCAGACAGGTTTTACCTCAGAACTCTGAGCTACACAGTTGGCCAATGGGGGGGCAAAGAAGCAGCAGCCTGCCAGGCACCTGGAAAACAATTGGGGGAACACATTTTGCCCCTTTTTTACCCCCTTAGGGGTCGTATTTCTCAGAAATCTCTTTGTAGTGGGGGTTGACATCATGATAGGCATGCACTCCCCTTATTTTGGGTTTCTTGGTGCAGGGGTTTGGCCTGGGCATTTCACTTTTTTTGGGGGGGGGGGTGCAGGGAAAACCCCACTTTTTTCACAATTGCTTCTCATTTATGTTACATTTAAGAAGTGGGACATAACTATGTATTCAAAACAACATCCGGACAAACCGATATTAAGCAAGTTCATATGAACCAATTTTCTAGAACCCACATTGTGAGAAGTTAAATAACCTAATACAAAAAAAAACACTTTTCTATACATTTGGGGTATATTTTCATAGTGGGTGGGAGTGTGCCTAAAGCCACTGGGGAGGTGATCCTGCTGGGGCAGCCTCCCTGATGGATTAAAGTACTCTGGCCCTACACCTGACAAACAAGCACCTGTCTGGGGTAAGGGGGGATTGTGTTTAAAGGCATCAGGGAGGCTGGGCCAGCAGCAGCGCTAAGGCAATCCTGCTGAGCAAGCCTCCCTGATGGCTTTAAGGACTCTGCACCCCTTCCAGCCCTTGAAAGGTAGTTGTCTGTCAGGTGCATGTCTGAAGGCATCGGGGAGGCTGGACCAGGATTGCTAAGGTGATGCTGCTTGGGCAGCCCCCCCCCCCCAATGGCTTTCAGTGCTCTGTCCCCACTCCTGCACTTGTCATGGTAGGAATGCTCTCTCCAAATTTCATGGTTCTAGGTCCAGGGGTTTGGCTGAGCATTAATTTTATGGTGAGGGAACTTTCTTTTATATAGATAGATTCGCTTCATTTGCCTTGCCTTTCTCCCCAATGGGAGCTAAATCCATTTACACAGTTTTTCCTCTTCTCCATTTTATCCTCACAGTCACCCTGGTGATGAAGTCAGGCTGAGAAGGTGTTATTAGCCCAAGGTTACCCCAAAAGCCTCCCTGGCAGAACGGGGATTCAGATCTGTGTCTTCTCTCCCAGATCCAGCATACTAGCCATTACATTAGCTGCTGAAGTCCAGACAGCCTTGACCCCCAGTGAGTTCATAACTCTGTGTCCCCACTTCCTTTCACAGGTCTCTGTTGTCATGTGGCTTTATCTTTCCCATCTAGGTCTTAAAGCCAATAGGCTGTTCGACCAGAAAAAGACAGCAGTATAACAAAAAAAAGTTATTGCTGTTCAATATTCATTAAAAACAAACAACATTTAATTGCGGCAAGTACTATTAGCCACAGGGTATAGATGGGAACTCTCAGTCTGGGGCAGGTGATGCACTCTATTCTTGGTGCTGGAGGGGGCAGCAGTGGGAGGGCTTCTAGTGTCCTGGCCCCACTGCCGGACCTCCTGATGGCACCTGGTATATTTTGGCCGCTGTGTGACAGAGTGTTGGACTAGATGGGCCATTGGCCTGATTCAACATTGGCTTCTCTTATGTTCTTTTATATATTTACACCAAAATCCAGGTCTGCTAACAGAGTCATTAAATGGTAGTTAGAAGAGCAAACAGGCTTCTTATTTAGATGAGGACCCAGAAATTTTCTTCTGAGATCTGAATAGATTACACAGAAGAAGAAATGCTCAATAGTTTCTACCAAAGATCTATCACAGTTACAAACTCTAGATCCCCTTTCTTGACCTGTAAATCATCCATGTAAGACAGCAAGTGGAAGTGAATTCATTATTGCAAGGAATTTTTTTTTCCCAATAGCATGGTACCGTAATACTATATAAATAATATGTTAACTGGTATTGAGGCATCCACCAATAAGGATATGACATCCTTTGGGAGGGCTCATTAAAAGGTCATTAGCACAAAGGAAACAAAATGCAGATAACTGTGTCTCCTGCAATAAATAGGTGGAACACTTTACGTCTTTATACATAGCTGATGCCTCTTCCCTATCCTCGACTATTGAGGCTATGTTGGATTATAAAGGCAGAGATATTATTTGGATCCAAAGACACATGCCACTTCCCTTCTTGAAGATCGTACCATTCTTCCACCACTAGGTGGCTACAAACAAACTATAAGCACCAGGTTTCCCTAAGGCCAGAACAGGGTCACAATCCAACCAAATGAGATCAGCATATCTATGAGAAGGTGAACACATCCAGGTTGAAAAGAATTTAACACTGATGGTGAAACTAGTGATTCTTTACTCTCTAGATTAATTGCAAGCTAATGTTTAATAATTGTTACCAGGCTATAAGAGAAATGGTCTTCTGTCCAGTTTCCATTAACCGGGAAGAAGAGGTGATACATCTAAAGACATGCTAAATCAGATCTAAGGAAATTTGTCTGGATTATATCCAGGCCACCAGTCCAAATGAGAATAACATACAAAAACTGAGAAATTATTTTTGCCCCCAAGGCATCCAAAGCTACAGGAAAAGATCGAGCACCTGTGGTTAAAAAAAAAATATTGTCAAAATTGCCGCTGTACTCTTGGCTTTCATAGACATCTCTTTAGTGTGTAAAGTCCAAGAGACTGAATGCTGGAATGTAACTCCCAGATATTTATAAAACTGGACTTCTTCCATAATGTGATCTGAAATATTCCAGTGCAATAATTTTGGCCTACAAGATCTAGCAAAAACTAAAACCTTGACTTTTTCAAAATTAATGACCAGATGTTCATCAGCACAATAGTGAATGAAGATTTCAATTGACTGACGCAATCCCACTCTACTTACTGATACCAAAGCCATGTTGTTTGCACATAGCATGATCGGAATCAAATGAGTCCCTCCCTAGCTGTGCATGGGGAGGGGGTGCAAGGACAGCATATTCAGTCTGGGGGCTAAATCATTAATGTAGAGATTAAACAAGGTAGGAGCAAGGACACAACCTTTCCCCTCCTGACCTCTATGGGAGCAGATAAACAGCCATTTACACAATATCAGACTCCTATCTGAGAATTAGAGTAAAGATGACGAATCAAAAAAAGTAACCTAACCGTTATATTTGTCCTGCATAGTTTCTCCCAGAATCTATCCTGAAGGACAATATCAAATGCAGATTTTAGGTTAAAAAAGCAACATACAACCTCCCTTTCTAGTATATTTCTCAGCCATATGCACAAGGGCCACACAATGATCAATTGTTGACATACCCCTTCAAAATCCAGCTTATTCTATTCCCAAGATATGTTCCGTGTCTATTCAAGTTTTCAAGTTAGTAAGCTTGCATAAAGTTTCCCAAAAGATAATAACAGGCTTATAGGTCTCTAATTCTTTGGGTCTACTTGGTCCCCCCTTTATACATAGGAACCACTATAGCCTCTTGCCAGACCACAGGAAATTATCCAGAATAACCAGTGGTCCAAAACAAGTATGTCAGAATTGGCAAAACCCTTGATTAAGTCTGGTGGTATCCAATTGGGCCCTTCCGTCTCACTTGAGTTTAATCCACCAATAAGGTCCAAGATGTGAGCTTGTCCAGCTGGGATCCAAGTAATATCTCTGTCTTTATAATCCAACATAGTCTCAATAGTGGATGATAGAGAAGAGGCATCAGCTACATATAAAGGCGTAATGTGTTCCACCCACTTATTGCAGGAGATACAATTATCTGCATTTTGTTTCCTTTGTGCTAATGACCTGTTAACGAGCCCCCAAAAGGATGTCGTATCCTTATTGGTGGATGCCTCAATCAGATCAATTTGATCTGGCATTCCCTTAAAATCTCTTAGACAGAGGAGGAATCCATCCACTTCTTTTTTATGAGCATTTATACCATGTGCTTCCCATGTTCTTCACGTAATAGAACTGGAAGGACACAGATAACTATATTAGAGGAACCTCAGTGCAGGAAGCTGTGAGTGATTTTTGTTTAGAAAAGAGGGAATTGAAGAATGCCTCATTTTTTTCACTAGAGATTTAGTGGAGTGAGTGATCTTTACATTCAGAAAAAAAAATTGCATGGCAGAGTCCTTCTGAGACCATACCACTTCAAGCAGCAAGCTAAGGGAATCTTTTTCTAATGCCCCTTCATGTTAAAGACCAAACAGACTTCTCCTTGCATGTGGACTAGGTTAGAACCATCTTGATGTGCAAGGTTTCCACATGTGATGAATCACTTCTACGGGAGACGATTCACCCACAGACTGAAGTGGTACACTCTTGGAAAGACTCCACACCATTTAACTTTCTGAATGTGTGGCTTAGTTCTTAGAAAATGGTTTCACCGGGAGGGGTCTTGGGACAATGCAGTCATGCAGCCGGGAGCTTTTATGCTGTGCCGTAAACAAAGCTGACGGTACACGAATGGGAGAGGCGATGACGATCGGGAAATGAAACTGGGAACCACAGAGTTCATTCTCGTGGGCTGGGCAGAGCAGGCACCATGAGGCTGCTCCCCCTAGTGTTGGAGGTCCTGTGTATCTGAAAGAGGCATTTGGCAGAACAAGGAGACACTTGAATCCCATTGTTCCTTTATGTCCTTGAACATATTTTTTCATGAATTCGGCATATATCCATATGTGTGTATGTATTGTTCATCTGGACAATATAATTGGTGGTATCATTTTTTAATTAAATTTTTATTGGAAATAATCCAAACAATACAGAACAGTAATAATAATCAAACAATATATATCTTACAATAACCATCAAAGGGTATCTGCAGGATATAGGCAGGGCTTTTTTGTAGAAAAAGCCCAGCAGGAACCCATTAGCATAAAAGGCCACATCTGACATCAGAAACTCAATAGCATATTAGGCCACACCCTTGACAGCACAGCATATTAGACCACACCCCCATGTTACCAAAAGTGTGGTCATCCAGCCACACCCATCTTTTGCTTCTTGTTCTGTTTACCTTGTTTGTTGTCAAAACCCAGGGCTTTTTTTGTAGCAGGAACTCCTTTGCATGTTAGGCCACGCACCCCTAATGTAGCCAATCCTAATGAGTTTCTGCTCTTGGGTGTGGCCTATTATGCTAATGAATTCCTGCTGGGCGTGGCCAACTTAGGAGCCAGCCAGAACTCTGTTCCTGTGCATTTGTGCCCCAAAATAGCCCTGTATATAGGATTGCATTATACAAGTAGGATAATAGAAGGATATTTTACCCCTGCACTAATAACAAAGGGGGAAGAGCTAACTACAGTATATAAGAAGAAGCTACAACAAGAACAATAGTGTAGTACAACCGTCGTATCAAAGGGGCAAGGCTGCTATGTTAAAACAGAAAACTTGATGTACAATCAGTGAGTAGTAACTAAAGACATATAATAATGTTTATTTCTCAAATTACTAAATCCTTCAAACTGTAATTCTGTGAAAGGAAATCATTTTTCAAGTAAACTAGATAGTTTAACCAGATCCGCTGTTTTTAGTAAATTATCAGTCATTTTATCCATAATAAAATAATCCCAAAGTTTGAGGTACCATTGATGCACTGGGGGGAGGTCTCTATCTTTCCATTTCATGGCTATGATTTATTTATTTTTTGCTGCGGTAATCATAATCATGATTAACTCTTGCTTCACTTTAGGTGTATTCTGGTCTTTTCATGAGTTTAGAAGAATAGTTCTGGCGTCTCTTGAATTAGGGAGCCAGTTTGGTGTAGTGGTTAAGTGTCCGGACTCTAATCTGGGAGAACTGGGTTTGATTCCCCCACTCCTCCACTCGCACCTGCTGGATGACCTTGGGCAAACCATAGTTCTTGAAAAAGGGCAGTTTCTGTCAGAGCTCTCTCAGCCCCACCTCCCTCACAGGGTGTCTGTTGTGGGGAGGGGAAGGGAAAGGAGTTTGTAAGCTGCTCTGAGACTCCTTTGGGTAGTGAAGGGCGGGGTATATATCCAATCTCTTCTTCTTCTATACAATGTGTCATTTGCGATAATCGGTGGTGTCATAATCATTACTTCTTTTTCCGGAAAAGTCTGCCCACACGTATGAGGTATGCATTGTTAGCCAGGTGTTTACATCTTTTCTTTGTAGGATCCTCAAGTCTAAATGGATTATTGATGTCCTCAGTGATTCACAGGCTTCTTGGATTTTTTCTCCCTTCTTCAGTAAAATGCCTGAACAATTAAGCATTCAGGGGAGACGGAAACAGAATGTTTGCCAAAGTGGACCAATCTGATATTTGGACGTGATATTCTTAATCTTATTGTTATAGTTTTTGGATGTGACGTTCTTATTGCCACCTAATTTCCTGTTGGGATGAAGCAAGAAGGTTTAACATTATTAATAAATGTTGTTTATTTTTGGAAGAAGAGAGAATAACAGTAGTGGCGTGCCTAATGCTAGTTGCAAGGGAGATTACCAAACTGCATCCTATTTCATAACATTATTTATGGAAACTTAAAAGAGATGAACTAAGAGTTAACTGAGCTGTCTCTCCCCTAATCTCTTCTGGAAGCCAAAGGTGAAATGGCCTCAGGGGGAGGGGCAGAGGTGGCTTTCTCCTTGGCACCTTCAGAGAAAGCTTTGGACTGGCTTGGCTCATCAAAGGCCAAGCAAAGCTTGGAGGAAACTGAACTTTGGTGGGAATCTTCTAGTTGCAGAACCAGGATCCAGGTAGCAAGACTAGCAAGTAAGCACCCTGGGGAGCCAGATGTTGACTTGGCACAATCCAAAATGCAGCTGAATGTTGATATCTGTGCCACAGCCCACCACACCCCCTCAGCCAAACGTACAAGTAATTGGAAAGGGTTGGTCTTCTGGTTTGGAGCTGTGCATTAAATGTCCCGTGACTGTGTCTTCTTGACTTTGCCAAGGGCTGAGCAAACAGCTTTGGGTGGTGTGACATCTGATAACTTGCTGGCATAATTGTCCTTGGATTTGAGGGTCTAGTGGATTTGGGAGCTGAGATCTCTTGGGCAGATGATTCTGGCTACTAGTGGTTGTTGTTGGAAGAATGTAGGACAATAGCTACAACATCCTCTTGTTAGCTCTATGAACAGCATTTAGATTTTCTGCCATAGCCTCACCCTTCCTGTCCCTCCAAGTGCCATCTCCTTTTCTAGATGTTTGCTTCTCACCTTGTTAGCTCTAATGCGGTTGGATCCTTTTCCTAGCAGATCAGAGGAAATTAAGCAAATTGCTTAATATACCAAAAAAGAGTTGGCTCTAATGTTCTACATACTTACAGCTTACAGTTATGGCAGTGTAACACAGCACTTATAAGCCCTAATGTTCACCACAAATAAAACATTCTATGTTGTACTGTATTACTATTGTAATGCTATAGCCCACCACTAACAGCATATGTTCAGCAGTATTGAAAGTGAGCATCAGGAATGGGGTTAGGAGAGAGACAGGAAAGAGAAAGTCTGGGACGGCTGGATGTGCTTGAGACTGCCACCCTAAGCAGAGGTATGCCATTCTGTGACCATTGAAGCCAATGGACTTAGAAGGGTGTAGCTCTACTTAGGATTCCACTGTGAATCTACCAGCCAACTGCTGACCACAGCCCTCTGGTAAGGAGGCCAACTGGCCAGAAAAATAAATGTCCTGTCCCTTTAATGGAGGTTTACCATGCAGACGCTTGCATTCTGAGCTTTTCAGAGCATGCTGGTAAATGGCATCACCTGATAACTGCTTCAGATTAACAGGACAGCTACAAGGACCAGTAGAAGCTAGCAATCCTACTCTCCAGTCTTCATAGAGATGTAAAATTTCCAGAAATTTTGAAACCATGGGGGGAAAAACAGGTTTTCCATTCCCCCCTGAAAATTTCCATTTTTCTGGGGAAACCCCCCTCCCCCATTTCTTTCCCAGAAAAAAATGGAAATTTTTGGAAAAATTGAAAAAATGCAATATTAGTACTCTTTACAAATTAAAAGTCACTTTGTTACTTTGAGAATATAAAATGCAGTGTGGATAAATTGGCTTGGCATAAAAGTATCGTACAGCTTATTCAGAAAATAATAACAAACTGAATTTATTTTTTAAAATGTTTATATTTGTTACAAATGGAACTACAAGGCCCTGAAATGGAAAGAACACCTGAATTATAAGAGTCCTCTTTTGCCAGTTTATGACAGCAGCCAAAACAAACAAACAAAAAAAACTGAAGAAATCATCAACATAACAAAACTAAGAACATTATTTTATTTCCTCTAATCCTCCTACTCCTCCATAGTACAGACATAAGGCACTCATGGTTCAGTTTTCTGAATTCAAATTAATTTAAACTCTTACCTTTCAATTAAGTATAGTTTCAGCTCCTTTGGTTGCTCTGTAGTATTTCTAGCATCCTTTTGAGGTCTAGCTGAGGAGACAGAAACAGATCCACCAACTCTATCAACAAGATGAAGCCCACTAGTGAAAAGGAAACTAAAACAGTTTTCCTTCTCTTGTGACAACTGCAGTGCCCCCTAGAGACAGAAATGCACCTTTCTTCTGCATTTGAGAATTGTATTTTCTCAGTATTTGAATGGTATTCCGGCATTTGCTTAGCCTCAGTGTACAGGAATTGCAAAGATCTGATAGTTTACATTTTGGAAAGATTGAAGATCAAAGAAGAAGGGGATGACAAAGGATGAGATGGTTAGACAGTGTTATCGATGCAACAAACATGATATTGAGCAAACTCTGAAGCGCGATAGAAGACAGGAGGGCATGGAATGATGTGGTCCATAGGGTTGTGAAGAGTTGGAACCGACTGTGCGACTGAACAACAAAAAATGCAAACTATCAGATCTGTCTTACATAATAGTCTTCATGCTGTATAGTTTCTAGAAATAATATTGGAGGGGTAAATATATGAACACCTTGCCACAAACATGTTATTTATCATTGTAAAATAAAATATTTTATAATCCATTTTTTCAGTTTTTTGTGGGGAAAACAGCTTCGGTGGGAACTCCCCCCCATTTTTCAACCCCCCCAGGCCTTCCCATCTCTAAATCTTCATTTTGTTTATTAATATTTTGTTATTTATTTGCTTCATTCCATCCCAGTGGGAACCCCAAACAGCTTACATGGTTCTCCTCTCCTCCATTTATGATCACAGACACCTTGTGAGGCTGAGAGGGTGTGACCCAGCAAGCTTCCGTAGCACAGCAGGGATTTGAACCTGGGCCTCCCAGATCTTGTCTAACCATTATACCACGCTGGCTCTCCTTGGTAGGCCTGATGAAAGCCAGCCAACAAGCCTCTTTGGTTACACTTTGCAATATGACTTTGTTTGGTCGTCATCATTCTTTATGATGCCCTATTATGATCTCACTGATGGAGAGAGTTGTGGTTAGCAAAAGCACTGTAGTGTGTGTGAGTTGCCCTTTATCTGATGCTATCTTTGATGTTGTTGTTGAGTGTAACTGCTGTCTTTTAAACTAGAGTCAACTATATAGTTTAATTTAGCTGATACCAATGTTGAGTTAGTGCAAGCTGGCTCACAGTTTTTCAGCCTCTGGCTCACACGTTTTTGTCTTAGCTCAGGAAGGGTGGCTCCAGAGCAAACTAATTTATGCAGTAGCCAAATTGCTTGCTCACAACTTTAATGCCAGTAGCTCACAAAGGAGAATTTTTGCTCACAAGACTCCACAGCTTAGAGGGAGCATTGACTGGTACATTGCAGTGGGCTGCCTGCCAATAATAACGGAATTAATTCCTCGGGACTTCTCAAGGAGGGCATTGCTGTGTCTCTATCAGATGTTTGTCTTTGTCAGAGCTGGGAACAGGACATGGTAGCTCATCATTATACAGATGTTGTAGAGAGCCCCTCACCAGTACGTCCTGGAGTGTGTAAGATGCCTAGGCGTGGTTGCCGGTCCTCCGACTGGAGCGGGGATCAGTGTTCCCACTAAGCTGAGTTAGTGTGAGCTAGCTCACAGTTTTTTAGCCTCTGGCTCACACATTTTTGTCTTAGGTCAGGAAGGATGGCTCTAGAGCAAACTAATTTATGCAGCAGCCAAATCAGTTGCTCACAACATTAATGCCAGCAGCTCACAAAGGAGAATTTTTGCTCACAGAACTCCACAGCTTAGAGGGAGCATTGGCAGGGATCCCCCGCCTACCTAGTGCAGCTGTCAATCAGCTGGCCGGCAGGGGAGGGCCCAAGCTACATCGCTGGCATGTGGTGACATCTGTACAGAATAGCATTGGACAATCAATGCACACCCTAACCTGAATAGCCCAGGCTAGCTCAGTCTCACAGATCATGGAAGCTTAAGTACGGTCAGCCATGGTTAGTATTTGGAGGGGAGACCACCAAGGAAATCCAAGGATGCTGTGCAGAGAAAGGCATTGGCAAACCTCCTCTGCATGCCTCTTGCCTTGAAAGACCTACAGGGTCACCATAAATCACATGTGACTTGACAGCAAAGAAATAAAAATTAAAAAATGAGTGGTGGAATGACAGGGCACAGTGGAAGCTCGATAGGAGCAACATGAACAGTCAGTCCAGTGGGAAGGTGGAGGCCTAATGAATGACATCATGTCAACAGTATAACATCACAACCAGTGTCAACCTGGAAATGACATCACTGCATTGGCGAGATGCTCTAGGGTTCACCTGAAACTCCATGGTAAATCAGTATATTGGTTTGGGTAAATCCCTGAGCATCACATCAACATGATGAAGTCACTTCTGAATTTGTGCCAGAGGTGACTATGCAGTGTCCACATGACACCACCACGCCCCTTCCCCATGTGGACCCCCCACTCCCGGAACAGTGGTAGCCACGAACCCTGGGGCTTGTCTAATGGACAATGTAATTCTAAGCAGACAAGGAAGGCTCTTAGAAGGGTGCGACTCTGTTTATGATTGCACTTAAGTAGGGCTGGAGCCAAGTTGAATATTTGGAAGAGTCACCATTCACATGTCAGTGCAACGCTGCAAATCTGGATTTAAAATTGAATTCAAAAACCAAAATAAAAGTGACAGTAAGTAAGAAACCCTTCACTGGGGAGGGGGATCACATTCAGTTTTGACTTTTGGCAGCTATCAAGTGTAGAATCTTATACATTTGACAGTTGTCACATTCTAAATTCCATTGCATGTTATCTGCTAAATATTAGATACTAGATGTCGTTGCATGCCAATGATCATATGTTGTCAAATATTAACAATCAGATTTCAGGAGACAGAAATAATAGGATGTCAAACATGGAAATCAAATATTTTGGAAACAGTTAAATATGTAGAGAATTTCTGGCCTGTGTGCAACGCATGGATTTATAGGGAATGGTTTTGTGGAGAAGTTTGAGCAGTAAATGGATTTCAGCATCTAAGTAGCATTGTGTTCCTTTCTCTGGCAGTTGTCGGGGGGGGGATGTGAGGAAAAACATACTTGGAGAGTTCTAAATTGCCAAAATAAAAGAAATAGCAGCAAATCACTTCCCCAAGGTATACCAGAATTTTGGGAAACTGAATCAAGATTCTGAACTAATCATAGGATGTTCAAAAGCTCTTGAACCCAGTGGAATTTCCCAGCAAGCCTTTGTTGTGTGCAGCTTTTTGTTGAGTGAGGGGGGGAATTAATCCATTTAGAAAGGCTGCAAAGACAGCGCTTATGTCAAAGCCTTGATGCAGTGTACCCAAATCAGTCCTTGTCGATGCAGGTAGTCTGGTTTTCTCTCCAGCGGCTTGAACGTCGCTGATCTGAGAGGATGTAACCACCGGCAACCACCCCTTGAGGATGCTGCTCGGCAGCCATTTTGTTCATAGCTTGTTTTCCCTGTGTTCATGGTTCATCAGGCAGGCACCACTGGTACTGCTGTTTATTGTGGCCCTTTGTGCATCTCAAATGTGGCATTGTGCCTTGGGCATCGCAGACAGAGGCTGAAATTGTTCGTCAGGGTCTTAAGAAGGAACAGCCGTCCTTATCAAATCCGCTCTGTTGGGTTTTGTCCCACCTCCTTGTTTGGAGAAGCCGTTCTCTTTATTTCCTTCTCACGTAGATTGGATCAGGAAGCCCGACAGAGTTTTCCAGAATCCCATTCTTTGAGCAAATCTGCTTGCTTTAACTGAATGAGACCAAAAAGCATATTCTTTCCTGGATCAGGATTGTGTACTAAATAGGGGTTCCTAAATTCGGCATTCTTAAATCAACTCCGATCTGTGTCATACCTAGTTTGGGGACGGGCTGAAGATACTGGATCTAAAATCTTTGGTTATTGGGTAGCAAAAACTGTCATATAAAGGTTCCTATACAGCATAATCCATTTCACTTCAGGAAGAGAATGGAGAAGATTCAGATGCCTAACATCTCAGCTCAGCCCAGTTTTATGTCAGCAGCTACCTCTGTGAGGATGCGATCCTACACACTCCCGGGAGTGAGCCCCACTGAATGAAACAGGTCTTACTTCTGGGTAGGCTTGCTTAGGCTTCCTCCCTAAATGTCATATTTTTGTTCTGAGTCCAAATAACTGTGGATATAAAAAAGGATACTTTTTAAATTACAATCTTAGACAATACAGGCTAAGGCTGTAATTAATGCTGTGGTTATATTACATGAAACCATCATGTGGTGGTATAAACATATTTCTTTTGGTAGAGTGTAACTATAATTTATCTTTTGTTTTTGCAGGTTTTTAAAATATCACATACATTGTATTCACGTCAGGACTTTGCATGCCCTTGGGGTACCTGTTCCCTTCCAGAACCATTTTGGTGTGGGGTTTTTTGGTGCAAAATAATGGATCCACCTTTCCGTTTTGCGTTATGTAGGATGACAGTTGTACAAATCCAAGAACTGAGGCTTTTCAATAAACAGCTGTCCAGATGCCCTAAAAATATAACATGGCTGCATTCATCTAGATGAATAACCACCATTTAAATGAATTTTAAAAGCACGCGTATATGTAACTGAATTTTTGAAATATCATTTCAGGTGTTTTTTTAGCAATGGAATCAGGACACGGGATAGGAAAAGCTGGACTCAGTTTTCTTTGGTATTTCTGTCCCAGCCGTGGGTCTGTCGTGGAGCACTTCTGATTAATACATCATTTTTCATCTCCTTTTGGCAAGCAAGACAATCCTGCCACCTTGTGGCCAGGCTGGCATATATCACCCCAGCAAGATAACAGCGGGCTCCCGTGAAGCCAGAAAAAAATCATAGAACTGTCGTTCTTGATGACGAAACGTACAAATGGTCTGGAATAATGCATATTTGCACAGAAGCATCTCATCTTGCTTGTATAGGTGTCTTATCCTGTCACTGTAAAATTGTTGTACATTTTGGAGACATAATTGCTGCTCACGCTGGAAAGATGTTTCATTAATGGGAAGCTGTTGCGTTGCTTGTCAAAGTATCATGACTCCCCCCCCTTTTTTTAAAAAAAGAATCCATTATTGCAAAGAATAGTGAGATCTCTTCGTGCACAATAGCAGCAAGCGACAAGAGTCACATCACGAATGGTCGTCAACACGTGGTCTAGATGAGCATCTCCATCTCTTGGGTTTCACTGCTGGAAGCTTCATAGTTTTGCCACCAATCGCCGTATGCGTAGTTAAAGAGAACTTCTGGAGAGCCTACATTGTATTTTAAGTGGGGGTTTTGCCCTGGGAGAGATTGTGAGAGGTAAGATAACAGGGATGCAACTGGTCAATGAGGAAAGCCAGGCAGGAAGAAAGTTGATTCATTTGGGATGTGGTGCTGGAGGAGAGTTTTAAGGACACCGTGGACAGCCAGAAAGACAAACCGTAGGTTCTGGATCAAATTGAGCCTGAACTCTTCCTAGAAGCTAGGATGGTTTAAACTGAGACCATCGTACTTTGGTCACATTATGAGAAGACAAAGAGTCACTGGAAAAGACAATGATGCTGGGAAAAGTTGAAGGCAGCAGGAAAAGTGGAAGACCCCAGATGAGATGGGTGGACTCCATCAAGGAAGCCACAGCCCTCAGTTTGCAGGACCTGAGCAAGGCTGTTACCGAGAGGGTGTTTTGGAGGACATTAATTCATAGGGTCACCTATGGAAGCACTTAACACACGCAGGCAGGCAAAGGGTTAAAGTTTCTTCCAAGGTCTATAGATGCTGAAACATGAGGAGGCAAAAACTATTGTAGGGGTATATGTAATGTATTCTACAAAGTGTTAATGTGCCCATTGGAAGCCCATGTAAAGCTTCGTTCCTAGACAAGAATTGTAATCCTGCACTTCTGATTGGTTGTCTAGGAAGCGCCGTCCAATCAGGACGAACCTCAAACTCTTGGGGGGAACGAACCCTATTGGTTCTTATCTGTGTAATCTCATTGGTTACTTATCTGTAAATAGGTGTGGCTACAATAGTTGGGAATGTTAAAAGGAGCCAAGCTCCACTGTTCATTTGTCATCTGTTAGATCTCTTGTTTGCTGTTCTGGTTGATTTGAGCTGTTGCTGAATAAAGCTGAATCACTTTCTGAAATCACGTTAAGTGTCATACTTAACAGTATATTTTTAAAAAACACAGGATTTTCCTAGAGAGAAGGTAAGAGAAAAGAGAGAAGTGGCACAGAAACAAGGTGCACAGAGAGGTGGCATTGTCTAGAGCGAGGAGGGCCTTCAGGGGTTTCAGACCGATAATCCTCCTTTAGTTCCAGCTTGAAAAGGCAGAACTGCTCTTCCCTGTGAATTTCCACATTGATTCTACTCTCTCCAGTCTTTTTCATCCTCCCCTCTTTCCCCTTTTGTTTTTATCTTGAGGTTTTTGAAACAAAAGGAGGGGGGCTGGTACGGCCGCTTTAGAGGGTAACCCAGTTGCGGGGCTTAACCCATCGTCATGGTCTACATAGCTAGATTTCAAAGAAATCAATCCATGTAAAATAAAAATACAGTTAAGACATGATGGCAAGAAAAGATGCCGGATGGTTTCTTTCAAGGCTGTGCAAAGCTGACACTCGGTTTAACCTGCTTTCGGAACTGACACTATGTCTGCAAGAGAGGGTGTGTGCGTGGGGAGAGCTTTCTAGGGGGCGGGGAGGGCCATCAAGTCACAGCCAACTTACAGCTGCCCCGCAGGGTTTCCAAGGTCAGAGGTGTTCAGGGGTGGTTTGCCAGTGCTTGTCTCTGCAAAGTGACCTTGGACTTCCTTGGTGGTCTCCCATCCCAAATACTAGCCAGGGCCAACCCTGCTTAGCTTCCAAGACCCGACAAGATCGGGTTAGCCTCGGCTATACAGTTCGGGGCAGCTTTCTGTATTCATTAACAGAAATCTGTTTGCTGATTTCTTCAGGCTCTGGTAAAGGTCTGAAAGATGCTTCTGGGTGTTTCAGACTCTGAACACAATCTGCGTGGAAGATCTCTGGCACATGCCATTTTGATACCTGCCACAGTGCTCTCGAGCAGCTCCCCATTCGTTTTGATAGCGGTCGCGCAGTTGGATTCTGCCCAGAGTGGAAGGGGAAAAAATATACTGTGTACAACAGGGAAACATTGAAAGAAAACATCCTCACCGCTTTTGTCTGAAGAAGCAGAAGCGCGTTTACGAAAGTCTTGTCTGACACTAACAGGGTTGCCAGCCTCCAGGTGGTGGCTGGAGATCTCCTGGGATTACAAATGGTCTCCCGGCAACAGAGATCAGTTCACCTGGAGAAAATGGCCTCTTTGGAAAGTGGACTCTGTGGCATTATACTTCCATTGAATTCCCCCCCTCCCTAAATCCCGTCTTTCTCAGGCTCCACCTCCAAAATCTCCAGATATTTCTCAACCTGGAGCTGGCAGCCCTAGATGCCAAACCGAAAGAGCAAGGGCAGTGCCCCTGGGAACAAAGAAGGTTTGTGGTATAAAATCCTCGATGACCTCATGGCCTGGGCCATTCGAAGTAGACTGAAATTTTGTAGTACAAAATGAAACTTTGGGGACATGTAATATAATAACTGCATTTACAGACAACTGGGGCTTCCGGCTCGAGAATGACAGAGGGGCAAAAGAGCTCCGAAAGCATTTTTCACACATCGCTGAAGTTGGCTTTGGCTTGAGTCAGTCTGTATTCCAAGTGTTAAAATTAAATTGGCTACAGCGGGCATTCCGTTTCTCTTCCGCTTTCCATCCCCCCCGGTGCGAGTAGTGTGAGAAAGCCTTAAAAGTCCCTCTCTACCCGTTTCTTGTAGGTATGACACTACTGCTTAAAAGGCAGCTATAATTCTTGGACGTATTAGGCAGGGTATTTCCAGTACGGAATTATTCATACCCTTGGACAAAGCACTTAATGTCCAGATGGGGGTCACTTGAGATTGGACTGAGAGGATTAGCTCAGGGGAAGCTGAGAGTCAGGAGGGTCAAATAGTGTCAGGGTTCTGAGAGGTTATGTAAAACCAACGCACTGGGGGTGCCGATTAAGAACGATGATGCACTCATAGTTTATTTTCAAACGAGGAACGTAACAAAGAACACGAACCCTAGTGAAACAAAGTTTAAAGTTGGTGATAGTAAGGCAAGCTGAAAAAAGAATGTGAGGAATGCATTGCTTAAAAAACAGCCTTAAAGAAAACCACTGGATTATAAAGGAAAATAAGTAGAAGAAGAACAGTTGGTTTTTATACCCCACTTTTCTCTACCCTAAGGAGTCTCAAAGCACTTTACAGTTGCCTTCCCTTCCTTTCTCTTGGCACCGTGCGAGGTAGGTGGGTCTGACAGAGTTCTGAGAGAACCAGGGTGATTTTGGGGCAGGAACGCACAGGAACGGAGTTCCGGGTGGCTCCTGAGTTGGCCACGCCCAGCAGGAACTCATTAGCATGATAGGCCACACCTAATAGGCGAAACTCATTAGGATTGGCTACATTAGGGGTGTGTGGCCTAACACGCAAAGAAGTTCCTGCTACAAAAAAAGCCCTGGGTTTTGGCAACAAACAAGGTAAACAGAATAAGAAGCAAAAGGTGGGTGTGGCTGGATGACCACACTTCTGGTAATATGGGGGTGTGGCCTAATATGCTAATGAGTTTCTGCTGCTGGGTGTGGCCTGTTGTGCTAATGAGTTCCTGCTGAGTTTCTACAAAAAAAAGCCCTGGAGAGAACTATGACTGGTCCAAGGTCACCCAGCAAGCTTCAAGTGGAGGAGGAGAGGGGAATCTAACCCGGTTCTCCAGTTAAGAGTCCACTGCTCTTAACCACTATACCACGCTGGCTCTCCTCTGTATTGGAGCTGGTGCTATGTACATTATTCACAAATGGTCTGAGGCCAAGAGTGAATAAATAGTTGACTATGCAAGTTATTCAGGATGGTGAAACCCCAGCCTAAAGAATCTCTCCTAACTGGGTGAATGGACAGCAAAATGGCTGAAGCTTGCTCCGCTAGCACAGGAAGGAAGGAAAGTGGTTTTGTGCAGTTCCCCCTTCTTCCTGCAGCTCTCCATGTAGGGTCACCAGCTTTTGGAAGGCACAAATCTGGGAAAGGGTGGAGCCCAGTCCAGGGACCACCTACCCAGCTGTGTGACCATTGGACTCAAGGGGGGTGGAGCTCAGTGGGGTCAGTGGGCAGAAGCCATGTGCCTGGGGGCAGAGCTGATATGTCCAGGGCACAGTTGTCAAAGTATAATGCCAAGACCAGAGAGAAAAGAAAACCTAATTCATTCACCGAAGGTGCACAGGTCTCTTGTTTTCCCTTGGACTGAAAAGATACCAGGAAAGAAAGGGAAACAGCAAAGGCAAAAACAGCTCAAATGTTTAAAGAAGCTGCTTTTGAATCACCGAAACAGCTAAGCTGAAAATGTGTTGGAAAAGGCAATGTCTGGTGTACAAAGAAAAAAGAGAAGAGGACCTTGAAGACGGTAGCAAGAAGACAATTAGATGGGATAGTGAAGACAGCACCTTATCTCGCCTGTTAAGTGTCATTCTTTGTCTCCAGATTGCTACTCTTAGGGCAATTCCCCATTCTTACTGGAAGTGCCACATTCAGTCAGAGTCTCTCTCCCCACCCCTCCCTCTCTCTCTCTCTCAGCTAGGGATATAGTTAGGATTCTCTTTCTCCTCTTTCCTGTCAAGTATGTTAGTTCCTAAATAAACCTTTATCTGCTCTTTAATCAGGTTGTGCACTGCTGCTGTGTTAATTACTCTGCCAACAAAATGAAAGTTGAAATTGGCTGCAAGCCTAGTGCTGCAAAGGTCTTAAAGGTGCAGCATAACCTGCCTGATAGGCAGGAAGTTGTTAAAAACTGGCCTCACTTCTGTTTGTGTCCTTATATGAAAGACCTTCACCTGGCATGCAGCTCCTGCCAAGCCAATAGAAAACTGGTCAGTTTGGCAGCAGCCTCCCCCATGACACAAGACATATTGTTCAGGAGGATCTGTTGGTTCTCAGGAGGGGTTTTGGAGGACTTGCAGGGAGCTGCTGGGTGGAAGAGGAAGGGAAGAAAGATCTGCTTCCAGTAACTCCACCTCCTTGCACTTGGTACAGTCTAGCCCAATGTAAGTGTAAAGTGTAAGTCAAATGTAAAGCTCTGCTCTATGCAATGGGGGGGGGGGAGACATAAAACCATGTTTTCTGATATGTTTTGAACTAGCTATGATTAACCAGCAAAGTGATCTTTTCCATTGTGGGAAATGAAAATGTCAACTCAGCCTGTGGCGAAAGTAGTGGGGGGAGCAAACTCCACATCTAGGTATTATTAGGAAAGGGATTGAAAATAAACAGCCATTTTTTTAAAAAAAAATAACAAAACAGTATTGTAATGCCTTTATGTAACTCTCTGGTGTGGCTGCATCTGGAATACCATAAACAGTTCTGATTGCCTCATTTTACAAAGGTCATTTGGAAAGTGCCAAATCTGTATCCCCTCCCCCAATAATTCCATATTAGCTTTCGGAATTTACTGCCGCATCATGTGACCACGGTCAGTAGCATAAATAACACACGTGAAGCTACCTCATGCTAAGTCAGACCCTCGGTCCATCATTGTCAGTATTGCCTTCTCAGACTGTCAGTGGGTCTCCAGGGTCACAGGCAGAGGTCTTTCCCATCACCTGCTACCTGGTTCTTTTCTGTGGACGTGCCAGGGATTGAAGCGGGGACTTTCTGCATGCCAGGCAAACGCTCTGCCACTGAGCCATGGCCCTTCCCCTTTACAAGGGGCCTACAAAAACTTAGAGTGGAGAGTTCTCTCAGTGGCTCTTGGTGTCCGCTGTGGAACCTCCACATTTAGACACAGAATGCTGGGTGGGGGGGGGACACAGCAGGAGACAACTTGTAGTTCCTCTTGTGGTCTTCCCAGAGGCATCTGGCTGGTTGCAACTGAAAACGGGATGCGGTGCTAGATGGACCTTCCAGCTGGCCCAGCAGGGCTCCCTTCTCTGTGTTTGTTCTTAATAATGGAGACTCTTAAATCAAAATACAAAAGAGGAGAATTCGGGGAGAGGGCGTTACTGTTCCCATGCACAGCTACCAAAGTGGTAAAATCTCTATGAAAAAGGAAGAGCAGCGATGTAACATTTTTCTCTTTCTCTATGTGACAACTTTATGTGCAACCTCTGCCCTGTAGTGTTCTGAGGTGACATGTGTTACGCTGCCTCCTTGCCCTCCTTTGCATTTCGTACTCATTTTCACTGCCACCAGGGTCTCTTGCCTTATCATTTTTAGTTGAACCCCAAGAACAGGATGACTTTGTTGTATATGGTAGAATAACAGAATGGTCAGTGCATAGGGGGGTGGCTCTGAGGTAAAAGGAGATCTTTTACTGTAAAATAAGCAGCAGGACAAAGTTTGCTTTTCTTAAACAGTGTAACAGTTTCTGTATGGTTAGTAAGCTTAATGGTTTCAGACAGTTACATAAGTGCAATGGTTCCAGATAGGTTGTCTAGTGGTCAGGAGTGTGGACTCTAATCTGAGAGAACCAGGTTTGATTCCCCACCCCTCCACATGCAGCTGCTAATGTGACCTTGGGTCAGTCACAAGTTCTTTCAGAGGGTGTTCTCTCAGGAGCAGTTCTTGAAACAGCTCCCTCGGCCCCACCTACCTCACAGGGTGTCTGTTGTGGGGAGGGGAAGGGAAAGGAGATTGTAAGCTGCTCTGAGACTCCTTCAGGTAGTTAAGGGTGGGATATATATCCAATCTCTTCACCACTTAGGCTAATGATTTGCACAAAGCTTAATTTCCCAACTTGCCACCCAGTTTAATGTCTTCCGCACAGGCTTCTGTTGCCACTTAGGCTAATAACCGCCATACAGATTTCTCCTACCCGCTCTGCCCTCAAGGGTACAGCTGCCATCCAATCATAACACACTTTCATTGCCCATCCATCTTCCTTTTTTACTTTACAGGCCTACAGTTTAGATCGCAGAAACATGCATTTAAAACTCCACATTAAAACATAGAAACAAAACACAGAGAGACAATATTTACGTGGCAGAACACCCCAAGCGACTTAACACACATCTCATTCACTCACTCAATTTTTTTTTTATTTCAGATTTTTGATTTGCAGAACAAGGTGGGCTATTACAATCAGTCTTGTCACCCGCCATTCTCCTACTAATATATTGTCTGGTGCAGCAACAGATGCCAAATTAATCATGCCTCTGAAACCAAGGAAATGCACACTCGGGGACAACGGTTGTAAATAAACAATCCTATGTTTCATTTACGTACGATAATCTATTTCCAGCCCTGTGCTTATGCTTTAAATCATGGGAGAGTTTTCCTTTGTTGCGGCTAAACGTGTAAGATGCTTTTAGTTCCAGTTGGCCCTTGGTGGCCAGAGTGCAATTGTTAACAAATGGTTGTCTGCCCTGAGCCCTTAAGACGGAGCAGGCTACGTGCACTAAATAAATAATATATTAAATGTTCCCTGACCTGGATAGCCCAGTCTCATCAGATCTCGAAAGCTAAGCAGGGTCAGCCCTGGTTAGTACTTGGGTGGGACACCACCAAGGAAATACAGGGTCGCTATGCAGAGGCAGGCAGTGGTAAACCACCTCTGTTCATCATCTTGCCTTGAAAGCTCCACAGGGTCACTGTAAGTCAGTTGTGACTGGACGGCAAAAGTTAAATTACCTTTAACTGGGAACTGGTGATTTACAGGGAAATGCTTGAAACCTGTAAATACCTTACCAGCTAGGAAACCTGGAAGGAAGGACCACAAGCCACTTGGCTCAACTTGTGTTTCACGCCTTTCCAGTGAACTGCTTCCCAGCATGAGAGGGAGGAACCCCTCTACCAACTCCGTGTCGCTGGTGACCTCTGGCTGCTTACCACACTCCCAGTGGGGGCAGTCTTAGACACAGGGCAACCAAGGCAGTAGCCCTGCACCCCACGCTGGGGGCATAGAGGGCCCTTGACCACCCAGCAGTCACAGCACTGCTGTTGATGCCATTTCTGGAGGTGGGGCAGGTGGCAGTGGCTTCAGGGAGACAACCAGGCAAGGGTTGCCAGCTCTGCATCAGGAAATGCCTGGGGATTTTGGGGGTGGAGCCCGGGGAAGGGCGGGGTTTGGGAAGGAGAGGGACCTCGGCAAGGCAGAATGTCCTTGAATCCACCTCCCAAAGCTGCCATTTCCTTCAGGAGAACTGATCTCTGTAGTCTGGAGATCAGCTGTAATTCTAGGAGACCTCCAGGCCCCACCTGGAGGCTGGCAACCCTAAACTGGGCCCACATCTCATCAAGGGCGGGGTGGGGGGCAAAAGTGGCCCTGAAAAGGGCTCTGCCCCATGGCCCTCACTCTCCCTGCTGGGAAAAGAGGAAGAGGCAAGCAGGCTTCCTCAGGGTTGGGGCAGCCAGCTCACTGTGCGGGTGGCAAGCATCCCATGCCAGCGGTGAGCATCTCGCCAGCGAGTGTACTGTCCACACACCACGTTGGCAGTGAGCTCTAGATGTGGATCTGAGGCTGCCCACTCACAACAGCAACTTGTACCTGCCTCACGTGGGGACTCAGCCACCCCTTGCTTGGAGTCAGGGTGGCCCCTGCAGGGGGTGGGGGAAGGCAGTGATAGAGAGACTGAGGTCCCATCCTGAACTTTTGCCCAGAGCCCCAGAATCACTGGACTTCCCTGTAAGGTAGCTTAGTCCTAATTAGCAGCCCGTCGGTGTGTGATCAGACACAACTGTGGGTGTCATGGTGGTTTTTTTCCATTTGTTTCCCATGCGCTTATATGAGGAATCGATGAATTACACCTCCGCACTGAGGGCTCCCTATGGAATTTGTGATGATGCTCATACTGAGGGGGGGGGAAACGACGGCAGTGAGTTGGGATGGCCTGATCAGACCATTCCAATGGCATGAAAGTGCAATGGAGTGATCAGACAGGGGAAGTCTGTCTGTGGCCCATTGCAACCTGTTTACTCCTGGATTTTTCCCAATGGCACCAAGTCGGGATGGCCTGATCAGACCATTCCAACGGCATGAAAGCACACTGGAGTGATCAGACAGGGGAAGTCTGTCTGTGGCCCGTTGCAACCCGTTTACTCCTGGATTTTTCCCAATGGCACCAAGTCGGGATGGCCTGATCAGACCATTCCAATGGCATGAAAGCGCACTGGAGTGATCAGACCGGGGGAAGTCTGTCTGTGGCCCATTGCAACCCGTTTACTCCTGGATTTTCACCAATGTCTTTTAACTTCGCTTCTGCGGGGGACCAGAATGGGTTGCTGATGGCTGCAGGATGCTTCCCAGATGTTGCTGTCTGATCGCACCCTTTAAACCTGTCTGGCATTTGCACCTATGTCGGGTCGAATTGTGTGTATGATTGCAGCCTTATAGTATTATTATTATTACAATCGTAATAAAGTGGGCGGTTGAATCATGCCCATGAGGAAAGTGATTCAGTGGGGTCATCTGCAGACAAAGGAGGGTTTCTACATATTGAGGGGGCTCCCCAGGTACGCAAGAAAAGTGTGACCATGTGAATTTACTCAGTAAAATGGAGAATGCTCCAAGACGCACAGAATGTTGGAAACAGTTGAGAGTCTGATAAAGGGGAGGAAAATGGGACAGGAGAAGAGGCGTTTCAGTACTGAGGCTCCCAAGAGCTTCCAGAATCCTGGTCTGTGAGGGGATGATTTGTATGGGAGGGGAGAATTTCCAAATCATTTCCCCCACCTCCTGCATAGAATTGCTTACAGCTCTGCAGTGTGCTCTCTCCAATAGTAAACTTGATGATGGTGTAAGGTGGTAGAATAGGCCTGGCTACAGCTCCAGAGCAAGCATTTCTGCCTACTCAGGGGGCTCCCCCCAGGGACGCAGAGGGAAAGATTTCGGTCAGCAGGAGATTTCCCAATACCTTCTCCCACTTTTAATTCCTTAGGACCCCCCCCTTGTTTGTATTAATAATCATCCACATCGCCAAGATGCTGCTCCATCTGCTTCTAACCTATTTTTCTCCACAGCAGCTTCAAGTATGTTTTTATTTAAATATATTTAAATATTAATGTCCTGCCTTTCCCGATGGCTCAAGGGAGCTTACAAAGTCAAATATAAGATGTGCAACAAAACCTTCTTTCCCCTAAAAAGAGATGCCTGCAGCCCTGTTAAAAACCTGGGCAAATAGAATAGCCTTGCCAAACCTCACCTCTAGAGATAGTGCCCCGCCATACCTCCTCAGGGAGCCAGTTCCAGAGGCTGAAAGCTACGATGGAAAAACCATGGGCTCTGGATGATGCCAGGTGGGCCACCCTAAATGGGGGGGGGACATCTAGCAGGTGGCAGCCTGAAGGCCGTGGCTGGGACATGGGGGGGCGTATGGGAAGAGATGGTCCTTCAGCTATGTAGTCTTTCAGCTATGCGGGTCCCAGACAGTGATGGGCTTTATAGGGCATAACCAGCACCTGGAAGTGAACTCAGGAAAAAAAAAATTGTCCACCAGTGCGGTTGTTTTCAAATAGGCAGGGTATGTTCCTGTCAGATAGCTCCTGACGATAAGTGGCCTGCCACCTTCTGAACCAGCTTCAGGTTCTGTTATGTATTGGGACTGAAACATTGCTGGATTGTCCTGCCCAGAGAAGGGGGGGGCTTGGAGCTGACTAACAATAGACCAACAGGATTCTGGCAGTAACCAATTAAGATATAAGGTTTTGTAAACAGTCTATCGTTGGGAGTGGGGTGTGGTGGGGTGTGGCCATTGCATGCAATATAACCGAGCTGAGGCTCTGGTCCACAGTCTTGTTCTGGCTGAAATCACTGAATAAAGTAGAGCTGATCACTAGACTGGGCATCTGTTCTCCCATGGAACCCCCACTATTCAACAGGTTCTGAGTCATCCTCAAGGGGAGCCCAATGAGGAGCACGTTACAGTCATCTAACCACAAGGTTACAAAATCCTGGATCTGCATGGCCAGATCAGCCCAGGCTAAGATGAGGGAAAGTAGGCGAACCAGATACAGCTGAGAGAAAACACTCTGGACCACTAAAAACAGCAAGGCTGGGTCCGTGAGCGTCCCGAGACTCTAATCCTGTTCTGCCCAAGCCAGCTCTGCTTCATCCACTACAAGTGGATCCAGCACCTCCAAAGCACCGTCTTTCCCAACCAGCAGTACCTCCGTCTTGTCTGGATTCTGCTTCAGCTTGTTCTGCCTTAGCCACGTGACCACAGCCTCAGAGCATCGGTTCAGAACCAAGACAGACACATCTGGAGGCTTGGATGTAGGAAATACAGAGCTACAATAAGGCCACCGGCTCCCAGATTAATTTTCCTTTCAGCTGCAACATTTAACAGTATTATGTGTAGAGCAGTTTTTAGATGGACTTCCATATTTAATTTAACACATTCATTTTTAATTATCTGTAGTTGATTAAGCATATGCTTCATTTAACCACACAGGGGGATGGCCAGTGCGCGTGGCCAGTAAGTCATCTGCTCTTTGGCTCCCAAGGCTTTGTCCAACAGTATTGATAGGTAGAAATCAGTCATTTTTGCTTTCGTAGAACGTTTCTCACTATGATTGAATTGTATGTCTCTGTGTAATACCTGAAGCTTCGGACCTGGAATTCTGGATATTTTGGGACAGAGGAATAATAGTAGCAAAAATACCAGTGGGGAACCTCTAATTTATCTAAGCTATCTAATTTATCTGATTAGCCACAGCAATGTCAAAAAGCGCCGTTTTGAAGGGTAGTCCGTAGGGAAATCCAGCAGCCCTGATGCCTTCCATGTACACACACACACACACACACACACACACACAGTGTTAGCTATACTGGATTCCTGGTTCAGTCTCCAAGGGAAACCACAACAGTGACATCATCGGAATTGTTGGGAGACAGGTGAATGCCAATAGTTCCCAGCAATACCTTTGTTCTACCAAATTCACCACAGGCACCGCCAATCAAGGCTGGCCCCATCCATCATATTTTGACATTAAAAATAAAATAAAATTCTGGGACCCTGCCCAGTAGCCAGCTCAGGAAGTGACGGAAGTCTTTCCCAAAATCAAAATGGAAACCAATAGCTGCACGTTACTCTGGTCTTCCCGTCTTTGTGCTCCTCCCCACACCCCACATCCAGGCATCAGTGCCATCTCTCCATGATGATAGCCAAGTTGCTAGGGCTGGACGCTGGCACCTTCTCCTGTGGAACTTTCAAGTCCCATGTTTGTTGTGCTGGAGCCATAACGCAGCAGGAGGCATCCTGGCGCCCCACCAACTTAAGCAATCGCGTAGACCCATGCCTGCCTCTCAGCCATTGGCTGCATTATTAATTTGACTGGGAAGAGAGAAAGTTAGGTGATTGTGGCAAGAGCATCAGGAAACACAATGTGCCTTCACACACACACACACATATATACATACAAACACACACACATATATATAGACACAGACACATGTATATACACACACATACATACACTCAGGCACGGCTGCAAGGCTGCAGAGCAAGTAAAAGAAAGCCTTAGCTATGAGGGTAGCATTTCAGCTCACAGTTGTAAAATGTGCAAGCATTTATTGATTGACTGATTTATTAAAATCTTGTCTATGCTGCCTTTCTGTTTTGCTGGATTCCCAAGGGTGGTGAAAAACAATACCAATTAGAATGCGAACAAAAAGATACGGCAACTGCAGCACATAAACTGGCAAGACCACAGAGGAGAGCAGAAGCCAGCAGCAAAAATTTTAAAAAAAGATCAAAAGCAAAAGGAATACACCTTGCTTATCAAAGGCTCTCCTGAAAAGCTCCACCCTTGCTTGGGGGCCAGACGTCTGTAAAGAAGGAAATCTTGCGGAACCACTGAGTTGTAGGTTGTGTGTGCGCTTTCCTTCAACCAAACTGATGCCCAGGCCCGTAGTTACAGTGGGGCATCTCGGGGCTAGGCCCCCTGACTTACCGGCAAGGCCCCACAACTTCCCACGCAGCCCAGGGCCCCAAAGCGGTGGCAGGTGTGGGGAAGGAGCCGGGCATTCCTTTAATTCGATTAACCAGTGCCCCCTAAGAAATTTAAATGCCCCCCCCTGACTTTAAAAATCCTGTCTACAGGCCTGCTGATGCCAGCTTTCCTTAGGCAGGGTACTGGCACCATGGAAGGGCACTGACCTTTCTTGTCATCAGAACCTCAAAAGTGTCAGATGACCAGAAAAGAAAACCTGGCTTGGCTCAGTGTTTGCCTTGGGGAAATCCCTCTTCCGTTTCAGCTGTGCACCCAAATATACAGTTTTGCTCTGGACTTTGCCCCTGGGCCTATCGACAGTGGGCGGCGTGTGCTCCATCTCCAGCACTGCCCATATACCAGACTCTTTGGTTCAAGGCTCGGCGACCTTAGAAAAGCAGACTTGGGAACAGTGTGGGTGGGCTTTGAGAAGCAGGGCCACCGCTGAAATGTGAGTTCTGCGGTGCAGGGTGAAATTGTGAAAGAATTGTGGAGGCAACGGTGTCATGAAAAATGACAACGGAGCCTGCTTCTGTGGGATCTCCCGTCGGCTGCTGCATCTTCCCACTACGAAACAGCACAGAGCTGCAAAGGGAGCCAGTCTTCTCCTGCTCTATAACACAATCTGTCTTCCGTAAATGAATTTAATTCCTTTGATTGCTTTTCCCAGACAGACCACAAGATGGTAGTGCTCCAGATTCGCAGACTTTGCTGGAAGCAAAATGCCGAGTATTCAGTGCAGTATCATTAAGGAGTGTCTCTTCCGGCAGGAAATGATTGACAAGGAAGGTATATAGGCAAGGAAATCTAGGCAAAGAAATCTTATTTTTGTCTGTGCAAAAATGCTCCACTGAAATGAGAGGCAGCTGAGGGAAAATTCACTTCACCAGGGCTGTTCTTCACAGTGGGGGTTTTGCAAGACATGTGCATACAGGATCATGCGCAATATTTTTGACCGTTTTGGCTTCTCCGAAACAACCTCTTACATCCAAAAGAAAAATAAAATAAGCTTTCCTTCTTCCCCCAGGGACCTGCTCTTATATAACAGTTTGCCAGTTGAAGTTAGTGCTAAGGAAACTGGGTAGCCAGCGTGGTACTAGCACAGTAATCCCTATGGGCCAGTTTGAATGACAGTGTGCCGGGGAGCAAGCTAGACCAACTGGCAGGTTCTCTACAAGAGGCTAATTTTAGAACCAGCCTTTTCCATCATGGAGAAATCATTCACATCTGCATCCCTCCCACTTACAGCCTCCAGGTGGCTCAGCCCAGGAAAGTTTTGTCACAGTTCCACTGCATGGGTAAACAGGGTGCATCTACCTGCCTGTCTAGCCCGACCTATTTTACTCTGGCCTCGTATAAAACCTTAACATCACTGGAATTCTCCTGAAGTAGTGTTCTGGATGTCTGAAAACCTTAGATTTCCAGCATTTTAAACAATACTGGCTTGCCTTGCTTGCTCTGTGCATCAGTTAAGTGACCTTTCTCTGCTGATATCTGAGAATTTTGGTATCTTCTGACGTGAGTGTGATGTTTGTTGTTGTTCAGTCGCACAGTCGAGTCCGACTCTTCGCGACCCCATGGACCAGATTACGCCAGGCCCTCCTGTCTTCCGCTGTCCGCTGAAGTTTGCTCAATTTCATGTTCGTTGCATCGATTACACTGTCTAACCATCTCATCCTTTGCCGTCCCCTTCTTCTTTGACCTTCAATCTTTCCCAGCATCAGGGTCTTCTCCAGTGAATGCTCCCTTCTCATTTGGTGGCCAAAGTATTTGAGCTTCAGCTTCAGGATCTGGCCTTCCAAGGAACAATCAGGGTTGATTTCTTTTAGGATTGACTGATTTGATCTCCTTGCAGTCCAAGGGACTCTCAAGAGTCTTCTCCAGCACCATAGTTCAAAAGAATCTATTCTTCGGCGCTCGGCCTTCCTTATAGTCCAACTCTCGCAGCCATACATTACTACAGGGAATACCATTGCTTTGACCATGCGGACTTTTGTTGGCAAGGTGATGTCTCTGCTTTTTATCATACAGTTTAGGTTTGCCATCGCTTTCCTCCCAAGGAGCAGGCGTCTTTTAATTTCATGGCTGCAGTCACCATCTGCAGTGATCTGGGATCCTAGGAACGTGAAGTCTGTCACTACTTCTACGACTTCCCCTTCTATTTGCCAAGGAGTGATGGGGCCAGATGCCATGATCTTAGTTTTTTTGATGTTGAGCTTCAAGCCCACTTTTGCGCTCTCCTCTTTGACCCTGAGCAAGAGGCTCTTTAGGTCCTCTTCACTTTCTGCCATCAGAGTGGTATCGTCTGCATATCTGAGGTTATTGATCTTTTCCCCAGCAATCTTAACTCCAGCTTGTGATTCATCCAGGCCAGCATTTCGCATGAGAGTGTGATGTAGTGACTGGCATATCAGATTTGGTTCTGAGAGACCCAAGTTCAAATCCCCTTTCTGCCATGAAAGCCTGCTGGGGGCTCTTGGGCTCTCTCATCTTAACCTAACTCCTGGGGTGATGGTTGGCTGAGTTCAGACTGGCAATTTGCCCTACTATAGCCACATTTCAGCGACATTTTAAAAGTGGATTAAAGGGGGCATTCACACAGGCACATCTACCTGGCGTTCCCCACCCGTAGGTAACCCGCGCTGTTTCACTTCGCTCCTGTGTTTAAAAGATACCTGATAAAAGTGGTAGCAAATCCCGGAGAGGGCCTTTATCCCATGTTATTCCGCTTCCTGGAAATGTGAACACGAAGCCAAAAAGCCGGGAGCAACCCATTTCTATAGCGTGCGCCGGGTGTTTCCGCACATAAGGCAGCAGCAATCTGATTGGCTGTGCTCCGCTGTACTGCCCAATGCGGTGCCGGCGCAACAGGATCCTCCCCAAATTGGCTGGATGCCTATGTGAATGCCCCCTTTAATCCACTTTTAAAATGTCGCTGAAACGTGGCTATAGTAGGGCAAATTGCATATGCGCCCATGCGCTCATACACACATAGGCATCTGGCCGAATTACCAGGGAAAAGTCCCTTACAGCCGTGCCTCCAGGCCAGCAGTCTGAATGCTCCCACGCGCCTCCTCCCGGTATGGTCCCGCATCCATCAGCCCCGTGTGACCGGGAAAACCTGGAACAGTTTATTCCGGGGCTTTTTTGCCACGACTGGCTCCCGCTGCAAATTGCCAGTCTGAACCCAGCCGTTGTGAGAATAAAATGGAGCAGAGAAAAACGATGGTAAAAACTGCTTTGGGTTCCCATGGGGGACAAAATCTAAGTAAATAAATAAATCCACAAGAAGAAGAAGAGTTGATTTTTATACCTCGCTTTCCTCTACCTTAAGGAGTCTCAAAGTGGCTTACAATCGCCTTCCCTTCCTCTCCCCACAACAGGCACCTTTGTGAGGCAGGTGGGGCTGAGAGAGCTCTGAGATTACTGTGACTGGCCCAAGGTCACCCAGCAGGCTTCATGTGGAGGCGGGATGGGGAATCAAATCCCATTCTCCAGCTTAGAGGCCACCACTCTTAACCCCTAACACCACCACGCCGCCTACAGGTTGAGAGTTCTGTTTAACTGATAAATGCAAAATTTCACAAGCCTTGGCTCACTAAAAGATGCTCTTTTTTCACTTCTTTGAAACCCTCTTTGCAATCTTTTCCACACTTGACTGCCACTCAGACGGAATGCATTGGCTCCCTCCGGGCCCCAACAAGGTGACTTGAGGGCACCGTAACTGTATCACACAATTGCAGCAGGGGGCTGGATGCAATTCCAGCTTCAGAGACTTGATCTGTATGTAAATGCTGTGCAGTCACCTCAAGGGGAGGGAGGGCTTCTCTTCACCAGACACTTTTGAGGCATCCTGGCTGTGGAGCTGTGCTGTGCTGGGGTTTCTTTTGTGGGGAGGGGAAGGGAAAGGAGTTTGTAAACCAATCTCTTCTCTTTCTTCTCTCTTCTTTTTGCTTCTCATATACTGAAGGAGCTTGGCATTGGAACAGTTTTGCCTTTAAAGTGATGGCTGTTTGAGTAGGAGCATTCCCAGTAGTTCTCTTCAGAAAGTAAACTTAACTGTAATAGTGGGTAAGGTCCATTAAAAACAGTATCACTGTAGTGCTCACTATGAGATCTCCATTTTAGGAAGAATGTCGTGTGTGTCCATGCACATGTGCATGTGTGTATGTGTGTGTGTGTGAGACACACACACACACAGAGAACACTACCTAAAATCTCAACACAGTCTCTTGGTATTGCAAAATATTTGGCTGAAGTCATTTTCCATTTTTTAAATTCTTTGTTGTTGTGCAGTTGCACAGTCGAGTCTGATTCTTTGTGACCCCATGGACTACATCACGCCAGGCCCTCTTGTCTTCTGTTGTCCTCCGGAGCCTGCTCAATTTCATGTTTGTTGCATCGATGACACTGTCCAACCAGCTCATCCTCTGCCATCCCCGTCTTCTTTGACCTTCAGTCTTTCCCAGCATCAGGGTCTTCTCCAGTGAGTGCTCCCTTCTCATTTGGTGGCCAAAGTATTTGAGCTTCAGCTTCATGATCTGGCCTTCCAGGGAACAGTCGGGGTTGATTTCTTTTAGGACTGACTGATTTGATCTCCTTGCAGTCCAAGGGACTCTCAAGAGTCTTCTCCAGCACCATAGTACAAAAGAATCTATTCTTTGGTGCTCAGCCTTCCTAGTCCAACTCTTGCAGCCATACATTACTACAGGGAATACCATCACTTTGACCATTTAAATTTTTTAAAAATTCTAGTCCAAAGCTATTTGTTTTCACAAGCTTTAGCCTGATAGGTGGTATATTGATCAAAGTTCTAGACTAGGTTCTGGGAGACCTAGGTTGGAATCCGCTCTTTGCCTAGAAGTGGAGCCACAGCTCACAGCTGTAAATCAGAATACATTGGAGGTCAGACTCTGTAAGAAGGCACACAGGTTTTCTGTGCTCTTGCATTCAGGGCTTTCAAACTGGGACTTCTAACAGGGGAATTGAGCTTTGGAGAGTAGGTGGCAAAGGAAGGCCATGTACAGAGATTTTAAAAAAAGGCCCCAGGGAGGTGACGGTTGTTTGAGAGAAAAATGCATAATACATAAGAACATAAGAGAAGCCAAGTTGGATCAGGCCAGTGGCCATCCAGTCCAACACACTGTGTTACACAGTGGCCAAAATCCAGGTACCATCAGGAGGTCCACCAGCAGGACCAGAACTCCAGAAGCCCACCCACTGTTGCCCCCCAAGCACCAAGAATATAGAGCACCAGACCTAGTACTGAGCCCTGCGGTACCCCACTGCTTACTACCTTCCACTGTGAAAACTGCCCATTTATACTCACTCTCTGTTTCCTGGTAATTAACCAGTTTTAATCCACAGAAGAACTTATCCTCTTATCCCATGACGGCTGACTATACTTAGGAACCTTTGATAAGAAACTTTATCAGAAGCTTTCTGGAAGTCTAGGTAAACAATATCTACTAGATCACCTTTGTTCATGTTCACTTTCTCAAAGAACTCTAAAAGGTTAGTGAGACAAGGCTTTCTGCATTGGCTTTTCCCTCCATTGTTTTCCAAATCTACATTGGAACAGAAATTCCCCTCTGCATTGCATGCCGCTTTCACTTTCTTTGATCATCGGATTTTATGGTACCTTCTGCATCATTTTATGGCCATTCAGGGGTCACTTTGCAGTCAGTACAGCGTTGCCCTGGGGTATTTGAATGTGGTTTTGAGCTGCACCTTTGGTAAAAATGGTGGGGAAAGCCAATCAGAATCGCCCAAGATCTTCCCTTAACAGAATCCCTGCTGATTCTTCCTCAATAGCTTTTGTTCATCAATGTGCCTTCTAATTACTATCTTTAATAGTGGATTCTGCCAACTTACCGGTATCGACATTAGACTGAATGGCCTTTAATTTCCCAGATCTCCTCTGGAGCCTTTTTTTAAAGATGGGAGTTACATTAGCTACCTTGCAGTCCTTGGGAATGGAAGCAGGTTTTAGTGATAGATTGCATATTTTCGTCAGGCAATCCACAAGTTTGAGCCCTTTCAGAATTCTTGGATGTATGCCATCTGGGCCTGGTGGTTTATCAGTTTTTAATTTGTCCATCAATCATAGGATCTCCTCTCTTGTCACCTCAGTCTGATCCAGGTCTTTCAGCACCCCTCCTGAAACTGGCAGTTCTGGAGTGGGCAAACACCTCCCATTTTCCACAATGAAGACAGAGGCAAGAAATGCATTCAGTTTCTCTGCCCTTTGGTGTATGTATATTAAAGCCATTATGGGTATCCATAAGCCAAAAATGAGGATATTAGTTAAGGAACCTGAAAAGGAAACACAAGAGAGTTAAATCCCTACAAGCTCTTTAAAACCATGTTAATTGAAGCCCAGGTAGAATGCATTTCCCAGATTAGGAAAGTTGTTGCCAGTTCTAAAAAAAATGCCTGCATAGTTAACAACCCAAGTCAAGGAAATCATAGCAGGTTAAAAAATTGAAGATTTGCCCCAGTGAAGTGTACAGAAGGGGGCACAGGGGCAGGCAAAATAAGCATAAGTTAATAATTAGGCATGTGAAAAGAGAATTTGAGCAGTGGATTGCTAAAAGATATAACAATCGCCAGTTTGGTGTAGTGGTTAAGTGTGCGGACTCTAATCGGGGAGAACCGGGTTTGATTCCCCACTCCTCCACTTGCACTTGCTGGATGACCTTGGGTAAGCCATAGTTCTGGCACAGCTGTTCTTGAAAAAGAGCAGTTTCTGTCAGAGCTCTCTCAGCCCCACCTACCTCACAGGGTGTCTGTTGTGGGGAGGGGAAGGGGAAGGAGTTTGTAAGCTGCTCTGAGACTCCTTTGGGCAGTGAAGGGCGGGGTATAAATCCAATCTCTTCTTCTTCAATAAGTATTTCTTTAATTATATCCAAAGCAGGAAACTAGCTGGAGAAGCAGTCAGTCCTTTGTATGGCCAGGGAATAAAAGAATTGCTAAAGGAAGATGGGGAGATGGCGGAGAAGCTCAGTGAATTCTCTTCATCTCTGTTCACTGTGAAATGTTTGGGATGTGTACTCAGGGTAGAACCACTATTTTTGGGGGAGGGAGTCTGAAGAACTGAGTCAAACTGAGGTGACGAGAGATGAAGTTCTAGACATATTGGGGGGATGTGAGGGCAATCTGGCTGTAGCATCTGTCACCCCATTGATTGCCAGGGTTGATTCAGCTGGTAGACATTGAGTGATTCCGCACTAGACCTTAAATCCTGGTTCAACCCTGTCCCCAAACTTACATTCTGCACTACACTTGAGTCCACCCCTGTAATTATCTCAGGGGTTTCTTTTTGTTTCCCTGTTACATTGAGGTCACCCTGGTTTTGCCCCACACTTGTCCCGGGATAAACGGATGCTGTTATAACCAGGGATAAATGCAAGGTATTGTGTTGCAAGTTGGACTCTGATAAAACCAGGGATGAGATCCAAGTGTGGAAAGGACCATTGTATCTTTGGGCTTCCAAAAAGCTTTTGACAATGTTCCTCATCAAAGTTTCCTGAGTAAGTGACCGCAAGTATAGACACCTTAAAAGGGGATTAGACAGATTCATGGAGGCTGCAATCTGATGTGCGGTTTGATCTGGTGTTGAACAGAGTTAGAGTCCAGCTGGCACCTTTAAGACCAAGAAAGTTTTATTCAGGGTAGGAGCTTTCGTGCGCAGACACAGTTAATCAGACAATGAAACCAACAGAGCTGCTCACTTTGATCTGGTGTCGTCACTGTTCCCTTCCGGATTTAAAATGCACATCTGGGCAGCAACATCTGTCTTCCATTCCCCAGTTCTGGGCACCCTGTTCTTATCTGGCTATGAACTGGAAGTTATTTGACACCGGGGAAAGTTCAGTCCTTTCTGGTGCAGGTGGTTTCACCCAACATTTCTGGATGTCTCATCAACAGTGGGAGGGGGCAGCAGTGGGAGGGCTTCTAGTGTCCTGGCCCCACTGCTGGACCTCCTGATGGCACCTGGTATTTTTGGCCACCGTGTGACACTGAGTGTTGGACTAGATGGACCATTGGCCTGATCCAACATTGGCTTCTCTTATGTTCTTATGTTCATTGCACTTTCAAGCTGCTTGGGAAGTCTAAACATTCCCTTCCATTTGGTTTTTCTTTTTTCTTTGGGAGGCAGTTAGCGAGGTGCACATAATTGCATATTCACACCCCCACCTTTCACACATACACAGAGGAGCTTCTTTTTAAAAAAAATTCAAAAGAAAGACACCTGAGTACTTTTTTCTTTGCTTTCTGGCCATAGGATGGGGAAGGGGTTAATTGAAAGTATTTTTTTCAGAGAGGGAGGGAGTGGGCAATCTGAGAATGATGCCTGTGACTTTAGCTTCACTCCAGGCTTTTAAATAAAAACAGGACCAGCATACAAGACACAAGATGAAGCTTCTCTATTCTCCCCCACCCACTGGCTTTGAAATGTTGAATTTATCAAAAGCAGTTTCAAAAACACTTCCTTCATACTGAACTACATATCCCAGCAGCCTCCTCCAGCAATCCCATTGGCCACCAGCTGCTGCCATTCTGCCAGGAGTTTGAAGTGTTTCTTCCCATAAGTGCTTGTGTGCATTCTCAAAAGGCAAATGGTTAAAAAAAAACCCTGCCCAACCATTCCACTCCATGGCTGCCACATCTGATCAATCAACCATGGGTGAAAGTGCATTGAAGCAAGTTAAGGGGGGAGATCTGATCAAAACTCTCAATTACAAAAAAACTGGATCAATTAGAAGCTGTGCCACACTGGATCAAACTGCATGTCTGACCATGGCTGGAGATATGCTTATCATAGGGTTGCCAGGTTTTACCTTGGCTTTTTCAGGGGGAGTCCTGAACATGTCACCCGAAAGTGACGTCATTGCATCAGGAACGTTGGGGGCAGGATCTCTATCATTCAAGGGAAAACCATAGAGTTTTCCCTTGAATGATAGATTGTCCCCTCTGAAACTTGCATGATGCAATTACATCACTTCCGGGTGATGTCATCACGCCGGTCATGTCTCTGCAGCCCAGCAATTTGGGGGTGGGCCAGCAGGGAACATGCCAATTGAGCAGGGGTTTGCCCACCCCCAGGGGACTTGGCAACCCTAGCTTATCAGTAGCTACTAGATCTGGTGACAAAAGGGAACCTCCACATTCAGAAGCAGTATACCTCAGAATACTACAAGAGGCAACACCAGGGGAAGACCTCTGCCTCTACGCCCTGTTGTTGGCCTTCCAAAGTAATTGCTTGGCTACTGTGTGAGACATGATGCTGGAGAATATGAACTACTGGTCTGATCCAGACTTTTTTTGTGACTGCTGAATCTGAATGTATGGACTGCCAGTCAGACCTCTAATGCTCCATGGCACTTTTCTAGTATGCAGCCCTCCCTCCTACTAGTAAGGTCATGACTCTGGCTCCTCCTCTTCCAGAGATGTGACCCTTGTGTCATTTGGCTTCCTATCATGTGGTTGCCACTTAATGAGTCTTATGTTGCTAAGTTGGTGTTAAAAATGGGTCCCAGACTGGGAAAAAGTTGAAGATTACTGATATAGGAGGTTCCTCAGCAGATGAATGAACATAGAGAGAATTCCATTCTGAAGACAGAGTGCTTTGTAAACATTGCTGTAATAAAGGAATTAGTGATAATAAGGGAAGGCCATAAAGCGTTTCCCCCGGGCTTTGATTTGCAGCCACATTTAGACTTTCAATTGATTTGGGATGCAAATGTGATAATGTGAAAACTACTCTCTCTCTAAAAAGGGTTTGTTTTTGAAATTATCTGTTTGACTGAGTAGGAATACATCTTGTCTGAAAGGCAGTTGGAGACATTTCTAAAGGGTTAGCGATAAACCTTGGCCTTTGTTCGACACGAAAGGTACAGAGGCTTCCCGGTAGCAAATCCCTGAGCCTGGAGCATCAAATCATTCTGAGTCACCTCCAGTAGATTGCTGTGTTTTCCACAGTAAGCCTTCTGTGTACGTTAGCTCAGTTTTGGTCAAGCCAGGAGGGTTTTTTTTTTTAAGGGAGAGAGGAGGAGGTTAACAGAAATGCATCACAGCATGATGTAGGGTGTGTGAGCAGGTGCCGCCGCTTCTCTCAAATAATAGCTCCTGAGCCAGGCGTCTTGTAGTGGAAGACATCTGATTAATCTTTGTCCAATTTGTCAATAGCCTCTTTGACCTCAAAGAGGTACTCTAGTGAGATCTTGTGGTGCTAGCAATGAGTTTGCTGGCTGTTTCATCACCAAGATGGTAGAGTTTATACCATGACCCTGTGTCATATCATTGGTTTTTCAGTTTGCCTTAGCCAAGGGTGTTTCTATACTTCAGGCTAAATAGCAATTTACATGGGTTTTTTTGCCCAGACAATCCTTATTCTGCATTGAGAAAAGCAGGATTCTATCAATGGTACAGACAGCATCATTTATACAAAGTTTCTCCTCTTTTGCATATGGTAACCTGATTTTGCCAGCTAGGTCGAATGAAGAACAACGGAAGGCACTCAAATCCTTGCTCCCAACAACTTGAAATCTTATTCCACCTCGCTGTCTTTTGCAATTTCAGCAAGCGTTGCCCACACACTTTCCAGCATATCTTTGCAGCTATGACTCAAACCTGTTTTTTTTTTTTAATAAAACATGGAAGCTGAGATATTCAGCTGACTTCTGCACCCAGTGCTCTCTGGGAATCACAGTGTTCTGGCGGATCAGGCCATAATCCCTAAATTCTTCTCCACTGTTTAACACCGCCTCCTCCAGATGTTCTCCCAATCTTGTGAATTTTTGTTCTGCTTTCCTACCGCTGTCATTTGCCATCCTTTGCTTTATTTCACTTCATAGTTGTTGGGCCAAAGTCCTGCTTATTGAGATCGATATATTTTTGTTTACATTCTGAAGTGGAGACAACCTTTCCCCTGTACTGCATAATCTTCAGAAGCTATGGGAATTCAGGAAAAACTAACGAAAATGTCCAGGCCCAGTTGATGAAGTAATGAAATAGGGAGTGTGTACATTTAGGGTTGGTTCTCCAGCTGACTCATCCAAGCACAATTAGGAGGATGTCGATGCACTATAAAGGGTGTTCCTGGGCATTATAGCAAGGTAGGTGAGTGGCACCCTCATTGGCCTGCACCATTGCTGGCTTGAACCTGGCCAACAATGGGATGGGTCCAGGAAAGGTAAGAGCAAATTGTTTAGAGTGACAAAATACCTCAAAATGGCCCTGTTTACATGAGCCAGTGTAGTGCAAATGGCTAGACTGGTGGACTTGGTGTGTGTGTCTGAACAGGCAGTTGTTAAAATCCCATTTTAAATGCATGGGATGACTTTAGAGTAAGTGATTTCCCGGGGTTTTGTGAGGACAACAGAAATGCTGGAAAATGCATAACCACCAGGAAGCTCTCCTACACACAAGCTCTTGTGAAATGAACGGGAGCCGTATCAGAGGTGATACTTAGGCCTCCCAATTACAGACCCAAGATGTTGCCCACCCCTAGCTCCAATTTCCCACCCATCAGGAACTGAGGAACAGGAGATAAATAGGTACTCTCAGTCTGGGGAAAGTGATGCTCTGTATTCTTGGTGCTTGGGCAGGGGGGCAACAGTGGGAGAGCTTCTAGTGTTCTGGCCCCACTGGTGGACCTCCTGATGGCGCCTGGAATTTTTGGCCACTATGTGACAGTGTTGGACTGAATGGGCCATTGGCCTGATCCAACATTGGCGTCTCTTATGTTCTTATGGGGAAAAAAATGGGATCCCCATAGTGATGTTCTAGAAATTTCCCCTTGGTAAAGACCATAGAGACTACACAAGGAAGCCTAGAGTGCCACCCAGATGTGATATCACATCATTCCCAAACTCCACCCACTCCAGGTACAGCTTCCTCAAATTTCCTGGCATTTGCCTAGGCAATGTTGGGAACCCTAGCTACACCTCAGAGCATACAAGGAGCTCTCTATGCCATTGCACATGCACACTGCATTTCTCTCTTACAGATTAGAATTGGAAGTGATGTACAGATGTTCCCACGTTGGTTCAGTGTGCAATTCATACTTATGACACATTTGGCAGCAGTTCTGTACTAGGGTTGCCAGGCAGTGCAACCCTCTGGTGGGAGGGTTATTAGAGGGGCAGCATCTTGGGAGAAAAATGAAAAAGGGATCACCAGAAAGTAGAGCTGTCCTTTGTCACTTCTGGGTAGATCTGGGAATCTACAAGAACTCTATGGTAAGAACTTCCAGTAAGTAGATGAGGCATTATTATTCTTTGTAATTTACTCCCTGAGGACCCTGCGGGCTGGGGATCCCGTGCCCCCACCGGGGGCTTGGCCACACTATTCTGCGTGCATTTCCATGACATCACTGTGACAACAATCTTTAAAATTATTTTTACCTCCACAGCACTGCCGAGTAGAGGCAGGAGTCGGCTTTCAGCGGGAAGTTTCCTGCTTTCGCAGAAGAGCAAGCCTAGTCTGGATAAAGTAGTTTGGGGGGGGGGTCTTGATGTGGCCTGGGAGCCCCCAGGTGGCTATTCCAGATCCAAAAAACAAGAGGGTGGGATTTGAAATAACACACCTGTGCACACCCAGGGATGAATAGTAATAAACCTCCTCTGGAATGATTTCTGTGCTTCCCTCCAGGCAATTTAAGGGGCGACTTTAAATTATGCACAAACGATTTCCCCTTGAGTGATCAGCTTAGCAAGTCCTCGCAGGCACGTTCTGAAGAGCATGCAATTTCAGTGTAGATTTGCAGGTATCCTTGTTCTGCCCACGCTGGCTGGTTGCTGCTTGCAGTCCAGCACCCAGTCCCGTTGCCAGGAATGCTCGTCTCTCAATTTTAAGAATCTCCAGAACAGTCAGCCCTTCCCCCACCCCAAACTTAGGCTAGTCTGCCAGCCGGCAGAAGTGGCGCCTTTCAGGAATTACACAGCTTGCCAGCATCTGGGTTGCAATGGATCCAGCCATTGCTCCCAGGAACAGAAAGGGAACGTAAAACAAGGCCACTCTCATCCAAATAACTACCCTCTTTTTAATCTTATTTCTTCCAAGGCTGGCAGTCTTTCAATAAACAGGCAACCTGTATGCCTCTTCCGGTGTGACAAGTTGCAGCTTGTGGTCATTTGTGGTCAGGGCCGTATAGCAGGGAGGGGAATGAGAATTAGACCACTGCACTGTGGCTCTTGGGGTGGCTCAGAGGTTAAGATGCAGAGCTGCAGAACAGAAAGTCTGTAGTTTGGCAGTTCGAGACCCCAGCACCACGGAATGGAGTGAGCTCCTGTCTCTGGGCCCAGCTCCTGCCAAACTAGCAGTTCGAAAGCAAGACATTACAAGTAGATAAATAGGTACTGTTCGGTGGGAAGGCAACATTGTTCCATGTGCCTCAGTGTTTAGTCATGCTGGCCACATGACCACGGAAATGTCTTCGGACAGCGCTGGCTCTTCAGCTTGGAAATGGAGATGAGCACCGCTCCCTAGAGTCAGATTCAATTGGCTTTCGAGTATGGGAAACAGGAAAGAAGAGAGCTTAAAAATAAACAGGGCATGGTTTCCTGTCCTGAAAAACACAAAATGCTGTATATCTTACAATAGCACTACAGATAAGATTAGAATTTCAACAACCAATCCATATGCAAAAGAATCTCCTTGGGAAAGCTCCTCCATTAGCATGTCACAGTCTGGGGAACTCCTACAAGATAATGACTCAGCCCTACCTCACCTTCCTGCGTAGATATAAGTTACCTGCCTACCATTTTTCTGCTCACCTTGACACAGAGAGTACTCCATCTTTCTGTGTTATATCTCTGAGGATGCCAGTCACAGCTGATGGCAAAACATCAGGTCCTACAATGCCAAGACCATGGCCATACAGCCCGGAAAATCGACATCAACTAAGGAAACCTTTCCCTTTCCCTTTTTACTGTGGCTCTGCTCAGAATTCCACCCCCTCCTGTGGCTGCTGTCTATTGAGACAGAATGTGCTAAGGATCCATCAAAGGAGCTTCCAGTATCTCCTCTAACCTGACCCTCAGAAGAGACGTTTCTGGGTGGCAGGGAAGAAAGAACGTCTCTCTTAAGAAAGCTCCTGCTTCCCATGGGTGTGTCCTCTGATTAAAGACGGCTTGGATCCTGCACAACATGAACTTGGCTGCTCTGCTTAAGCAGCAACTTTCCCCTTCTCCCTCCCCCCCCTTCAGTCTTCTGTGACCCCCCACATTGTGCTCTGATGGATCAGTGGACCCCACAGAAAACCATGGGAATTGAATCAGGTGGGGGGAACAGAGTGAAAAGGGAGAATTGGCAAAAACTGCCCTCCCTCTTACCTGCAAATGGTAGCACCTGATGCAAGCGGAAAGGGAGGTGAGAATCCACGCCCGTATTTGTGAAACTTGCTCTCTGTTAGTCTTTAATTAAAGCTCTTTTTGATTGCTTAATATAACTGATTAATCAACTAAATGCTATCCCCTAGAATAATTCTGTCCAACGGCTTTTTCAGCCTTCGTTCCTAGGAGCATGTTCACAGTGGCTCCTTTCCCTAGCATCACTTCCTGGAAAAGCTTGTCCCAGAAAAGGTTGTCCTGGGAAATATCTGATTTTGCTAGATCCTGGGGGGATCACCAACTTCTGGATTTGGTTGCTAGAAGGCAAGTTCCTCACCACAGAGGGGCTCATACCTGAGCAGTGTTCTACAGGACACCCCTTCAGACATTACAAGGAGCCATCAGTAAGCAGCTGTCCTAGCATGTGAAGGGCGGGATGTATGCTGAGGAGTAGTTCTGCAGCTTGCTGCTTGGGAAAGCAGGTGGTTCAAAAGTTCCCAGACCACAGATCTATTCCCACCATTTCAAGCATCCCTCCCAATGGTCACCCGTAAACACGTCTCCTAGCAAACTACTCTGTACAATGGGCGAGACGCTAGAGGGTTTCCTTCAAAGTATTTCTACTATTTGTAGAAGTTGCAAACCTGCCACAAAAATTCTGAGAAGAGGCAAGGGAAGACACTTTGTCATTTCACAAAAAACAATACTAGTCATCACTGCTAGTAGAGGTAGGGGGCAGCTGGCACTGTTCAGGAAAAATGCGTGAGTGCCCGGCGCCACCTAGTATGGACTAGCAACATATTTTCCTGACTTGTTTGCCACACAGAGGCAGTGGCTGAATGTGGCAGTCCCACCACACACATGACTCCCAGACTGCAAATTGTAGCAGCAATTCTTTTTACCAGAGGTTTGTTTTGTTTGTTTTCACTAAGGGAACCTGCAAAGGGAATTTTGACTTTCTTCAGGAGTGAGCTATTGGCCTAACTCCCTGACCAGTCATTAATGAAGGCCTGGTTCAGATATAGTGGTGAGCTAAATTTTGCCACTGTGTTTAGCCCTGTGAGATCCTTGGGGTCATATATTCCTCCCCCCCGCCCCGAATAGTAATCTAAGTAGAGATGTCAGAGTTCATGTCAAAGCCATTATGTGCAAACCCACAATCCGTTGGTTTGCTTTTTCCTCAAGAGGTAGGATTCCAAACATGGTTTAATACTGATTCAGAAATCTAATTTGCAGGGCAACCGCAAACCAGCGTTTGCCAATTAAAATGTAATGGCTGTCTGTGAACTTGGAGATTTCTCATTAACTAGCCAGATGCAAGGAGAGGAGAGTACATCAGCCCAAGGATATCCCTGGCTCATTCATGTAGCTCAAACTATGGCATGGGGCCGCATCTGAAACAGAGATACCCACCACTGCAAAAGTGGTCAGCAGGTACTGAAATTTGCAGTGCCAAGTACATAGGGTTGCCAGCTCCAGGTTGGGAAATCCCTGGAGGTTTGGGAGATGGAGCCTGGGGAGGGTACGGTTTGGGGGGAGGGACCTCAGTGGGGTATAATGCTACAGAGTCCACTTTCCAAAGTGGCCATTTTCTCCAGATGAACAGATCTCTGTCACCTGGAGATCAGTTGTAACCCCAGAAGATCTCCAGCCCCCATCTGGAGGTTGGCAAACCTCCAAGTATGTTAAATTTCTGTCTAAGGGGAAAAGAAATTATAGCACAGCTTGTTTCCTCTGAGAAGTTGTGTAGTGGTCTTAATTATTTGAGAACGAGTCTTAGTTCAATACATGTTAGGATATTCTGTTTTCACTGACATCTGTTAGAAAGGCGGGGAACGGTCTACTTTTCTTTTTCTAGTATTTTGAACCTTAAGCAGATTGACTTTTTTCCCCCTTGAGCCTAATGTTTTCAAGTCCTTCCAGAGTAGACCAAGGGAGGAAATGTGGGCGATGGCCCCTGGTTTAGTCGAAGGGAACAGAACGACAGTGATTCTAGGGGTCATTTCATGCATTAAGCTCATTAGACTGTGGAACCAACACCTTTATTAGTATCTATCGAAAAGCTGCAGTGTGCAAATGAGGCAGAGATGTGCTTGAAAACAAATGCACATATTTGTTTATATAAAACATTTATGTGCCATTTTTCTGCCTGACTAGAAGTCATGTTGGGGAAAGCCGATGGCGTTTTGTTACAAAATCCCCCCGAACTGTTCATACTGGACCCAGATAATGTAGTTATTCTCAAGGCATCTGCAAGGCTGAATTTATTTCTTTACTTATAGCTTGTCTTTCTCACTGAGATTTGAGATGGATTCAATAGTGTAATCAATATAAGCAGTTGGATGAGGCCTCTGGTAAGCAATGCAATAGGACTAGGATTGCAGAAGTCTGAAACAAAGCATAAAGTGTTCGACATGATATGTTACACAATGCAGAAAATGATATTACATTGGTAAAACAAACAAAAACAAAGGAGGAGGGGAAATCCAACCAGAAAAGACTAAAAAGGTTGTGTGGGGGGGAAATCTTTGAATAGGGTTATCACTGTCAGTTACAAAAAAAAGCTAACATTACAATCTGAAAGCTTTAATCAGATTACAAATATTAAAAACCGTGCATCACAAAACAACAGCGCTGTGACTGTTCAAACAACACGGCCATTCAAACGAAGCTTGAATAGTTAGAAGAACATCATCTCAATGTTTCTGTATTATCAGCAACTTCTTGAGTTTTGCAATCCATGTAAATTCTGCAAATGAAATCTGTTTACACAATTTCTTTAATTTTCATAATTCTACTTGTTAATTGAGATCGAAGAAGGATATATCTCAGAGCTCTGAAAGTTCCACCTTTGGCCCCTGGATGTCTCGAGCCCTCTCTGTGGCTTCTGAGATTTCAACAAGTTTGGCACTCATATTTTCAAGCGTAACTTCACAACCGTAATTAATAGGAACTGAAAAGGACAGTTGGGTTTCCTGTGAGTTTGAGTTCTGTGGCTCATGCCACACTTCTGCATAATTGCAACAGATCATTCAGTCACAGATACAAACTGGTTTGTGGCAACAGCATAATTGATTCTGTGGATCATTTTTTTTTTTGACTGCCCCAAATTTTCAGATCTAAGAGCTGAATTGATCTCTCCATTATTTAATCAGGACTCTGTCTCTTCAGAAACAAAATTATCTTGGCTACTCAGAGATAAAGATAAACAAACTACTATGTGTGTGGCAAAATTTCTGGCAGCTCTTGTTAAGTTACATAACTTTGAGGCTCTCCTTTCTGGGGGTGAGGGTTTGCTGTTTATGACTCTGGTTGTGTAGAAACAGTAATCAAGAAGTAAGAAGTAAGAAACAAACTGGATAGCTGTCCTCAAATGTATATAGAAAAGTATTGTGTGTTAGAGGAAACCTTTGGGAATTGCTGGAGTATTTCTGCATATTTGAATCAAATTCTTGCCATGCAAGACAAGACGGTATCTTGTTTTAAATGGGAGGTTGGGGGAAAAAATGTGTAAAATGTCCTCACAAAAAGGGAACCGGAATGCAGTGGCAGGGTCTGTGATGGAAAAGACCTATGAGCTCATCTTTTCCATCGCTTGGACAATGAAGGATTGTTCTGCGCAGTGTGTTTCTGCGGGGTTCTCTATCCAATTCAGTTTTCAGTGTCTCAAGCAATAAGCTGGCTTTCACTTTCTCGAGTTCAACAGTATAGAGTTTAGAAGGGCATTAACTAAGGACACCAGGTGCCATTCATCATGCTGGACGGGGGATTTGGGGGGCCTTCTGAGGTGGGTGGGGATGTCGCATGAGGCACTGACATCACCCAGAAGGGGACATCAGCACATCGACAACATCGGGGGCGGTTAAGTGAGCGGAACTGGGTTTGATTCCCGACTCCCCCACTTGCAGTTGCTGGATGACCTTGGGCAAGCCATAGTTCTGTCAGAGCTGTTCTTGACAGGGCAGTTCTGGAAAGAGCTCCCTCAGCCCCACCTACTTCACAGGGTGTCTGTTGTGGGGAGGGGAAGGGAAAGGAGTTTGTAAGCCGCTCTGAGACTCCGAGTGAAGGGCAGGGTATAAATCCAATCTCCTCTTCTCTGTTCTTCTTCTTTGTGGGCAAAACTCTGTGATAAAAATGTCCTCAAACCATACATCTTTGCCCAAAAAGTAGAGCATCACCCCCCAGTGTCACTGACGTGCTGACATCACTTCCAGTGGAGTGCAATGCCATTGAGTCCACCCTCCAAAGCAGCCATTTTCTCCAGGGGAACTGATCTTTAGTCCGGAGATGAGCTGTGATTCCAGGGGGATCCCCAGGACCCATGAGGTGGCTGGCATCCCTGTGTGAGGCTAAAGCAGAGGAATGGAGAACACTATATGTGGCCCTGAGTGACTTGGAAGAAGGGCAAGGATGGAAAATGTAAGAGGTGGGTAGGTCACAGGACAATATTCCCAAGATTTTATTTTGCTCATGTATAATCAAAATGATGTGCCCCCCAATGCATGAAATGATGTGCCCCCCCCCCCATACCCAGCAACTGGCATGGGCAGATGGGTTTACTCAGACACTTGGATGTGAAAATGAATGTGGAGTATTATTTGCAAAATGTGGAGATTTATACTCTGTCAGGACAATATGGCATCAAAATTTGCAAAAGTGTTTTTTTCCCCTATGGAAATTCTTTTGGGAGTTTCTGTTTCAGCTTTAGGGGGAGTAAAGGCAAAACACAACCTATATTTGTGGTTGTGCCGTGCAGGAATTCTGACGAAATGTCTAATCCTCTTTCATTACTGCATGTGCCACGTAATCATTTATAGTACTTTGAGAAGCATTGATTATTTAAAATGTTTAGGATCATCAAAAGGTAGTAGAGAGAGCCCTTTCGAGATCTCTTTTTGGCGGTGAAGTGATCATGCACGCTCTTTAATGGAGATCCGACATAAACTAACTACTCTTCTCAAATTGGCCACAAATCACATTTCTTTGGCATACTAAAAAATTAATGAGGCACAAGTGAACAAGCTCACAATGTAAATTTACATGCATCTCTCATTGGTCGGAAAACAAGTATGAAATGCTCTCCAGCAGGGGGTCGTGTAGCTTAACTTGTTTATCACTTCAAAGTCTTCAAAAGTCTGGGATCAGGTGTCTTGCTCCTATAACAAATCTGCCCAGACTTTTCTCATATTCCCCCACCTCCTGAATGAACTGTAACAGTGTTCACTCATCCTTCTTGGAGGCAAGGGCTTCTCTGTAGTGGTACCTTGATTGCAGAATGCCCTCGGGAGAACCATCCACCATTCAAGTTTTAGTCACCAACTAAAAACCTGCTTGTTTTTTGCAGGCTTTCAGCTTGTCCCCTCCTCCTTTAATTCCCCTCCTGCGTAGGTGGTTATTTTTGTATGCTGTGTTTTTGTGGTGTTGCTGATCTCATAATGGTTGCCTGATCTTGGATGATTTGTTTTCAGTTACTGTTGCTTGTATGTGTTATTGCTGGCCACATCAGACACCCTGGAGTTGCTGGACGGGTTATAAATCTTTCAAATTAACAAAGTACCATCATGCCATTCCTGATTTGAGGGTCCTTCCTCTCAACAGCCGGAAGGAGAGGAAAGTAGGTACCTTTTAAGAGTCATTTGCTTGGTAGGTCTCTTTGAATTACACCTACATGTTTTGTACTCTGATCTGATGTGATTCAGTACTACTCCAATCTTTGATGCCTTAAGAGTAATCGTAGTTGAAACTGGGGTATAATGGAAGGTGATCAGGGTTTCAGTTGTCAGGGGAACAGCTATAATCTTGAAAGTTATTAAATATATATGAAGAGTGTAAACAATACAGTCTGTATTTTTAAAAAGGTAATGTTTGATATTAAGAAACTCAAAAGTTATGAAGTAAATGCGAGGTGAATTTATTTCTGTGAAGAAAGTAAATCTACAGGTTCCTCATCCTCTAGCCAGAAGATTGGAGGCAGGCAAATGTTGTACCCATCTTCAAGAAGGGGAAAAGGGAGGATCTGGGTAACTATCGACCCATCAGCTTGACGTCTATACCTGGGAAAGTTTTAGAACAAATCATCAAACAGACAGTCCTTGAGCATTCAGAAAGGATGGCTGTAGTTACTAAGAGCCAGCATGGGTTTTTCAAGAACAAGTCATGTCAGACTAACCTTATCTCTCTTTTTTTGAGAAAGTCACTACCTTGCTGGATCAGGGGAATACTGTAGACATAGTTTATCTTGATTTCAGTAAGGCTTTTGATAATGTTCCACGTAATATTCGTGTTGACAAATTGGAAAAATGTGGTTTGGATCCTATAACTGTTAGGTGGATCTGTAACTGGTTGACAGGTCGCACCCAAAGAGCTTGTGAATGGTTCCTCATCTTCTTGGAGAGGAGTGACAAGTGGAGTGCCTCAGGATCTGTTCTGGGACCTGCTTTGTTCAACATCTTTATGAACAATTTGGATGAAGGGATAGAGGGAATGCTTATTAAATTTTCAGATAATACTAAATCGTAGCAAATACGGTAGAAGACAGAGTTAGGATACAGGATGATCTTGACAGGCTGGAACACTGGGCTAAAACAACTAAAATGAATTTCATTGGGGATAAATGTCAGGTTCTGCATTTAGATAGGAAAAATCAAATGCATAATTATAGATGGGGGGAGACTCGACTTGGCAGTAGTATGTGCGAAAAGGATCTAGGGGTCTTAGTAGACCATACACTGAACATGAGTCAGCAGCATGTTGTGGTTGCTAAACAGGCAAATGCGACTTTGGGCTGTATCAACAGAAGTATAGTGTCCAGATCACGCAAAGTGGTGGTACCACTTTACTCTGTTCTGGTTAGACCTCACCTAGAATATTATGTTCAGTTTTGGGCACCACAATTTAAGAAGCTGGAACGTGTCCAGAGGAGGACAATAAAGATGGAGAGGGGTCTGGAGACCAAGTCCTATGAGGAAAAGTTGAAGGAGCTGGATATGTTTAGCCTGGAGAGGAGACAACTGAGAGGTGATATGATAACTATCTTCAAGTACCTGAAGGGCTGTCATATAGAGGATGGCGCAGAGTTGTTTTCTGTTCCCCCAGAAGGGTGGACCAGAACCAACAGATTGAACTTAAATCAGAAGAGTTTTTGGCTAGACATTAGGAAGAACTTCCTGACAGTTAGAGCAGTTCCTCAGTGGGAACAGGCTTCCTCAGGAGGTGGTAGGCTCTCCTTCTTTAGAGTTTTTTAAGTAGTGGCTAGATGGCCATCTGACAGCAATGCGGGTGTGGGGGGGGGAGGTATTTGTGAATTTCCTGCTTTGTTCAGGGGGTTGGACTAGATGACCCTGGAGGTCCCTTCCTACTCTATGATTCTGTGATTCTGAGTTATGCGGTCCTCTGGGCAGCATTCTGAGCAATGCCAGGCCTAGTTACTGCAAGCAAGGGAGTGGATTTCTCTCTGAAGCCCAACTGAAAAAAAACCCAAAACCTGGATAGGAATCTGCTGAACACTGACCTCTAAGTCAGGGAGTGTGAATAGGAAGATGCAGCAGATGCAGGTAGAGACAATGAATACTACGGAAGAGCTCTCTGAAGGATGGAGCCTGTGGTCTGGGCAACCGTGGGAAACACCCATTTAAAACTCTGCAGGGACACAGTTTGGCTCAGGACTACAATGTAGGGGGGAAGTGCAGTCCCAGGATTTAAACTGACATTCCCCTCAGCTTCATTGTGGCTGTAGGGAAAGCGAGTTGGGTCTGAGAAACCCAGACCTGATTCATTCAAAAAAATCTCATGTAGTTTGAAGCTGAGACAGGGTTAACAGATGTTGTGCACTCTTTTTTTTGTGTCCATCCTCAATTGGGCTCTTTTTAAAGAACTGATGAAAGCGTCTTCTTTTTGGGTCGGAAGGTTAGGAATTATGACAACTTAAACAGTAAAAGGTAAAGGTAAAGGTTTCCCTTGCTCGAAAGCTAGTCAAATCTGAGTCTAAGGGGCAGTGCTCATCTCCGTTTCCAAGCCGAAGAGCCAGCGCTGTCAGAAGATTTTTCCGTGGTCATGTGGCTGGCATGACTAAACGCGGAGGTGCACGGAATGCTGTTACCTTCCCAACAAAGTGGTATCTATTTATCTCCTTGCAATTTCTTGCTTTTGAACTGCTAGGTTGGCAGGAGCTGGGGCCAGAGACGAGAGCTCACCCTGTCACGTGGCTCAAGGCTAGGGTCTCGAACTGCCAAACTACAGACCTTCCGGTCTGCAGCTCAGCATCTTAACCTCTGAGCCACCACAGCCCCTGGTTTAAATAGCTTAAATAGTAGGAGTGTTTAAAATGAGATTTGTGATACTGAACGCTTGTTTGAAACAATCAGTTGAGCAATATGTCCTCTTTTTTGCTTCTCAAAATATGATAACCCTACCTGAGAGGAAAATTCAGGCTGGAGATAAGAGGAGCCTGAGAGTATCACCTGTGAGGAAAGAGGTGGTTTTTTTCAGGTGCAGCAGCACCATCGTGTTCTTAATCCCATATTTTCTGTGAGTAGCCCTTACTAGGAGGAAATCACTAGCTTAATATATGTGCCAGTCTCTTCAAGATACAGAACACATTTAAGAAAATCCTGACCAGACAGAAGACACCCTCTCCCCATGAATGCAAGCAAGGCTATATTGAAAGCTAGCTTACCTCCTGCTAGGAGAGACCTTCAGTCTCTACACTCTGACAAAGTAACATGAACACGATCTCCTCACATTCTGGGTTGGAATCTCTGCTCCTGCCACCCCATGACCATTGGAAAGGAATTGTCAGGGATTTGTTCATTGCTTCCTTTCCCCATTCTGTCCTGAGCTCAGCCATTCTCTTGGGGCCTGCAGACCAAATAAACAGAACCCAGTCTTTCCTTCTATGGTTCTTCATGCTATTGGACCTTTCCCTCACCCACCCATAACTTTTTCCTGCTCCATACCTTGAATTTAAGAGTGTGTATTCTCTGTCTTTGGGGCCAATGCTGTTGGCTTAGCTATAAGGGAAGTTTCGAAGCAATTAGGCATTGCTGGAATGCTTATTTCCTTCTCTCTGTGTCTCTGAATTTTAACCATCCTTTTCTCTCACACTGGAGACTGACAGCTAGTTCCTCAGTGTATGGTGTAGTTTCCAAGGCAGCTGTGACTCTTGGGGGTGTGCAAGAGACTCTTGACAGAAGGGAACATCTGACCTAATCATTACTTGGAAGGAAGAGGGGGGCAGGCAGGCTATGTGGGGTCATGACATGGCTGGATGTGGAGAGAGTAAATAAGGTCATTCAGAGTCAGATGTCAAAATGTTCTCCTCAGCTAGGCCAGCCAAGCACAGAGTCGCAAATAAACATTGTGGAGTGATCCAGGCAGGGAGGCTATGGGGGGGGCTTGAATTGTGGTGGGGTGCCCTGGCTTCCCATAGCCTTATAAAACGATAGCCAGAAGGGCGTATCACAAGAGGTGGAGTCCCCCCTCCCCTTGTAATTAAAGCTCTGATATGTCATTTTCTCTCCTACTCTCCTTTGTGAACATTTTTTTAATTATATGGCCTGCTGTGGGTGGATGCACCCCTGTGAGTCTTGAGTCACTGACTGAACACCAATGGCTTGATATAACCTATTGTAAGTTTTTATGAGTTGAACCAACGGATCTTTTGTTGCAGAGCATCATGGGAGGGCAGGATGAATGAAATTACGCTCCCGCTCTCTCTGTTTTGTTCTGTGACTTGTGACTTGTGTCAGCATTTCCTTGGAAGGACTTTATGGGACTCTTAGGCAATCCTGTCTTGGTTATTGGATGCTTTTATGTAGACTTCTTTATCTATAGCAGTAGCTGTAATAAACCAAGGTTATAGCCAGTGTGTGTGTGTATTTATACATATATCCAGCAAGCAATGCCATTGAGTAATCAGATTAATTCATTAAGATATTTTTATTATGCAGATTTAATCAGTTGACTAAAACTCATACCATATACCAGCCAGGATTCCTTTAATCAAGCGCAACCCTGGTATGTGTGTGTTCTAATTAGGAGTACGTGATAGGGTTGCCAGGTCCCTGGTGGGGGGATTTGGGGGGCATTGTAGGGGAGGGTGGGGATGTTGTGTGATGTGCTGACATCACCCGGAAGTGATATCAGCATGTTGGGGGGGGAATGCTCTTCCTGTTGGGCAAAACACTATGGTAAAAGAGGCCTCAACCATAAAGTTTTGCCCCAAAAGCAGAGTGTTGTCCCCCAATAGCACCGATCTGCTGACATCTTTCCGGGTGACACCAGTGCATCGTGCTTGGCATCAAGGTGGGGGGGGGTTTCCTCCTGCTGGCCAGCTAGCCGGCAGTGGGCCGGAGCCTGTAAAAACAGGGAATCTCCTGCCCCCATTGGGGGAATGGTATCCCTAGTATTTGATCAGTGAAAATGATTGACTGTATTCAAAATGGCCAACTGAAGCTGATGAATAACCACTCACCTTCTTGCTTGTGTTAAGGAAGGCCTGGAGTTCACATGCAATAGAAAGATGCTACAGAGTTAATTAAAAATAGGTTTGTACTGTGAAGTTCCCCAGCTTCTAATACTCATTTTTTATAATGCATCAGACCTCTTTGCCCACAAATTATTACTCTACTTACCATAGCTGTATGGTTCATTTTTTTAACATAGAGTTTCTACTGATTCCTAGAGCTACCCTATACCACTTCTGGGTTTCCCCTGGAAGTGACATCATGACTTAGCTGATGTCACACCTCCCCCATTTCCCCTCCCCCAATCCTCCTGCTGGTTGCTAGGCTCAGCCTGGCAACCCTAACTTCTGAGCAGACCTGCTAAGGCTTGCTCTCTACGTGTCCTATGCAAGTTCTTAGGCCTGCTTCATTAATGAGATATTCCTAGATTTGAGAGTCTTGCTGGGGAATTAATTGGGGACTGGACTACTGCCTCACATTGCAGAATAAGCTGACCTTGAGCCATGACGAGAGCTTGTAGGAAGAGCTGTGGCTAGAGCGGTGTGCAACCATGTGCCTGGTTTATAGCCCTGAGATTTATTGCCTGTACCTATATCAGATAAATTTTGTATGCTTCCATTGTCTGGTGCTTTAGCACTGACTCAGCTGATGGGGAATTTGCGATGCTTGTTTTGAATTTTTTTGGCTGCTGTCTGATTTCTGCATCATGCCCAGATACATTTGCTTTGGGTGGATTAACTTACCGATACCATTACAGATAATGAGCTTCTCGTACAATGTTGCTGCTTTGTGTTTATTGCTTATGAATAACAGATTGCTCGTGTTCCTAAATAAGTGTCATGAGCGTGGACACAAGATCAGTTGAACTGGACCACAAATAATTTTGTGCTGCTGTAACTACAGTATGTCCAGTAATCCCTGTTGGATCAGTCCAAAGGTCCGCCTGACTCATCATTTGATTCCCAACAGCCCCAAGCTCACTTAGCAGGGCGTGAAGGAAATGCCTGTCCCTTTTTCATTTTTGCCAGGCATATAGTTTTCAGGTATCCTGCCTCTGAACATAGGGGTTCCATTTAACTATCACAACCATTGATGCCCCTGTGCTCTATTAACAAATACAATCCTATGCAGAGTTATATCATTCTAAGACCACTGACTTCAATGGGCTGAAAAGGGTGTAACTTTCTTAGGATTGCACTGTAATTCATCCAGTACTTATTCTTCCACTCAATTTTTTTTCTCTTGCTTTCAGACTTGAAAGCAATTAAGTTCTAACAAAGCACTAAAAGATGGGGTTATACTATTCTATTTTATTTTATTTATTTTTGACATTTTTACCCCACCCTCCCCACAAGCAGGCTCAGGGCAGCTTACAAGGGGCAGAGCCCACATAAAACAGGAATGCTGTCCCACATCATTGGTGATGGCAGCAGTGGCGGCCCCTATGCGAAAGCCTGGCGGAAGAGCTCCGTCTTGCAAGCCCTGCGGAACTACATAAGAGTCTGAATTTGTAATTGTCCACCTGTGATCTGGAAATGACTTGTAGCGTAAGAGTGGGATGACGTGGCTGTCTGAAAGATCATCCCAGGTTGCGGGATGTCAAGGATTTGATTCTGGAACCTCGTGGGCTGAGACAAGGACCTAACATAGTGAGCTCTGTCAGTGAGCAACTCCTTCAGTGCCCCACGTTCTTGATGATGATGATGATGATGACTTATACCCTGCCCTTTCTGCAGGTTCAGGGTGGCTTGCATAAAAACTTTAAAAACAAAATAAAACAATACGAATGATAGTAAAGTGCTGTACGTAGATATTACATAACAGACGGCGAAACAACAAATCTCAGAGTATTATCTGTAACAGGTGTCAGTCAGTCATGGTAATAGTAGCCGATGGGAATAAGTCCCGGGTAAAGTTCTGGTTTTAAATTAAGATATTATATGTGGCATCTCACTAGAATGCCTGGTGGAAGAGCTCCGTCTTGCAGGCCCTGCGGAACTGTAATAAACTCCACAGGGCCCCAGTGTCCTTGGGGAGCTCATTCCACCAGTGTGGCACTGCCACAGAGACGGCCCTGGCCCTGGTACTGGCCAGTCTGGCCTCTTTAGGGCCAGGGAGACTCAGGAGGCTTTGTGTCCCTGTGTGGAGAACTGTCTGGCAAAGATGTGAGGAGAGGTGGTCCCTCAGGTATGCTGGCCCCTGTCTATAAAGGGCTTTATAGGTAAGAACCTGCAAATTCGGTATGCTATAGATCTAGCAACTCATTGAGGAGGGCTGGGAAATACATACTCCAGCTCTAGATCTGGATGAAACTGGGCTGTCAAGTCCCTCCTGACAACCAACAGGGGGCAGCAGGGAGTTACCAGCAGTTGTGGGAAGGCCTAGGCTGGTGATAGAGTGATGTCACTAATGGCACACACTGGAAGCAGCGTCAGCACATTGCCAGAGAAACGAGATGCTCTGGTATTTGGGCAGAAACTCTATGGCTTACAGCAGTGTTTTTCCCAAAATTCTGAAGCATCCAGTATTGACTTGGCTCATCCCCGCCATGGCTAAGTTTCCCGCTGGCCTAGAGTTGCCAGGGTCCCTCGTTGCTCTGGTGGGGGGATTGGGGAGGCATTCCAGAGGTGGGCATGGATGCCCCCAAGCCCCAGCCACTCGCGGCCACCCCTCTCCCTCCCCTCCTGCAGAGATTTAAAGGGCTTCAGCTGATTGGCAGGCCACGCGCTCCCTGGGAGGGAGAAAGGTGGCTGCGGGTGGCCGCTCTTGGGGACAGGGCCCCACCCGGACCTGGGGGCTGGCAACCCCACACTGGCCAGCTGATTGAGGACAGGGGGCAGGGCTGGAGGATCCCCTACCCAAGTGGGGAGTGGCAGCCCTACCACAGACTGGCCTTGGTCTGGAGAAAGTTGTAAACAGCCGTAGCAGCCGATGCAAAATCCAGAAAAAAAGAAACGAAATCATGTAATACTTTTTACTGTAGCCAATCCAAATGGCACAAAGCCTTGCATAAGATCTGACATTCTGTAGAACTCTCCATCTGGCAGATGTCAACAGAACTTTAAAAATGAAGGAGGAAAAGAGTCCGGGTCTGAAGACCCTGTGATGGCTGCCTCGAGGCTGAATTCTGGCGGGCTAACAGTTTGATCCCTGTTGGTGTTAGATTGGTTGCTGTAGGATGCCCTTCCCTGACACTTCCCCAGTTGTCATTAGGTGCCCGGCCAAAACATTTCTTTTCCATTAGCACACTGGTCCTTTCACATAGTTTTATAGATCGCTTCTAGCCTGAGAACTATTGAGAGCCAGTTTGGTGTAGTGGTTAAGTGTGCGGATTCTAATCTGGGAGAACTGGGTTTGATTCCCTGCTCCTCCACTTGCACCTGCTGGATGACCTTGGGCAAGCCATAGTTCTGGCTCAGCTGTTCTTGAAAAAGAGCAGTTTCTGTCAGAGCTCTCTCAGCCCCACCTACCTCACAGGGTGTCTGTTGTGGGGAGGGGAAGGGAGAGGAATTTGTAAGCTGCTCTGAGTCTCCTTTGGGTAGTGAAGGGCGGGGTATAAATCTAGTCTCCTCCTCCTCTTTTTAGGCTGCTCAGTTTTTGTAATAGTTTAACCTTTTATGATGCTTTACGTTTTTATCTGTTTTTGCCTGGAAGCTGCTTCAAGCAGGTTCAGAGGTGGCATAGGCTTGACCTATTTGAGGACAGCAGCTTCATGCATTTCATTTTTAGGGGCACTCCTGAGGTTTTAAGAAGACTGGATTGTGAGTGCAACAAACAGGTCTGCACATCCCTATATCGTGCTGGCCCACTTGCCGGGGGGCTCAGGAGCCAGGATTGATAGGCTGCAATTCCCTGTTGGGCAGACATGTGGCGGCAACCCCAGGGTTGCTACCACGTCATGTGTGGAATGGCCCTCGAAGGGAACAGTATGTCCTGATTCGCTGTTCTCCCCCTTCATTACCGTTTTCCATTTGCAAACAAAGCCTGGATAATGTAAACATTTTGGCTACAAAACTGAATCACAACGTTTCAAACTGCATCTGCAGCAATACTGGCAGAATTCGAGGAACACATGGTGTGCAAACAGAAGCACTCTCTGTTCTAATGTTAGCTCCCCCATGCCATGGCAACCTCCGGGAAATGATGCCTAGTCTCTCCCCTTCTGCAAAGTCAAGATCTTCTTTCATACCAGGGTTTGGTTTTTCCCCCCAGTGTTTGTCAAAGCAAGAAAACCCAAACAAACTTCTCATTTGTTCCTCTTCTGTAACTTTCTCTCCAGGCTTAGCCAGGATTGAATGTTCTATGCCAAGGGTGCCTGACGTAAAATCCTGTGGCTTTACAGTGCACTCTCCGGTTGTCAGTATAGTCCCTGTGATGCTCCACTCTCTTGTGCAAAGAGTAAATTCACTGTTGTGGAGGTACCTCAGACCCTTGGTCTGAGTGAATGGCTTTTTGCTACAAAGTGGGTTGTTAAGATGCGACCATTCTATCCCAGTCTATTTTATGTTCATAAAACTTTTTCAGAATTAGTTGCTGTAGATTTTCCGGGCTGTATGGCCGTGGTCTTGGCATTGTAAGACCTGACATTTCACCAGTAGCTGTGACTGGCATCCTCAGAGGTATAACACAGAAAGATGGAGTGCTCTCTGTGTCAAAGTGAACAGAAAAATGGTAGGCAGGTAATTTATATCTACCCTGGAAGGTGGGGTAGGGCTGAGTCATTATCTTGTAGGAGTTCTCCAGGCTATGAACATGCTAATGGAGGAGCTTTCCTGAGGAGGTTCTTTTGTCTATGGCTTGTTTCCTGAGGAGGTTTCCTGGTTCATGAGGAGGTTCTTTTGTGTGTGGAATGGCTATTGAAATATCTTATCTGTAATGCTATTGTCAGCTGTAGAGCATTTTGTGTTTTTCAGGACAGGAAACCATGCTCTATTTATTTTTAAACTCTCTTCTTTCCTGTTGAAATTGTGTTTATGTTTATGAATTTCAATGGATTTCATTTATGAATTTCAGAATTCTTTCCAATATTTACTATGTTAATGTATAAAACGGTGTTGTCAGTATACTAATGCAACTTCTTACACTATGTAATAACAATTTATAAGTCCCTTATTTTCAGCTTGTTAATGGTGGAACTCCCTAACACAAATCCCCTTCCCCAGAGCTTTCATATTATTTACTAATTTACTTCATTTATACCTTGTCTTTCTCTCCAGTGGGGAGCCAAAGCCATGTTATATCATTCTCCTCTCTTCCATTTTATCCTCACGACATCCCTGTGAGGTAGGTGAGGGTGAGAGTGTATGACTGACCCAATGCCCACCCAGGCAAGTTTCCATGGCAGAAGGGAGGATTTGAACTTGGGTCTCCCATGTCTTAGTCTGACACACTAACCGCTATGTCATCCTGGCTGTCAGCCCCCCCCCCAATTAACTGTAAATTAATTCTGCCCTGAAAGTAATCCCACTTCCCGATTCTCTCTCTTCCCTTTAGCATGTTACAAGATACCCGTGTATTTGTATGGTTCCTGTTTACCTTCTGATGTATGCTTATTTTGGTTGACGTGTCTTAATACTGGTGCACATCTACTCAAAACATTGCTCTACTTTTTGGCTTTTCAACTTGCTCCAGTTTAACAGTCTCCAGTTGGCTGAACAATCGCCAACTGAAAAGATATTTTATTCTCTCAAAAGCGTGATGGGTGTCCAATTTGGCAGAATGGGCTTGGTCTTCATCAGGAATGTTTTAAAGGAATATTGGGAATTGCACTGTGGTGTGTACTTGCAGTGAGCGTGCACCTCATATACCACCACTGCATACCTATGTGTTTTCATTGTATGTGCTGCACCGCCATTATGATGACACGGAGCACTTCACATGAGTTGTTAGGAAACAGGTCCTCATGTTCTGGAGTGATTTCCTTTGTCTTTGAAACATGAGTGAGCCCTTTTCGGAGAGTAGCCAGGGAGTCTGCAGGAAGGGGTCTTTGGCCCTGGGAGGAGAAATAGGAACGCTTAACTACCACTGGGATTCTAGAGGAGCATGGACATTTTTCCCATACTCATCAGCCACTTTTTACACCAGCTAGCACAGAAAGCGAATAAATAATAATATAGCTTTTATGTGATTTGAATTTTTGAACAGTACCAACATCCTTTTAAAACTGCACTCCCCAGCCCTCTCCAGATAGGGATGCCTGCCTCCAGGTGGGACCCGGGGATCCCCTGGTATTACGACTCATCTCCAGACTACAGAGAACAGTTCCCCTGGAGGAAATTGATGCTTTGGAGGGTAGATGGCACTGTACTCAAGTCCGGTGTACACCAGTTTGGTATAGTGGTTAAGTGCAGGGACTCTGATCTGGGAGAACCAGGTTTGATTCCCCACTCCTCCACTTGCACCTGCTGGTATGACCTTGGGCAAGCCATAGTTCTGTCAGAGCTGTTCTTGACAGGGCATTTCTGGAAAGAGCTCTCTCAGCCCCACCTACATCACAGGGTGCCTGTTGTGGGGAGGGGAAGGGAAAGGAGTTTGTAAGCTACTCTGAGACTCTGAGTGAAGGGCAGGGTATAAATCCAATCTCCTCCTCCTTCTCCCCCTGTCCTCCCCCGGCTCCATCCTCAAAGCTCCAGGAGTTTCCCAACCTGGACCTGCCAGTGGTCGGGGGGACCTGGCAACCCAGTCTTCTGAGCTGCACATTTTAGGTTAGGTTGCACATTTTTTTTAAAGAAAGCCAGGGTCTTCACAGCTCCAGAAGTGGATGTAATGAACATAATGAAAATCCAAATGCTCTGGAGTGAGTTACTTAATTATTAGAAGGAATTTGCAGCTCTTAACAGGCTTAGCAAGAAGATGGAATCCCCCATGTTCGGGAAGGGCAAACGTGAGATTGGCCCTGGCCATTCAATCATTGCTTTGTTTATCATTCAGGCCACTCTCTGTGATGTTAACGAATAGCCCGCTGATGCTCTTGTTTCTAGTTTTGGCAAAAACCTTTCTGTCTTTTAAGCTCATTCTGCCTTTAACTTGCAAAATATTACAGTAGGCAGCTCTGATTGAGCTCTCTGTAAACCGAAATGCACGAAACTATATGGAGGGTAGCTTTTTTTTAACAGGGAGATTGGAGGCGTGTATCTGATAAGCAGCCATACTGCAGCTGTTATCGCTACTTCGTGTGCTGCCTGCCTCCTCCAGTGAGCTGGGACCGGGCTGACCCAAGCCATGTTGGGACCAAAAATAGAATGCAAAAAAGGTGCATGCACCCCTTTTAGGTACAGCACATGTGTGTGTGGGGGAGGTGTTAAGTGCCATCTTATGGTGACCCTATGAATTAACAACCTCCAAAACTGTCTATTGTTAACAGCCTTGCTCAAGTCTTGCAAACTCAGGGCAGCGGTTTCCTCGACCAGGTCAATCCATCCCATGTTGGGTCTTCCTCTTTTCCTGCTGCCGTCGACTTTTCCTAGCATGATTGTCTTTTCCAGGGACTCTTCTCACTATGTGACCAAAGTACGATAACTTCAGCTTGGTCATTTTAGATTCCAGGGAGTGTTTGGGCTTGATTAGGTCTGGAACCCACTGATTTGTCTTTTTGGCAGTCAACGGTATCCACAAAACTCTCCTCCAACACCGCAATTCAAATGAGTCACCTTTCTTCCAAAATTTGCGGCAGGGTATGAGCTTTTGTAGGAGCTGCAGTGGCTCAAGTGGTTAAGACGCCGAACTGCAGGCTGGAAGGTCAGGAGTTCAGCAGTTCGAGACCCGAGTGCTGCATGATGGAGTGAGCTCCCATCTCTGGCCCCAGCTCCTGCCAGCCTAGCAGTTCGAAAGTAAGAAATTGCAAGTAGATAAATAGGTATCACTTCGGTGGGAAGGTAACAGCATTCCGTGCGCCTTGGTGTCTAGTCATGCCGGCCACATGACCACGGAAATGTCCTTTGGCTCTTCAGCTTGGAAACGGAGATGAGCACTGCAGCCCTAGAGTCGGATTCGACTGGCTTTTGAGCAAGGGAAACCTTTACCTTTACCTATGAGCTTCTGTAAGTTACCGCTCACTTCTTTAGATAAAGAGTGAGCAGGGACTCACGAAAGCTCCTCCCCTGCCAAAAGTTTTGTTAGTCTTTAAGGTGCTACTGGACCCCTGCTCTTTTCTACTGCTACAGACAGACTAACCCGGCCGCCCATCTTGACCTTTCTTCCTGTCAGCTTTCTTGATTGTCTAACTTGCACTCCCAAACGTAGTAATGGGGAATACTATGCCATGAATTATCTGGATCTTGGTCACTGGTGACACACGAGTACTAAAAATTAAACTGACCTTTTGCCATCCTGCAACGGCCCCTGAATCTCTTATCCCCTGTTACAGCTGACTTACTCTGTTGAATGTCTAGGCAGGATTCAGACTTGGATGGGAAACTGGCAAGGAAGACTCTGCAGAGGAAGGCGATGGCAAACCACCTCTGCTTCTCACTTGCCTTGAAAGCTCCTCGTTACGGTTGCCATAAGTCAGCTGCAACTTGACGGCCCATCACGCACACAAAGTAGTAGCGCTGGCGTGACTCCCATAAGGATCTGTAAACATACCCCTTGCTTGAGAGCCCTCTGAGGAACCTGAGGGATTATGGGTACTGCAAGTGGCCACCAACCAGTTGACGTTGCGTTCGGTGGCCTAGAACTCTCACATCTCTTCAGGTCTTCAATGCTTCTCAGCTTCTACCAGGACAAAATTCTGGGCTGTCTCTGTCAACTCTTATTTCCTAGTCAGATGCTTTTCTTCCCCATGGGGACCCAGAGGATTGCACCATTCTCTCTTCCTCCATTTTATCCACAGAACAGCCCTGTGAGGTAGGTTAGTCTGGGAGGGAGATGGTCTCAAAGTCACTTAGTGACCCTCCGTGTCACAGTGGTGATTTGAACCTGGGTTTCCCAGACCTTGGTCTGGCAGTCTGTAACCACAATGCCACTCTGGCTGGCTGTGCATTTGATGTCCTTCTTACAGTCCCCACTTTTTGCTCTTTCTACACCTCTGTTGAAGACCTGGGCACTTCTTAGAGTGCTTTCCTCTCATCTGCCCCTCTCTTTCCCCTTTGTAAGAGTCCGTGACCAGCAGAATCCTGTTCTGTCAGGTGAGCAGGCAGGATCTGAGAAACCAGTAAACTTTGATGGGCTCCACTCCTCACGACATATTAGGTTTCATCCATGGGAGTACTAGGGTCACCATCCTCCAGGCGGGGCCTGGAAATCTCCCAGACAATGGGGACTGGTTTCCCTGGAGGAAATGACAGCTTTTTTGGGGGGGGTGTCTCTGTGGAATCATAACCTCACTGAGCTCCTGCTCTTCCCCAAGCTCCACCCTCCATAAGCTCCACCCCCGAATCTCCAGGAATTTCCCCAACCTAGTGCTGGTAACCCCAGTTGATACCCTCGTAGGGTTGCCAGGTCTGGGTTGGAAAATACCTGGAGATTTGGGGGTGGAGCCTGGGAGAGGGTGGGGTTCATGGAGGGGAGGGGCCTCAGCATGGTCCAATGCCAGAGAGTCCACCTGCCAAAGCAGCTATTTGCTCTAGGGGAGCTGATTCTCTGTCAGCTGGAGATCAGTTGTAAAAGCGGGAGATCCCCAGGCCCCACCTGGAGGCTGGCAACCTTATACTCTGGCAACTCGCAATTGGAGTCCCCAGGTATAAGGAAGGTTAAGATAAAATGGATGTCTGACTAGAAGAAGCTCCTGTATGCCCTGGTCTTCAAGGGAAGGCAGGCCAAAAAGGAAGGAAGGAAGGGGATGACAGCCACACAGGCTGGTGATGCCCTTTTTAAGTTCTCTGTGAAGGTGACTGGGAGGATTCCAGGGAAGCCAAACCAGCCTATGAAAGACAGAGGACTTCCACCATTGGCCTTCAGGCCTATCAATCAACACCAGATGTCGAGAGAGGCACACAGCTTGCCTGCATTGCGCTGCTGGGGAAGGATGAGAAGTGGGTCAGCACGCCACGTCTCCTGCCAATCAAGATGTGCGGAGAAGAAGAAAATAGTAATAATAATCTCCGTCTGGGAGAGGGTCAAGGAGGGAACCTGGGTTTGGCCTCTGTGGAGGGGGGCCCTAGTCACACATTTATGACAAATGGTAGCACTAAGACCCAAAGGGAAGTCAAGGGTCTTTTTATCACCCTGGTCTGGGATTCCAATACACCTTGGACAAAGCCCCACCATGTTTAGTACTGTTGGGATTTTGAAGCCTCCAAATGCCTAGTTCCTTCCTGCTCTGGTTTCTGTGGTGTTTTTTTAAGGTGGCATCTGTAGGCGCATGCACATGACAACCTCATGTATATGTGCCTGTCTGTGTATAATTTTAGATCCTCTTAGATAGTCATATGCAGAGGGAAGCACAGGGATGCACTCTGAACCCAGGCGAGTGGCAGATGCCCCTGCAGGGCCTTTTTATACTGGATGCTGGTTTTTTTTACCTTCCATCATGAATATTCAAAAGCTGCAGTCAGGGAAGACTCAGGTGGCAAAAAATAGCAAGGTGATTGAAGCAAAGCTGTGACTTAAAAGCCCAAAACTGGCATTGCTGAGCTCAAGGGTGGGTGGGTGGGTGTGTAAGGGGGGGGGTCCCCCTTCCATTTTAATCACGAGAGGAAAAAGCACCAGGCCTGTTTTCCTATGAATTGAATTTCTGTCTCATGCCCTTGCATGATTGCCTGTCCTTCCCCCTTCTCACCCCCCCCAACTAAAGATGTGTTGTAATAAGTGTGTGTTTAAAAAAGAGAGAGAGACAACAGAGCTTTCTGTAATCCTTGCAGCAGGATTGAACGTTCAGCATAAAAGACACACTGTTGAGATATAGCAATGCATGCATTGTTTTCTACATAATGCAGTCAGGATCTCCATGGTAAAATGGGGGAGAAATATATATTTTTTTTTGGTCACCATCAGCTGTTAATTCTAAAGTGGGAGCTGCTCCATTTCATTGTAGGTTAAGTAGCTCAGCCTGAGAAATCTGAGCAAGGCTGTAAGTCATAAACCGTTCCTCCTTGGGGGTGGATTTCTAAAATAGATTGCAAGATTATTGGGGGGTGGGGAGAGACTATTGTGGCTGCAGTGATTGCTCCGGAGCCTTTTTGAAGAGGAAGCGTCGTTTCCAGCACAGGCCCCCCCCTCCTTCCGTGGAATCACTTAGACCTTCCAGCTGGTGGCAAGGGGGGATACGGCCGTAATACCGCTTTCTCCATCCCGGCTGTCTTCCTCATTACGTTAAATGCATTAGGATGGCTGCGCTGCTTTGTCGAGGAGGGTCAGGTGCAGAAAGGTACGGGGAGAGATCTGCAAGCATGCATCCGGGTAGCATCTGCCAGCTCTGTCCAGACCTTTGAATTCTGAATGTCTGCCTGGCTCTAGCCAAACCGCTTTTCTTTGCTGGTTTAGAGGTGCCTGAGGACAGCACCTTCTTTTTATGCCAGGGAAGGATTTTGGTCGCCCGGGGTGTCCTTAAGTGCATTATGGCTCATGCGGCATCTCAGCTGAAGAAAAACAGAGATTTAGAGCTTAACCCTGACGAAGAAAATGAGAAAAAGAGGAAACACAGGAAGAGATCCAGGGATCGGAAGAAAAAGGTACTTCTGCACTAGCAGAAATTCTTGACATGAATTCCTTTGTTTTACTGAGCTGCCACTGCAGTGAAGAGATGTCAGGGATCTTGGTGGCTCGGGGTGATGGTGGTTCAGGCTGTTGAAATGTCGTTGTGAAGCAGGCAACTCAGAGGCATGGGTGTGTGTGTGTGTGTGTGTGTGTGTGTGTGTGTGTGTGTGTGGAAAAAGGCAATTGGGGCTTTTAAAAGTGAGATGCTAGACTCTTTTGGCCGTGATGGTAGCAGGTGGGATGGCGTTCTTTCTCCTCGGCAGACCGTCACATTGTCTGGAGAGATGCGGCGGTGTGGTTAAGTGCAAGAGAAACTAGTTTGAAGATGGTTCCTTTTTACAGGTTAAAGGAAGAATGACTGCATCATTCTCAGCTGCACACTGGGGTGATCTTGTGTGTGGACATACACTGTGAATATGTGAGAAGACAGTTGTTTTCTTTGTGCCGGGAGCCTTGCTTTAAAAACACACACACAACCCTCTCATTTTAGAGGGAATCACAATGTTGCTCCACTTGGCTATTAATTTATGTCCCTGTTTTTTGGCCGAATCATCACCTTGTCAACTGCTGTTAGCAACTTTCTTTTGTTAGTTGAAAAGATGGGCTTGAGATGCCAGAGTCTTGGGCTCCCTCCCCTGCTCTGTATTACCTTGGATGCGGAGACACTCCTGGGCAAAGAGAGTCCTGGGAGATTTCGGCTCACTGCACTGGTTGTTGCTGGATTTAGACTGTGGCTCGTCCTTGTGCACGCAGACACACACACACACACTGCCATAGGACATAATAGTGACAGATAATCACATCATCTTCAGTGCTTGAGATATCTGTGGGCTTGCCCTTTAAGAGGGCACCTTCGGCACAAGAGAAAAGGCCCGGTGATAAAGCTTCTGGGTCATTAATGGATGTGCATTTTCTTGGGGGAGGGGGAAAAAAGAGCTCAGGAATCTTGTGATTTCATGGGCCTTTGTGATATTCCCTAAGGGCTGCATAACGGAATGGGCTCTGAGGATTGATGCATGCCTTTCTTTTAAGGGCATGTTGTAGAGGAGTGGGGGGGGCATATGTGCATCTTTGGCATCTTCTCATTTTCTGGGCTTTCTTTTTTCACCTTTCCTACTTTCTTTCCTATAAATGGACTGTTTGGCATAATTGGGGGGGGGGGGAGCCCTAAAAGGCATTCTGGTACAGGGAGACCACGAGAAGGCAGTGGATTTAGATGGCTGCAGTCACTGTGTGTACTGCAGCATGTAAGTGATAGGGTCTTTTTTTTTTTCGTTTAAAGAAACGTGGGGAAAGGGTGTCTTTTTTTGACAATTGCTCTTGCTTCTGCAAGCCTAGAGGAAATGAGAGGAGCAAAAGCCCAGCCTTAAGCACTGGTTCTCACACCAAAAGCAAGAAGAAGAAGATATCGTATAATTGTTCCCCTGGATTCATCTTATGCTCAATAAATGGATTGGGGGACTTTTGGTAGGTGGTTGAGTGGGCGGGTGGGGGTTCCCCTACTATTGCCACCTCTGCAAGTACTCTCAGGAATGCAGATCTCCCCCACCCCAAAAGGGTCGTCTCCTGACAAATGTGTGTTTGGCACTGAGGTTAAAAAATGCGTGGCTTCCGAAATTAACTTTTTTTCTCCATTTGGATGGGCTGTGCGTATCCTTAAGTGGGCTCAAGTTGAACAATAGCAAGCGTGTGGAGCCATTGTGCTCCTTCATGTTGCCTTATAAGCAGAGTATGCGAGGAGGAGGGGGCAAGAGAGACCCCGTGCCAATAAGGGCCTCTTGATTCAATGAGGTAGGACAATTGCTTTGTTGACAGAAATGCTTTATTGTTTATACTGCACGATGCCGTGGGAGGGATATCGCCTAGCAACCAGGGTGGGCCGTGGACGGGAAGCCAATCATAAATATAAATATATGTATTGCATGGGTTTTCTTTTTCTTCCTTTAATATTATAGCTATGGTAGGAAGGTTGTGCAGAACAGAGAGCCTAGGAATGGGATTTGTACAAAATAAGTAATTTTATCCTGTGCTTTGATTTTAAATAGAAGGCATTCAACTTCAAGATGTGTAGAGGTTGTTTAAAAAAAATCAAGAGGAGAACTTCAGATGCGATTTGGGGAATGGAGTTTAACTGTGGGGCCTTGGGAGATCCAAGCTGGGTGCAGATTGCTTAGGGAGACCACCTTTCTGACCTTCCTTTGTACAGTACAGAATCCACGTTCTATCTATCTCCTTTCCTTTTTAATTAGCATTTTCTTTCCCACTACGAATTTGTGAGTCACTTCAGACTCACAAACCAGCAGTGGAACATTTTCATCCTCTCCCTCCCACCCCCAGACAGTCCGTGATAATACTCAAGGCTAACCCTCTTACCTGTACAATATTAGAAATACCCTCGGGGAAGCTTCCAATTGCATTAAAACACTGGTGAGACCTGAAATCCCTGGGCAGTTGAGACAGCAGGGAGATTCAACCATGTGACGGTTTCAGTTTGCACAGCCGAACAGCTCCTGTGGTCCGTGAAGACCAGCATCGGACAGTGTATGGGAAGCAGTTTCCTACTCGATGTGTGTTTCAAGACCTCTTAGGTTACAAGACCAGTTCCTTCAAGACTTGCTCTGAAAATATCACTAGGCTAGTCTGCCGTTTTCAAACAGTTTCCTTCTAGAGAAACGGGGCCACTTCCAAGAAAGTGCATTAGGAATGAGTGCCGGAGTGAGAAGGAGCATCTGCATGGTTCTGCCTGCCCACTCGAGGAGTGCCAAAAAGCCAGTGGTTTTGCACACCTGAACCCATGACTAGATCCTTTCCTAACTGAAAACTCATGTGTACATTGTTTCGGTCTTTTCATGTATATTAGGGTAAAGATTGGCTGATGCTTGCCTCCAAATGAGTCTCTTTCCTGCCAAGAAAGTAGCTGAGAAATTTCTTTGGACATAGAACCCTACAACAGCTGACAGCTGAAAACAAGCAGTTATGTCCCACCGTTTCTCCCAGCTAAGTGCTGAGCCTTCCTCTAGGGGAAGGGGCCTCTTCCTCCTGAAGCGGCTACGCACTTAGCTGATTAGCATTTTTGGATGCACCCAGATTGCGTCGCCCAAGATTCGAGGCTTGGTAGGTCAGTGGATAAACGCTACTCAATCGAGCCAGGACTTCCCAGAGTAATTATTACTCCGTGTGTTCCGAGGCTTGTCTCTGGAACTAATTTTCCTCCTCATTGAGTAAACGCTGTTGTTGTTACCAGCATTCATGATTAGGGGTCTGAAGGGATAGCTCATAAGGTTTGAGTTTGGGGAGTGGTGATGCTTACTGTTAGCCTGGTTCTGCATACAGAAGGACCTAGGTTACCATTGGGATTGCCAGTTAAAAGGATCTCTGGCAGTGGTCCTCAGAAGTACCTTTCTCTGCCTGAGACCCTGGAGAGTTCTTGCCAGTCAGAAGAGACCATACTCAGCTAGCTAGACCAGAGACTTGGTCTAAGTAGGGTTGCCAGATCCTCCGGGGGGGGCGGGGGCTTGCCCGCTTTAGGCCCCCCCGATCTGCTGGCCCAGATCTGGCTGGCGGGGGAACCCCACCACCAAAGTGCTTGGATCGAGCCAATGTGGCTGGCGTGATAACGTAACCCAGAGGTGGTCATCATGCCGGGCATGTTGCCGGGGGATGCTCTAGCATTTGGCCTGAAAACTCTATGGTATCAGAAGATCCCAGGAGAGAAACTCCTCCCCCCCCACCACCGGCAAATGGTAGGGACCTGGCAACCCTAGATGTAAGGCATGTTCCAGAGAAGAGAGAAGGGTAGTGTCAAGCAGGCTATCACAAATTGCTGTCCCTTCACCTTTGAGGAACCACAATTAACTCCAAATCATTCAGCGTCAGGGGGAAGAAAGTTTCTCATCACAGGCGATCCAGCACCATGTGAAGTGATATTAAGGATGGGAGGGTAACATAGGATAGGACTTTAATTTTGGAGACAAAGTCTTCTATTGAATTGCACATCAGCAAAATGATAAAAAGGAGCAAAGAAGCCAGGCTGGACTCTTGTACCCTCCTGGTAGGGCTGCCAGGACTCCCACTATGATGGGAGGTTTTACCATAGAGTTTCCAGAGATTCCTAGAACTACCTAACATTGCTTCTGGGTTTTCCCAGAAAAGATGTCATGATCCACATGCCACAACACTCCCCATGTCCCCGACCCCAAAGGTCCTGCTGGTTGTCAGGCATGGCCTATGCTTAAATGAAAAGACAGGAACAGTAGCCACTCTTAGTAGAAGAAAATGAAGCCAATACTAAGGCAGAATTTACACACGGAGACTCCCACAAGGAATTCTCCTAATGCTCTGTCATAACTCCTTACAGAGTTACGGTCCTTTGTTATTTTTTTTTAAGGCAGCCCTGAAGGGGTAGGACCACTGTACATGCTCAGAGGCTTTCAGTCATCCTTGCATCACAAATTCCCAAGGCAGGGTTGTCAGCTGTGGTGCAGGAGGCTCTTAAAAATTCAGGGGTGGTGCCTGGGGTGGGTGGAGTCTGGGGAGGGGAGAAAGTTCAGCAGGGATGTGATGCCAAAGAATCCGTCCTTCAAAGTGGCCATTTCCTTCAGGGGAACTGATCTCTACAGTCTAGAGATCAGCTGTAATTCCAGGAGAAGTCCAAGCCCTACGTGGAGGTTGGTAGCCCTGTCCCAGGGCCAGTCAGAGGCAATTTCCGTTGGCCTGTTCATATTCCTTGTCTGTCTCATCAGTCCACTCTCTTTCACCTACAAGGAAACTGTTCTACTGGTAGAGTGCTTTGAGCACCAGTTTGGAGTTTATGAGCTTCAATTGGTGATGATGTGCCAAAAATAAAAGGATACATTATTGGAGTGGGGCTGATTTCAAGATGGCTCAGGGGAGAGACAGAGTGTAAAATGTGGGTGGCAGGGAAGGTGATTTTGTGACTCTCACATATCCTAATCCAGATCAGTTAATGTGGGTTAGTTCTCTATTAATGAGGTCACTCTTACAATCACGTTGGTAAAAGGGTGGATTTCGCTGTGAATACGAAAAGCAGGGGTTGTCAATTAACAGAGAATAAAAATGATTGATTTGGTGCGCATGATGTTCACTCAGCTCCCTTATTTTTTTTTTTAATTGACACACAGTGTCTCATCCTTGTATGCAGTGTGCTTGTATTGTGGCAAAGGTGCCTACACACTGCAGTTTTGTTTTTGTTTTTGTTTTTTTTACAAAACTGGCATTTTTTGCCAGGGGGGAAGGCGGCATGGTATAGCCTCATCTCACTCAGAAGCTAAGCAGGGTCAGCGCTGGTTAGTACTTGGATGGGAAACCTCCAAGGACGACTGCAGAGGAAGGCAGTGGCAGACCCCCTCTGCTTCTCACTTTCCTTGAAAGCCCCCCTGCTGGGGTCACCATGAGTTGGTTGCAACTCGACAGCACTTACACGCACAAGAGCTTTTTCCAAGGCTGTGGTTCTTCTAGAGTGTGGATCAAAAATTGTGGCAGATGGAATGTTCGCGAACATTCAGAAAGGATGTCCGCATGGGTGAAACAGAGGGGCCCTGCTGGAAATCAAGGCAACTTCTGTAATGTGAGTGGAGTGTCAGTTTGGATGGGGGAAAATACATAAAGCTTCAAGACAGGAAATGTTGGCATATTGGGGGACTGAGGGGGATATAGAGGCAAAGGGTAAATGGAGAGCTTGGAAAGCAAAGGATGTGGGGGCCAGGGAGAGTCTGTGTGCTGGTGGTAAGGTCTACGACAGGGGTGGCCAAACTTGCTTGACGTAAGAGCCACATAGAATAAACATCAGATGCTAGAGAGCCGCAAGACATGGACAATTATTACACGCACGTTTTTATTGGGAAATGTGCAAACATTCTTTTTATTAACATTAAACGAGACTGCCAAAAGTAAAAACAAAAGGGGTAAAAACAGAGATTGATGATGATATTCATTTGTCCATGATATTTAGTTGTCTAAGAGAGAGACAGAGAGAGAGAGAAACCAAGAAAGCAAATTCTGGGGGAAATAGATGGGGAAGGGAGTGAGGGAGAGGTGGAAAGAAAGCAGCTTTAATGTTAAATGCATCCTCCAACTCCTTTACCCCCCTGCCGGCTGGCTTGATGAAGGGATTTAAAGAGAAAAATGCCTTCTCCGAGCCAGCTGGTAGGAGGGGCCTTTGAGAATGCTTCTAAAGTTAAAGTTGCTTTCTTTCTCTGCTCCCCCTCACCTCAAGCCTATCCAGGGAGGGGGAAACTGGCTGGGGAAAGAAAGGCCTGTTGGGGAGGCATGCCTCCCCTTTGCTTCCCCAGCTGCCCTCCCAGGAGCCGCACAATGTGTGTGAAAGAGCCGCATATGGCTACCAAGCGGCAGTTTGGCCACCCCAGTCTATGGAAAGCCTAAAGTTGCACACCATTGACTGTACCATTTTCAGTAGCTGGCATGGGATTTAGGGTTGCCAGCCCCCCCCCCCCGGTCCAGGCAGGGGCCCCTCCCTGCTGCAGGCCACCTGGCTGGTGGGGGAAACCCCACCTGCAAATGCCCCAAATGCAACATGATGATGTCACCTGGATGAAATGTTATTACACTGCCAACATCGTGCAGTGGCACTCCTGTTTTTGGGCAAAACTCTCTGGTAAATTCGGGCTCAAACCATAGAATTTTGCCCCAAAACTAGAGCATCACCAGTTGACATAGGCGGCATGATCATGTCACTTCCGGGTGATGTCATTGTACCGTGCACAAAGTATGCGCAGCAGACAATCCCAGCAAGGCCTGAGGATCCCCCCACTGGGGAGAAGGTAGGACCTGGCAACTCTAGTGGGACTTACAAACTCCCGCAAGAACTTCTCCATGAAAAAAAACTACCATGTAGGAGAGAAGCATTTGACTGCATTCATCTCCTTGTTTGCTGGGTTTTTTTAAAATGCAGGGACTTATTAGTGGGGGAGCATTCAAACATGCGAAACCCCCTCCCCCTTTAAATATGGATGTGATTCTGTGTCTCTTACCGTTAAATAAAAAAGTTAATCCTTCTGGAAGCAGCCATGTATATTGTATCCCATTTTTCCTTAAAAGCGCAGGTAAATTGGTGTATTCTCTTCTTTTTTCTTGTACTCTCCATGGCACCTCTTTCAGTACTTGTATTTCGTTACTGTTGAACATGAGTGGTTGATTCTTGGCCGCCTTCAAAATTTCATCTCTGTAAATTCAAGGGAACGGATTGTGGCCCTCTGGAGATCGATTGTAATAGCAAGAGATCACCAGGTGTCACCTGGGAGTACAAAACCAAAACAGAAACAGAAGTCAAGCATATGGCTTCAGCTTTAGTGCTCGATGTGAAACCATGTTGATTGTGTTGAATCCTTTGGATATGCAGATGTATTGTTCCCATACTCTCTTCTGAAAAAGTGTTCTGTGAAACAATTTTCAAGTCGACGGCATCATTGTAAGAAAGTAAACAAGGAACACCCACATCTTGTATTGGCAGGAATGGCGCACACATGCACTTTGTTTTCATAAGTAATCTTTATTCCCGTTGTTTCGTGTTATGGATCGTTTTGAATTGGACTTTCCTGTGCAGTATGCATTTTGAATGTTGAGTGACCTGATTGTTCTTTATTGGACTTTATATGATTGGAACTTTCTTTCTTTCTTTTTTTTTTTGAGAACTTTCTAATATAATTTGCGAATTGTTTTTGTTACTGACCATGGCACTTCTGTTTTGTTTTTGATCTTTTCCCGTGGTTCTCTCTGGTTGTATTGCCACCTGGGATTTGACAGCCCTACTCAAGGTTGTTGCAAGGAATGATAAGAACCACAAAGCATTACAGGTGCTGAGCGGCTCTATAGAAGTTATGAAGGTGATGATACTAATTCACATGAGCTGCCGGTTCACGGGCGATTGTTGAAGTTTCTTAGGGGCACATTCTCTCTTCCATTTTATGAGCAGAGGTCTCCTCTCCATCTGAAGATCTGGAACGATAAAAAAGGGTAGACTGTTATCCTTAAATAATCCGTTCTTTTAAAATAGACCATGATTACATCTTGAAAAGAGTGTATAATTTATATGCCTTTTATGTGTGTTGCCCTAGTTTATGCACAGTCTGGGTTTAGAAAACAAGATTTAATTTCCCATGTGTCCAGCGTCTCAAATGGATCTGTTAATTTCAGTCCAAGATTCTGTTAGAAGGCAGGAGGGTTTTCCTGTGGGTGGAGGCAGGGTTGGTTGTCATTGGTGAATAAAAGCGTGCTTCCTGCTTGCAGACGCTTCTCTGCAGTGTTGAAGGGTGGGGCTGTTTTCCATATTCATTCGTTTTGCTTAGAAGCCAGTGGGGGGGCCACGGGAACTCAGAGTTTTGGATTCCTGCACAAGATCTATTTATATGGCCATTCTTGGATAGCCACAGAAGCTATTTTGCCCCCACTTTCACCGGCTCTTCTGTCCTCTCCAGGTTCTACACCTTGTAGGGTTGCTAGAGTGTTGCAGTAAAGTGTGAAGTCATTTCCTGTTACGCGACTGGAATTGACATCATGATTCTATGTGATACCAAGCTCTATACCTCACCTGGCAACACTAGTTAGGTAGGCTAGATTGAGCAAGCGTGACCAGCCCAAGGACGCTCAGCAACTTTCGTGGCAGTGTGGCAGCATCTCCTGTATCCTATTCTCTATCCCTTTAACACTGGCTGTTTCCACATATGCATCATAGGGCTGCTGGCCTCCAGGTCGAGGCAGGAGTTCCCCACTTCTGGGGGCTCCAATTCGCCCCCGGCCAGCTGGTTGGAGGAGGGGAGCCCTGCTCCCAGGCCGCAGCCACCACTCTCCCCTCCTGCAGCAGTTCAAGTGATCAGCGGGGAGCACATGGCCTGCCAATCAGCTGGAGGGCCCTTTAAATCTTTCCACAGGGAAGGAGAGAGGCTGTCACTGGCTGCAGCTCCGTGTGCAAAAACGCCCTTTAAAGGGTCTTTTTGCGAGTGGGATGGGGGCTGCAGTGCACGGGGCTGATTTCCCAGCGGCGATTAACCACTTCGGATTCAGGCCCTTGCGCTGCTGCCCCACTCACTGCAGGGCTCACAGCGAGGGGATGGCGGCCTGGGCCTGAATCCCAAGCGGCAAACTTTTCACAAGAGTCCCCCCCCACCATAGTGTTGTTACAACTGATCTCCAGATGACACATATTAGTTCCCCTGGAGAAAATGGCTGCTTTGAAGGGTGGACTCTGTGGCATTGTACCCTCCTGAGGCCCCTCCCCTCCCCAAACCCCTCCCTTCCCTGGCTCCACCCCCCAAAAAATCTCCAGGTATTTTCCAGCCCAGAGTCAGAAACCCGACCAACATCACGATTTCCCCGTTTCAGGTGGAGAGGGGTGGAGAAGGTGTTTTCTCCAACTTCTGCTTCCCTTCCAGTCTTTTTCATCTCCAGGCCCAGCTCTGATTGTTGCGGTGCACACCTGGACTCTCATACTGATGGAACATTGCTCTGTTATGAAGGGGTACAGTCCTCAAAACCTAAACTGACGGGTAGGCCAAATGAAGTGTGGGCTTGGTGAACATCATCCAGGGATGCTCAGTGTGAAGTCCTTTTGTCCCGTCCATTTTATTCAAGGCCCCAAAGGCCCTATGAACACATGAAGCTGCCTTAGAGTGGCTTGTCCGCATGTTGACTCACTGCACAGGGAGGGAGAGGGGGCGCCCCCTTGCCATGATCAGCACTGCTGCTTTCTGAACATGGAGGGGGCACGCATGCAAGCACTTCCTCTGTGCATTCATACCCTGCAGGCAACTTGCAATTGTGCAGAGATGGGAGTGGGACCAAGTGCACTCATGGTTGTTCTTCTCCCTCCCCACTCAGAGACACAGCGCACTAACGGGTCATCTGCACAGGGCGCTGGGTCAGATCCTTGATCTAACACGGTCAGTGTTGTCCGCTCTGACTGGCAGCAGCTTCTTAGGGTCTCAGACAGAGGTCTGTCACATCAGATCCAGTTTGGTGTAGTGGTTAAGTGTGGGTTAAGTGTGGGTTTGATTCCCCACTCCTCCACTTGCAGCTGCTGGATGACCTTGGGCAAGCCATAGTTCTGCAAGAACTGTTCTTGAAAAGAGCAGTTTCTGTCAGAGCTCTCTCAGCCCCACCTACCTCACAGGGTATCTTGTTGTGGGGATTGGAAGGGAAAGGAGTTTGTAAGCCACTCTGAGACTCCGAGTGAAGGGCGGGGAATAAATCCAATTTCTTCTTCTCTTCTTCTTCTGCTTCCTGATACTTTTTTGTGAGTGTGTGCGTGCATGGGTGCCTGGAGGTCATGGCTGACTTCTGGGGCTTGGACGTTCAGAGAGGTGGCTTGCTATTGCCTGCCTCTGCGTCCCAGCCCTGGTATTCCTTGGCGGTCTCCCATCCAAGTACTTGCCAGGGTTGGCTCTGCTTAGCTTCTGAAATCTGACAAGATTGAGCATGCCTGGGTTATCCAGGTCAGGGCAAGCTCCCCTCCCCCCTACTTCCTGATACTTTTCACTGAAGATGCTGGGAATTGAACCTGGGACTTGCTGCCTGCAAAGCAGAGGCTCTTCCGCGGAGCTATAGCACCATCACACCTGACTGAAATAGCAGGACACATGGCAGACCTGTTGTCTTCTCCTTAATATGTGAATCAGTCTTAAGCTAAAAGGTAGAATGGACCCAACAGCCGTGATTTGTTTCCAAAAACGAGCCCTCTGTAATTTTGTACTATAAAAGAGCTGATATTTAATACTCTTGAAAACGTGCCAGAATCCTTTTGGCTGGAGTCTCCTTCCCCATTCACTTGTGCTGAGGTTGTAATAAGCTTCCAAGTTTTGACTTGGTCAAGTAGTCTTAAGGCGGCCAGTGGGGGGGGGGAGCCACACAACTTGTATAAAATTTACACCTCGATGCTTTACATTTAAATCTTGGTCACTTTGGTCTTCCTAGTTGAAAGCTTAGTGTCATCAGTTACACTCAGAATCATAAACATGTGGGGTGATCCCATTTTATCTTCACACAGAAAATCTATGGAGAGAGCAAACAGCACCATGAGTTGCATGGCGAAGTGAGCATATTTATCCCACATCTCCCCAGTCCAATTCCAGTATCCTGTCTGCTACTGTACATTGGTGCGTTTTATCAACATGAAAGCAATGCTAACAAATATGGGCAGCCTCTATGGCCCTTATAGGTCAGGTGTAACTTCTTAGTATCTCCCCCCAGTAGGATTCTGCTGAGGAAGTAAATGTAGAGCGGGACATCATCCAACATCGGATGGTGATGATTTCAGAATTGTCTGCTCCTGCCTTCCTACAGCTTGATGCAGACAATTGGTATCTGATCTTTTCACGTTTCCCTAGTCGAATGATAGGAGACTTGAAGGGGAGTGATTGTGCCTGGTCAGGAATTGATAGTGGTGGTGTTGGAACTGTGATGGGTGTATTACTTCATTCCCCCCCCCTTTAATTCATTTAGACTTGGGTCATTTTCTCCCCAATATTTTCTGCTGTTGACTGCTTCCACAGAATACTTTTAAAATAGTGATTTATTTTCAAGTGGCAAGTGGAAATTATACAGATCAAAGTGTTAAATGAGCATTTTCACAGCGAAGCCACTTTCCCCTTTGAAATTCTATAAAAGACAGCTGCTTCTAGATCTGCATTTCACTGGAATGCACTAAGGTCATCAACATCAAAAACTTGGTGCTGCTTTGAAGTTGGGGTTCCGCTTTTCTTGCTTGTATAAAAGTGTCCAATTCAGCTCTAATTTATTATAACTCCTGGGATAATGTGGCCAGTGAGGATGGTGTAGTACTTGGTTCCTTTTCTAAGTCTCCAAAATACTTCACTTCTGTTATTTCAGTAATCTTTACCATAGCACTAGAGGTGAGGCCGTTTCTTCCCCTTCTACATACGAATATAGCTTAGTTTAAAAACTTGTATATATGTATGCATTTTGCAAACACTTTTTCTTGAAAAACATGTACCCTGGGTTATCTTTTGTGCTCCTTTTTACCACCTCCCATCCCCAGTCAGAGGACCCGCACATTTAAGCAATTCACGTCTCCCCATGCCAGGTATTCTGGTGGTACCAACAATACTGTCTTCAGACCTGCAATTGGCTGCAGCTTTGATAAACATCTTTTGTTTGAAAACCAGTCTTTCTCCTTCCTGGAGACAGTGGCATTGTCATACAATCAATCAGTCTTGATTTTGTAATGATGTCAACACCAAAACGAAAGAAGGTAGTTCAGAGTGAGGGCAATTTGTGTTCAGGAAGCAGTGCACTGTCTCTGAATTAGCTTTGTTTGGTCTCAAGGGATGTTGTAACCAAGCTGAATCTGGCTGCAGGACAACATCACTGTTACTGGGAAGAAAGGCTATCTGTCAACAATAACACTCTACAGTTGATGGGGAGGGAATACAGCAACCAACAGGTGAAAAATATGAACTTTGGGAGCGTTCCCTAGGACACTTTACCAATCTACTACTTTTTTGTAACAAAAAACATCCGTTGAGAACATTTGGATCAACTTTGAATAAAAAACATACAGGAATATGTGAAGCTGTTTTATATCGGATCAGACTATTGGTCTATCCAGCCCAGTATTGTCTGTTCCAATTAGCAGAGGCACTCCAGGGTCAGACAGGAGTCTTTCTAGGGCTGGATTTATGCACAAGCTAAGTAAGCTACAATTTAGGGGCTCAGGTTATGAGGGCCGTTTAAATACCGAAAATTACTAAATGACAAATTTTGGGTGAAGATGCTATAGGGCTTCTTAAACTTGGCATACCTTAGAGCATCAGCATGAGTTAACCCCGCCTTGAGTATTTCACATCATCTACTAACCAGTCTTTTAACTGGAGATGCCAAGGGTTGAATGACATTATTTCTGTATGCTTGCAAAGCAGGTGCTCTACTACTGACACATATCCCCTTCCCAAATAGATGAGAGATGGAGGCTGCAAGACCAACTCACCCAAGCTCACCTACCCAGGCTCACCTTCATGTCCAAGGTGAAATTTGAATGAGGGGGCTTCTCAGCTCTTATAGTGCCATCCTGTGCAGGATTACACTCTTCAAAGCCTGTGGGAGTTGATGGGTTTAGAAGGGGGTGACTCTGTTCAGTGCATCATTGTTAGCAACGACACTACCTTTCATCCAATATCTCATGGTCTTGGCTACGACGTTGCATCAGTTCTCCTTTGAACATCCAGCATTGGTTTCCAACGCTCAGCCATAGCTAACATTTAAATTGACTTAGGGCAATCAATGGCGTCCTGTGTGCCAGTGATGGGCTGTCGCCATGTTGAGTCTGTTGAAAGTCACTTTCCCATGTAAGTGCATTGACTCATTTTGATTAAGGCTCCTTTTATACAATGCAACTTTTCATGTGGTTGACCTTCCAGTTGACCAACACTTTCAGATAACCAGATGTGTAGGCCTCCTCCCTACAATGTTCTCCATTCATTCCACCCACACAAATTTTATGTTAAGGTTTTTGATAGGCCTGGAAAACCCTCAGGGTGAACCCTCAACAAAAAAAACTAGAGCTGCATTGTCACCTACCCAAGGTCAAATTGCAAAAGAATTATGTCAACGTGTCGAAAGGAGGTAACTGAGACTAGATTGTGGTCTGTGCTACATAATGTGCTGGCAGTGACTTTTGCTGAAAGTTCAGGAATATTTATTCATGTATAGTTTTATTCATAGGAGGGTGACTGCCCCTCTGTTAACATTTGAAATGTATCCATACTGAAGTGTATCTATACCGAGTGGTCACCTACTGATCACATGGATGTTTCTGGATGGGCCAGTGGCCTTAATTTGAAGTATGCCTCAAAATGTTACCTAATTTGATAATGGAAATGACATATTTTGTGAACGGTGATTAGATAATAGAGTTTATAAGGGGTAAGAGCATTGCGGGAAGCCTTGTACTGGGGGGAGTGGGGAGAAAAGAAAAAAGGTATGTGATATCTATAAGATAAAATTTTAACTATGTGAAACATATCCTATAATAAATTGCTTTAAAAAAAAAGAAAAATTGAAGTATGCCTTACCTTGTTTCTATAGTGAGTGGCCAAATCATGTATAGTGGAGTGTAGGGTAGGATAGTGGATAGAGAAAACTGGTTCGTGTAGTGGTTAAAGAATTGGACTGGTTATCTGGGAGACCCAGGTTCAAATCCCCACTTGTGCCACAGAAGCCTACTGGGTGACCTTGAGCCAGTCACCCTCTCTCAACCTAACTGACCTCACAGGGTTGTTTTAAGGATAAAATGGATGGGGGGTGGAGAGAACCACATATACCATCCTGAGCTCCTTGGAGGAAAGGCCACATAAAAATGTCAATAAATAATCAAATTACGTACCTTTATTGGCATAACAAAACTGTAGAACCACTTTACAGCCGGGGCGCAAGTACTGAACTAAAAATCAGTAGGTCTTACCATACAGAATAGTCTTAGATTTTAGTACTTCGGCTAAATAATTAGCCGCATTTTCAGTAACATCAGGAGTGGAGTCACTAAGGAGAAAACGACATTTACGTTCATTAGTCAGATGTCTTTTTTGACTGTAATACATTGAAGAGTATTTTTTCCCGAATCAACTCGTAAAAAAAATAAATCCAAAATGATGTGGTTAATTGAGTCCAAGGAATTTAGACCACGGGGGCAAATGCGATCCTGAAGTGTAGGTAACAATCGAGCAGCATCACTGAAGGGAACGCATTCCATCTAGCCAGGGAGAAGGCTCTTCGTTGATGAGGATCTTCAAGGTTATAAAAATAGTGAGCCATCCTCCCAGGCTGACTGTTAAGACCCAGCATAGCAGGAGAGCAGACATAAGGTTGTACGGGACAAAGTTTATACCGTTCAATATCGACAAGTCTTTGTCTGGTGATCCCACGAATATTAAGTTCATCAGACAAAGCAAGATCATCGAGGTCAATCCCTATTTGTTTAATTTTCTTTATAACTGTAGAGCTCCAGATTGCATTATTCAGATCACTTTTTAGATGGCTCAGTAAGGATCCTGAGTCGGCTCTAAAAAGAATTTTGAGCCAGTGACGGATCACATGGATCCAAACCTTTGTTTCAATCAGATTTTGACCAGTTTCTAAGCAGATGGTAAAATAGGGCACATATTTAAGGATACCCATAATTGGTCTAAGAAATACTCCCTGTAAATTCTCCACATCTTGATTAAAAGCATTAAACCAGATAGGAATGTTGTATAAAACCCGAGTAAGAAATTCAGAATTAAATATTCTAACAGCAGCTGGAATATATTGGTTTCCCCTGGAAAGATAAGGGCATTAAGCTGCAATAAATAATCGATTAATATCGGGCAGAGGCAGTGATGCTGAAGTGATTCCTTGATGCCATCTCCTTATCTCTTGCTTAGCCATTTTCCGGGTACCTGCCAGCAGTACCAACTCCTTTTGAAGGGTTACTTAAGAGCTTTGTAATGAACTTTGGCTTTGACAAGGACATCTGATTAATTGACTTAATACCCCAGCCATTGCAAAACCGACTGGGCTGATTAACATTTCAGTACTTTGTTGTGCCCTGAAATAATTATACGCCAGTCTTCTTTTCTGTTACTGTTCATGAGAACAATGTGAATTGAGAAAGCATTTGCATTGGTATTTAAAGGCAGGATTCATTGTCCATAGCTTGGAAAGTATTTCATATAGACACACAAAAAATATTTCATACAGACACTCCATCCCAGAGGTACTGGACAGAGCATTACAGCCCATGACTGGATGGCTCAAAGAGAGCCAACTGAAACTGACTCCAATGAAGACGGAGGTCCTGTACCCTGTGTCATGGGGAGTGGGGATCAGGAATCCAGCTCCCAACACTTGGCAGGACACCATTGGTGTTGGCACCAAAGGTAAAGAGCCTAGGGGTGCTCCTGGATCCTTCTTTTTTGATGGAGGCCTAGGTTGCTACTGTTGCTCGATCATCCTTCTACTATCTATGGCTGGTCAGGCAACTGGTTCCCTATCTCACCCCCTAGGACTTAGCTGCTGTGACCCATGCAATGGTCACTTCCAGACTAGATTATTGTAACTTGCTCTATGTGGGGCTGCCCTTGAACTTGATCCAGAAACTGCAGTTAGTGCAGAATGCAGTGGCATGTGTGCTGACAATGATGCCTATGTGGGCTCACATTCAACCAATGCTGCGCCAACTGTATTAGCTACCGATAGAGTACCGGATCCAGTTCAAGGTTCTGCTGTTAATTTTCAAAGCCTTATAGGGTCGGCAGCTGCATATCTTTGGGATTGCCTCTTCCTATATGTGCCCTGCAGAGCATGCGCTCAATTGACCAACAATTACTGGTTGTCCCCAGCCTCAAGGATGTCCAAGTAGCCTCAACTAGGACCAGGGCCTTTTCTGCCCTGGCCCCAGCCTGGTGGAACAAGTTCCCGCTTGAGATCAGGGCTCTGCAGGATATATTACAATTCTGCAGGGCTTGTAAAACGGAGCTGTTCTGCTGGGTTTTTGGCTGAGACGATGGACATCCGAAATGTATCTTTGGCCTCCCCTACTTAAATCATTGACTCTATGATCAGCCTAAATTGAGCATAGCAACATGAACCTCAATTGCTGCTTCTACTACTGTTTTAAATTACTGGTTTAATTATTTTAACTATTGTTGAGATTTTGTGACTTTGTAACCTGCCCTGAACCCATCCACGGGGAGGGTGGGATAAAAATTGAATTAATTAAATAAATAAATATATAATACTTTCACCCCTCATCTTGACATTTTTGTCCTCCTGGCCCTTAGAGCAGTACCAGAATGCTAATGGTTGCATTCATATGCTCAAGATCACCTACCAAGTAGCCAGTTTCTATATGGTGATACTCAGATTACAGAAATTCTATGGTAGTTAGGTAGTTATGGCAGTTAGACATTAGATTCAGTTTTAATTTGTTCTTATTGTTTTATTGATGTATCCTAAAATTTTGGAATACTGTAAAGGTGTACCTCTTTTTGTGTGTGACTGGTCTAAGGACCATAGCGATAAACTGAACTGAACGTTTATTTCCCCAAATGCAAAGGTTCTGTTTGGTGCTGTCATGCCTGGTTCTGCCACTAGTACTAACTCTGGGTTGCCCTGTTTGTTTATTTGTTTGGTTGGTTGCCATCAAGTCACCTCCAGCTTATGGCAACCCTGTATGCTTTTCAAGACAAGAGACGTTCAGAGGTGGTTTGCCATTCCCTGCCTCCGTGCAGCAATCCTGGACTTCTTTGGTTGTCTCCCATCCAGTTACTAATCCAGGCCAACCCTGCATAGCTTCTAGGGTCTGACAAGATCAGACTATCTGGCGCTATCCAGGGCAGGAAATTCTGCTCTGTACCAGTTGCTGTATCATGGGACATATACGGGTGTGTAACTAGACTGTGTTGTGCCACAGTCCCACAGGAACACACACACAAAAAGTGTCCAGAGAATCTGCACTTAACGATTTTTTAAAGCAAGTTTTGAGCCCTTAAGGTCAACAAAGATACATCTGAAAGTATGTGGCCAATGTCTACCAAACATTTCCAGTTTTTACTAGGGCTAATGCCTCGGGGGTGAATTATCATTTTTTGCGAGGCTGTTCATTCGACTTGTGTGAATTTTCGTCCTGAGATTGCACCAAAACATGTTCAGATGGTAGGCTGATATGGATTGTGGAAATGTTCAAATACTTCTTAATGTAGTTTTGGCCCATGGTGGACACACGAGTCTAAAGTGGCAGCAGAGAAAGTAGTTGCGCGAATTCACTTTTGTCGTGGAAAGTGTCATCAAGTCCCAGCTGACAGGGCAGGAGACGTTCACGGGTGGTTTGCCGTTGTCTGCCTCTGCAGATTAACCCTGGATTTCCGTGGTTGTCTGCCATCTATCTACTAGCCATGTCCAACTCTGTTTAGCTTCCAAGATCTGCCTAGATCAGGCTCCCCTGGGCTATCCAGGTCAGGGCATTAAAATCTTAAAGTCTAGCCAGGTTTTTCCCTCCCCCAATAAGTATACTCAAAGCATCAACTAAAAGACAGGCAAGGAAACACTTTCCTTGACGCACCTCTTTTCAGACTAAACAAAGAAAACATCTTCAAGGAGAATTTATGAGTGTGCTGATTACCTGCAAGTCTAAAGGTTTCCTGCCTCGATTTAATCTGAAACAACCTGCACTTTGAGGCTGTTAAAATAAAAAATTCTGATTGCTGGGTTTTTGTGGTTTTTTTTTTTTTTTTTTGCTACAAGTGGGAAAAAGATTAAAAGGCAGTTGAGAGAGGAGATTTCCTATGACAGTGGGGATGCAATCAAAGGATCTATGTAGGACAGGGCTCTGTAGGACGGGAGGCATCCTGCTTGAGGGCTCTGAAAGGCATTGCTCTTATTCCCCTTCATTTCAAAACTCTGGAGCTCCGTGAAGATACGTGCTGAAAAGATCTCAGGCTCGCTTCCCTCTGTAGTTCCTTGGCAAAATTGCCAAAGGTGGGTAGTCAGGAGTGAAGTCACCAGTTTTTTAAGGCAGGATCTTAATCATTCTGGCCCCTGGCAAAAAAATCGAGGATAGGGGCCCCTTGTACTTCCTTCATTCCCACTCTACCCCATTCCTAATGAGAACCAAGTACTCAGTCTTCCTAATGCACCTCCCTTTAAAAAATGCACTGCAATGCCTTTTGATTTTATTTCCAAGCACATTTTTCTATCACCCCCATGAACTATCAGCCCCCTTCCCAGTGTGGGGCTCTAGACAATTGTCCAAGCTGCCCCATAGGTAAGACTGCCCCTGGCGACAAAATCTGTGATCTGTTAAGTATATTTGTTAGGTATTGCTAGGATCAGAATCATAGAATGCTAGAGTTGGAAGGGATCTTGCAGGTCATCCAGTCCAACCCCCTGCACTCTGCAGGAGCATAGCCAAAAGATAGTCCTACAACCAGGGCTCTTTTTGTAGCAGGAACTCCTTTGCATATTAGGCAACACACCCCTAATGTAGCCAATCCTCCAAGAGCTTACAGTAGCCCCTGTAAGAAGAGCTCTGTAAGCTCTTGGAGGATTGGCTACATTAGGGGTGTGTCACCTAATATGCAAAGGAGTTCCTGCTACAAAAGAGCCCTGCCTACAACATACCTGAAAGATGGTCATCCAGCCTCCACTTGAAAATGTCCAGCAAAGGAGCATCCACCCAAGAGGATAGATCCTGGCTCCTTGCCCCCACCCACCCAGTGCCGAAAACTGGAGGACAAAACTGCCTGTGGTTCCAGTTGGGACATGGAGTGGCCCAGAATCTGCCCGGCTATACAAGTCAAGGGGCCCCAGCCAGCCAATCCAGTGCCACAGTCTGAGATATGTCTGAAGGACCACACTAGACAGATGTCAGAAGATCCATGAACAGTTGCTTGCTGGATTTTTGGTGAGTGAATCATACTGGAGTCGCAACTGAGGGAAGTTGGGGCATTCAACCTTTTTCTGGACTGTCCCCCAATTTAATGCCCCTCTCCCAAATTATTGTTACCTAAAGGCATCACCAAGAATGCTATCAGAACTAGAATTAAACTGCTCAGTAGATACTGGTCAGTATGTACTCAGTGGACAGGTGAAAGAATCGTGAGTCTGAAGCCATCAAAAGAGAAGGTAATAAGAAGATCCCAATGCCAGTAGGACCAAAACAGAGAATACTGGCTATAGAAATGCAGTTTTTCAAGGGAATGGGGGGCTGGACAGGGAGGTGCAGCCTGTCTGCATGAATCTATGTGCTTCAATTAAAATTCCTCGTTCCTGCTGTGTCTTTCTATCATCTGGGCCCAGTAGTACCAGAATGAGGGAATCCTGTCGACTATCTGGCAGGAATTTGTTTCCTGAATGGATTCAAAGGGCCACCTGAATTATGGTAAATGCCAACAAATAAAGAACCACTGTGATAAAATTAACAATGACACATTTAATAGTTCTATAAGCATCAATTTGTGAAGCTATTAATCTTACAATATAGTTAAAAAATTCTGACATTAACAAAGCAAAGTCCAACATCATCATATCCTCGATGAGCACACCGGTTTTTGCACTCATTTCACCAATCTTCCTCATGAGTAGTCTTATAAAGTTGGAAGGTGTCAACCTCTTGATTCAGCTTAGTTTCTTATTTGTTTTCTTCTTTATTCAATCTCTCCTAGAAAAAGCATAGTTATAAGGAGTGGAAAAAGACATGACACCTTCCAACTTTATAAGACTATTCATGAGAAAGATTGGTGAAATGAGTGCAAAAACCGGTGTGCTCATCGAGCATGTGATGATGTTGGACTTTGCTTTGTTAATGTCAGAATTTTTAACTATATTGTAAGATTAATAGCTTCACAAATTGATGCTTATAGAATTATTAAATGTGTCATTGTTAATTTTATCACAGTGGTTCCTTGTTTGTTGGCATGAATCTGCACACTGTGATCCCTTCTCTGGCGCTTTCTTGAATTAAGGTAAAGGCGTAATAATATTGATTCATAGTGCAAAGCCACCAAATGGGCTAGTTGGCACTGGGTATACAGTATAACACAATGCACAAGTCTGCAGCAATCCACTGTACCCTTCTTTCTCCAGAGCAGAAGCCCTGCACACTTCCAGTCTGTTGTAATTGTGTTAGTTTTAAAACAACAAACCATGAGGATGTACAGAGTGCCCTTTTATCATTACCGAGCAACTGTAGCCTCTTCCAGATGTTGGGAATGGAACACGGCTTCTCCCCAGAGCAGACAGCAGAGCTCCCACCCAGGCCTGAGCCCCAGCACCTTTCTTTTAAAAATAGAAACACTGCCTTTATTTTCCTTGACATCCTTCTGAGAGCACAATTCCCAGATATTTCAGAAATCTGTAAAGCTTACGGGGGGGGTGCACACATGCAGCTGTGAAACCTTATTCTAGTACCTGTTTGATACAAACACAGGAGAAATATAAGAACATTGTGATTAGCATGTATATAAATGAATCATCTAAGGTTTGAGCTGTATAGGACATAGAACAGGGGTCCCTGGAGGTGTGGGGAGGTATTTGTGAATTTCCTGCATTATGCAGGGGGATAGACTAGGTGACCCTGGAAGTACCTTCCAACTCGGTGATTCTGTGATTCTAGAAAGTAGATATATATCATTTTAGAGGTGATTCCTGCCGTACATGGGCAATTTGTAAAGTAGTTGGTTGTATTTTTATGTATTTATTTGCACATAATCAGGTGTCCATTATGAATGGTGTACATTTGGCTTGGTAACCATGAAAAAATGGTTCACGGTAATTTCCTACAATTCAGACTGATGTCCTGTTCTTCTTCTTAAAGACAAATTTGAGGGATTTTTGAATAGCTCCCCTTTTCTGTGGGTCCAAGTAAGAATAGCCCTTGAGCACATGCAATAAATTCAGCTGCCCCCCCCCAGCTGATTGTGAGGTCATAATCCCAAGAGCTGCCGTGTCTAAACCGGCTTCTTCAGAAGCTTCTTCAGATGTTGTACTCTGCTTCAAACAGCTGTCAGACGCAGAAAAGGTACTTTTCTTCCCCTGTCCACCCCCGGCACTTAAAGTCTATAAATGACTTATCAAAGCAGATTTTTAAAAAAAAAGTTTACAAGAAAAGACAAGGGCAGATAGGTCTGAAAGTGGCCCTCTGAACAACAAAAAAGTCCATTTATTTATTTATTTCCTGCAATTTGTATCCTGCCCTACCCCGAAAGTGGGCTCAGGGTAGCTCACATCACATCATCGAACACAATTTAAAACTTCACTAAATTAGATTAAAATTTAATTAAATAATCTATGTTCCTAACTGAGAGTTCGGCAGTTGGTGTTGTTGAGTGTACACTAGCCCCATGCTGGAAGGGCGATGGATCAAGATGGATCAAGATAAGTGCCAATTATATAAAAGTGCCATGGGTGGTTAAAGCAACCTTCAAAAGAGGTTTCACCAACAACTAGATCCGAGTCCAGTGGCACCGTAGAGACCAGCAAGGTGTTTGGGGTATGAGCTTTCAAGGGTGAAAGTTCCCTTCCTCGGATACTTTTGTCAGAAGTGGTGAAGGGAGCTTTGTCTCTTGAAAGGTCATACCCCCAAAATCTTGTTGGTCTCTAAGGTGCTGGGTATTGGTGGAACGTGCCGTCAAGTCGCAGCTGACTGGTGGCGACCCTGTAGGGTTCTCCAGGAAAGAGACAAACAGAGGTGCCTCTGCATAGCAACTCTGGACTTCTTTGGTGGTCTCCCATCCAAATGTGAACCAGGGCTGATCCTGCTTAGCTTCCGAGGGCTGGGGTTGCCAGGTACCTACCGTTTGCCGGCAGGGGGCTCCTGGCTACTGCCCCGGGTCTTCTGGCGCATGCTGTGATGACATCATACAGAAGTGACATCATCACACCGGGCACATCATGTTGGGGATGCTCAAGCATTCAGCAAGAAACTATGGTCATCGTCAATGCTCCCTCTAAGCTGTGGAGTCTTGTGAGCAAAAATTCTACTTTGTGAGCTGCTGGCATTAAAGTTGTGAGCGAGCGATTTGGCTACTGCATACATTAGTTTGCTCTGGAGCCATCCTTCCTGAGCTAAGACAAAAATGTGTGAGCTGGAGGCTAAAAAAAAGTGAACTAGATCACACTAACTCAGCTGAGAGGGAACACTGGTCATCATAGAACTTTTAGCTGAATGCTAGAGTGTCCCCCACATGATGTGCCCAGCGCCATGACGTCATCTCCGGGTGTGGTGGAGCTTTTTTGTGGGTGGTCCCCCAAAATCATGGGAACCTCTGTCCCCATTGGGGGGATGGCAGCCCTACCAAGGTCTGACAAGATCAGGCTAGCCCAGGCCGTCTAAGTGCTACTGGACTCAGATCTAGCTGTTCTACTGCGAACCAACATGGCTACCCTCTGAAGCTGTTTTCACTGAGAACAGTTTCTGACTAGAAGAAGAAGAGGAGAAGGAGGAGGAGACTAGATTTATACCCCACCCTTCACTTGGAGTCTCAGCGCGGCTTGCAAACTCCTTTCCCTTCCCTTCCCCACAACAGACACTCTGTGAGGTAGGTGAGGCTGAGAGAACTCTAACAGAAACTGCTCTTTTTCAAGAACAGCTGTGCCAGAACTTGTGACTGACCCAAGGTCACATCAGCAGGTGCAAGTGGAGGATTGGGGAATCAAACCCGGTTCTCCCAGATTAGAGTCCGCACACTTAGCCACTACACCAAACTGACTAGGAGTTTGAGATGTTAAGCTGGGTTCTATTTGGAAGCAGTCATTGGCTTCAAATACCAAATGTAAGGTTCTTGCGTCCCCTTTCGGTAGGGGCAGGCGTACAAGGAGATTACGGCGCCGGAGCAAGATTTGCCATCTGGTCCAAGACTAGGTTGGAAATAACAGCACATTTCTGTTCCATTACATTTTTATCCCATCCTTCCTCAAAGGCACTCAAAAAATGGCCCTCTCTCATTCCATTTTATCTCTGAAACAAGCCTGTGTGGATAAAAATCATAATAATCAGAGGCATGAGTGGTCTTTAGGAACATTGATGTGTATCGTTTGAAACACTGGGCATGGGTCAGCTTCTCTTCCTAACCTTCCTAAAGGTCTATATGGTAACGCAGAAGGACTGTTAAGACAGATCCTAAATCCTCTATTGCATCTGCCTGCAATGCAGTGTTAATATTGCTGCATTTTATTTTATTTTTTGCACTGTGATAACACTCACACCCCCTTATCAACACTTGTTTCAGAACAGGATGTGTTAGAAAAGGGCTGGTTGGTAATAAAGGCACGAGAACAGAAGAGTGGTCCACTGGACTGAATGCCTAACTTTCAGTAATGGTCCATTTTAGTTGCTTCAGATACTAAGCTGCATCGCATTTCACACTCTCAGATCTGTGGAGTGTCCCTGCAAATCTCCTACTTGAAGAATTCACACCTTCGTCAGTTTGTACAAATGGGCTAGTTCACAGATAAAGGCTTATGTCTTAATGGCTTGCTACCGTAATCCGGAACATCTTCATTTGTGTATCTACCTAATGTGTATCCAAACTTCACCATTACCTGTTGGGTCTTGAGGGCTTCATTATGGTGCAAACAAAACATCTGAACAGTGAAGTTTGTGTCCCTGTGAAAATACCAATTTTGTGGGTCTTGCTTTTTGAACTGAAAGCACCTTCAAACTTGTAGTTGGTTTTGTTAAGACCTTTGCTTCCTGTGCAAGTTTTTTTTATTCTAGATTAAAATTAGAGGATCACTTTATTCTTATGCTTTGAGACGTGTGTGTATTGTTCCTCTTGCAGCATACCAGTGCGCTCCGGCACAGTGTTTGGGCATCACTTAGTTGAACCCTTGTCTTTGTCTCTGTTGAGAAGAAAGTAGTACCTGCTTGCGGGGAGTGGGAATGAAGATGCTCATCAACTGCATGAACATATTACTGAATATTATGCTATCAGTAGCATATCAGAAACTGACTTTTAGGATTGTCTTTTTCAGACAGGAAGATTTTATTGGGAATAATTGCAGTTGAGCAAAAGTGAACCTTCAAATACGGATGCTTCTCCTGTAAAGAAAGGGAGGTTTGTGACTGACAGGCTTTTTAAAAATCTGGGGGTTTCGGTTTCGGCGTTGCGAATGGCGGCCGCGTCTCGGGACGCTCCCGGAGGCGGCTAGCCCACGCGCAGATAGGGGGGGTCTTCGCATGTGCGAAAGACCCTAGTGAGCCTTAGGTGAAGGCTCCGAACCGGGGGCGCTTGGAGAGTGGCCTCTTTGCCGGCAGACAGCCGGGAAATTGAGGCTTTCTCCCTGCCCCAATCGGCCCCGCTGCGTCGTGCCCCGTCATGGGACTTAGCAGCGCCACCGATTTCCAGGAGTGAAGACAGCGATATGATTTAATATAAAAAGAAGAAGTGGCATCGAATCGTGAGTGGAAGGTCTATTTTGAAGCGTGAATTTGAATCCCCCGCAAGCGTTTAAGCGTATGGGAGGAGGGGAGGAGTCCCCACCCCTTTTGAGAAGCAAGATCTACAAAGGGAGCGCGGAGGGGGGAAGAGAGAAAGAACTGTTGGTGAAAGTACCGTTGGGGTTGCATAGAAGAATACGACCTTATTAGCTTCCTGGGGGAGGCGGCACGAACCTTTTAAAAGTAAACAATAAAACAAAATGTCGACAACGGGGAAAGTCCTGCAGAAAATGGAAGAGAAGGAAGGAGGGACTTCCGGTCCGAGTAGCCCCCCCCAGAGCTTGCTGTCAATCAACAGGAAAATGAGATTCTGCGCCCTCTGCTGGAGCAAATGCAGAAAATCAATGAAACCTTGCTTAAAGTGGAAAGTGTTCTCATCAGTCGACAGGAACTGATATTGGAAACAACAAGGAAGATGACGGAAATTGAACAGAAAGCGTGGATTTTAAGTTCTCAGGGCGTAAAAGAAGAAGAGAAAGAGGATCTCGGATTTACCTTGGCGAATGTATTGGTACCCCTAACTGGCAGTGAAGCGAAAGAATTAAAGGAAGAGGTGGATATGGCTCCCAAAGCCAATTCCGCTTTTATAAAAGAAATTACTCTGCCAGTAGAAGGGGGTTGAGCATAGCAAGCAAGACATCGGAGATCTAATTTTTTGCGAAGTGGTTATGGCGCCCTGGAAATCTGAAGGTCAGAAAAGAAAGAAGAAAGATTACATCCTTGAAATGCAAAAACTTCTGAAGAGACACGCCGGCGTGAGGGAAGACGCAGCACTCAAAATTATGATAAGCAGTGAAGAAGACAGCAGCCCAGGGGTAAGAGGTGAAGGAAAGGAAGCCATCAAGGTTAAAAAGGACTTAGTCCATAATTGGAAGAGACTTAAAAAGAAGACATCTTAAGGATTGTTTGTGTTGCATCTGTAAGGAGCTGTTTAATTACTAACCCCAATGGACTTTACTAACTGTATTAACAGAGTGTCTTTGGACTTTGCAAAGTTAAAAAGAAGATCTCCTAACCATGATGGATGCCGAAAAACGGTATTAAATACTAACTAAAACTAACCCATTTTAACAGAGAAAACTTCACTCCATCTTTTTTCTTTCTCCATCTGTCTACCCCTTCCTTTTCTTATAAAAAGAATAAAATTCTCTCCTCTTTAGGAGAGTTTTGCCAAAAAAAATATCTGGGAGCAGGTCCCTGATTAATTGTTTGAAAATACATAGATGGTGGCTGATACAGATTTAAAGGTCTTGGAAGTAGTTCTGCCCAGGGCCTTAGATGTTTTTTTTAAAAAAAAATGAATTATGTTATGGTGCTTAGATGCATGGATACAAGAAGTGAATGAATACTTGTTAACAGCTGCAAGGCTGGTCTTGGCTAGTTTTTGGAAGACCAAGAATCTTCTTGGGATGTGGAATAGTATAGTATACCTGGTTTGCAATCCTCCCTCTAAGCTGTCTGGTGAGCAAAGATCCTACTTTGTGAGCTATTGGCATTAAACTTGTGAGTTTGGCTACTGCATAAATTAGTTTGCTCCGGAGCCATCCTTCATGAGCAAAGACAAAAATGTGTGAGCTGGAGGCTAAAAAACTGTGAGCTAGCTCACACTAACTCAGCTTAGAGGGAACATTGGCTGGGTCATGTCAGATCTTGGAAGCTGAGCAGGGTCAGTACTTGGATGGGAGTCCCCCATGGAAGACTCGGCAGAGGCTGGCAATGGCAAACCACCATTTGCTTAATCACTTGCCTCGCAGGGGTTCTCATAAAGCAGCTACGACTTGAAAGCACGTTACACACAAATACGTTCCAAATTAACTGGATTGGTTAAGGGAAATTTGGGAGACAGTGTAGTTAGTTAGGCTTGCTGCATTGCTAATAATAATAACTATCATATGGCATTGTGTGTAGAATAGCCAGGAGATCCTAAGCTTGTTTGGCAGCCAGAAGTTGCCATACTTTTAGTGTTATGCACCACTAGGTGACAAGCTTGACTTGTTTTTAAGGCAAGAGACATTTCAGAGTTGGCTTGCCATTGCCTGGCTCTGTGTCACAGCCCTGGTATTCCTTGGAGGTCGCCCATCCAAATACTAGTCAAGGCCGACCCTGCTTAGCTTCAAAGATCTGATGAGATTGTGCTAGCCTAAGCTGTACAGGTCAGGACACTGCATTGCTTAATAAAAAAAAGAAAGTAAATGTTGGGAAACATATTGGATTCCTCCAGGGCTTTTCTTGTAGAAAAAGCCCAGCAGGAACTCATTAGCATAATAGACCACACCCACCAGCAGAAACTCATTAGCATATTAGGCCACACCCCTGACCGCACAGCTCATTAGCCTATTAGGCCACACACACCCATGTTACCAGAAGCGTGGCCATCCAGCCACACCTGCCTTTTGCTTCTTATTCTGTTTACCTTGTTTGTTGTCAAAACCCAGGGCTTTTTTTTGGAGCAGGAACTCCTTTGCTTGTTAGTCCACACACCCCTAATGTAGCCAATCCTGATGAGTTTCTGCTGTTGGGTGTGGCCTGTTATGCTAATGGGTTCCTTCTGGGCATGGCCAACTTGGGAGCCAGCCGGAACTCCGTTCCTATGCGTTCCCGCCCAAAAATAGCCCTGGATTCCTCTGTTATGTTATGTCGAAAGGGCACGTGGAGAAGATCGGACAGGGAAGCCAGGCATGTCTACCTCCCTGCCCTTCCCTTTTCCAGCCAGCCCACTGCAGCGGGTTGGCTGGGGAGGGGAAGGGGAGGCGAGCAGACATGGTCCCTTTTCCCCTGAGCCGCTCCACTTTTGCGGAGAGACGCAGGGAAGGGGGAGGATTTAAACTTATTTGCATATGCCTTAACTCATTTAAACATGCCTGCCCTTTGTGAGGGGGTGTGGCATATGCAAATGAGTTCTGCAAATGAGCTCCTGCACCTCTTCTTCTAGGAAATGACCCCTGCAGGAGAGAGAGAGACAGAGAGAGATAGAATGAGAGACAGAGAGCACCATTGTTAACCCTACCTTATATGATGATGCTTGAAATGCCGCCTGCGCACTTTCCTGCTTCGCCCAGCAGCAGTAATTGGTAGAATGGATTTGTCACTATCAGGTGCTTTTAAGGACATGTGGAATTGAAAAAACCCTGAGAAATTTTGTGGATTTTATCGAAGCTCTATTAGCCTCCTCTGAACTCTGCTGGCTTCCCTTGGACTTTTTCAGATTTGTTTTCCCCCCCAAGGAGGAACCTCTCTAAATTAGCTTTGAATTTCACTTTAGGCGAAATCTGATGGCAGCCTAGGGATGTACAGACCGCCCTCCCCCAAGAAATTTTGCTCATCTAAATTGAAACGCTTGACTTTTCCTCAAACACCCGAGGCTCCACTCCGACATCCGTCTCAGTTTAATTTTGGTTCCAGTTCAGCTGCAGCTCTGATTTCCATGTCGCCAATAGATACCAGTGTGCGATAGCGCTTAGAGTGTCAGGCTACGATCTGGGTGACCCAGGTTCGAATCCCCTCTTGCGCCATGGAAGCTTTTTGGATGATCTTGGGCTAGTTGTACTCACTCGGCCTAACCTACCCCGCAGGGCTGTTGTGAGCATAAAATGGAGGAGAGGAGAATGATGTAAGCCTCCTGGGTTCCCACCGGGAAGAAAGGCAAGGCACAAATGAATTAAATACATGCATACACACATCCGGTGGGGGGGTGGAAGTTCTCTGCATTGCAGGCTAATGCATGTGTCAGGGTTGCTCTTTGGAAGGGGCTTTTGGATTCGTGTAGCCATGGCGACCTGTAGAATAGCCTTTGGTGGTGGAAAATGCTGTCAAGTCGCAGCCAACTTATGGCATTCCCTCACGGGGGTTCCAAGGCAAGAGACGTTCAGAGGCGGTTTGCCATTGCCTGCCTTTGCAGAGGGGCTCTGGCGTTCCTCGGTGGTCTCCCATCCAAGTGTTAACCGTGGCTGACCCTGCTTAGCTTCCCAGGTCTGACAAGATTGGGCAAGCCTGGGTTATCCAAGTTAAGGCAGAAAAGCTTTTACTCAGTGGCTTCTACCGTCCATGTGGGATGGGTATTAGAAAATATCTGATGTCGCTATCATCGCCAGGAAGGACAGTGAGATGTTAGGTACGTAGAACAAGGTTTGAGTCCAGAGGCACCTTTGAGACCAGCAAAGTTTTCTTCAAGGTATGAGCTTTCGTGTGCGTGCACACTTCTTCAGGTACAGCGAAATGTAAATAGAAATGACAGTCATACATATAGAGGGTGGGTAGTAAATCAGCATACAAAATAATGAAGGTGTTTTTAACAGATACATGAGGCATGTCTTTCCAGTGGTACCCATTGTCCCTGATTTGGACTCGAGACAGATTTAAAAACTCCAAGGCTCGCCAATTGTCATTTAGAACTTGGAATAAACTGCTAGGAATTTCTTCAGCGGTTTCTGTCTCTGGGAATCCACAAGAACGTATGAGGTTGGATACTCCCAGGATCCTTCAGCAAAAGGTACTGTGGCTGTGGGTCTCCTCAGCTTTCCCCTTCCCTAATTTCTAAGCCCAGGAAAAGTTATTTCCAGGTAGGGTTGCCAGCTCTGGGTTGGGAAATACCTGTAGATTTGGGGAGTGGAGCCTGTGAAGGGGAGGGGTTTGGGGTGGGGCGGGACTTAAGCAGGGTACGATGCCAGCGAGTCCACCCTCCAAAGTAGCCATTTTCTCCAGGGGAGCTGATCTTGGTCATCTGGAGATCAATTGCAATAGCAGGAGATCTCCAGGTACCACCTGGAGGTTGGCAGCCCTATTCCCAGGGTTGCAGAACCTGCACAGAGTAACTGGCAAATCAGGAGGCTACGCTGTGGAGGGGGAAAAAAGGTAAAATAACACATGAACACACACATGAAGCTGCCTTATACTGAATCAGACTCTTGGTTCATCAAAGTCAGTATTGTCCACTCAGGCTGCGATCACACACGCCAGTCGGTCCGAATGCCTGACAGATCTAAAGGGCACTATCAGACAGCAACATCTGGGAAGCATCCTGCAGTCATCGGCAACCTGTGCTGCTCTGCTACGGAAGTGGAGTAAAAAGACACCGGGGAAATTCCGGTGGTAAACAGGTTCCGACGGGCCACTGATGGACTTTCCCCTGTCTTATCGCAAAAGCAAGCATACATGCATGCATGCCATCGGGACGGTCTGATCAGGCCATCCCAGCTTGGTACTGTTGTTTCCCTTCCCCCTTTGCAGTACGCACATCATCACATACTTCATAGGGAGGTGCGGAGGTGCGATTCCTCGTTTATGCACAAGGGAAGTAAACGGCAAAAAAATCCCGACTCACCCACAGTTGCGTCTGATCACACAGTGACGGGCTGCGCCCGCAGCTACAAAAGGAAGTGTGATCTCGCAACCGCGTGTCAAATTTCTCTGGAGGGAATAGCCTCATTTCCCCTCTGTTTCAACTAGCGCGTGTGACCGCAGCCTCAGACTGGCAACTGCTCTCAGATCGAAGTATTTCACATCATCTGATCCTTTTACCAGGAGATGCTGGGGACTGAACCTGGGACCTTCTGCATACCAAACAGATGGTTCTTAAATACGTAGGACCTGAAAGGTCCGTATAAAAAGATACGGTTGCAGAATTGGAAGTCAGGTTTAAAGAATTGCGGGAGTTTGCAAAGAACTGAGTTGCTTTTTTTCTTTTTTGCTTCAAGGGGGAGAGGATTTATGTAGAGCAGTTTGCAAAGAAGTGAGAATTGTTTCTTGGCTACTGGAAATAATGTACATGGATCTGATCTAAATCTCCTGAAGGAGGAAGAGTTCCCGTTCCCACTGCCCACTTCCACATCATGCTCCTGTCCCCCAGGGGTTCCTTTCAATGTTCCCTCTAAGCTGGGGAGTCTTGTGAGCAAAAATTCTACTTTGTGAGCTACCGACATTAAAGTTGTGAGCGAGCGATTTGGCTACTGCATAAATTAGTTTGCTCTGGAGCCATCCTTCCTGAGCTAAGACAAAAATCTGTGAGCTGGAGGCTAAAAAACTGTGAGCTAGCTCACACTAACTCAGCTTAGAGGGAACACTGGTTCCTTTTTGAGGCACACAGAGAGCTATGGAGGGAAGAGTGAGGTGGGAGAGATCCAGTCTGTGACTGGAGATCTGCTCACAGCCCTTTGGATTTAGCTCATGGAATCGATCCCATTTCAAAATATATTTTCAGTGTATCATAATGAAGTCCAAAGTGGCAGTTTTTATCTTGCTAGGTGGCACGTTTGATTCAATGACTTAAAAAAAAAGCCTGTTTCAATTGCCACAAGTTTTATTGGACACTTCATTTCATCTTCTATTTTTTTTTTTTTTTTGATGGCTTTAATGGTGGCCACTTACTTGGCAAGTATGATATCTGTTTCCTGCTTAAGAGAAACTTTCCAGCTCTGGCTACCTTTGAGGCCAGTCTTTCTCCTTTCTTAGAAATATCCAGCCATGACCCATAAAGAGCTGTGAGGTTATAAAACAGAAGTATCTTGGTGGAAAATATTCCCATTTGGTTTTCAGTGACACAACTCAGCTTCTGTAGAGAATCAGAGGTGCTTTGGAATAGCTGATGAGAGAGTGCCGACTACCGAGTAGGCCGGGGAAGGGAGGAGCTGTGTATAAACTTGCACATTTCTTTCCCATGATTTTCCGCTTTTCATGTCAATAGTGTAAGTGGGAAAAGTGGAAGCAGTAGGTACTTAACACTGTCACCAGTCCTTGGGATTGCTATCCAGCCCCGTAGCCAGAAATTTTGTTGGAGCATGGGGAAAATTTGTGGGGCGCCAGGGGAGTGGGGAGGGCGGAGGGGGAGGAAGGGGGACGGCCACTTGAAAAACACCATTTAAAGAGAACCCTTTACATTGTTTTTTTTCCAAGTGGGGGCTGCCCGTGCCTGAACTCCAAGTGGTGAAATCACTGCTTGGAGTTCAGGGAAGGCGTGCAGCTGCCCGTCTCCCTCCTTTCCTGCAAGATTTAAGAGGCCCTCTAGCTAATGGATGGGCCACGTGCTCCTGCCGATCAGCTGGAGGGACCTTTTAATGTCACAGGAGGGGAGGGAGGGGCAAGAGAGAGGGGCAGGAGCTGTTGTGGGGTGTGCCTCACATTTGAGGGGGCAGAGCCCCCCCCCGTAGCTGCGCACCTGTTGCTATCTATAGTGAATATATATATATAGTGAATATATATATATAGTGAAGCTATAAAGAATACTTTAAAAAAATCAGTCATGATATCAGGTTGCCAGCTCTGGGTTGGAAATTCTTGGAGATTTGGGGAGGAACCTGGAGGGGGTGGGGTTTGGGAAGGGGTGGGACCTCAGCAGGGTAAAATTCCATAGAGTCCACCCTCCAAAAGCAGCCATTTTCTCCAGGGGAAACAGATGTCTTTTACCTAGATCTCCAGGCTCTACCAAGAGGGTGACAAGCCTACTTGTGAACCAATAAGCATGGAGAATGTAAATTAGCAGCAGCATCCTCAGCAGAGAGTTACTCCCTCTGAAGTCCATCCACTGACTTTCGGCAGAGAGAGGTCTTTCCCTCAAAACTCAGAAACAAGATCCTAGGTCAACAAAGCGGGCATTCATTAGGAAGGCGAGTTTTCTGATCGAGAGACAACTCCCAGATTTACTTGAGCACCTGCCTGTCTAGTTTTAGATACCTATCGTTGCTCAGAGTTACTTGTGCTGTCAAGTGATCGATGATGTAACTGTTCAGTCATGTGAACGTAAGGGCTCACTCGACCCGCTGCTGTTTCTAATGAACAGCCTGTTTGTGCTACCTCTGCTAATGTGATGTTTGCTTTGCTCAGTTGCCTTGTCAGTCGCATGGCTACGGGGGACGGTTTGGTCTGGGCAGAATTCAGCATTAATAGATGGCCTGCTGGTTGATAGACCTGGAAATTCCTGACAGGAAAAAATCGAAATAGTCTATCCAAGAGATTTCAGTTGAGCGCTAGTTCTTCATTGCTCCAGTTTGAGTAGCCAAATATGCTTCTATAGCCCATAAAACGGACTTGTATAATTAGATTAAACTCTACTTCCACACAGATTTTCTATTTTGATAGCACTTTTAAAAGAAATAGTTCAGCGTGATCTGGATTTCCTCACTGCTACCCACATCAACAGGTGCAAAGTGTAGGGTCATGTCAGTCCAGTTCTTCTTCTGGTGCTATGGCTACCTGCTCACTTCCATGTTTCATTTAAAGCACTGCCGATTATTACCTAAAATGCCCTAAATTTCCAGGGCCCGGTGTGTGTCAAGGAATGCCTTCTCCCATATGACCCTGGCACGCAGTTATGCTCCTCTCAAGATGCCCTGCTTATGGCTCAGTACTTGCAGAAGATGTTTGAGGCAGAGTGCCTTATTGATACTGTTGAAATTGTGGAAGTTCTTTCCTGGTTTCCTTTGATTTTAATTAAGGGGGGCGGGGAGGACAGCAAAGCAATAAATATGTCAGAATAGGGGATACATTTGTAAAGGCATCTTTTCTGGTTGTAGGAAGTAAACTGAGACTCCCCATTCGTCTCCTCTCAGGCGTGGAGGTTAACTTAACGGCATTTCTTTCTTTTTTGAGGTGGGTGTCAGCAAAACTTTACATACATTATCACAGTAATTCAGCAATTTCCCTTTCCATTGTAACACTTGTATATGCCATTAACTGCCAACAATGCCCTTCAGTTCTCTACATAAGACAGGACAAACCCTATGCCAGAGAATAAATAGACACAAATCTGAAATCAGGAATGACAAGACTGAGAAACCTATAGAACTCTTCAACCGTCCAGGACATTCAGTTAATGACCTCAAAGGATCTATTTTATTACACAGGAACTGCAGGAACAGAATGGAAGGGGAAACTGCTGAATTACAAGTTATTACAGCACTTGGAACAAAAACCTCCCCAGGACTCAACAGGGATATTGGTTTCTTATCTCATTACATATGCTAACTCATCCAGTCCTCGCATATGTAGTCTCAGCAAGGAGGACTATACATCCTCTTTATTTTAGTGCATTTCCTCATCAGAACAGGATATTAGAATACTGAATGTAATGCAAAGAATATTGGAATGTTTTGTTGACATACCACTGCACCCACCTCAAAAAGGAAAGAAAAAAAATGATGATAAGTTACCTCCATGCCCAAGAGGAGATGAATGGGGAGTCTCAGTTTACTTCCCACAATTAGAAAATATGCCTTTACACATTTTTGACATGTTTTTTGCTTTGCTGCCCTTTCCCCCCTTAATTAAATCAAAAAAACTGTTGACCTTATAACCTTAGCTTGTAATTTAGTTTTGTCTTTGCATATCTTAAAACATCTTCATGATGTTACATGTTAATATGCTGTTCTGCCTCTGTCTATAAGTTTGAACTCTACCTTCCATTCCATTGTATTTGAAAAGGTGTGCATCCAAATGAAAGTTCATACCTTGAATAAACCTTTGTTGGTCCTAAAGGTGCCACTGGACTCTAAATTTGTTCTTTTTATCTTTTTCAATTTTTTAAAGCTGCCCAGTGGTTGAGAGGGTGTAGATTTCACATTTTTCTGCAAACCTGGTGTCTTTTTCAGGTTTGTAGAAAGGTCTTTCTTACCTGTTCACAGCTCCAGTCACCAGATTTCAGTATCCAGGGGTATCCTGACTTTGCTATTGGACTATAAGGTGATAATTTTAGAGTTTACATTTCCTGATGCTGCTTCATGCCTAGTACTAGTATAGTTTTAAAAATGTTATTACATAGTTTTATGGTTATGTCCAGTACTTTGTGTATAGATCTTGTGGAACTATGCAGTACATAGATTTTTCAAATTATAACAAATATGTTTATGTGTGTATGTGTGTGTGCACATGTACAGTTGCATACATACACACACACATATTGGTTGTTTGTGCGAGACGTAAAGTTCTAAACAAGCAAGCTGGGCTTGATTGCTTGAAGGTATGTGCTCTGAAACGGCATTTCTTCTTGAGAGGAACTTGGTAAGCACTCTGAGACTACAGTCCTCAAGTGGGCACCCCACTACCCTTTCCGCCTCAGTTCCCCATGTGCAATAGAGCGATATGAATATCTCCCCCTCCCACTCTACAGGGTTGTTGTAAGGCTTACTGAGATAATGTATGTAAAGTGCTTTGATTACTTTAAAGCACTTTTATAAATGCTTTCAACCTTTGTGGAGAGCGAAAGAAAGAAAGTAGCTTGAAGGTATGTGTGATGCCAACTGTAGACATCTCGGGGTGGGGGAAGCAGTCATACTGTAGTTCAGCAAGTTCTGAATGGTGATATTGTGCCTGCCTACATTCACACCCCCTTTTAAAAGTCACCCATTAATGGAATGGTTTTATTTTATGAATGTAACTGCAATTGTTATGGGCCAAATGGTGTCTAACCTACATTTCGACTCATGACAGTTCCAGGGCCCAGAAGGCATCGCATAAAATCATGATAAAAAGATTTTGCTGCAGAACTACATGACTTCATTGTACATTGGCTGCGTTACAAAGGCATAAGGAATGCTCTGGCTACATGAACATGACTTAGAGGATGAAGATGGTCCCAGGGCCATTCTCTGGTAGCTCCGGAAGATGGGCATCAAGGAGAAGGTGTTGTGAAAGACCTACCTCTACTTCTGCTACCAGTCAGAGGAGACAACAGTATGCTAGATGGACCCATGTTCTAAACTGGCATCAGGCAGCGTCAAATATTATGCCAACTAATTAAAAGAAGAGAGAAGAAAAAGAGAGTTGATTTATGCCCCGCCCTTCACTACCCGAAGGAGTCTCGGAGCGGCTTACAATCTCCTTTCCCTTCCCCTCCCCACAACAGACAGCCTGTGAGGTAGGTGGGGCTGAGAGAGCTCTTTTGAGAACTGCTTTCAAGAGAACAGCTCTGAAAAAACTTGTGACTGACCCAAGGTCATGCCAGCAGCTGCATGTGGAGAAGTGGGGAATCAAGCCCAGTTCTCCCAGATTAGAGTCCATGCCAGTGTTCCCTCTAAGCTGAGTTAGTGTGAGCTAGCTCACAGTTTTTTAGCCTCCGGCTCACACATTTTTGTCTCTGCTCAGGATGGCTCCAGAGCAAACTAATTTATGCAGTAGCTAAATCACCTGCTCACAACTTTAATGCCAGTAGCTCAGAAAGTAGAATTTTTGCTCACAGGACTCCACAGCTTAGAGGGAACATTGGCAAGTGCAAGATAAACCGGAGGGGGAGCAAGGCTATTACCTCCAGAGGAATTTGACCCGCAGTTGCACGATCACACAGTCCCTTGAAGCTGCGGGGGCAGCCCACCACTGTGTGATCAGATGCAACCACGAGTGAGTCGGGTTAGGGGGGGGTTGCCATTTGTTTCTGATTCGCTTAAACGGGGAATTGGTGAATCTCATCTCAGCAGCGAGGGCTCCCTTTGGAGTGTGTGATGATGCGCATACTGAGAAGGGGGGGGAAAGCAATGGCATGGAGTCGGGATGGCCTGATCAGACCATCCCAATGCCATGAGAGCACGCTGGAGCGATCAGACAGGGGAAAGTCCATCTGTGGCCCGTAGCAACCCGTTTGCTACCGGACTTTCCATGGTGTCTTTTTACTCCACTTCTGTGACAGAGCAAAATGAGTTGCCAATGGGTGCAGGACGCTTCCCAGGTGTTTGTGTTTGATCACGCCCTTTAAATCTGCCCAGCATTCACGCCTATGGCACGGCTAATTGTGTGTGTGATCATGCCCAAAGAAAACCACACTTAGGATCACCATGTGCAATACATTCAATACCATCGCTCACCAACCTAAGGCAGCGATCCTAAGCACATTGACCAGAGATTAAGTCCCATTGAACTCAGCTGGTCTTACTTCCTAGTATGCATGCTCAGGTTTGCACTGTGCTTTTTAGCTGCCATAGATAATCTGTTGGAAGTCCTTGGTTCCTCTTTTACTCTGCAGTTCAGGCATGAATCCATGGAACTGCTCTGAGTTTTCATTGTCCATTCTATTAGCTGTATAAATTGATTCAGGTCACGTCTGTAATATATTTGCCATGTGTAAACAAGAGATGCAAACCCCAAACCTCGTTTCCTTTAATAAAATCTCCTACGGAACAATCATCTCATTTTAATGGTTTTTTTCCTTAAGGAGCAGCGGCCATAGGAAAAAATAAGTAGTTTCTTGGTCATCCCTGCCTTGATACCATTCAGTATCTACAATACATGATTATCTTTCTTAATCCTCCTAGTGTGGAACAACAATGGAAGTGTGTAAGAGAGGAATCTATGTGCATGGAAGACAGCAAAATCCATCCAAAGAATTTCTACCATGTGGGCGGGGAGCAGAATTGGGTGTGTATAATAATTTCTTGTGTGTTGTTTGGTGCAGTGGTTAAGTGCATGGACTCTAATCTGGAAGAACCGGGTTTGATTCCCCATTCCTCCACTTGCACCTGCTGGATGACCATGGGTAAGCCATAGTTCTGACAGTAGAGAAGAAAACAACAACTGTGATGTGTTACTTCACAAAAGTCTCCACAGACTGAAAGTCTCTTTTTCCAACATTCAGTTTACTTGTAATTCAAACGCCACCACACAACGGATTATGCATATTATCTCGTTTCGTGTGCACCTTTGTCAAGCAGAATAGCGTTGAACTATCAAAATATCAAGATTAATCCATTTAACAGTCCTACAGCTAGTGTCTCTTGGTGAGTGTCCAAGAGACTCCTTTGGGTAGTGAAGGACACTGGGCAGGGTATAAATCCAATCTCCTCCTCCGTCTCCTCCTCTTCTTCTTCCAATGTTAGACAAGAATAATGCAGTAGATTCAATAATGCACACCATCAGTTATGCCTCTGTGATAAAAGCAGAATGCACATAAATAAGAGGGCAGTGCTAAATAGGGCTACACAGAATCCTACTCAGGTCTGTTCAGTAGGACTTACTGTCAGGAAAGTCTGCTTAGGAGCGCACAGTAGACGTAGGAAGCTGTTCGGTTTTGGCTGAGCATCAGAACTCGTCATAGGGTTGCTAGTTTTGGGTTAGGAAATACCTGGAGATTTTGGGGGTGGAGCCTGGAGAGGGCGAGGTTTGGGAAGGGGAGGGGAGGGGCCTCATCAGGGAACGATGCCATTTTCTCCAGGGGAATTGATCTCTACCACCTGGAGATGAGTTGTAATCTGAGGAGCTCTCCAGCCACTACCTGGAGACGGTACTGGTTTCCCTCAGCTTCTTCAGGTTGCAATCTGTCAGGTGCTGTACATAAAGTTACATCTTTTTACAAACATGTAATTTAACATGGTTTTCTGAATCTGAAGAGAGAGACCCGGGTAGGTTCTAAACTTACCCCTGAAGCTCATTAAGCTATCTATCCCACTGGTTCTGGTATATTCCAACTGGCTTCTGAACAGGTTCCCATGGTTAAGGACTGTCCCCTCAAGTACAGGAGCTGTCAATCTATATATCTAACAGCCAAGTTGCCCCCTCCTTGCAGATATGTAAATCCGCACCTCGGAGGAACTTGGGGGGCAGAGAGATTTTCCTGCACACTTGGAGCAGTCTCCAGGTGTGCAAAAAAGCTGAGAAGTTTAAAAAACTATACGGGGGATACTTAAATCCCCCCCCCAAGTAAAAAAAGCATTCCCTGCACATGCGCAGAGAATGTACTTACCTCTGGGATCTGTGGCAGAGCCGCACAGAGCTCACCACCATTGGTGCTGGCAGCAGGGGGGCGTCTTGGTGGGCCAGCAGCTAGAAGCTGCGGCCATTGCTGCTGTTGTTGGCAGCGGTGGGGGAAAGCCTGGCAGGCCTGGCAGCTCAGGGCCATGCAGGGCTCACTGGTGTTACTGTTGTGGGGAGGTGGCAGGGGGAAGGCCTGGCGGGCCTGGTGGCAGCAGCAAAAAAAAGTCTTGGCGGCTTGGGAGCCGCGGGGAATACTTCACTCCCCTGCGAGTATTGCGGGTCCTGCTTCTTGTTTATTCTATACATTAGTACACATGACTGCTCCATTTATTATTCAAAAAACAAGAGAGAAAGAGAGAGTTACTCACCCCAAAAGCTCAATAATTTTCAAAACTGACCATAAGGTGTACATCTTAACTCGGCTCTGTGGCTTCCTGCATTAAATTGTGCTGGGCTGAGATGTCTACAGCTGCACCTGCATATCTTGATTAAGACATGATGAAGCTGAGGGAAACGAGTACCAACCAGTGTCCGCCATCGCGGGACTAGATATTAATGTGCTGCCTTAATGTGCTGTTTTAATGTGAATGAAAGATTGTCCTCAAATTAGATAATTTTTGCAAGTCTTGAAAAAACAATTCCTTTTTTAAAGAATAATGGTGAGGGTAATTTTTACTCCTGAGTAAAAGATATACAGTGTGACAGTCCATGAACTGTGGGGGGGGTTTTTGGCTACAATTTATATATCACTATTTTTCCATTGTTTGTTACTTACTACCTGGAGACTGGCCAACCCTGAGGCTACAGTTCTGCGCGTGCTTAAGGAAGTAAGCCCCCTTAAACAGCATGAGAATCAGTCCTATATTCACAGGGCAGGACTGCACACAGCACAGTATTTCCTTTCTCTGATGTTAAATGTGCCAAGCCTTTAAGCTATTTAAAAAAATCCTTTGTGTGAAATAGATGGGAAGTTAAGATACCTGAAAAACAGTGTCCCCCCCCCCTTCATTCCCAACTATTGGAGAGAAAACCAACACAACCATTATGTGAAGGGTGTAATCTATGAGCAAACGACGCAGTGGAATTAATGAACAATCAGCTATGATTCTATGTTATGAGCCGCTCTGATGACAATCAACACCCATGCCTGTATTTTCAAGACCATCTCTCTAATTCTCACTTGCGCTGCTGCTGTGCTCCGGTACAGTTCTAATTACCTCTTCGGCCTCTAGCCATCCTGTCATTTTCGCAGAGATAAAGCTTATATAATTTAGTGTTCATGGCAACGAGACAACAAACTGTTCTCCTTTTTTACTAGATGCATGCCTCCCCACATGGGCATGAGTACAGCCACCAAAACCTGGGACCAGAAATTATTATTATTTCCCCCCTTTTGACTATCTCAGTCTTGAACACTACAGATCTCCTGTTCTTCCATCTGTTGTATAAACTGTAGACAATGCAAAGAAACAGATCAAGGGGATAATATTTGCATCCAGTAGTTGCTGGTTGGAGCAGGGGTGTGCACGCGCGTGTGTTTGGCTGTGGAGAGGAGCGCTTTGTTGCAACGGATGGTATGCGGCACAAAATGAAATTAGTGTGCTCTGTAATTTACTGCCTTTATTAAACCAGACAGGCATAAACTGGAGCATAGAAATCCCATCTGGATTCTCCGTAGGTTCCCAATATACAACAATTTCAACCTCTTTCCGTTGAATGCATATTTAAATTTTAAGTAATACTAAAAACTCATGTTTGATATAGATATTTTACATCATCAAGCATAGTGTTTGGTTTTTGTTTTCTAAAAAGAAGTTGTATTTGTTTGAAGGGAGCATTCCCCGACCTGTCTAAACGTCACTGGGGACATGCGGGGAGTGGTCTGAGACTCTGCAGTGCAGCCGGCGGTGGTAGATTTTGCAGAATGTACAACCCTTTCCTTCCCATCCCCTTCCAGCACCCTGATGAGTCTCATAAAAGGGGAGCAAAACAAAATATTTATGTGTGCGTTGTTTACACTGAGTCTCGTGGCGGAAACCTCTTTGTCTTGGTCTCTTGGCATCCCATGGAGAAAAAGATGTGCAGCTACAGGAAGCTGCAGTGCTTAGCAGTTTACAATCCAGAGCCTCCATTTTGGAATGGCTGGAAGAGTGTTGTTTATTTAAATGGGATACATATTGGATCCCTTTGTGTGTTGCGTGCGTCGTGAGAAATGTAGGCTCTGTAAAAAGCAAAGCTTTTTTAAATCTATAGTTTTGTAAATATAAAAAAAGTTTGTTTATATATAAAAGTTGGAGAAAGCTTTATTTAAGTCTCTGTGTGGGTAATTTAGTGCTTATTTATTGGCAGTCCTAATTGGAGGTTTTCTTTTTTTTTTTCTACTTGCCCCAAATGGGACAAGGTTTATTAAAAGTTTTCTTTATAAAACAAACTAACGTAAACAAACATTACATCTAAAACAAACACAAAACATATATGGGGGTAATAGTACAGATTACATGTTTATCCAAATGGCCTATAGTACTATAAAATTAGTACTATAATTGGAGATTTTCAATTTGCAGTCTTTTATGTGTGTGTGTTTTTTTATAATCATTGTTTTATTTATATTGTATGCTGCTGCATTGAGTCCCACGAGACAGAAAGGTGAACAAATAAAGGTTTTAAACAAACAAATAAAATGCTGTGATAGGGAAGGTCAAAGTTTACATATTGATTGAGAATACCCCCCACCAAATCTTTGTGGCTGCAGGCCTGTATACTAGGGTTGCCAGCCTCCAAGTGGGGCCTGGAATTCTTCTGGAATTACAATTGGTCTCCAGACTAGAGTTCAGTTCCCCTTGGAGAAAAGGCAGCTTTGGTGGTTAGACTCTATAGTGTCACATCCATGCTGAGCCCCCTCCCCTCCCCAAACTCCGCCTTCCCCAGGTTCCACCTCTAAATCTCCAGGAATATTCAACCTTGAGTTGGCAACTTGACTTATTGTATGATAACCAGGCTGACATCCCCTGTGAAACCAGACATCTGAATTAAAATCTGTCATTCTGAAATTATGGGTTCAGTTTCCAAGGAAAAAACATAACATTCCCTTTTTTTTTTTTTTTTGGGGGGGGGGGGGGACATTACCCAAATGTTTTCCCCTGAGAAACAAAACTGATATATGGACTCTTGGAATAATCCAATTTTTGTGCAGGAAGATCCCTTCCAAATTAAACCAATAGGCATCTGGTATAGGCAATCCATTGCGGATTTGGTGTGAGAGAATTTTCCAAGTGTAGCCAAAAGTAGAATCGGTGACTGAAAGTTGGGGTTAATAAAAAAGGAGCCCGTGTCTAGAATGCTTCAGTAGTCTAGGGTATGGATGGAGGACGTGTGACATGGCAGCATTATTGAAGCTTAGCCTGCCTGGATCTGGTACAGGGCATGATGGGAGACCTCCCTGGTAACCCTCTATGGAAAGATGATGGGTTATAAATGGGACGATAATAATAATTACCAAACTTCTGATAGTTGAGTCACACTATTGAATTAATGCCCCTGTTGTGTGGATGGTATTGAGTCTGTAGAACATGTAATTTTTGATTGTAAAGCATATAATAACATCCACGAGTCTCGTCCTTTTAAGAATCTGCTTTTTAAGAAATTTGCTATTGGACAGCTGGGCAGAAGTTACCTATCGCGTGGCTAGGCTTGGATAGCTTGCCCAAAGAATTAGAAAATCTATAGTAGCTTGAAAAGAGGAGAACTGAGATTTAGTTTTAATAATTTTAACCATTATGGTTTTACAGTTTTTATAATCAGTCTTAAAAATTTTGCTTCTATTTTAATGTGATGTTTTCTTTCTATGTTACAAAATGTAAAGCGTCTGATGTGTTGGTCAGTGACTGTGAATAAATTCATTCATTCGCTATTGAATTAAAAGTGGAGAGACACTTCAGTCTGACACCGAAAAGTTTTAGAATGCATAAGATTGTTCTTAGAACAGTCCTTCTTTTGTGTCTCTGCATGAGCCGCCTTCTAAGAATCAAGCTGCACAGTCAGAAAATGAAAAGGTAGAGTCTTGCATAGAATGTAGCACTTCGGTCCGTGGGTGTGGGATTGCCTTGTATATCGTCCCCTACTTTAGTCCTCATTCTGCTACTTCAGTCCCCTAGGCCAGAGGTGTCAAACTAATTTGTTACGAGGGCCAGGCCACATGTGCCATAAAATGCAATGCCAGGTACTGGAGAGATAAACTTTATAAAGGACACAGGCAAACCCAATTAACAATATTATTTTACTCAAAATACAAACATGCTTAAAACCTTAATGCTCTTACAGTATTTCCTTAAGTATCTCCCTGATGCCCCACCCTCCCAATTCCACTGCCCTTTACTCATTAGCGTTGGGACAGTACACAGGAACAAAATGCACAGCCTCTGTCATCTGGAAACAAAGGAAATGACCAGTGGCTCCCAGAAAAGAGCCCTGGATGGGCTGGTTCCTGCCCTTGGGCCGTCTGTTTGACACCCCTGCTCTAGGCGATGGTCTGTCTGCAGCCCAGTGCATATAGTAGGTTCCTGCCTAGTGTGGAAGGGTCATGTGGCCTTCTGATGGTCCTAAAGTTGTGATTCTAAAACTGTCAAAATTCACCCCATGATTGTGGGAATGGGCCTTCACTGATACATGTTTCTCATGTCCATCTGGTGAAGTGACTGTGACACAAATATTTGCTTATCCTAATCCTCGCATTTTATAAACCTGTCTTTACTCCTTCTTTTTTGCCTGAGTGTGTTGAATATTCATCCTTGTATGGCTTTGACATTACTAGTAGCGTGACTCACGCTTCGTGTACAGTAGATTAGATTTCTGTCATCTGCCATCAACCTTCCCTTCTGCATTTCCATTAAAGAGTCAAAAGCTTATTTACAGCATGTTATCTCTCCTTGTTACTTTGATTGTGAGTGCTGAACTTCTTAAAATTCCAAATGAATAATCAAAAGGCCAGGTTTTGTGAATCTTCTTAATGGGTTTTTTTGTTTTGTCATTTTATGAAAAAAGGGTTTCTTTAACGCGGTAATATAGGTGGTTGTGTGTAGAGCAGACCTTGATTTCTGGATATGATGAAGTTGCCGTGATCTGGTTGCGACTCGATAGCATGTTCTTCTACTGTCTTTGATAGACTGGATCCAGCCATGGGGTTGGATCCAAAGCTGCCCGCCACCAGCCCCCCCATGCCTCCCTTCTTACATGCCCCCCATGTGCCTGCGCTCATAGAGGGAACCTTAGTTTTAAAGGCAAATTGAAGATCTTACAGAACAGTCTTAAAAATCCCTATCATTTGGAGTATTGGTGGGGGGCGGAGGATCAAGCAAAATCTTTGTAATAGTATTTACTGTGATAGTTGACCTTGTCTGATTTTGCCCTGTATTCATGCTGTTCATATATTTGTGTTAATTTATTGGGTAACCTCTAGCCATCTGTGCACCTTCAGGTGGCACCCCTCTAACGTTCACTGTGAAAAAATTGATTCTATTACAGTCTACAAACTTGCTTCTTCCTTTGTTCCTTTATTTTGTGTTATGTAGTGCTGCTGCTGCTTCCAGACAATTACCATGCAACTACAGATTTCCTAGGTAAATATTCCGTTTCCCCCAATGCTTCATCAGGTTGCTTTTTTATACATGGAGCTGATGTTCTAAGTCTCCATGTATAGAAAAGTGACCTGATGAAGCCTTGGGGGAAATGGAATATATACCTAGGGAATCTGTCTTCGCATGGCAATTGTCTGGAAGTAGCAGCAGCATTGCATGACAAAATAAGGAACAAAGGAAGAAGCAAGTTTGCAGACTGTAATAGAATCAATTCTTTCACAGTGAACATTAGTGGGGTGCCACCTTTGGTTAGTCAGTATGGTCCATTTGTGGCTTGAACCGTCAGGTGGTAGCTGGAGATCTTCTGTGGTTACAGCTGATTTCCAGACTAACAGAGATCAATTCACCTAGAATAAATGGCTGCTTTAGAAGATGGACTCTGTGGCATTATATACCATTGAAGTCCTTCCCCTCCCCAAACCCTGCCCTTTTCTCATTCTGCCCCCCCCCCAAATCTCCAGGTATTTCCCAACCTGGAGCAGCAAACGTAGTGCAATATGAAATACAAAGGTGAATTCTGATGGTTTTCAAAAGTCAAAATCCACTGTGGCCGTTTGACAGCTCAGTTAAAGCTAGACTTTATAAGTCACCTACTGAGATTTTAAAAATGTAGAGTAATGTTAACAACTGGGTTTGACCTCACCTAAAATTTCCATGGGCAGAATTTGTCAATGGAAGTATGGCTTCCTCATGTCCTGCCCACCCCATTCTGCCACAGCCTAGAAAGCATTCCAAAATACCCCGGATGGGGAACCCCCAGGAATATTGAGGGAGCTGGGGGTCGGATGTAGAGGCAGAAATCAATTAAACTGCCTCCCTTATGCCTGTGGAAATGTTAGGCAGGAAATGTTAGGCTTCTGTCACATAAATAGTACAAATTTCCAAAATTGCAGTGGCTGCAATTTGAATTAAAATCTAACCAAAGCATACCTGTACTTCATTCTAGGTGATAAACCTTAGGCTTGGGGTGATTGTTTCTGATCTTGGAAACTTCCAACAGGGCCTGGGAAATTTGAAGTTTGATTGTTGTGATGCAGCCAGACTCTTAGGGAGTGTTAATTAGCACCTGGAAATTGATTCACGGTTGAGTGGCTCTTGGTTGGGGGAGAATACTGTAGTGAAAAGTGGGTGCAAACTACTTTGAGTACAATCCTTGTGCTTCTGTAATTAGACTGTGTTCCCTTATCATATTGATTTCACTTTATTTCTTATCACTGCTTTAAAATACATTACTCAAGACCTATCAGTGACTTCCCAAACAGTATATACTCACCTAACCAGCTTTTGACACCTGTACGTAGCTGTGCTTGAGGACAGAAATAATCTTGAAGCACCTTATTAGAGCTGACAGGTGTTGCCACTCCCCTATGCCTCAGAAGGGTTAAAATGCAAAGGTGGAGCTGTACCTAAGGAGCAGAATGTGGCTGGAGTGCTACTGATTCAGAATCAGGTCCAAAATGGTTTATTGCCTCCAAACTGATGTGCCAGTCCAAGCCATGGTTATACAGATAGTTATCTCAGTTTGGAAGCAAATGAAGTCTGTGTGTTTTTTTAAAGCAGATCTATAGTTGAATCCCAGACTTGAACTGTTGATGGGATTAGGATGATGTTATTACATTTATATCCTTAGGTCCGTCCCTGGAACTGAAGGTACCATGCGTAGGATTCCCTTCTGGTCTGATCAGATCGACTGCTTTGCTTCAACAAAATATCTCGTTATTTTGTTCAGACCTTTCCCTGGGACTGGAATACACCTCTTTGGAATCCCCCTGGAATTCCACATGGGAATAGAATGGAGAGGGATTTTGTTTTGCTGGCTGACTCTTCTGCGTTGTATCAAGAAGGTACCCCTGTCACTGGCAGAACCACACAGGAAGACCAGCGGGCACATAGCCTTGGGCACTCTAAGATAGTATGCGGATACCAAAGGATACGAGGCTTAGTTGGGGATCTGGTACACATAATATCCTGATGTTTTATTCAGGCTTAAGAGATCGAGACAGGGCTGGCATCAGCATACCCAAAGGTGGGGCATCTCTGCCATTGTCCAGGGCTCTTGGTCCATAGACCCATGCACCGGGCAATGGATGGGCTTGTAAACAGGAGAAGGATGCATAGGCACATGGGGGGCATGCTGGGGGGGTATAGAAAGGGAGGCATGAGGGGGCGCAGTCAGCTGAGGATCCCCCAAAAGCTGAAACCGGCCTCTGATCTAGAGCAGTCTGTGGGATTGCACACTCCGTCTCTGTCACTGCCATCTCATGTCGGAATTCACCCTGTCCTTCCCCCAGAGGATGTGGTGGTGGCCATAGGAATAAACAGTTTTAAAAAATTATTAGATCAATTTATGGAGGACAAGATGATTATTGGCTACTAGCCATGGCGACTGAGGGGAACCTCCACATTCAGATGTACTGAACCGCTGAATCCCAAAGCCAGGAGGCAACATCAGGGGAGGGCCTCGACCTCTGTGCTCTGTTGTTGGCCCTCCAGGGGAACTGGTTGGCCACCGTGTGAGACAGGATGCTGGACTAGATGGAACACTGATCTGATCCAGCAGGGCTCTTCTTATGTTCTTATCTTCTCTTAACTGTGTCAAGAGTTGCATTTGCAATGAATTTATCCATGGTTAATGCAAACCAGCTTTCTTCATCTGTTCTGTAACCAGGTCATGATTGTAATGGAGACTGGTGCAGACATGGCATAGTTGATGCTGTTGGGCAAAGTAGGAGAGAGAAAAGTTTACATATTAAGAGGAACATGTGACCTTGTGCCCATTTCCTAGTACTTCCCAATGCTTCCTCTAAGCTGTGGAGTCTTGTGAGCAAAAATTCTTCTTTGTAAGCTACTGGCATTAAAGTTGTGAGCGAGCAATTTGGCTACTGCATAAATTAGTTTGCTCTGGAGCCATCCTTCCTGAGCTGAGACAAAAACGTGTGAGCCAGAGGCTAAAAAAATCTGTGAGCTAGCTCCCACTAACTCAGCTTAGAGGGAACACTGGTACCATCACCATTTTTAAGTGGTTCTGAAATATCATATCCAGAACAGTCTGAGCGGTGGGAACATGTACAAAATAGCCAGTTCCCCCTCATCTCCGTGACAGAATAAAAAAACCATCAGTTAAGAGGCATTCTCTTGGGTCCTGCTGTCTGGCCTCCCGCAGCAGAGATTCATCTCCCGGGGGGGGAAGGCGCAGGCAGTGATATCCATATTTCTCCTGTTCTGTAGTATTCAGATTATCCTTGGTTCCACAAGCAAAATGCCCAGCTTGCTTCGGGGTGTGTGTGGTTGGACAGAAGGCCGAGCAGGTGTTAGATCTGTGCGAGGTGGGCACAGCTCTCTTGGGGCGTTTTCCAATTGCGTTCACAGCTTTAGCATGGGCAGAGGGCCAGTAGAAGCCCTGTGTGTTGTTGAAATAGGCCCAGGCAGAAGGCCCAGCTGACGATTCTTTCAGTTTAAGGTAGGTGTCAGCTTTAATTACATTTCTGAGGTTGCGAAGCTCCCATTCTCTTCAGTGGGAGACTTTGTTCCCCTCTGTGAGTCCTGCACACTTTTTTTTCCTTTGCTTACCTTTTTGGAAACCAACACCTTTGGGAGAAATAAGTAGACTGTGGGTTTTTTCCTTTCTTTTAAGCTTCTCAAAGGGTGAATTGTTTCTGTGGTTACTTTGCGGTTCTGAGATCGCCTCTGTAAATCGCCATCTGTTTGGCGTGAGGATTTCTTCCATCGTTACACAATTCACAATGGATTTAGTATCACTCTGTGGGTGATGATGATGATCATGGGGCAGGGTGATTGCAGAATGTCGTCATCGAGTGGAGACTCCAGCACGTGGTGGCGCACAAAGGAGCTATTTCTGTGGTATGTGAGGAAGGGTCATGGCTCTGCGGTAGAGCACCTGCATGGCATGCAGAAGGTCGCCAGTTCGATCCCCGCCATGTCCAGTTGAAAGCACTGGGCAAAGTGGCATTGTGGAAGACCTCTGCCTGAAACCCTGGACAGCCACTACCAGTCACAGTACATAGTACTGATCTTAGCAGACCAAGAGCCTGACTCTGTATAAGGGAGCTCCATGTGTTCATGGGTTTGATTCCCATTTAATTTGGATCTTCTGTCTGTGTGTAAGGTCTTCATTAGTTGTTGTAGATTTTCCAGGCTGTATAGCCATGGTCTTGGTATTGTAGTACCAGAGTTCTGCCAGCAGCTGTGGCTGGCATCCTTAGAAGTATAACATAGAACAGGGCTTTTTTTTTATAGAAAAAGCCCAGCAGGAATTCATTAGCATATTAGATCACACCCCTGACAGCACAGCTCATTAGCATATTAGGCCACACCCCCATGTTACCAGGAGTGTGGTCATCCAGCCACACCCACCTCTTGCTTCTTATTCTGTTTACTTTGTTTGTTGTCACAACCCAGGGCGTTTTTTGTAGCAGGGACTCCTTTGCATGTGAGGCCACACATCCATAATGTAGCCAATCCTAATGAGTTTCTGCTGCTGGGTGTGGCCTATTATACTAATGCTGCTGGGCATGGCCAACTTGGGAGCCAGCCGGAACTCCGTTCCTGTGCGTTCCTGCCCCAAAATAGCCCTGACATAGAAAGATGAAGTACTATACCTCTGAGGATGCCAGTCACAGCTGCTGGCAAAACATCAGGTACTACAATGCCAAGACCACGGCCATACAGGCCAGAATATCTACAACAACTAATGAACTTCAGCCGTGAAAGCCTTCGACAGCACAGGGTCTTCATTGTCTCCTTAAATTGCACACAACCGTAGATATACCACATACAGGCTGTTCCTGTGTACAGCTCCCTGAAAGTCTAAGGTTTTCAAGCGTGCTGGGCAATTCTTGCAGTCATTCACCATAAGAATGTTGTTTGACCTTTCTGGATTTATGTTGTAGCTAGTAACAGTTCATAACAGCAGGTGCTGGAATGTGATGTTATTAATACCACCTGAATCTACTTGTCAGAGCTGTACTTAGACTAAAGCTTGATCCCTTTTCCGATCCTCTCTGGAATCTGTATCATGTTGATGCTTCGCCTTTCTTCCGAGGAAGCCTGCAGGGTTGGATTAGGCAAAGAGGTAGTGGGAAGGTCATACGGTGAACTCTGGGCTTTGGTTTCCCTGGTGTGTTGTTCTGTCTGCTTTCCCACTGGGCTGAATGAACAGCGAGATTTGAATGAACACTTGACAAATTGTATATGTTTATTGAAGATGTTAAATAATGGGTTGTTTTAGAGTTAGATTATAGTCTCTCCCCACACCCCACCCCGTGCTTCTGCTGCAACACAGCTAATTCAATTGCAAGTGTATTGTCAATGGCTGTCTTTGGAATACAGAAGGAGAAAGTTCAGTTGACATGTCTGTTCGGTTCAGAGGAATAAAAATGACATGGCCAAATGGATGTTGCGACTAAAATGGGACTATCAGTGTTCTTCAAAGAACTGTCAGTTGCTTTTGTTGAACCTGAATAAACCACTGACCTAGAGGAAAGGGTATCCCCACTCCACCACAAGCCAGTGCCATTTTGGCGGCGGGGGGGGAGTATGGTAATAAAAAAAAAAATGAGTAGCAGAATTAACTGAAAAGTCAATTTTCTTTTCAGTTTAGGGAACTTTTTAATTGTTTTAAATATTTTAATGGTTGTTTTTAATGTCTTTGGATGTATTTTTGCTCTGTTTTTAGCTCTGTAGAGCAAGTTTGGTGTAGTGGTTAAGAGCAGCAGATTCTAATCTGGAGAACCAGGTTTGATTCCCCACTCCTCCACATGCAGCCAGCTGGGAAACCTTGGGTCAGTCACAGTTCTTTCGAGAAATTCTCTCAGAGCTCTCTCAGCTCCACCTACCTCACAGGGTTTCTGTTGTGGGAAGAGGAAAGGAAGGAGATTGTAAGCTGCTCTGAGTTTTCAAGTGAAGGGTGGGGGGGTATAAATCCAATTTCTTCTCTCTTCTTCTTCTTGTTTCAATGATGTGGGGAGTGGTTGATTTTAATGGTTTTAAAATGTGATTTTGTTATGTGCATTTTAATTCTGAGGACAGAAAGGTAGGACATAATTTTTTTAAAATAAACTTTTTTGGCAGGAAATATTTGTTTTACAAATTTTACCCTACATTTCTGCCCTTGTGAGATGACCAAGTTAGCTAACACATTAAAACACACATAATAAAATCACATATCCAGACCCGTGTTTTTCTAAGCTGAGTTAGTGTAAACTAGCTCACAGTTTTTTAGCATCCAGCTCACACATTTTTGTCTTCGCTTGGGAAGGAGGGCTCCAGAGCAAACTAATTTATGCAGTAGCCAACTCGCTCACTCATGACTTTAATGCCAGCAGCTCACAAAGTAGAATTTTTTCTGACAAGACTCCATAGCTTAGAGGGAGCACTGATCCAGACCATTACAACTAACAAGAAACACACCATTAAAACAATTAGAACCACAGCTACGATACATAAAAAAACATACAAACAGCAATTAAAACACTTGGTGGAAAGGAGGGATCCCTGAGGGAACACCAAACCAAACCGAAGTGTCTTGAATTGCTGGTGGAAGATGGTAGCAGAAAGGGACAGATGAGTCTCCCTGTAGAGAGTGTTGTGTTTCACAGCCAATGCAAAAGGCCCCGAGCCGGTAAGTCACAGAAAGGCTTCCAGCGTCTGGGTCTGGTGGACAGTCCCAACTATAGTCAGGTCCCCATGTCAGGAAGGACATAGGAGCCAGCAGTTTCTCCACGTGTGAGCACTTACTGCCACATTCAGTTCTGCCTTCACCTCTTTTCCCTTTGATGCTCTGGCAACATAGATCAGAAGACTCCCTCCTCCTCCTCCTCCTCCTCCTCCTCCTCCTCCGCAGTGGTGGGTTGTAATTCCTGGGAAGAGTCCATGCTTGTAAATCTTGGCAGAGTGCCCATACTTGTTGATAGCTCCCCTTGGGGGAGGGCCTGCATCTGTTGACATTCCAGGCATTTCTTCAGTCAAGGGGTCAAGGCATTCCTCTCCTGCTTCCGAGTCCTTGTCAGACTAACCACTGGCTTGACCTGGCTGAGGCACTGGAGAGACTGACTGAGCTGAACGGTGCGCCATGACAGAAAGAGCTCCAGCATTTTGGGACCACAATCAAGAAAGCCCTCTCCCAGGTTGCCACCAGCCCTAATCTCAAAGCAGAGCCTTGGAAGTTGGCCATAGTGGAGTAGGTGGTCCTTAAGTTTTGCTGGTCCCAAACCATATAGGGCTTTAAAGGTCAACACCAGTACCTTGAATTGTGGACCAAGGCTGGAATGATTCCCTTCCCATGACCTATTCTAGTCAACATCCTGGCTGCAGCATTCTGTTCTGATTTATGTTTCCAAACACTTTTTCAAGGGCGGCCCTATGCAGAGTACATCGCAGGAAGCTGATCTAGGTGTATGGGCCAGGGAATTCAGTCTCTTTGCAAAACAGAAGCAAATGCTTTGAATGAAGTACTGTAAGGTGGCTTTGACGTAAATGGCCCATGTTAGCTTGATCCCATCATTTTTCAGAAGCTAAGCAGGGTCAGCCCTTGCTAGTATTTGGATGGGAGACCACCAGTGAAGTCCAGGGTCATGATGCACAGGAAAGCAATGGTAGACCACCTCTCTCAGTCTCTTGCCCTGAAAACCCCACAGGGTCGCAAGTTGACTGTGACCCAATGGCATTTTACACACACATATTGTAAGATATGTACTATTGATTTATATTATAGTTAAATGTTCAAAATCATAGATTGTTTAGGAAATATCATGTATTGGGTGTAACTCTAAGGGGATGGTCACATGTGCGAGATAATGCGGGGGGGGAGTGAGGCTATTTCCTCTGGAGGAATTTGACCCACAGTTGCATGATCACACAGTCCTTTGAAGCTGTGGGGGCAGCCCACCACTGCATGATCAAACAACTGCGGGTGAGTCGGGTTTGTGGGTTTTTTTGCTGTTTGTTCCCGATGCACTTAAACAGGGAATCAGTGAATCACATCTCAGCACTGGGGGCTCCCTCTGGAATGTGCGATGATGTGCATACTGAGAAGGGGGGAAAAAACAACGGCGTGGAATCGGGATGGCCTGATCAGACCGTTCTGACACCATGTGAGCACACTGGAGCGATCAGACAGGGGAAAGTCCATCTGTGGCCCGTAGCAACCCATTTGCTACTGGACTTTCCCCAGTGTCTTTTTACTCTGCCTCTGCAGCAGAGCAAAACAGGTTGCCGATGGGTACGGGTACGGGGTGCTTCCCCGGCATTCACACCTATGGCACGGCTAATTGTGCGTGTGATCGCGCCCTAAGTTTTATTTAAAAATATGGGTTGGGGTTTTGGAGGGAGGGGGTTGCTTTGTTGTATGTTTTTTCACCAGCACAGAGTCCAGGCTAGATGCGAAACAAGGAATCTGTGCTTAGGATCCCTCATAGCTTGCCTTTCCATATCAAAGCTGCCATGATTTAATCCTGGAAGTTGCACTGGGGAGAGGTTCTCCTTCCTCTCTCAAGCCAGCTCCCTGATCTATATCCTACTCCCCCACCCTCAAGGGTTATTAACTGTGCCGATGGGACCCGAAATGCAGAATGATTACGTACGAACGCAGGCACGCCAGGAGTTAGGTGTAGAATGCCCCACTTGTGGAGGGAATGAAAAGGTAATTCTGGTCATATTTCAGAGGTTAACTTAAGAGTTAGTTTAAAATGAGGATTCCTTCAGAGCACTTTGTGTGAGGTGGGAAGGCAGAAAAAGAAGGCATATGCTGGGAAACCAGCAACTTCTGTGCCTGTTCAGCTCGGGTTGCCAGCTCTGGGCTGAGAGATACCTGGAGATTTCGGAAGCGGAACCTGGAGAGAGCAGGATTTGGGGAAGGGAGAGATCTCAGTGGGGTATAAAGCCACAGTCCACCCTCCAAAGCAAGCACTTTCTCCTGAGGGAATTTCACATTACCGAGACTCTGTCAGTTTGAAGCCGTTTCTGATTCGTCTTGAAGTAAACCGGTACAGGGCTGCCATTTCACACATGGCTTTCCCTGACCGGAAAAGAGCCGAATCAGAAGCGGTTTGGCAATTCAGATTGCACCGCTTTGTTTTCCCGCCATGCCTTTTTTAAAAAAAAAATGTTCGCTTTAGAGCGCCATAGCGCTATAGTGCTATAAAAACAACACTGCAGGCATTCCAATGGGGTTGCTATGGTGCTATTGCGCTATAGCGCTATAGAGCTCTAAAGCGAACGTTAAAAAAAAAAAGCCAGAGATCGCCCGCGCGGGCGAAAAAAGGCGGGAAAAAAGCGTATCGGATCCGGGAGAAGAAACTGACGACTACTTGGAAGTGGTTGACAGGTAAAACGCTTCAGCCCCGTTTCCTGAACGGGACAGAAGCGATTCTGTGTGAAATTACAAATATATTCCGGTAGGGAACCGGTTCTAAAACGGTTCTGTCTGAAATGCCAGACCAGAAACCGTTTGGGAACCGTTCCTCTTCCAGATTATATCATCTGTCTGAAATTCCCCTCGGTCTTCTGAAGATCAACTACAATGGCGGGAGATCTCCAGGTGCCAGCTGGGGATTGGCAACTCTGGGTTGAACTGTGGGGTGCCGTGATGCTGTGTGCTGTTGGAAAATGAGGATTAACAAATTTAGCTTTATATGGGGCAGTGGGTTTTGAAGAAGAAACTGTATCATGTATGTTATGAGTATATCTATCACACATTTATACCACACCACGCACAGTTTCCTCTTCAAAACCTATCTCTCTAAAATCTATCACACACACAGACACATATATATTTCCATAATTTGTATGTTTGTGCCAACTTGTTATATGTGGGCACATGGCAACTGCTCTGTATTGTTCATGTATATGTTTTCACAGATGCAGGCACACCAAGTATGATGTCAGATGTGAGACACAATGGACCACCGGTTGTTCCTTTAGTTTTCTATGGAACAGCCTGTGATATCACCGGAGCGAATAATTCTATATTTGGCTGTTGGAGATGTCAACTGCAAATCTCATAAAATGCAGCAGATGCCCTCCCTGGCCCGCTGCCATTAGTGCATCTGGGGACTTATTTACTGGTTTTTGAAAGAATCGGTAGAGAAAAGAAGGCCAAAACAAATATCCTTATTTCTCCTTTATTTTGTGCATCTTAATTCAAGCAGGACCTGCATATTTTACTTCTAGGGCTTCTCCTGCTGCTGCTCCATGTTAATAATTCCTTTTTTTATTGCACAACTGTAGGATAACTCAGGCTTTAGGTTCTGCTCTTCTGCACATAAAAACCATTTGAGATCTGCTTCTAGACTGTTCATAATTTTTAACATGCCGAATTTCTATTACACCTTTCCTCTCATCCCAGCACTATGGATTTTCTTTTTTAAAAACAAGTTCTGTTATAGGTGTTTCCATCTCTCCGTACTGAATATGTCTTGTTTCCTTCTATATGAAAAGTGGTGTTTACTCTTGACTTCCGGGAGATGCAGCACCACTATCTTGGGTCCATTTTAAAAATTTAATTCACTTATACCTTGCCTTTCTCCGCAATGGGGACCCAAAGTAACTTACATTGTTCTCCTTTCTTCCATTTTATTCTCACATCCACCCTGTGAGGTAGGTTAGGCTGAGAGTGTGCAACTGGCTCAGCATCACCCAGCAAGCTTCCATGGCAGAGTGGAAATTCGAACCCGAATCTTCCAGATACTAATCCAATACTTTACCCACTATACCACTCTGGCTCTCGTTTTACATCTTGTTTTACATTTCAAACAACAGTTCGAGACCCGGGTGCTGCATGACAGAGTGAGCTCCTGTCTCTGGCCTCAGCTCCTGCCAACCTAGCAGTTCGAAAGCAAGAAATTGCAAGTAGATAAATAGGTACCACTTCAGTGGGAAGGTAACAGCGTCCTGTGCAACTCGGTGTTTAGTCATGCTGGCCACATGACCACGGAGAAGTCTTCGGACAGCGCTGGCTCTTCGCCTTGGAAACGGAGATCAGCAGCACCCCCTAGAGTGCTGGCTTTCGAGCAAGGGAAACCTTTATCTTTACCTTTTAACAGCTGTTTGCCTCCTCCCAGAATTACTTCCTAAAGTAGCCATGACCCCAAGTCTCATTGTTAACCAAGGCTCCATCTACAGATCACAAAGTCCTTGTGTTTCATGGGGAGCAACATGAAGACTTTGTCTCACACATGTGGTGGGAGTTTTTTTGTGCTTCCTGGAAACACAACAGCTCTTTTCTGTTTGCCATCACAGCATACAGGGAGAAGGGGCCCTCTTTCTGTCCTCAAGCCACTATTGCCTCTGTTGTGAAACTTGCATGTAGTTATGTCAGTAAGGTGATTTTTTATAACGGAAGCACCTGTGGTGTTCTGTGGATACTGAAACAGCATGTGGAGGGGGGGGGCACGCTGACACCCCTTCTCCCTGTGTACTGTGGTAGTAAAAAGAACCCACTCCCCTGAAGAGCATGATGGTGACACTTTGGGTTTCAGCCGGAGGAGAAAGGCGAGACAGTCATACTGTATCAGCTGAAATCCTTTCACAGTAACACTCCAGTCAATCCGGGTCAGTAGACTTCAGCATTTTAAAAAGGGGATAGAAGAAGAAGAAGAGAAGAAGAAAAGATTGGATTTATACCCCACCCTTCACTCAGAGTCTCAGAGTGGCTCACAAACCCCTTTCCCTTCCCCTCCCCACAACAGACAGTAGGTGGGGCTGAGAGACCTCTTTTGAGAACTGCTCTTTCAAGGACAGCTCTGACAGAACTATGGCTTGCCCAAGGTCATCCAGCAGCTGCAAGTGGAGGAATGGGGAATCAAACCCTATATTAGAGTCCTCACACTTAACCACGACACCAGACTGGCTCTTATAAGGTCCAACTTCCCTGTGCGTAGCTGAAGCATAAGGAAGGACAAAAAGCCTTCCTCAGCTTGTTCTCCCTTGGCATGCACATACCGATAATCGGCAACATAACAATGCAATCGTTTGGCTTACGCGCCAATTAATCTTTTCTCCATCTGCGCCTATGAGACCAACGATGCAAATATTGTCCTTGTGCCTCTGGAGTCTTATACGCACTATTTGTTAGGCTGAAGAACAGATCGGAATATTGTAATAGCAAGCCTTCTTCATGGGACGAATTAGCAATTGAAATACATTTGTATTTCCTTGGGGGGGTTGTAGACACGAGGACCCTATGTCTGATAGAACTAAGGCTGGGTCCGGATTACTTTTTGGCCAGGAGTGGACTCAATATTCTCAAACTCTCATCTGCCACTTTTTTTTTTTTTTCCCCTTGCTGAGACATCTGTCGAGATGACATCACCAGTGGCTGTCATGCTTTCCTTCACTCCCACATGGCAGTTCTAACTTGGCACGTGCAGCCAAACACAAGATGACAGCAGGGAACTGTACTGCGTAGACAATGCCGCTTTTAAATCCGTCCGGGGCTCGTGGTGTGCGCAGCGCATGGATCCATTGTGTCAGCATGGCGGAAGAACAGCCGCGGCCACCGCACTGAGCCGCTCTTCCTTCTCGTCAAGAAAAGGAGGCCGACAAGCCCAGGGACACAACAGATGAGAGGCAGGGATACCCCCTTGTTCGGATCTTCCCATGTTTTTTTAAAATGCTGATAGATGCTGGATGGATATTCACACACACGCCCCATTCGGATCCCGATTGCAGTGCAGAGAAAGGCGGGGGCGGGGGGGGGCCCTACTTGCTCCTGTGTCGTTTTGCTGACCAAGACCACCCCCAGCTGTGCACTGTTTCCTTTCAAAGAAAAATAATATAGATTCTTCCCCCCCAACTTTGAGAGCTGTGTGTAGGGTCAGGGTTGTTTCCATTGATTGAAATGGAATAGTTAAACTCCCCCCCCTGCTCCATGCAGCCCTGATCTCCATCAGCCCCTCACCCACAGGTTTCTATATTGCCTAATATGCAAAGGAGTTCCTGTTACAAAAAGAGCCCTCGTAAGATCTATTTCTCTTTTTGGGTTATTTATTTATTTATGTCCTTGTTTGTATTGTGCCTACCTCTCCCATGGGTACCCAGAGCAGCTTATAGTATTATTCTTTCTTCCTCTGCCTTTTCCTCACAACAACAACCCTGTGAGGAGAGAGTGACAGGCCCAAGGTCACCGAGCCAGCTTCCAGGGCAGGAGGGTGTGTGCGCGAATGCTGGTCTCCTAGATCCTGGTCCTATGGCCTCTCCCAAACTGTACTACAATGCTTGAAAGGAGGTAGATGGGGTCTAAGGATAGGAGTCTCACAGATTAGGGCACATAAGTCTCCAGTTCTTTTTTTATATATATATATACACATACATACACAATATACAATTTTTATATATATATATATACATACACATACAATATACAATTTATATACACACACACACACACACACAATAAAGTTTATTAGTTTTCATTAACAATACGAATCTCAAGTACCTGTATGAAAGATATTAAAAATTTGTAGTACAAATTCATAAAAATAACATTTAACAAGGAAGTTTGCAGTACAACATTTGAGGCAACATGAATATACAGTGAAATTTGTTAAGCATAGGTTTTTCCAGGGGTCATTTTGTAGAAAAAGAGCTGCAGGAGCTCATTAGCATAAGGTATGCTAATGAGCTAATAGGCCATTAGCTCATTAGCATACGCCACACCCCCAACATCACCGGAAGTGATGTCAGAAGGGGAAGCAAAGGGGGGAAGAAATCTTCAAAAGCCTCCCCTTCCCTTCCCCAGCCAGCCTGCAGGGGGGGAGAGTGAAGTGTTGGGCCACAGGAGGAAACAGGGAAGGAAAGAGAGAGAGAGTAGAGAGAAGGAAAGAAGGAAGGAAAGAGGGAAAGAAGGCAGGCAAGAGGGGATAAAAAGGGAGAAGGAAAGAGGGAAAGAAAGAGAAGGACAGAAGAAGGGAAAGGGGAAAAGGAGAGCACAAAAGGAGGGAAAGAGAGAAGGGAAGAAGGAGGAAAAGAGGAAAAGGAAAGAAAAAAGGAGGGAAAGAGAAAAAGGAGAGAAGGAAAGAAGGGAAAGAAAGAGAGAGAGAGAAGGAAAGAAGGAGGAAAAAGGAAAGAAAGGAAAGGAAAGGAAAGGAAAGGAAAGGAAAGGAAAGGAAAGGAAAGGAAAGGAAAGGAAAGGAAAGGAGGGACAGAAAGAGGGCAAAGAGATGGGGAGAGGGAGGAAGCCCCCCCACCCCCCAAATCCCTCACTTACCTCTATCAGTGCTTTCCCCCAGGCCACAGCGCTCGATCACGGGCCCAGGGAGGCCAGTGATGGGCCTCTTTGGGCTGCCCTGGGGCCACAGTGCTGGAGCATGGGTCCTGGGAGGCGGGCGACAGTCCTCTTCGGGCCACCCCGGGGCTGCAGCAGCACTTCGGTGCGGGGAGCTGGGGGCGGGGCTTGCCGCCACCGCCATTTGTCCCAGTGCCTGGGCTGCTGGAGCGGTGTTCCGGTGTGCTCCGGCCCCAAAAGACCCCTGGTTTTTCTCTAGGATTGCCAACAATAGAGAAAAATACCAATAGGCTTTGTAGAACTTTAATCATCACTACCATAACCATAAGTCATCGATCACTTTAGGGATGTCCTGTTGTTTGGATAGGTATTCTAAGATAGGGAACCATATTGATACAAATGTGTTGGAGGTGGGAATCTTATCATACCAAGTAAGAGTATCCAAGAGTTTAGCTATAATATACAAATCCCACATCTTTTTATGCCATTGTGAAAGAGTGCGTGTCATTGTCGTTTTCCATTGTGTGGCAATGACAGTCTTAGCTGCCTAAAGCATTGTGGAGATCCTTTCTATGATGGAGGATGAAGAACCGTGATCAGCCCATCCGTTCAAAAACAAATGATCACGTTTAGGGAATCAGTCTCCAGTTCTAACACTTGTATTACTGACATTGTTTTTTCCCTCCAGTTGAACCAAAACAGATGATAACCAGGAACTAACTCATCATTCTTTTGATATGTTAAAAAAGTGTCCTCACTATTTTGCATGCTAATTTAACAAACCACCCCTATTATACAACTATGATATGTAATCCCATTTCATCATCTGACGAAGTGCACGTGCACACAAAAGCTCACATCTGAATGAAACTTCATTAGTGTCTTAAAGGTGCCCCCACTGGACTCCAACTGTATATTGCTGCCTGCTTCACATCTCCATGGACCAGAGGTAGAATCAGGGCTATTTTGGGGCAGGAACGCACAGGAATGGAGTTCCAGCTGGCTCCTGAGTTGGCCACGCCCAGCAGAAACTCATTAGCATAATAGACCACACCCAACAGCAGAAACTTATTAGGATTGGCTACATTAGGGGTTTGTGGCCTAACATGCAAAGGAGTCCCTGCTACAAAAAAAAGCCCTGGGTTTTGACAACAAATAAGGTAAACAGAATAAGAAGCAAAAGGTGGGTGTGGCTGGATGACCACACTTCTGGCAACATGGGTTGTGTGGCCTAATATGCTAATGAGTTCCTGCTGGGCTTTTTCTACAAAGAAAGCCCTGGGTAGAACCATTCTGAGGCAGCTCTGAGATGTACAATAGCATAAGTTATGGTGACCAAACTAAGTATGAGAGGAATTCCTATGCGGGTCAACACTGCAGATGCAATCTTTTGCAAGTTACTTTGTTCCAAGCCTTTAAAAAAAAATCAGTGGGTTTACTTGGAGTGACTTTGCATAGGACTTCTCCGGGAATGTTTGGGGCATTTTTTGGCCCATGCCTAATTCTAAGCACAATAAATTCTCCAAGCAGCATTCCCAGTGATGATGTAGCTGGCAGTGTTTGCTTTACTGTGTTCTGATAACATCATTTCTTCTAAGACAAAGAAAGATTGTGCCAGCTTTCGGGGGGGGGGACAGCAAGTGCTGCTGCTACAGAGCAGTTCATTGTGTGCTGTACTTTTAAAGCAGCCATGGAGACTGTCCCAAGAAGCATAGACACCACTCCAGGAAGGGTGAAGTGGCATCATGGAATGTTCATAAACATTCTGAGTGCTCAGAGGAAGCTGTCAACAATAGGATGTATATTTTAAATGCCACTTCTGTGAGGAAAGTGAAAAGTCAGTTTGACTAAGCACAACTTAAGTTTTATCCCATCTGTTTCATCGTTATGGCCTCATTAATGCCTTTATGACGTGCATTCAGGCTTGCTTTTTACTGCTGTGGCATTCTAATGGTTTTATAACTGTTAAATGGGGAGGGGTTTTGGACCCTCCATGCCCTTTACTATAGCTAAAAGACTTATATTACAACATTGGAAAGACAAAAGCCCATGTCCAATAAATCAGTGGATCAGGGACCTCAGAACTCTGTCATCATTTGAACACATGGCATATAGACATCAATTGCATATGGTCTTATTTTTAGATATTTGGAAATTGTTTATAGAAACTTAGGTATAGATCCACCACCACTGTTGTTATAATTTTGCCTGGTCTTTATGTTACGGTTTTTGTTTTCTTGTTTTTTAAAATCTTACTTGGTTGCTGGATGTTTAGTCTCCCCACACGTGTTCTTTTGTTCAGTTTTTTTGTTTAATAAAGAAATTTAAAAATCGGGATGGTTTTAGTGAGAAGGTCGGTAGTTCGGCAGTTTGAGACCCTAGTACCGCATGATGGAGTGAGTTCCCATCTCTGGTCCCAGCTCCTGCCAACCTAGCAGTTCGAAAGCACGAAATTGCAGGTAGATAAATAGGTATCAGTTCAGTGGGAAGGTAACAGCATTCCGTGCACCTCGGCGTTTAGTCATGCCGGCCACATGACCACGGAAATGTCTTTGGCCAGCGCTGGCTCTTTGGCTTGGAAACGGAGACGAACACTGCAACCCTAGAGTCAGATTCGACTGGCTTTCGAGCAAGGGAAACCTGTACCTTTTTACAGTAGATTTTATTGTTCATTTTATTATGTTTACTGATTATTGCTATGTTTAAGTTTTGATTGTTGTGATTTCACTCTAAGAAGCCTCATGCATATCTCTGGAGAGATGGCATGTTCATGCACTAAATAAAAGGCACAGGGCCTGGGAGAGCCATGTGCTGTTGTTTGGGGGAAGAAGAGGCAGGGCAAATCATAGGTCGGGAACCTGAACAGGAAGGTGGACAAGAGGTAGGGTGGCTGAGATTAGGGGTTAGGGAAGGAAGTTGGTTGAAAAACAGAGATCTCAGAGAAGAATATTCTTGGGGAGAGACTGTGGCTTAGTGGTAAAGCATCTTCTTTGCATGCCGAAGGCCCCACGTTCAGTCCTCAGTTTTTTAGTGAAAAAAGACCAGGGTAGTCAGTGATGTGAAGGACCTCTGCTTCAGGCCCTGGAGAGCTGCTGCCTGTCATGAGTAGACAGTGCTGCCCTGGATAGACCAGTGGTCTGACTCAGTCTAAATCCGCTTCATGTCTTCACGGGGCAAAGGAAACACAGGTCTTGAGGGAGAGGGGCTGAGGAGGGAAGAAGGGACTAAAGGAGAGACACACACTCCGCTGGTTGACACAAGCAGGCCAACCACTTGATTTCTTATCTCTTAATGACTTGCAGTTGCAAGAGTGAAATATCTCCACTGAAAAATATTTGACTTTGAGGTGGCGCAAGGTGATATGAAAGTTCTGCCTGTAGGGTTTGTTCCCCAGTTGCTTATTCATACATGCAGCTTATCAGTGGGGTATTGGGGTGCTATAAGGTTATCTCCCATGTTGTTTAATATCTGTGTTAGGCCCCTTGATGAAATTGTCCAAAGTTTCGGAGTAGGTTGTCATCAACAGGGCTATTTTTGGGCAGGAACACACAAGAACGGAGTTCTGGCTGGCTCCCGAGTTGGCTATGCCCAGCAGGAACTCATTAGTATAATAGGCCACACCCCAAAGCAGCATTAGGATTGGCTACATTAGGGGTTTGTGGCCTAACATGCAAAGGAGTTCCTGCTACAAAAAAAGCCCTGGATTTTGACAACAAATAAGAAGCAAAGGTGGGTGTGGCTGGATGACCACACTTCTGGTAACATGGGGTTGTGGCCTAATATGCTAATGAGTTTCTGCTGTTCGGGCTGGCTTATTATGCTAATGAGTTCCTGCTGGGCTTTTTTTGTAGATAGATCAATATACTGATGTAGGGTTGCCAGGCCTCCACTGGGGGTGTGGGAACCCCCAGTTTTGCAGGGCACTTCCCACCCCCAACTGGCCCCAAAGGTGACATGGCAACACTCTAGTTTTTGGGCAAAACTCTATGGTTTCTAAAAGTGGTAGAGTAGGAACAAAGTGAAGCTGAATCCGAGTGAGATGGAAGTGGGGGTTGGTCCTCCTGCCATTGATGGTTTTGCTGAAAGAATCTTAAGAGCCGGGGAGTCTTGGTGGATCCTGGTCTTCTGTTGGAGCAGCAGGTGCCCAGAACAGCAAAAATGCTTTTCCCCCCAGCTACATGTAGTTGGGAAGCTGGCTCCCTCTTTGCAGACGCCTGATCAGGCCATGCTGATCCATGCCTCAGTAACCTTGAGACTGGATGAGGGTAACACACCATACACAGGGCTACCCTTGAAGACTATCTGGAAAATGTAGGTGGCACAAAGATGCAGCAGCTTCCTTGTTATCTGGGCTAGCTGAAGGAATTGTATTCATCCTATTCAGAGATCCCTTCGGTGGCTGCTGATGAGTTTCCAGGTCCAATTCGAGGTGTTGGTGTTAAGAACATAAGAGAAGCCAATGTTGGGTCAGGCCAGTGACCTATCCAATCCAACACTCTTGTCACACAGTGGCCAAAAATACCAGGTGCCATCGGGAGGTCCAGCAGTGGGGCCAGGACACTAGAAGCCCTCCCACTGTTGCCCCCCCCCAAGCACGAAGAATACAGAGCATCCCTTGCACCAGACTGAGAGTTCCTATCTATACCTTGGAGCTAATAGCCACTGATGGGCCTCTGCTCCATAGGTTTATCCAGTTCCCTATTGAAGCTGTCCATGCTTGTAGCCACCACCACCTCCAGTGGCAGTGAATTCCATGTGTTAATCACGCTTTGGGTGAAGAAGTACTTCCTTTTACCCGTTCTAACCCGACTGCTCAGCAATTTCATTGAGTGCCCACGAGTTCTTGTACTGTGAGAAAGGGAGAAAAGGACTTCCTTCTCTGCCTGCTCTATCCCATGCATAATCTTGTAAACCTTGATCATGTCACCCCTCATTGCCTGACACTCAGACTGGCAAGCAGTCGACATGAGCTGTGTGGTGATGGAAAGGGGTGGAGCAGGGGGTGGAACACTACCACTGTCCTACAGGTGATTGCCTCCTGCCGAGAACCTGGTTGTCACCATCTGCTGCGGTGAGAGGCCATCAGCCTGAAGCAGCTGCTCTGGTTGCCCCATAGCTGAGAACACCCCTGTTCTTGCTGGGAGGAAAAGGTGAAGCCTTCCAGTAGTCCTTCTTCCTCTGGCTGATCACTAGGCTAGAACATCCTTCTGCTTTTTTAGCTGACCATTCCAGCAACCCGGAAGGAGGCAGACTTCAATAGGAAATTTTCTCAACATCAGATTTGAGTCTCAGGGGCTATTGTCTCAGAGATTTCAATCCTGTGCACACCTGGAAGTAAGTCCTGTTGAACTATGTGGGGTTTACTTCTCAGTAGACCTATTTAGGATTATTCTCTAACGTTACCATCCTAAGCACAGTAAGAATTTGGCCCTTCTAAGTCCATTGAAGTCGATAGGTTCAGAAGGGTGCAATTCCGTTTAGGGTGGCAGTGTTAGTCTTCCAAGGCAGTTGGAGATTTTTATCACTGTTTCTGAAAAAAAAAATATTTTGTTAGTCTTCTCAAATTTTTATGAAGTATGCCAGCTTTGCAAATATCACGGCTGTAAATTCCTCTTTCTACAAGCAATCTCAGTTCTTGCAAAGGTATTAATATAGTTGTACATCATGTCTACCTATTGAAAACAGCAGGTATTTACAATACAGTACAGTAAGTAGGGTTAAAAGGGATATTATATCCTTTCATGTGCCCAATTGACCCTTTCCCAATACTACTTAATATTTTTTCATGTCTTCTATCGATGGTGTTCATTGTACTGCATGGGACCATGTGGTAATATTTGTGCATAGATGTGGTTCCATATGTGGCTGAATGCCTGCATCGAAGGCAATAAAAACTTAAGTGGGGCTCAATATCTGAAATGTTTGCAAAGATGTTTGGGATTGTTTACCAGTATCTCACCAGAACTGGATTTCTATCAAATGTTTGCAAAGATGTTTGGAGTTGTTTACCAGCATCTCATGAAGGCTTGTGCTTAGAATTGTTTGTACGCTGTGGTGTTTATGCTGTTTTATGTTGTTGTAAGTTGACTTTAATGGATGGTGGTTTTACCAAGTGCGCAAGTGATTGTTGTGCGCGTGTGTGTTTGTTCTGTGGTGGTTTTGTTTTTGTGTTTTTGTTTATCATATTTTTTTTGTTATGTTTATGTTAGTTTACTGCTTAACTTTTAAACTTGGTTTTTCCTCTGTATGGTTACTTGCTTTGGTCAGGTCTCTAGAAATACAGCAATATAGATCCAAATAAATAACAGATGTCCCAAGCCAAGTGAATGCATTGCTGGGATATACTGCTACATTATTTATTGGGATTATAAATTCACAGCAAGAATGGAACCTTTTCAATGTTCAGAGAGGTTCACTGAGTTTTCCCAGTGGTTGTATTTTTTTTAATCAAAGACTGCTTCAGAAGCATCAGAAAGATACATGGTCTTAGAGGGAAGGACTCATGCCCAGGATGGAATTTACCATTCCCAAAATGGAATAGTCTTTCAAATGAGAATTCCAAAATGCCGATTTTACTTTAGGAGTCCACCTCCACCGAAACTCTTTTAGGTGTCTATAATATGAATAGCAACATTAACAAAGCTATAAATATATCTTATAAGCATTCCCCCCCCACCCCCCAATCGGACTGGCTGCCTTCCATGCAGCCTGCTTACCAGAAATCTCTCTTTAATTGTTATTGCTGTTACGGTGATGCATTAGCACATCTCGGTGGACAAATGCACTTTGTATTTCAGAAGCAAAAGAATGCAAACTCTGGTCTTTGTGCAGAATGACTTGGAGCTGCAAAGAAGGCTGAAAGCAGATGTTAAAAGTTTGGGGCTGGAGTTGTGCTTCGAAAGGGTTCCAGAAAAGGTCTGAAGACCACCCTTCCACTGTCCACAAGCAGAATTCCATAGACTTCGAGCCGTTTTTCAGTGCAGAGCCATTGACCTTGTCATTTACACAATTATTCCACGGGGGAGAGAAAAAAGTAGCAGAGGCACCTGCCTGTTTTACTTATTTTTCACAGTGGGTGCAACATTTCTTTGTCCCTGCCTTTTACAAGGCACTTCATCTGAGAAACCCTTACTATGTTAGACTTACAATACAATCCTGTGCAGGTTTACTCAGAACTAAGCTCCACTGTGTCCTGTGGAAATGACACACAGGCAAACGTACACAGGGTTGTAGTCTTAGGGCTCTTTTTGTAGCAGGAACTCCTTTGCATATTAGGCGGCACGCCCCTAATGTAGCCAATCCTCCAAGAGCTTACAGTAGCCCCTGTAAAAAGAGTTCTGTAAGCTCTTGGAGGACTGGCTACATTAGGGGCGTGTCGCCTAATATGCAAAGGAGTTCCTGCTACAGAAAGAGCCCTGGCCTTAGAGAACTCGTCCACACAAACATTTGCTGTCAAGTCCCAGACAACTTATGGCGACCCTGTAGTGCTTTCAATGCAAGAGACATTCAGAGGTAGTTTGCCTTTGCCTGCCTCTGCATAGCGACCTTAGACTTCCTTGGCGGTCTCCCATCCAGATACCAGCCGGGGCAGATCCTGCTTTACTTCCAAGATCTGATGAGATTGGGCCAGCCTGGGCCATCCAGAACACAGCACAAAACGTACACGGACTTGCAGATAGCTACCTGACTGGTCACCTGTGACGATTCTGAAAATTGCCCTATAGGTGACTAACAGTGCTGTCTTAAGCACAGTGACAGCTTTCTAAAGCCACTGAATTCAATGGGCCTAGAAGGGTGCGAGGCAGAGTTCCCTCTAAGATGATTTAGTGTGAGCTAGCTCACAGTTTTTTTAGCCTCTGGCTCACACATTTTTGTCGTAGCTCAGGAAGGATGGGCTCTAGAGCAAACTAATTTATGCAGCAGCCAAATCGCTCGCTCACAACTCTAATGCCAGTAGCTCTCAAAGTAGAATTTCTGCTCACAAGACTCCACAGCTTAGAGGGAGTATTGGCGCAACTCACATTAGGATTACACTGTAAGCAGAGAAGATTTTGATAACTGGAAGAGAGCTTTTAGCCATGGATACACTCCAACTAATTAACACATGAATTTGTCAGTAAATAAGCTAGAAAAACGTAGGGACTTGTTTTGTAAAGATGTTGAAAGTGAGAGAGCATGATGTGTATCTAGGTTTTAATTTAGTGGCACAGAATACTCCAGGCTCTTATGGTTCTAGCCATAAACTATGTTGATTTCCACGTTATTCACACGATCCTCTGGGCAGTTTCCAGGAAACCATCTTTTGGATTCTGGGGAAATGTGGTGGAAAACCTGGAATCAAAAGGAATTGATAGAACAGCAGCACCAGGAGGGGAGAAGAGGCTGGCCCTCTCCTGGCCCAGGCAGTAAAAGGATCGAGAGATCTTTTCTTGATTTACTATGGCTGTTTTTAGTCAGTGGAGTGGCTGGTCTGGTTAATGGCAAATGAGATTCTGACAAACTAACCAGTTGTACTCTGAAGAATTTAATAGTCCTGTTGGCATTCGCAATCGCTGTCATCCCAACATACAAAAGTTAGACAACAGCAGAGCCTTTCTTTCTTTCTTTCTTTCTTTCTTTCTTTCTTTCTTTCTTTCTTTCTTTCTTTCTTTCTTTCTTTCTTTCTTTCTTTCTTTCTTTCTTTCTTTCTTTCTTTCTTTCTTTCTTTCTTTCTTTCTTTCTCTCTCTCTCTCTCTCTCTCTCTCTCTCTCTCTCTCTCTCTCTCTCTCTCTCTCTCTCCCTCCCTCTCTCTCTCTCCCTCCCTCCCTCCCTCCCTCTCTCCCTGTCTCCCTCCCTTCCCTTTCAGAAAAAAAGAGGTGCTGGAACTCTCAGGAGGGAAATGAAATTTTCAATCTGTCTACTGAAAACTTGTGAACTTTTAAACATTTTTAAAAGAGTTTTGTCAAAGAGGTTCTGGAACTCCGTTCTGGCACGTCCCCCCCCCCAAAAAAAGCCCCGGGTAGTAGTGCTGGGGATTTAAGTACAAGTGATGTTCTGTTTAGTCCCGGATACCATATCTGCCTGGAATGACCACTGCCCTGCCAGCTCTCGAGGCCAGCAAACAATGTAATAATAATCCCTTGCTGAAATAAAGTGCTCATACCCATATCAAGATGAGGCTGACTGGAAGCAGAGGTGAAGAATCTGTGCTTATGAGTCAAGGGCATTGCCTGCCAAGTCCTAACCTAGTGGGATGATGTGGAACCAAAATCTGGATCTAACTGTTGGGTAAAATCCAAGAATAGGTTCAAAAACATGGAAGACCATGCAGAGAAGAGATCCAAAAAGATAGTAATGGAAGACGGAACCCTGATGAGATTAGAAGCAATATGATAACGGCAAGCGGTTCTGATGTATAGGCAAAAGCCCAACTTTTTCATTTCTCTCTCTCTCTCTCTCTCTCTCTCTCTCTCTCTCTCTCTCTCTCTCTCTCTCTCTCTCTCTCTCTCTGTGTTTGTGTAGGGAGCCAGCCAACCAATCAGGGTTGCTGATGTTGCAGTTTCTGTTTATTCTAAAGTTCCTAAAGCAAACTCTGTCTATATAGCCTACAATTCCATGCCTTTACTGCAGCGCCATTGTGTTCTGATGTGAGACTCACACTTCCAGATGTTAATGTAGCTCCTATGCTTTTCATAGTACACCATTAGTTAGATTCATGGATGTTGGGAGTGCGTGTTGTAGATAGGGTTGCCTGACAGGAGGGTTGGAAAGGTACAGTGTCACAAGAGATATTTTTTTTAAATGCAATTTTGTGTACTTCCTGGAAGTTCTTACCAGAAGAAATAAACGATAGCTCCAGAAATCACTGGAAACTCTATGGTAAAACCATAGAGATTTTGACAATTCCTAGAGCTACCCTGGAAATGACAAGGAATAGCTCTAGGAATCTGGCAATTCCTAGAGCTATATTTTGTCTCTTCTGGTAAGAACTTCTGTAAGTACTCAAGGCTGCATTTTATTTTAATTTTTCTCCTGCTGCTGTTCCAAGCAGTGATAGGCAACGGGATCTAGGGGCAGGGAATCCCCAGCCCCATAACCAGGAAATTTTCCAGCGGGGGGAATTTGAGGGGCATCGTGTCCCCCTGATGTGGTGATATCACTAGTGATGTCACCATGACTGACTCCTCTTCGAAGAGAGCTGAAAAAGAGTCAGCCAGGTGGCATGGCAGGCAGCAGGGTCAGCTCTCCAAGGGGGCACAGATGCAGTAAGGTTCCAGGGTGGGCTATTCACCATGTCTGCACCTGTGCACCAGCCAGTGAGTCAGATCTCTGAGAGCTCTCCAAGACCTCTTGGAGACCTCTTGGAGAGCCAATGCCCTGGCTGGCACAGGCACAGTGAGGTGCCAGGGCAGGCCATTCTCTGATGGCCTGCCCCAGCGCCTCAGTGACTCTGTGCCAGCTTTAATCGACAGGGAGCCCCTAAAACCCCACTGCAGGTACACTACGGGCTTGGCAGGTCTAGCTATAAGCCCGGGGGGGGAGGGGTCACATCACTAGTTCTGCTAATGAACACTCATTCTAGGAACTAGTGAGCCATCACTTTGTTGGGACCGAGAAAGAACTCAAGAAAAGAACTCGATGGCTTTGGTGGGGAAGAACGTTGTTATGTATAACAGGTACTCTATAATGGGCTACACCACTTGCATTTAAGTGTCCAGCCATACGTCTGTGGTAGAACATGAGTCTTAAGGTCTCAGATTCAACTCCCAGCGTCCTCAGAGTGTTGCTGAGTGCCTTTGGCAGCGACTCCAGACAACACCAGGCTGTATTGACTGATGGTCTGATACAAACAGCAGGAGGAGAAGCTCAAAGTGTTAACTGGAAAGGATCCAAAGCGAAAATAGAAGCTGAAGCTTAATTTGGGTAATGCTGCTATGACTGTTATAAATTCGCCCTTGACTGGAACTTCGCGTTCTTTTGAGTTGCGTTGGCCAGCACGTCCGAATGAATGAAGATGGGAACGGACTTGGGGGCCTGTTTACATCCATTATCTGAGCGGACTCATCCCTTTTTTTGTGCTTCAGTCATTCTTTTGCAGTTCACTGACTTCTTTGATACAATTGCAGCCAATGCTCTTTTTTAAAGCATGAAGCCACATGACGGGCTAAATAAAACGCGACTGCAAAAGCACCAGAAGCGGCAGCAGCAGATCCACCCCAGCATCGTTGTCACGCTGCTGCAAAACAGCAACCTGTTTTTGGGCTATTAGTTAATATTCCTGTGCAACATTGTATCGTGCTATGGAGCGAGCCGTAAATGATGTTTTAAAAAAAGGCAGGATTTTGTGTTCTGTTTTTCAAACTACTAAAATCTGGTACATTCGGCATGAAAGATTGCAAAGTGCCCTTTCAGGGATCCGTTTCAAGTTATGTGGTGGCGGTGGTGGTGGAGGAAAATGCCGGCAAGTCGCAGATGACCTATGGTGACCTCGTAGGGTCTTCAAGGCAAGAGACGTTCAGCAGGTGGCTCGCCATTGCCTGCCTCTGCATAGTGATCCTGGTGTCCCTTGGTGGTCTCCCATCCAAATATTAACCAGGGCTGACCCTGCTTGGCATCCAAGATCTAATGAAATCAGGCTAGCATGGGCCAAATTATGTAGACAACTAGAAACTGTCAGAAGGACTGGTTGATGGAAATGCATCCCACAAATGTAAGTTGCAGCATATTCTGGTAAGATAGGAATGAGTAACCAAAACCTGATGTCTTGGCATACACATGCACAGTAGCAATACTGGCAATGTGCATGATGCTCAAGACATGTGTCTTATGAATGCTTTTAATACGTGCAGCTTTAAGTAGGCTTTTGTTATTTGGATACATGTTATCCTCTTTGAATAAATAGGATGTAGGAGTAGGCAACTCTGGCAGATGTGCTGAGAGGCAACATGGAATCGTACAGCATCCCAGAGTTGGAAGGGGCCACGCAGGCCATCTAGTCCAACCCCTTGGTCAATGCAGGATCAGCCTAGAGCATCCCTGACAAGTGTTTGTCCAGCCGCTGCTTAAAGGCTGCCAGTGAGGGGGAGCTCACCACCTCCCCAGGCAGCTGATGCCACTGTTGCACAACTCTTACTGTCAAAAAGTTTTTCCTAAGATCCAGCCGGTACCTTCCTGTCCTTAATTGAAACCCATGATTGCGAGTCCTGTCCTCTTCTGCCAACAGGAACAGCTCCCTGCCCTCCTCTAAGTGACAGCCCTTCAAATACTTCAAGAGAGCCATCATATCCCCCCTCAACCTCCTCTTCTCCAGACTAAACATTCCCAAGTCCCTCAGCTTTTCCTTATAGGGCTTGGTCTCCAGGCCCCTGGTCAACCTCGTCACTCTCCTCTGCACCCACTCCATTCTGTCCACATCCTTTTTGAAGTGTGGTCTCCAGAACTGCACACAGTACTCCAGGTGCGGCCTGACCAATGCAGTGTGCACTGCGGATTGTTTTTCTTGGCATCTCAGTGCCTGTTGTCCAGCACAAAAACATGGCGGAAGTTGAACATGGAGTGGGCTCAGGTCTGATCTGTGAGTCAAGCAGTGTGGGAGCCAGCAGAGCAACAGTTGTTTATAATTAGAACTGAAGCACATGACTTCTGACTACGGTTGCCATCACTGCCTTGGGTGGCGACAGGGGATGGTGGAGTTTGGAGGCACATATGGTGTCACTTCTGGATGACGCTCTAGGATTTTCCTCTGATTTTATGGTAAAGACCATGGAGACATGGGGAAATCCTTGAGAGTCAATATGGTGGCTGTTTTGGGCATTTTTTCCCTCCCACTCCACAATTTCATGAGGGTGGGGAATTGGGGCAGAGGGCCAGGGGGATTACCTGTTGTGGGTGGGCAAATGGCAAGTTGCTTATCCCTTATCTCACCCTCTTGAAGACAGGCACCATCTATTTAGCCATTCTGCAGTATCATGCCACAGAAAACAAGGAAACCACAGCACCAGCTGTTTTGCTTCCTTGCCAGGACCCTGTTTTTTCCCCTATAGGTGGTATGGGTAAGAAGAAAAAGGAGGCCAATTAGAGATGTGCTTGGGTTGTGTTTGGGAGATATTGTCCAAAGTAGGAGATAATATGAACTGGGCCGATGTGTTAATTCCTGAGGATGCCCCCTCCCCCCCCGAGAATCACACAGGCACTACTGGTGGGTTATAATCAGCTATACAGCTGACCATACCCACCACCACCTGAGTCACCGTGTTCCTGTAAAATCATGCAAAGTAAGGTAAAGGTTTCCCTTGTTCAAAAGCCAGGGAACCCAACTCTAGGGGGTGGTGCTCATCTCCATTTCCAAGCTGAAGAGCCAGCACTGTCTGAAGATGTTTCCGAGGTCATGTGGCCGGCATGACTAAACACCGAGGCGCATGGAATGCTGTTACCTTCCCGCCAAAGTGGTACCTGTTTATCTACTTGCAGTTTCTTGCTTTCGAATGGCTAGGTTGGCAGGAGCTGGGGCCAGAGACGGGAGCTCACTCCATCACGTGGCACTCGGGTCTCGAACTGCCAAACTACAGACCTTCCAGTCTGCAGCTCAGCATCTTAACCTCTGGGCCACCTTCTAATCCTTGTGTCCACTCTTGATACCACCCCTTCTATACTAAATTGCTAACAGACACTTATTCTCATGGGTGGAGTGTATGTAGAGGAAGGGATTATGAGTTGCACAAAGCTCCCGGGACTTCAGTGCCACCTCTGCATACTCTGGGCAGATGCATTGCATGTGTGAACATGGAACAAACCCCGAGATCTAAGTGAGGTGGGTAAGTTGTATCTTCATGTGCTATTGGGATGGAGCTAAACCTGCTCCACCACCTCCCAACCCACTAAACCCAGACAGGGAGTATCTGCACAGCTCCATCCTGGGTTTCCTTTGTTGGTCATAGTAGAATGTAACAGAGTGATGGGGACTGCCTCTGATACCTACCTTTAAAACATCAGTCTTGTTGGTTTCGTTTAGGCCAAACTGGATGGGGCTTAGAGAGGTCTCCAACAGGTAGCTCGTGAGCTACCAGTAGCTCACCAGTTCCTGCAGAGTAACTCTTGAATCCTGTAGAAGTCCCAGAAAAAGATCACAAAAGGAGGTCCAGAGGCAGTCCCCATCACTCCTGTCCTTCTGCAGAAGATGCAAAGCAATAATATTCAGGAGGGCATTTCAATAAAGCAGATTAGAATGGTGGCAGAATAGAAGAGTTCCACAAGGGTATCTTTATAATGCAATCGGATTGTAGTCTACCATAATGGTTATTCTGGTTACTGGTCTGCTTTTCCTCCATGGTCCATATGCCTTTGTATATTCTTTATAATATGCTTTGTCTTAGGCAGTTGGTTGTTCATATTGGCTTTTAATTCTGTACCATTGCGTGGTTCATTGGATGTCTCATGCCGTACGAGTACACTATTTTTCTACGACAACCCTCCTTGAGTCTCAGCAAGAAAGACGGGTTATAAATAAAGTGAACAAATAATACATTGGATTCCCCCTCCCCCATGGCATTTAGCTTATGGCTTCATTTCTGGCATTCTTCCTGGATTATGTTCTGTTTCTAGAACAGAAGAAAACAAGGTAACATGCCAGAGTGGGGAAGTAGTTTGGGATTTATTTACTTTTTTGTTACTTTGAAATAGCTCTCATTTAAAGAAAAGGTTGGTGACCCCTGGCTGAGGCGTTAGGAGAAAACTACCCAAAATACTTGTAGATCGCTAATGGAATTTGCAGTTTAGGAGCAGTGATGGAATTCTGTTCCTTGGAGACTTTCCATAAAAGATGGATAGCCGTGGAAAAATATTATGAATGGAGCAGCATTCAAGTATCTCTTAGTCCTGCCAGATTCAATACAGACAAAGTGGAATTATGTGATTAATTGCTTAGGCAACAGTATGTTGTACTTTTGGCTCCATGAACACATTGTGACTTGTGAAGAAACAACAAACTAGTTTTACAGATGCTCAGTATGAGTTAATATCCAAAGGAGTACTGTACTAATTGTCTTGAGTTTCCAGAAACCCTTTATTTCCAAAGCTGGGTCATGTCTATTTTTTCATTCCTGTCATGGGCTGGGGTGCCAGTCAAAGGGAGTCCAGAACAGGTCAAGGCCAGGAGCCAAGAAGACAGTGCAAAGTCCAAAGCTAAGCCAGGGTCAGGAGCCAGAAACACAGAGCCAAGTCCAAAATCACTAACCAGAAGCATAGTCCAAAGCCAAGCCAGGGTCAGGAGCCAGAAACACAGAGCCAAGTCCAAAATCACTAACCAGAAGTGTAGTCCAAAGCCAGGGGGTCTGAAGGTCTAGGCGCAAGAGCCAAGCCGAAGTGGATGCAAGCAGCACGAAGCTGACTCATTGCTTCCACGAAGAGTACTGCCCAGAGTGTGGAGTTAAATGCTGCTACCAATTAGCCAGCTGCATGATCACCAAGGCTCCTGTTAGAACTCTGAGCTAGCTGATCGTCTCCCCTGTAGCCTGGCCTCTTGTCGCCTGGTTGCTAATGTCACGCCTCCTGCCCGTGACAGCTAAGTTCTGCCGCAGTCACTCCCTTAAATGAGTCACACGTGGGGGTGAGTCAGGAGGACTTTCAGGTTGCAGTTCTTCCTTCTAATCTGAGCCAGGTGTGAAGACTGCAGGCATTTGCCAGCTGTCCTCCTTTGCTGCTTCAGAGGGGCCAGCTGTGGTTTCTGCAAGCTCTGTCAGCTCATCCTCATCCACGCCCATGACAATTCCCATCACCACCACCACCACCACCACCACGTTTTCTCTGAGAGGTATGGCAAATGTTGGGAGGGCTGTGGGTGGGGATATGGGAGGATATGATGCAATAGGGGGGTAGTACATAAACACCTAGTTTCTTTAAGTGAAACTAAGTCCTCGGGGCCAGATGAGCTGCATCTAAAGGTACTAAAAGAACTCACAGATGTAATTTCTGAGCCTTTGTCCATTATTTTTGAGAATTCTTGGAGAATAGGTGAACTGCCGGAAGACTGGAGGTGGGCAAATGTTGTCCCTGTCTTCAGCAAGGGGAAAAAGGAAGATTTGGTTAACTATCAACCTGTCAGCTTGACATCTATATCTGGGAAAGTTTTAGAACAAATCATCTAACAGTCAGTCCTTGAACATTTAGAAAGGACAGCTGTGATCACGAAGAGCCAGAATGGGTTTCTCAAGAACAAGTGATGTCAGACTAACCTTATCTCCTTTTTGAGAAAGTTACTACCTTGCTGGATCAGGAGAATGCTGTAGACATAGATCTTGATTTCAGTAAGGTTTTTAATAACATTCCACATAATATTCTTGTTGACAAATTGGTAAAATGTGGTTTGGATCCTATGACTATTTATCTATTTATTTATTTGTTCCATTTATAACCCGCCCTCCCCGCAAACAGGCTCAGGGCAGATCTGTAACGGGTTGACAGATCACACCCCAAGAATGCTTGTGAATGGTTCTGCATCCTCTTGGTGAGGAGTGACAAGTGGAGTGCCTCAAGGATCTGTCCTGAAACTTGTTTAGTTCAACATTTTTATAAATGATTTGAATTAAGGGATAGAAGAAATGCTTACTAAATTTGCAGATGACACTAAATTGGGAGGGGTAGCAAATACAGTAGAAGACAGAGTCAGGATACAGTATGATCTTGACAGGCTGGAAAACTGGGCTAAAACAAATAAAATGAATTTCAATGGGGATAAATGTAAAGTTCTGCATTTAGGCAGGAAAAATCAAATGCATAAATATAGGATGGGGAGACTTGTCTTAGCAGTAGTATGTGCAAAAAGAATCTAGGGGGTCTTAGTAGACCATACACTGAACATGAATCAGCAGTGTGGTGCAGTAGCTAAAAAGGCAAATGTGATTTTGGGCTTTATCAACAAAAGTAGAGTGTCCAAATCACGTGATGTGATGGTATTGCTTTTCTCTGCTCTGGCTAGACCTCACCTAGAGTATTGTGTTCAGTTTTGGGCACCACAATTTAAGAAGGATATAGACAAGCTGGAACGTGTCCAGAGGAGGGCAACATAGATGGTGAGGGGTCTGGAACCAAGTCCTATGAGGAGAGGTTGAAGGAGCTGGGTATGTTTAGCCTGGAGAAGGGATGACAGAGAGATGATATGATAATCATCTTCTAGTACATGAAGGGCTGTCATATAGAGGATGGAACAGAGTTGTTTTCTGTTGCCCCAGAAAGTCGGAGCAGAATCATTGGGTTGAACTTAAATCAAAAGAGTTTTTTGGCTAAACATTAGAAAGAATTTCTGTCAGAGGGGTTCCTCAGTGGAACAGGCTTCTTTGGGAGGTTGCGGGCTCTCCTTCTTTGGGGGTTTTCAAACAGAGGTTAGATGGCCATCTGACAGCAATGCTGATTCTGTGAATTTAGGCAGATCACAAGAAGGGAGGGCAGGAAGGGTTGCCTCAGTGCTTAGTTCTCATGGCCCTTTCTTATAGGCCCAGGGAAATGCTGACTGCCACTTTAGGGTCAGGAAGCAATTTTTTCTCCAGGCCCGTTTGCCTGGGGATTCTGGAGGTTTTTTGACATCTTCTGGGCATGGAACAGGGAAGACCAGTACAACTCTGTTATAGGTGTGTGTGTGTATGGGGGGGGGAGGTATTTGTGATTTTCCTGCATTGTGCAGGGGGTTTGACTAGATGACCCTGGAGTTGCCTTCCAACTCTATGATTCCCCACAGAACCAGGGCACTCCTCCTCCCTCACCGGCTTGTGGACCCTCCTTATATGGGCTTCCTGAAACCCTTTCCCCCTTCACCACCCTGCCCATACAAGGGCTCTTAGCTTGAGTGACAGTTTGGGTGACCTACCAGGCTGAGCTCCGGTCTCTATCTTGATTGACTGGTTGTTAGATCATGACAAGGGCTTTTCCCTCACCTGGCTGTGGCCTCTGATTGGCTGCCCCAGCTGCCTCTACTTGGACCTAGAAGAGGTGATGGTGTTATTGGCCAGCACGAGGCCTCATGTCAGCCACAGTGGTGAGGAGGCCACCCCAGGTGCTGCTGCAGTAGGGATGCTAGCTCTGGGTTGGGAAATACCTAGAGATTTTGGTGGTGGAGTCTTAGGAGGGCAGGGTTTGGGGAGGGGTGGGAGCTAGTTTGGTATAGTGGTTAAAAGCAGTAGACTCTGATCTGGAAAACCAGGTCTGATTCCTCACTCTTCCACACGAAGCCAGATTGGTGACCTTGTTTGAGTCATAATTCTCTCAGAGCTGTTCTCTCAGGAGCAGTTCTCAAAAGAGCTCTCTCAGTCCCACCTACCTCACAGGGTTTCTGTTGTGGGGAGAGGAAGGGAAGGTGATTGTAAGCCACTCCCAGACTCCTTCGGGTAGTGAAGAGCAGGGTATAAAGCCAACTGTCTTCCTCCCCCCCCCCAAGTGGCTGTTTTCTTCAGAACTCTGTTGCCTCGAGATCTGTTACAATCTCTGGAGGTCTCTGGCCACCACCTGGAGGTTGGCAACCCTATGCTGCAACCATAGTTTGACCCTTGCTGATCTGCCAGGCAGTTAGTAAGTCCAGGGAGCAATGCATTGCTGGACACAGTGTTAGGTTTTGTTTTAAAGAGGAATTATGTCTGGTCTGTTGTAATTTATTCCATCTCTCTGTTATAGAAGGTTCACCCCCACCCCCCAAAGGTGTAAGCGTGATTTCTCAAACACTGGATCAGAAGTACATTTTTTTAGTAAGAACATAGTTCTGAACTGATTATTAAAATATGACATACACAGTTGGTAGTGCACAGTTGTGACGTGATGGTGTGGAAAGAATTCTGCATCGGGCAGAACAGGGTAGCTATTACATGTTCTATAGGCGAGGTTTACCTTTATGTTGTCTACAAGTGTGTGACCTTTATCATATATTTGGCATCATATATTATTGGTAGCAATAATACAGTTCTGAAAAGTAGTGATAAAACATTGAGTTTTTTTTTTGCTTAAAGCTTGACCTGCTTTTAGCCACTTCATTAATGACGCTTCATCCATATTTCCTCGGTTAATGCTTAGGGCTTTTAATTTCCATGTTGCGATTCTATTTTTTAATACTGAGGCTAGCTGGAACGGTTAGAGAACCAAGTGATCAGGTGTCCCGAAGAAATTTATATACCTGATTCTCGAAAAGTGCATATGGGTATAATCAGTTCTCTGTGTCAGGGTTTAGTTTGAACTGTGGAAATTCATGAAGTAAGAATCCCCCGTGCTTACATTTCTGAGAAATAGAGGTGCTCTCCCTTTAATGTCTCCTGCCAACCTAGCAGTTCGAAAGCAAGAAATTGCAAGTAGATAAATAGGTACCACTTCGGTGGGAAGGTAACAGCGTTCCGTGCACCTTGGTGTTTAGTCATGCCAGCCACATGACCACGGAAATGTCTTCGGACAGCGCTGGCTCTTCGGCTTTGAAACGGAGATGAGCACCGCAACCCTAGAGTCGGATTCGACTGGCTTTCGAGCAAGGGAAACCTTTACCCTTTAATGTACTTCCATGATGTTTGAATCCAGTGGCACCGTTAAGACCAACAAAGTTTTATTCAAGGTATAAGCCTTCATGTACACGAAAGCGCACACCTTGAATTAAACTTTGTTGGTCTCGAAGGTGCCCCTGGACCAAAACTTTGTTCTTCTGCTTCAGACCAACCGGTCGACCCACCGGGATCTGTTTTCGTGATGCACGTGCCGTCAAGAAAGACAGACTTGGATTCTGGTGGGGAAAGGATTTCAACTAACATCATGTGTAATGTGACCCAAATGAAAACATACGGTTTTACGAAAGTTTTTTCTTTAAGTCATCCTATAAGTGAAGGCCAGTACAACTTGACTTCTAGGCCGGACGATATGGGCGGAGGGGTTCCTCCAAGCCCCCTGGCGCCCGTGCCGTGGAGGGCCTTAGAGGTAAGAGCCCATAATTTCTGAGCTGTGCCTGGAAACTGCTGGGCAGCCAGTGCAGGTCTTTCGGTATGGGACTGATGCAGTCCTTGCATCCAGCACCTCCAAATAGCCTGGCTGCCCCATGTTGAAGCAACTGAAGTTTCTGGATAGCTTTCAGAGGAAAAAACAAAGACGTGTCCCTTGTGCCAGTAGCAAAGCCGGGAATAAAGGATGGTCAGGCTCCTGATATGTAGCACAGAGTCTTTCAGCAGGTGCAGGCTGTCCTTACTCCTACCCAACAGGCTGCACATGCCCAAATACCCTCACATAGCCAACTGTATGGGGAACAGGAACCCTACCCGCCTTTCCCAAGGCCATGTGACATGTCCGGAGCATGCAATGAAGTAGAAACTTAGCATTCCCTTCAGGAAGAGTAGACAGGACTTCAGGTGTAACAAAATGATGCTCTTTTTCTATGTAGAGGTCAGAATCCACACCCTCACTGCCTCAGAAGTTGGGATGTTGCAGGCCGTGTCCTGCCTCGCATTGCTGCAGATGTGTAAAATGCACACGGTCGAGATGTGTCTTCGCTCAAGAGCAGAGGTCCCCAACGTGGTATCCTATGGATGCCTTTTCTGGTGCCTGCCAAGTATTTTTAGAAAGTGGGTGGGGCCAGGTAGGGCTTTTACTCGACAGTGCTTCTGATTGGCCATTTGAAGATTTGATTGGCTGTGCAAGATTTTTTGTAATGTTATTTCGGCAGACGCTGCCACCACAGCACAAGGATCTGCACCGTGCTACTGAAATTAGGCAGCGGCATTCGTTTTGTGGCTGGCTCCACCCTCCGTGGCAGGCATTTTGTTGCTGCGCCCCTTTGGGCCATGTCAGAATTCTGGATGTGCCCATAGGCTCAAAGAGGTTGGGAACCCCTGCTTAAGAGGCTTCCAAAGGCTCCGAAAACTGTCCAAAAAAAGCAGTGAGGGGAATTCTGAGGGAACAGCAAAGTAGCACCAGACCTCCGAGTCATTGCGGTGCACACCCATGCAGGGCTCACATGACACAGCTGCACACCACATGAGCAAGTGTCAACATCAGTGTGACAAAGCGGCAGTTGCTTTACGCAGAATGAACTCATCCCAGAGGCAACCACGCACCTGCTCTTTGTTTTAGTTCTTTGTTGCCGTGGCTAATACTTTAAAAGGTTTTTGAGGCAAGGGCCAGAAAGATCCTGGTCTTCATCCTTCCCGCACAGGCTTACGCCTTTAGTTGCGTTTCACCCTTGCCACTCTTGAGGGCAGATTTTGTCGGAGTGATGGTTGACTTTGTACAGATTCAAAATACTTTTTTAAAAGTTTGAGGCAGAGCGGAATCTGGTCGGAGCAGGCTTTTAAAATGAGCTTTTCCCAAGTAGAAAATTAAGCTCTTTTTCTAAAGGGGGGGGTGAGTGCTAAATTGATTTATAATATATGTAGGAAAAGCTTTGTTATTCGAAACCCAAGAAGGCAGGCTGTTTCCATCATCAGCCTCCATGCTTCTGCGACAGGTGCGCGCATGCCCCACTTCCGCCTCTCCAGCTGGCCAGCTCGATGCCTCTGCCTGTTGCTGGACTTCTGGCAACTGGCACTGCCAGCTGACATCATCCGCAGGTGCCTCCTTCTCCCTCAGCCAGCCATGGGATGCCTGCAACCATTGGGCTCTTAGGCAGCTGGCCCACTTGTCTGCCTGCTACATTGGGTGGTTTCTTGGCTAGGGGGAGAGGAGTGGTGCCACCCCACACAGGGCTCATCACTATGGGTGACCCTGCATTGACTTCTCCCTCTGTTGTTTTACTAAACCCACATTGGAACAGAAATTCCCCTCCACATTGCACGCTGCTTTCACTTCCTTCGATCATCAGATTTTATGGCACCCTCTGCATTGCATACCACTTCCACTTCCTCTGACCATCGTATTTTATGGTACCTTCTGCATAGATTTATGGCCGTCCAGGGATGACTTTGCAGTCAGTACAGTTTGGATATGGTTTTGAGCTGCACCTTTTCCTCCCAGTTGAGAAAACGTGGAGCAAAAGCTAGACGCAGAATCGCCTGGGCTTTGCATATGCGAGATCCCAGCGCCAGTCTGCCATCTCTGTAGTTAAAAGGCTCGTGGGGAGCAGTCTTCTGTAAGCTATAGGGCAGCTTCATGTGTTCACTAGTTCACATGATACTATCAGTGCTGCTGCCACCCAATTTGTTGTAGCTGGTTGCAAAAAGCTGGGGAAATTTTGCTCTCTGCTTCTGGCCCATCCTCTCCATCTCCCCCCGCACACACACACTGTTCCCCCTTCTAATGCCCAGAGGAGGAAAACAAGCTCCATCTCCTCTCTTTTGTTTGTTCATTTCTAATTTATCTGGGCTGAAATTCTATTTCTTAGCTGTGTGGTTGCTGAGGCAGGATCCTGGCTCGCGCCATACACAGAGCGGAAGGCTGCACGCAGTATTGTACTGAGCTATCAGCAGCCCCCAGTGGGGCTTGGGGGAGGCTGTTGGACAGGTGTCTGCTGAGAAATGTAGGCTCAGGTGGAATGCATGTCCCCCCCGTCCCCCCCCCGGCTGCCCTGGGATCCAAATGCTAATTGCTGACGTGTGTGGAGGGACTATTGCCGGTTTGCCATTGATTCAGGACACCACTAGATGGCCCTGATAGAGAAAGTCAGGGTGCATCTATTGTTTGATAGGCTTTTGTAGCACAGTGTTCTTTTTGAGAGCCTATGGGTCCATGAATTATAGAGCAGGAACCCCCCCCCCCAATTCATCTGAATCCACATTGCTTTGGCAGGAACCCCTATACTCCTGACCAGGGGTCATTTCCTGTAAAAAGAGGTGCAGGGGCTCATTTGCACAACTCATTTGCATATGCCACACACCCTGACAAAGTTATGCAATGAGTTATGCAAAGGAGTTAAAATCCCCCCCCTCCCCAGTCTCTCTGCAAAAGCGGAGAGGCTCAGGGGGGAACGCAGGCATGACTGCCTCCGTGCTCTCCCCGTCTTCAGCCAACCTGCCAGTGGGCTGGCTGGAGACGGGGAGGGCACGGAGGCAGTCATGCCTGGCTTCCCTGCCCGATCTTCTCCAGGTGGGCATGGAGAAGGGAAAGGTTGGGCAAGTGGGCCTGAAAAAGGTTGGGCAGGGAGGCACCTAGAGAAGATTGGGTGCGGGGCACCCGGAGAAGATTGGGCACGGAACTCAGGCATTTAAATCCCCCCTCCCTGTGTGTCTCCATGGGTGGGGGGCGGGGCCTGGGCTCCTTTCTGCCGGAGGGCTGCTCCAGGGCACTCCAGCAGGAAACGACCCCTGCTCCTGACTGACAAATAATGTTTGAAGGAATAAGAACAGGAGACTCCCCCCCAGCACCAGCTTTCATGAATCAGAGCTCACTTCATCAGATGCCTTGGAGATAAATCCATCAAATTGATTTATATATGCAACAGAAAGGTGTGTGTGTGGAAAGGGGATGTTACAAGGAAAGGCTGGTTTAGTTCAGAATGAAGGACAAGGCAGAGAGTAATCAGTTCATTGATTTTTTTCATAGGTGCTGCATTTTGGAATTAACTTGGCAGATGATGGATGCAGCAGGTGCGGAAGAGAGCAGTGAGAGAGATCGGGGGGGGGTTGAGGCCTGGAGACCGAGTCCTATGAGGAGAGGCTGAGGGAACTTGGGAATGTTTAGTTTGGAGAAGAGGTGGCTGAGGGGGAACACGATTGCTCTCTTAAAGTATTTGAAGGGCTTGTCACTTAGAAGAGCATAGAGAGCCGTTCCTGTTGGCAGCAGAGGAGAGGACTCGAAGTAATAAGTTTAAACTACGCGCAAAAAATGGTATCAGCAGGATATTAGAGGGGGAAATCACAGTAAGACTAGCTCAGCAGTAGAATCAGCTGCCTGGGGAGGTGGTGAGCCCCCCCCCTCCCTGGCAGTCTTCAAGCAGCAGCTGGACAAACACTTGTCAGGGATGCTTTCAGGCTGATCCCGCATTGAACAGGGAGCTGGACTAGACGGCCCATATGGCCTCATCCTACTCTTACGTTTCTGTGGTTTTGTGATTCTATGCAAGACCAGAAAAATTGTTTTCTGCCCATCGAATTGTTCCTGTAATAATCCAAGGCAGAGAAAAAAGTTTCTTTCACCCTTTACGACTGTTGCCTTTCTCATGAGAGAGGAGCAGTGAGTGAGCGGGGGCCCCTCTGCTCGATTCAGAATAGGGTCGGCATTGGTGGATTCTCTGAGAGGAACTAGAGAATGAAAATGATCCCCCCCCCCCGAGAGTTTGGTGTATGTGTGCTGAAGTTGCTAGGGCAGGCACATTGCCCTTGGGGAAACTGTAGTCAAGTTAGTTGTTGTCTTTAACAAAAGTAACAGGGTTGCCAACCTGCAGGTGGGACCTGGAGTCCTCCCAGAATTAGAATTGATCTCCAGGTTACAGAGATCAGTCCCCTTGGAGGAAAAGGCAGCTTTGGAAGGCAGACTCTGTGGCATACTATAGCTGTTAAGTGAATCACTCCTGAAATTCCCTTGTCCACAGACTGCCTCCACATCTCCAGGAATTTTCCAGGCCAGAGTTGGCAACTGTAAACCATAATAATACCTGCACTGCAGTGCTGTGGTAGAAAGAGAAGAGAGAGGTTGTTTTTAAATGACTTTCCAAAAAAACATATGCTTTATGATGATGGTAGAGTGCTCCTGAGAGAAGAGTTACACCCTAATACAATTTTAAAAAAATCATTAAAAGCAAACACACCAAAAGAAATTGAAAACACCTCAATTACAAGTTTCGAACATTCATTTTCTTCTGTTGTTTTCACCCATCTGCAACTGGGTAACGGTGATCCAGCACAGAGGGAAAAAATTATATATATATTTATGCACAGACGCCTACAAAGCTGTCTGTTCAGCCTGAATGCTAATTTTGCATTCTGAGCCAGAGACTCAGAATGCAATACTGGGGAAACTGAGGCTTGACTCCAAACACACAGAGCCATTATGAACATTGCAGTCTGGATAAATTTGTATTTTGAATGAGGTAATTCATTTTGAGGGGAGTGGAATGGTATCGTATAGCCTGATCTCGCCAGATCTTGGAAGCTAAGCAGGGTCGGTACTTGGATGGGAGACCACCAAGGGAGATTCTGCAAAAGAAGGCGGTGGCAAACTACCCCTGCTTCTCGCCTGCCTTGGAAGCCCCTTGTGGCTCTTTCTTACATGCCCAGGGAAATGCTGATTGCCACTTTGGGGTCAGGAAGCAATTTTTCTCCAGGCCAGTTTGGCCAGGGACCCTGAAGGTTTTTTGTCATCTTCTGGGTGTGAAACAGCAGTCACTGCGGGTGTGGAGGGGGAGGTATTTGTGAATTTCCTGCCTTGTGCAGGGGGTTGGACTAGATGACCCTGGGGGGTCCCTTCCAACTCTATGATACTACGCGGCACCTTCCAACTCTATGATTCTCTGGGGTCACCATAAGTTGGCTTTGATGGCATGAGTGTTTGAGTAGGTATAAGATGATGCCTTGCCTTACAAAGGGAAAGTCAGCGGAAGTACATTATCAGGGGTTCCTGAGGGTTGGGGTTGTTTCCCAAGGGGCTCAATGGCAATCCTCTGGATGAGGGATTAAACCTCCGGGCTGCACTGATATGTCAACTGAATACAAGTTACAGCCCAATGTTAAAATAAGGTCCTAATTGTGTATGCAGTACAATCTGAAGTCTTATAGAGGCTATATTTGGGCCTATAAATGTTTTTAAACCAATTTGTAATAAATACATGCATGGCTAGTATAATTTGTATTATAGCTATATTTATATTGTAAACTTATTGATTTTAACATTGGGCCCCTCTGATTTGTATTCAATTAACCTTTCAGGTTCTTAATTCTTTTTTTTTGGGGGGGGGGTTACGTTTTTGTTCTTTTCCTTCTTTCTCTACTTCACCGATACATACCAATGTCCAGGAACCATGATGAATCAAGTAGGCCACAAGGCTAGAACAAAAATCATGGTGAAAAAAGCTGAAGACTTCTGTTGAACTTTGTATTCTAGTATAATTACTCAGAGAGATGATTTTGGCCAGAGAAACTGTAAAATTGATGCTGCTTGTGTACTAGTAGCAGTTATTATTTTGGTGATTTAAATATGCCATTGAATGGCATTCTGCTTAACCTATCGTTCAGCCACTTTCTTAAATCCCATCTTAGAAAATCCAGACCCTGATGGCATGTTTTGGGTTTTTTTTGGTGTGTGTGTGGGGGGGGGAAGTCTTCTAATATACATCAAGGATGTACCTATTGAGGTGGGGCAATCTTAGCGCTGTTTGTATACGGCCGCTTCAGTGCAGACGGTTTGGTCTTTGGGGCAGTTAAGATTGTAGTTTCCATGTATTGTCCGCACAGATGGTCAGCCTAAAGTCATAGCTCTGACTTAATGGTTGTATATCCAGGATAGGTAAAGGTAAAGGTTTCCCTTGCTCGAAAGCCAGTTGAATCCGACTCTAGGGATGTAGTGCTCATCTCCATTTCCAAGCCGAAAAGCCAGCAGTGTCCAAAGACCTTTCCATGGTCACGTGGCCGGCATGACTACATGCTAAGGTGCACAGAACACTGTTACCTTCCCACTGAAGTGGTACCTATTTATCTACTTGCAATTCTTTGCTTTCGAACTGCTCGGTTGGCAGGAGCTGTTGCCAGAGACGGGAGCTCACTCGGGTCTCGAACTGCTCAACTACTGACCTTCCGGCCTGTGGTTCAGCGTCTTATCCACCAGGATACTCAGGGGATAATAATGATTAACTCCGTAGCCCTTTCCTTTTTTAAAAAAACCCAAAGCGTAGGAATGTTTGGCACTGCCTCGGGTTGCTTCTCTTTGTGCTGTGTGTGTGGTCATTGCCCAAGGAGATAATGATTTCTTCTTTGTCCTCGTATGGCACATTCAGTTTTAACATCATAATAGTCCGTTGAAATCCTTTTGATTCAACTGTCCTCCAGATGACTCCTGCAGCTTTTCAAGGAACCACTGATTTCAAGAAGTGTTTTCCAAGAAGCTATCTCTGTGCTTTTGAGTCAACGATTCTGATTATACTACAGGCTTCAGGTTCCTTACGCCAACATTTCCTTTAATCTGTGACATAGAGGGACTTTGGGGTAGGGTATCTTCTGTGTTGCCCTGAAGTAATTTTGTACCCAAATACTCCAGCTGCTTCCACCTTCCAATCACTCACTCTCTCTGCTGTTCAGCAGTTCTTGCAAAGAGTCTCACTGCAAAGAGTCTCACTGTCTGTGTGGTTGTCTGGAAGTTTCCAGTGCATGATGGGATAGGCCTTCACCTCACTTTCACACACACACACACACACACACACACACAAAATTACGAAAATAGTGGTTGCCCCGTAAGTCATCAACTCCTGGACTCTTTCAGATAATCTTCATCCACCCTGATTGGATACTGTCAACATCCATGCAGGTCATTTTCAGAAGATGACAATAACAAGGGAGGGGAGTTGTTGAGTGGCCTGATTCTGCAATCGCTGAGGAAACACCACAATTTTTTTCTTCTCTTTAGAAGGTAGCTCTCTCCAGCCTCAGCAGTACCCTATAGACCCATCTCATTCCACTACAGTTGTTACTGCTAATCTGAGTAGGCCCCGGTCTGGATAGCCCAGCCTAGAGTGATCTTGTTAGATCTCCTGAAGCTAAGCAGGGCCAACCCTGGCCAGGACTTGGATGGGAGACCACCCAGGAATACCAGGGCCACTACACAGAAGCAGGCAATGGCAAACCTCCTCTGAACGTCTCTGGCTTTGAAAATCCCACAGGGTCACCCTAAGTCAGCTGCAGCTTGATAGCCAAAATCATAGCCATTCAAAATCTGAGTGTTTCTTTTTAAGGCTGCACATGTGTGCAAGTGGTGGCTCAAGTGGTTAAGACGCTGAACTGCAGGCTGTGGAAGGTCAGTAGTTCAGCAGTTCGAGACCCGGGTGCCGCATGGCGGAGTGAGCTCCCGTCTTTAGTTCCAGCTCCTGCCCAACCTAGCAGTTCGAAAGCAAGAAATTGCAAGTAGATAAATAGGTACCACTTCGGTGGGAAGGTAACAGCGTTCCGTGCACCTTGGTGTTTAGTCATGCCGGCCACATGACCACGGAAACGTCTTCGGACAGCGCTGGCTCTTCGGCTTTGGAACGGAGATGAGCACCGCAACCCCAGAGTCGGATTCGACTGGCTTTCGAGCAAGGGAGCCTTTGCCTTTACCATGTGTGCGAGTGCTCAGGTGACCATGTGTGTCGCAGTACTTTAAGTGGCATGCAGACAAGGGAGGTGGCAAAGACTGAATTGATCAGCAACTCAGCCACTTCGCTTCCATCAGAATGCGCTACCAGCGCCTGCTTTGGCCCACCTGCCCTGTGGGGTCACGGGCAAAGCTCTCCCGCTACCTCTGAAGTAAATTCCAAATCGTCCTCACTGTCCCCTGAGGAGGCCTGAACTACTTGAGACATTTGTCTGTGAGTCAGGGGCGCGGAACAAACATCTTGTGTAGTTTGGGGCGAAAGTAGAAGAGAGCTGTTTGTTTAAGGGAGGGGAGTGGTTGAGTGTATGAACACGGGAAGCCGCCTTCCACTGAATCCAGCCATCGTTTACCAAGATCAGATTTGTCCGTTCTAACTGGCGGCAGCTCTCCGGGGTCTCAGGTTGAGACATTTCACATCATGTACTGCCTGATCCATTATAAAATCAGACAGCCCACGTTGTGTAGCAGTTCAGAGTGTCGGGCGAGTATCTGGGAGACCCAGGTTCGAATGCCCACTCTGCCGTGGAAGCTGGCTTGCTGGGTGACCATGGGCCAGTCACGTTCTCTCAGCCTAACCTACCTCACAGGGTTGTTGTGAGGATAAAATGGAGGAGAGGAAAACGATGTGTGTTGCTTTGGCTTTCTCCCACCAGGGAGAAAGGTGGAGTACAAATGAATCAAATGAATCACTGGAGACGCCAGGGATTGTACCTGGGATCTCCCGCATGCCAATCTTCTGCACTCCAAGCACGGCTGCTGATCCCCGTCCAAAACAAAGGTAATGACAGATGGATGGGCAGGAATGACCAGGCGTGGAGTTAAACGCCATTGCCAGCCACATCGAACGACCACAGTGGGGACCCGAAGGGGCTTACATTGTTCCTCTCTCCCCCATTTTATCCTCACCACAACCCTGTGAGAAAGGTTAGTCTGAGAGAGTGTGCCTGGTCCAAGGCCACCCAACAAATGTCCATGGAAGAGTGGGGATTCGAACCTGGGTGCTCCGTGCATGAGAATGCCTGAGTGAATTGCATTTCATTAAGCCAGAACTCTCACAGTTTCCAGTGATAAGATGTATGAGTACCACACACCTGGAACTCCTGTATCTCACCATGACAGATATGTGTTTCTGGTTTGGAGGTAACATAAGCAGCATTAAGCAAAGAAGGAGCTGTAGATTAGCTAGGTATGTCAGTGTCCATGGCTCAGGCTAGCCAGATCTCATCAGATCTCAGAAGCTAAGCAGGGTCAACTCTGGTTAGCATGGATGGGAGACCACCAAGGAAGTCCAGGGCTGCCACACAAGGGAAGGTACTGTTAGGTCCTTTCTGCACTAGACCTTAAATCCTGGTTCAGCCCAGTCCCTGAACTTACATTCTACACTAAACGTGAGTTCACCCCTGTAATTATCTCGGAGTATTTTTTGTTTCCGCATTATATCGAGGTCACCCCGGTTTTACCCTACACTTGTCCCAAGATAAACGGGTGCTGTTATAACCAGGGATAAATTCAAGGTACTGTGTCATGAGCTGAACTCTGATAAAGCCACGGATAAGATCCAAGTGCAGAAAGAACCTTAGTCTCTTGCCTCGAAATCCCTATGGAGTTGCCATACGTTTCCTGCAACTTGATGGCACTTTACACACACACAGGGGAGGAGTAGCAGAAGTGGCAACATATTTCTGTAGTAAATCTGCTCAATATTTATTTCCCCCCCCTCCTCCGTAATTGATCATGTATGCATCTTTCCCGGTTTCCAAGTTCTTAATAAGTTTAAGCCTCCGAGCACTCCTTAGACCACCAGGGTCTGAAGGAATACATGTACAACTGGCAAAGCCGCCTATTTGCATAATGACTGTCCCTGTTGTGAAGGCCAAATCGAGCCTCGTTTCAGATCTCCGGCTGATTGCGAGGTTTCTAATTATCTCACGACCTTGTGGCGGCGCTTTCGTAAGGATCAAAAGAATCCTCGGATATAACTCGTGGGCAAAACCATAATTAAACGTTGGGGAAGAGGTTAGCGATGGCACCAGAGGAATGGAACTGGAGCTCTGTTCGTAAGTTCCCGTGAATGCAGATACATTCCGCATACAGTGTGCGCTTGATTTTTCTTTATGCACGCGTTGAGTAACTCTCCTCTTGCGTTCAATGCATGTACACGTGACTGAAATCCTACATTCATGCAGGTACTGACCCCCAGTTTCATTTGTAAAGCGAATGTGCGTTGGCTCTTCTTCACAGGCAGCTATTCAAATGTATGTGTAGGTTGAATGTGCATTCAGTGTAACCAGGCTTATCTATGTGAACAAGATCACTGGTAGGATTGTTGATGAGGGCATAGTCTCTATATCTACTTTGCTGTGTTTTCCCCCCACTGCTTTTTGTAAAATATTGCAACTTTTTCCCGGTTTGTATATTCCTTCCCATGCTTTCATTTCTCCCGCCCCATCTCAAATTATTAGTTGCCCTCCAAAATCACAGCAAGTTTCAAGAGACACTAACATAAATGAGGCTGTTCGAGCAAACAGAGAGAAAGGCGGGAGGATCAGGGATCATCACTCACTGTGTACAGTCTAGAGCAGGGGTGGCCAGGCTTGTTCAGCGTAAGAGCCACATGGAATAAACGTCAGATGTTTGAGAGCCGCAAGACGTGAACAAATATCACACACACGTTTTTTATTTAAAATATGTAAATTTGCTTTTTGTTAACATTAAACGAGACTGGCAAAAATAAAAACAAAGGGGCTAAAAGCAGATATTGATAATGAGATCTATCTGTCCAATGATATTTATGTTTGCTAATGATATTTATTTGTCTAAGAGAGAGAGAGAGAGAGGGAGAGGCGGAAAAACAAAAAAAGCAAATAGATGGGAGGGAGGGAGGGAGAGAGGAAAAACATGCCTCCCCTTCGCTTCCCCAGCCACCCCGCTGGGAGCCTCACAATATGTGCGAAAGAGCTGTGTGTGGATCCTGAGCCGCAGTCTGGCCACCCCTGGTCTAGAGAGACAGTTTGGTGTAGTGGTTAGGAGCACGGACTCTAATCTGGGAGAACAGGGTTTGATTCTCCGCTCCTCCACATGCAGCTGCTGCTGTGACCTTGGGTCAATCATTAATTCTCTCAGAGCTGTTCTCTCATGAGCAGTCCACGAAAGAGCTCTCTCAGCCCCACCTACCTCACAGGGTGTCTATTGTGGGGAGGGGAAGGGAAAGGAGATTGTAAGCAGCTCTGAGACGCCTTTGGGTAGTGAAGGGGCAGGGTATAAATCCAATCTCTTCCTCCTCCTCTTTTTTATTTTATTTTATTTGTTTGATTTGTATCCTGTCCTCCTCGCCGAGGCAAGCTCAGGATGACTTACAGACATGTATATAAATATAATAAAACACAAAATATAATAAAACAGATAAAACAGTAAAGCCACAACAATTACAAAGTGCTAGCAAATGCAGATAATTGGCGATGGCGGCATTCTTTCAGCATCCAGATGACAACCACCACCAAAGTCCAGGTCCTTGCCAGGCTATTAGATATTAATTTGGCACTGATGTTGGGGCCGGGACCACAATGGTAGCAGCAGCACCCTAATTGAAGGCCTGGTGGAAGAGCTCCATTTTACAGACTCTGTGGAACTGTAAAATGTCCCACAGGGCCCTGATGTCCTCCGGGAGCTCATTCCATCAGTACGGGGCCACCACAGAAAAACCCCTGGCCCTCATCATGGCTAACCTGGCTTCTTTGGGGCCTGGAAGGGCCAGACGGTGTTGGGACCCCGATCTTAGTGCTCTCTGGGGAACATGTGGGGAAAGGTAGTCCCTTAGGTAAGTAGGTCCCTGACTTCCTCCTCCTCCTCAAGGGCCCCATCCTGATCGGGCCCCTACAGCAAGGTGGGCTGAGGCACTGTTGGTGCTCCCTCCACTCCTTATCATGTGCTGAAAAGGCTGCATCCCCCGCACCCCGTTTTGGCACTTGAAATGCAGGAGGGGATAAAAGTGCTGTTCTGCAGCTCTCTGTACTTTTAAATGACTTCAGATGGTGACACCACTGTCCCCATGGTGGCCACGAGCATGCTCTCATGTCTAATTTGGCCCTAACCCTAAACATGGCTAGAATGCAAAATTCTGCAGTACCCGGTAGCACTACCACAATTCCTAATTGCATCTTTTACGTAATGCTGAAGCTTTAAAGACATGCAGGGATGGCAGGAAGGAAGTATTTCTCCGGGCAGTCCACTTCCTTAGGAGGAGAGAGGGAAGGCATTTCCTGACTTCAGACTGGGCCAGCGAAATCTATGCCACAACAATACATCTGTGGCCCCCATACGGGTCCATTGTCTCTCTAACGCAGAAATTTGATGGCTTTACACTTGTTGGACATCTCATGATTGTTTTGGTCCTGTTGGGCATCAAAAATGAAACTATGGATCATCCATAAAGATTTTATTTATTTATTTATTTATGTATTGGTTTCAATTTATTTCCCGCCTTGCCAGGACAAGCTGGCTCAAGGTGGCGTACAACAAGTTAAAATACAATAAATCAATAAAATGCAGTAAAAATTCACATAAACAATATTTTACATAAAGTGCTAGTAAGTGCGGATGGCGAGTGCTATAAAAGGGTCCGGTGTAGGAAGGCCAATATCCAAAGTTGTAACTTGAAGGCCGTAACATGTTCAGTTTCTGATAGCTCATTCATCAGTGGCGGCTCCTAATCGAAGGCCTGGTGGAAGAGCTCCGTTTTAGAGGCCCTGCGGAACTGTAAAAGGTCCCACAGGGCCTTGATGTCTTCCGGGAGCTTGTTCCACCAGTGTGAAGCCTCCACGGAGAAGGCCCTAGCTCTGATGATAGATCATGGTGGGCAGCTGTGTTGGTCTGAAGCCATAGAACAAAGTTAGAGTCCAATTGCGCCTTTGGATGGGGGTCTAAGGACGGAATTCTCACAAATTAAGACACATCAGTCTCCAGTTTTAACATATTTATTAACTATGTTGCCCCCCCCCCCGTTGAACTGGAACAGATGATAACCATAAACAGAGCTTGTCATCCTTTCGATCTGTTTGAAAAAAATATTTTCACTATTTTGTATGCTAATTTAACAAGCCACCTGTATATACAACTATGATACGTAATTCCACTTCATCGTCTGACAAAGTGCGCATGCACACAAAAGCTCACATCTTGAATTAAACTTTGTTGGCCTTAAAGGCCTTTGTTCTGTGGATCATCCAGAGAGATTCAGGTGGGGCAGCCCCGTTGGTCTGAAGCAGCAGAACAAAATTTGAGTCCAGTGGCACCTCTAAGGCCAACAAAGTTCAGTTCTGGGTATAAGGTTATATGTGCATGCATACTTCGTTGAAGTATACGTATGTGGACTCTAGGGTTGCCATCCCCCTCATGGGGGCAGGGGTTCCTCCAGTTTTGGGACCCCCAATCTGCCCGTCAGTTGAAGAGCTCTGCAGCTCTGATGTGCCCGGCATGATGACGTGGTGACGTCATCATGTCGGGCACGTCGCGGGAGGGGAAAACGCTTTAGCATTCGGCCCAAAACTCTATGATGACCATAGACTCTTTGGCCAAACACTAGAGCACCCCTCCCCCCCAGCGACATGCCTGTTGTGATGACGTCACTTCTGGGCGATATCCTTGTGGCACGTGCAAGAAGATACGGAAGAGGAGCCTGGAGCTCCCGGCTGGCAAAAGGTAGGGACCTGGGCACCCTAGTGGACTCTATGGCATTATACCTCACTGAGGTCCCCAAATCTCCCAGAGTTTCCCATCCTGGACCTGGCAACCCTAGGAAGGAGGTGATGTGAAAGACTTCTGCCTGAGACCCCGGGGACCCACTGCCAGTCTGAGTAGACAATGCTGACCTTGATGGACCAAAAGGTCTGGTTCAGTATTAGGCAGCTTTGCGTGGCTGTGGGTCCATGCTTAGGTAGAGCCGGTGCAGCCAACTTGCAAAACATGTAAATTTACCACAAACGATTAGCTGGAAGTTTATAGTTGTCTTTTCTATTTCAAATAAAGCATGGACACCAGAGAGAAAGTCAGCTTCTACTGTGGAAAGAGTCATTAAAAAAACAACAACTTGGTTTTGCTGCCTCCGAGAAACGGACCAAACCAGTTCGCTTTCCAGAAACAGCTGATAAGCAGAATAACAAAGGCTTGTTTCAAGAGTGATTCCAACCTGCCCTTGGAGTCCCAAACAGCTGATTTGGGGGCTATTTTTGGTATCCCTTGTATCCCGGTCACACATTCGGGGAATGAAGGGAGATTACAGCGATGATGGCCGAGCGAGTCAGGAATCCCAGGACGCACGCTCTTTTTGCGCCAGGACTGCTAATCCAGTGACTTCGGCTTGCCTTTTGCAGTTTCAAAATAGTTAGGGAAGTCGAATGAGTGAGCGTGCTTAGTTGCTTGCTTTTTTTTTTTTTAATGTGCCGCTTCCTGCCTGAAGGATATTTTTAGCTGTGTTGCGGCGGCCAAAGTGTTAACTAATTGAGTCATCAAGTTTCATGTTTGGCCACAGAAAATGGCAGTGGAAGAGAAAGAATGCTTCCTGGACCAAGTAAGCCTTTGTGGATGCTGTCCCGAGAGTGGGCTGTGATTTTTGTATGTATTTGCATGAGATAGATAGATAGATAGATAGATAGATAGATAGATAGATAGATAGATAGATAGATAGATAGGGATGCTTCTGCTTACTTTTCTTTCGCCGACTGTATTGGGCTTTACCTGCGGTCTGAGCGGTCACAAAAATTCCCTTCCGTGGGAGTTGAAAGACTGGACATAACTCCTCTGGAGGCTCCCCGGAGGGATTTTGGAAGAGGCTGGAAGAGGCAGAGGCCTATAAGAGCCTGGATGCGTATTATTCTATCAAGTTACAATTCCTGTTGTGGTTGCTATTTCACGGGCAATTTCATCAGCCGGCGTGCGTGCATGTGGGCTTCATAGATCAAATGACTAAGACTGATTTTAATTGAAACGCACCTTGCTGGTAAGAAAGGTAAAAGCTGCTGAGGCTGCAGTCTCCAGCCCTGCAGATCTGAAAAGGTGCAGTGATCTTACCCTTCCTTGCAGGGCTTATCCTTTTGACCTTAAAGATGGCGGTTGGAGGAACAGAGGTCACTCTTCTGGATCCGGACTCTGCTGGACTCGGTTGCCGGAACATAAATATAATGCTTAACTAATAAATGTAGGTGGGGGGAGGCGTTGTGGAGGGTGAAATAATGGTTTGTAAAGCAGTAGTTAACGGCAGAGGTTGTTCCAGCGAGCAAAGGGAATTTTCTGTCAGGTATGGCCGGTAACAAGAAGATAAATGTCTCTTGAAGGTCAACAGCACTGAGTAGACAATGTTCCCTAAAACATATACTGATGGCCACATTGATAAAAAGAATAACGCAGTCATATTGCTTGCTCAACCTAGTTTACATATCAGGACAGTTCTGCGTTTGCAGAGATTGATTTGGTTTGGTTTGGGAGAGCCAGTTTGGAGTAGTGGTTAAGTGTGCGGACTCTATTCTGGGAGAACCGGATTTGATTCCCCACTTCTGTTGGATGACCTTGGGCAAGCCATAGTTCTGTCAGAGCTGTCCTTGAAAGGGCAGTTCTGGAAAGAGCTCTCTCAGCCCCACCTGCCTCACAGGGTGTCTGTTGTGGGGAGGGGAAGGCAAGGGGATTGTATGCCATTCTGAGACTCTGAGCGAAGGGTGGGGTATAAATCCAATCTCTTCCTCCTCCTCTTCGTTCTCGTCTTCTTCTTTGTCTTCTTCTCTGGGTATTCCTACCCTGTCTTCTCCCCAGTAGGGACCCTCAGCAGTTTTACAACAAATGTTCTCTTCTCCTTCGTTTTTATCCTGAGAAAAACCCTGGGAGGTAGGTTGGGCTGTGACTAGCCCAAGGTTGCCCAGAAGGTTTCCATAGTAGAGTGGGGATTCGAACCTGGGTGTCCCCGATTCTAGTCTGAAATGGCAGCTATGACACTGTGCTGCTTGCCATGTAATGCTTCCACTGAGCATACGCACACATGTGCTGAAATCACAGAATAGTTTCAAGGCTCCAATTCTAGGTGTACTTTATGTCAGAAATTAATTGAGGAATTATTAGGATGTGGGTTTACACAATGGGAAAAGGGAAAGGCTTAAGAAACAAATCTCTGGGATGTCACAAAAGGGGGGAGGTAATGCTTTACCCGCTGAGATAGTAAGGATATATAGTCCTTTGTATGTGAAATCATTCCCCCCCTCCCCCAGCCATATTTCTGGAAGTGATTTAAATTGCTGGATTACCCACAGATTAATTTGCTGTGCCCAACAGCTGGCAACGTTAGCACCAGGAGCAAGAAAACTGGCAGCGGCCAAAGCAAAACTCCTTATGCCAGCTGTGATTGGGGCGTCTGACTGGGGTGTTGCGCCAACTCCGTCCCCCCCTCCCCCATGTGGATTTCTCTAGTCCTCCCTACTATATTCCCTACTGGCACTATAAGAATATCCTCTAACATTTCCCAAATGATGATAGGAATGTGTATATTTGTAACACCCATTTTCATAGCAAGGGCTTTCCCCCCACCTGCTGTACACTGCATTAGATTCCTTTGCAATAAAGAGGCATCCAGTGATGCCTGAAGCTTACCAGGGTACACTGAGCATTACAGCAGTTTCCTAAGAACATTGCAGAAATTTTAATAGATTAGACTGTACTTTTATAGGACAGCTTGAACGCAAATGCATTCGGCAACAGTTACTGCCTATCCCAGGAATCTACGGGAGAACGGAAGAGAAGCAGTGCACCTTGAGTGACCACAGGCAAGCATTTCCATGCAAGGATAGGGTTGCCCGGCTCCAGGAGGGGACCACAGAGTTACAGAGTTCGGTTGCCTTGGAGGAGAAAAACTAAAAAGAAAAATAAGGCCTCCTCTACTTACAGGATGATAATTCCTAGAGCCACCGAGATTCCTGGTCATTCCTAGAGCTACCCAAAAGTGACAAGGTTCGCTCTAGCAATCACCGGTAACAATATGGTAATCTCATAGTCCGGCAACCCTATCCCCAGGCTACAGAGGTCAGTTTCCCTGGCAGCTGTGGGGAAGAACAGATTCTGTGGCCTCACGTCTCTACCAAGGTCCCTCCCCTCAAAATACCACCTTCCTCCGGCACCACCCCCAAATCTCCAGGAATTTCTGAAGCCAGAGTTGGCACCCCTGTCAATGCACCATCATTCGATTAGGCATTTGGTTTTACAGGCCGAAGCAAAATACTGGTAGATCACCTCATACAGACTCTGAACATTGAAAACCTAAGCTTAGAACACTGTGAGATAAGATCTCCTCTTGTGGGATCTGAGCTTCTTATTGAAGGCGTTGCCCCCAAGTTTTGCAAGAACTGTTGCCTACACACAAGGAATGTCAAAAAAAAAAATGACACGGGGGGAAAAAGGCTTGGGCAGGCACATTTTGGCGACCGCGGAGAGTAGCTTGGACCAGCTGGCCTGGAATGTATCACCTTGCATCGAGAGAAAGTCCTGATTACAGACGTGCTGTTGAAAAGCTTCGCTGTATAGACGGTTAATGCAGCCAAACTACCCTTCATGGAATGTGCACAGATGGGCTAGGCTGAAGCTGAAACAGTTCTGCCCTCGAGCAGAGGCTTTGAAAGTGTGCTGACCCCACAGCGCACGGTGCACGGGCATTAGTGCCATTGTGGCGTTTTGTTAGAGCCCAGAGCAGAAGCCGGATTCTCTGGATTCTCACACCGCTATGGCTTGAAGAGCAGACGTGCCCGATGCAAGGATGATTTAAGCTATGGCGAGGAGCAGTTCCGAAAGGGTATTGTAAACTATTTGCTTCTGGGAACGCTGCTGCTTTATTGAAAGAGATGGGTTTGGGTTTTTTTATTATTATTGTTTGTGAGCTCTGAACCTCCTGAATTTTGGGAAAGTGCAGCAAGGGTCTCAATCCGTAGATTCTGCTGGATGTTGACTGGTCTTTCGGAGGCCCTGTTGTTGATGAACGAGTTAATTTGGCATGAAGCTGGCTTGTGTGGCTTACGAAATGATTTGCTGGGAGCAGGCAAAGTATATACAGCTTAGGGTCAGTGTTCAGAAGAGAAAATATCTTCAAGTATTATTATTATTTTCAATTTAAGAGATTATTTTAAAATGTGGGGGGAAATGTCTCGCTTGCTGATTGGGTACAGAGTGTTTTAGTGCTTCTCAGAAACGTATTTCAGTAAAAGAGATTTTCTTTCAGATAAGAATTATAAAAGATTTTGGTTATGGAGGAGACGTCGGATGGAAATTAGAAACTGACTGGTTGGGGAGGCAGCTGGATTTCTCGTTGTGTTTGGCTTCAGTTCCTAGAGAAGCCTATATTTTTGTGAAATTGATGGGTTTAGACTGGGAGTAGCTCTGCTTAGCACTCCGTACTGTTAGTGTATTGATTTACTCTGTGCGTATGAAGCCGCTTCCTACTGAATCAGCCCATTGATCCATCCAGTCTAGTACCGTCCACTCTGAATTAGCAGCTGGTCTCCCGGATCCCAAGCAGGGTTTTGTTTCCCCAGCCCATCCATCAACCCATCCATCCCTCCGTCTAACTGCAGCCTTTGACCTGAAGATCACCCAGGCTGATTCTGCATTGGCTTTTCCCGCCGTTGTATTACGAAACCCACGTTGGAAGAGAAATCCCCCTCTGCATTGCATGCTGCTTTCAGTTCCTTTGACCATCGGATTTTATGGTAGCCTCCACACTCCATGCTGCTTTCGTTTCCTTTGAATCATTGGGTTTTATGGTACTTTCTGCATAGATTTATGGCCTGCAGTCAATACGGCGTTGCCCCAAGGTGTTTGAATGTGGTTTTGAGCTAGATCAAGGTGGGGAGCCGTGTTGGTCTGAAGCCATAGAACAAAGTTAGGGTCCAATGGCACCTTTAAGACCAACAAAATTTTATTCAGGGCGTGAGCTTTCATGTGCATGCACACTCTGTCAGACGATGAAATGGAATGACATCATCTGATGAAGTGTGGCTGCACACGAAAGCTCACACCTTGAATAAAACTTTGTTGGTCTTAAAGGTACCCATTGGACTCTAACTTGGCTTTGAGCTGCACTCTTTCCTCCCGGTTGAGAAAATGTGGAGTGAATGCTAGATGCAGAATAGCCCAAGGAATAGAACCTGAGATTTTCAGATTGTTGGACTAGGTAGACTCAGGTTCCATCCCCACATCGTCATAAGGCTCATCAGTCATAAGCCTTCCTCCCAAGTGGCTGTGAAGTTAAAAATGGGATGACGCCCTCCTCTGCCTTCCTGAGGAACAGCAGAATACAAATGGAATTAATTGAAGTTCCGGGGGGTAAAAGCATGTTGAAGATAGAGATGATGCTAGAAGCAGGAATCAGTTCAGGGAAGACATTATGAAGGGTGACATGATTCTAAGAGTTGTATAATGTTAATCCTCTTACGGTCTGTCTTGATTGCTGAAGATAGGGAACACCAGCAGCTGTTGTTGATGTGCCAGGAAAAAATGTTAAGTCAGAGCTGTTTGGGTGCCACCGTCTCTTCTGGGTTCCGTGCAGTGCACTTTCTAGACTGCATTTATGAGCAACCTGACGCACGTTGGAACCTTGAGTGAAATGGGTCAGAATGGCATTTTAAATTTGTCCATATGTGATTTTTGTCAATGTGTATTTTAAGTAGATTCTTTCTGTTTTTGAGTTTTAAAGAAAACTCTTCATAAACAAAATATATATATTAAAAAAACACCCTGATAGTTAATGGGAATTAACATGGAAGCAAGCAAGTAGGCTCAATAGTTAAGTAGGGAATTCCAGAGAAGAAACCAAAATCAAGCCCGCTTTTGGGAAACATTGAAGGTCATCTGACAATGAGTCCAAAAGGTTAAACACAGGGAATGAATTTCCCTTTGTTATTCTTTAGTTTTAATATTAGTTTGCATATTAATGTAAACTAATGTGGTATCAGTCAAGTGTCTGCTCTCAGCTTGTTCTTGTTGATGGTGCAGATTTCTTTGTGTCGTATACCCATGTTGTCTGCTTTTTATAAGCAACTCTTACAGCCACTCAGATCATCTGTACATATACTGTAATCAGACTGATTTATTAAAATGGAAATCACAGTGTGTGTGTGGGGGGGGTAGTGCTGGGACATGCGTTTGAACTGCACAAGGGAGAAGTGGAACCAAAATGGGGATTTGGGGGATCAAATACAGAAGAATGAGAAAATGGAAATTATCCCTGTTGAGATGGCGTGAAAGAGACACTGTGGTATAAGTGGTCAGAGCACTGGGCTAGGGTCTAGGAGATCCGGGTGCAGATCCCCACTCTGCTATGCGAAGCTCACTGGATTACCTTGGGCAAATCATCTTCTCATTGTTTAGCCTACCTCACAGGGTTGTTGTGAGGATAAGACAGGGGAAGGGAGAACCATGTATGCCCATCCTGAGCTACCTGGAGAAAGGCAGGATAATAATGTACTAGATAAATGGATGTGTCAGATAGGAAGTTTCTAGCCCTGCTGGTGGACCTCCTGACGGCCCCTGGGTTTTGGCCACGGTGTGACACAGAGTGTCGGACTGGATGGGCCATTGGCCCGATATAACATTGGCTTCTCTTATATGTTCTCTTAAGAACTAGTTGAAATGGTTGAACGTGTGGCCAGCTAATCCAATGCTACCTTTCCTGCACTTTCCACAGTTGAAATGTTAACTTAGCCAGGAACTTATTAGGGGGCTTTAGGGAAGCCATAACCTCGTTACTGGCCCCTTCCCTGCTGAAGGTTGCCAACCCTCCAGGTGGTGGCTGGAGATTGCCTGGAATTGCAACTGGTCTACAGCTGACAGAGATCAATTTCCCCGGAGAAAACGGCTGCTTTGAAAGTCGGTCTCTGTGGCATCATATCCTGCCAAACTCCCTCCCCTCCTAAACCCTCCTCTCCCCACGCTCCACCCCCAAAATCTCTAGGAGTTTTCCAACCCAGAGCTGGCAACCCTACCCCCTGCCCCAGTTTGCAATATAGGGTTATAATAATAATAATACCTTTTTTCTGGGTTGTTGTGATGATTGTTGGAGAATGGAGGTGGAGTCATTTGAACTCTTGAAATACGCTATAGATATGCTAAAGATTTATTGAATACCATCCTTTACCTTATACACCAATTTGCGACAGGGACTTGCAGCCATACTGCCGAATTCAGATCAGGATTATGTCATGGAAGGAGACGGGCCTGCTTCCTTCTCTCCCTGCTCCATTTTTAGGAGCTGAAATGGCCTAGAACCCGGGGGGGGGGGGGGCTTGTGTAAAGTGTAACATATAGTTTGACCCTAAGTACTTGCAGATTCAAGGTGACCACAAACAGGAGTATCTTTTGACCCTCAACCAGCCACTGAAGTTGGTCTGAAGCTTTCTTGCCCTTACTGTTGCCATTTTCACTATACAAGCCACAAGTTTCCTTGCTCTGAATGCACATGAATGCTCTGAGGGCTTCGTTCTACACCTCCATTTACAGTGAGGGGCAAACTGCTTGCCGCAGAAGGCAGTCTTCTGCCCCTTGTCCCCAAGCTCTGGTTGCTGCTCAGTAGGAACAAAAATAGAGGGGGGAACAGCATCATGCAACACTAGGGATTCCCCAGATGTTTATGGTTTTTACCATAGAGATTTGAGGAGTTCCTAGAGTGCCACACAATGCTGTGATGTAACTTCTGGTTACATACCGGGAAGTTACATCACAATGTTGCGTGACACTGATTTCTGCAGTCCCTGCCCTGCATCGTTCCTGCGGTTTGCAGCCAAGGGCTGGCATCCCTCCTTTACAGTGAATAACTTCCCTTTCACTGGCCCTCTGCAAAGCAAGAACGACATTGGAATGGATTTACCATTGAGACTGGGAGCTGTTTTTGTATTATTGAACATTACAGATAATAGTACAAGAAGAGAATGGGGTGGTTGTATTTTTAACCCTGCTTTCCAGCCAGAAATGAGCCCCTGGAATGGCCCACAGCATTTAGAAACAATGCCGATTCCAAAAGCCAGCTATTGAGGGCATGTTCAATGACTTTTTGGTGAAGGCTGCCACCTCCCCTGCCTCTGAGAGTCTGCCCAATCCGTGACTTGATTAAGTAGGAAATCGAGTAGGGCCGTGCTGTGTGAACAGAGTCAGCACAAGGTAGTGGTTAGAATCTCAGACTAGGATCTGAGACCTGGGTTCAAGTCCCCAGTCTGTCATGGAAATGCAAAGGATGATTTTGAGCTAATCACACACACACACACACACACCCCTCAGTCTCCCAAATGGGGTGATGGTTCTGGGGATAAAATGGAGGGAGGGAGAATAGCTTTGGAATACCTTTTCCTCTCCAACTGAGAGGAAAACCAGGTATAAACTTCTAAATAAACTGTAAATGAACGGATTATAAATAAACTGTATCCAAAGATGGACGTTTGTTTTTTTTTTTTTTTTTAATAGGTTTATTTTTTTTGAATTTTCTACATATTACACAATATCTTTTGTCTCCTTACTTTACTTAACTCAATAAGTTCCCCCCTCCCTCCCTCTACCCCTTGTTTGTTGATCTTTTATTCACAGCCACGGGCACAAAGTCTGAATCTTCCACCGAATGTCCTGTCTTCCTTCCACTGTTATCCACTTTAGATAGATCTTCCACCTCGCTTTAATTTCTTCGGCTTTATCCTCCCATGTGGTCTTCTGGCGCAATTTCTCAATGATGTCCGACTGCACAAAATCAAACAAATAAGTGTGCCAGGTATCTATTGTCCATTTGCTCTTATCTTTCCAGCCCAGAGCTATCACTGCCTTGCCTGCTAACACCATAGCTTTGAGTATAGCCTGGGTTTCCTTATTGACTGCCTTATTTCCTAATATACCCATTAACATTAGTTTAAAGTCTACATTCAATGAAATTCTACATATTTTCTTTATAATTTGTATTATTTTTGACCAAAAGACTCTCACCTCTGGACATTCCCACCACATATGAGAGAACCAGCCCTTAAATTGTTTACAGTGCCAACACATAGAACTCGATCCCGGAAACATGTTTGCTATCTGCGCTGGTGTTTTATACCACTTTGTGAAAAATTTATGTTCCAATTCATTAAATTTAATAATTTTGGTTTCTTCTATTCCCTTCATTATTCTATTTGCATCGTTTTCCGATATCTGGCCTTCCTTACACCATGTTTTCTGTAAATAAAGTATTGCCCTATCTTTATTGGATAACATTTTCTTGTAAATATATCCTGCTAATCCTTGTTTAAATTTTTGCATCCTATTATGTATTTCTTCAATTGGTTCTTCTGTCCAAATATTTCCTTTTTCATTAACTTCCTTAATCATTCTATAAAGGCCTGTAATTTTTAACCAATATTGCTTGCCTATCTCCTCGATTAATTCCTGTGCTGGTTTTAGAGTGCCTCCTCTAAATAAGTCTCTTAGCCTATAATATCCCTTTGATCTCAGGAGTTCACACCATTTATTTTCTTCTGTTTCGTTATAGAGGGACTTTAGTGGTGCCCATTTTGAGGTTCTTTTAAGCCATGAGGGCTGCCACTTGTTCCACACTGTTAGTGTTGAATACCTAGGTCCCTTAACTTGTATAAGATCTTTATTTGTCGTTTTGGAGAATACCCCAAAACTCCCTATGTTATTATTGATTTCGTTCTCAAAACTCACCCATTTTAGTCCCTCTCCGTCGCCTATCTCCAGTATCGATTTTATTTGGAAGGCTTCGTAATAGCTAATCAGGTCAGGGACTCCCCATCCCAACTCTGATCTGTGGCTATAAATTATCTTTCTCTGTATTCTGCATTTTTTACTACCGAAAATCCATTCCTTAATCACTCTGTTCCATTGGTCTAGTTTTTTGGTATACATTCCTAGCGGTATTGTCTGAAAGAGGTATATTAATCTTGGCAGCCAAAACATTTTAACACTTTTTATTCTAGTAGATATATTCATTATTTTATTTTTCCACTTTTTCATATCTTTTTCTATTTTCTTCCAGACCTTGTTATAATTGTTCTCTGCTATTTTATCGATATTCTTCTGTAGTACAATGCCTAAATATCTGAATTTTTTGGTGCCCATTCCAATATTAGTAATCCCATGTATTTGTTCCCTTTCCTCTTTAGTCACATTAAGGTACATAATTTCTGATTTAGCCATGTTCACCTTCAGTCCTGAACATTTTTCGAAGTCCTCTAATATAACTTTTATTTCTTTTACTGCCTCTTTGGGGTTTGTCATAGCGATTATAATGTCGTCGGCAAATAAATTGATTTTCATTTCTTCCTTCTTTACCCTGTATCCTTCCACCCTTGCAGAATTTCTTATTCTTTCAGCTAGCTGTTCTATTGCTAGTATAAATAGGAGGGGCGAGAGCGGGCATCCTTGCCGGACTCCTCTTTGAATCTTGAGGGGTTGTGAGTGTTCTTCATTAACTCTCACCACTGCTGTCCCTTCTCTGTACATTTCTTGGATTGCTTTTATATATGGCTCCCCCATCTCGTATTTAGTCATTACCTGCCACAGAAAATCCTGGGAGAGTGTATCAAATGCTTTGTAGACATCTAATTTCAAGAGGCCTAGCTTTTTTTTGTGGCCATGTTGTAATACATTTATAATATTCCTTATGGGGTGGGCTATATTCCTGTCTTTTACAAATCCATATTGGTCCTCCTTTATTATGCTAGGTATGATCTTCTTTAATCTATTTGCCAGTATTTTTGCAAAGATTTTATAATCCTGATTTAGTAAACTAATAGGTCTATATGAGCCCACTTCCTCTGGGTCTTTATGTGGCTTAGGGATTACCACTATTTCTGATTGCCTCCACGAATCTGGGGCTTTTTTCCCTTTCAATATTCCATTAAATACCTCTTGGAGCTCTGGGGCCAATATGTCTACCATCTCCTTATAGAATTCACTTGTGAAACCGTCTAGGCCTGGGGATTTGCCCTTTTTCAATTCTTTAATTACCACCTTTATCTCCTGTAGTGTTATTTCCTCCTTTAACATAATTTCATCATTTTCTTTGAGTGTTGTTCTTATATCTTCCTCATATATGACTATGTCCTTTTTTTTATACAGCTCCTTATAAAAGGTCTCGAAGGCTTTTACTATATCTTTTGAGTTGCCAGTTCTTTGGCCATTCACTTTTATATTTTCTATCTTTTGCCTTACCTTCCTGTTTTTCAAATAGTTAGCTAACCTTCTGGCCGAATTAATACTATTTCTATGGAAGTCATTTCTTACCATTGCTTCTCTCTTCCCTAATGTAACTGAGTCCAACTCATCTAATTGTTTTTTAATTGTTGTTATCTGACTCTGTACTTTTAAATCATGATTGGTGATTTGTTCCTTTTGCAACCTCTCCAGTTCCTGAATTTTAGATTGTCTTTTTAGATAGCGTTCTCTTTTGATGTACTTTTCCTTATTTATGCAGTGTCCCCTTATCACCGCCTTCGCGGCATCCCACAGGGTATTAGTTGGGACAGTCCCTCTATTCTCCTCAAAATATAATCTTATCTGCTCCATCATATAGCTCCTATCTTCCTCTTTAGCCATTATTAAATTATTGTACCTCCAAGTTCTATTTTTTGGTTTTTGATTGCCTTCTATTTCTATAGTGATTGGTGCATGATCCGATATCCAGATTGGGTGCGTTGTAATTTTTTTTATAGTCAGGTTGCTGCTTTTTTCTACAATTATGTAATCTATGCATGATGGGGTTTTGTGCCGGCTGGATACATGGGTGGGTTTTGGCTGCTGTCCTATCAATTCATGTGCTTCCCTCAAGCCCCAATCTCCTATTTTAATTGCCTTATTTTTAGTCAGATCCATGTTCAAATCTCCTGTCATAATTAATTCTCCCTCTGCGAATTGCCTAGTTTTTTTAACTAGCCTGGCTAAAAATTTCTTTTGTCCTTTATTGGGTGCATATATATTTACCAATGTAAATTTCTTCCCCTCTAATCTGAATTTAGCCATCACATATCTCCCTTCCCTGTCTGTCCTTCTTTCTAGTACCTCTACTCTAAGTTTCTTATGAGTCATTATTGCCACTCCTCTGGCCTTGGTGTGGCTCCTAGCTTCCGCTAACATCATCCAGGTCGAGTCTTTTAGCAAAGGCTTGTTGTCATTTCTTTTCTTATGTGTTTCCTGTAAACACAGAACATCAGTTTTTTGCTCTCTTGCCAACTTGGCTATCCTATATCGTTTAATTTCTGATGTTAAACCATTGACATTCAGTGATAAAATTTTTATTGTTTTATCCATATCCCACATCAATTAAGGCTTTGACATCTCGTGGCTGTGAAAAATTTGAATGGTTAGTTAGTTTACCCTTCCCCTTCCCTTCCCCCCCGTGGTTGAGAGTAAAGGTGGAAAGAAAATCTCTTCCCCTCTCTCCACTGCATGGGGTGCACGCATCCCCCCTCCTCCTCCTTCTTGATACTGTAAAAAATGATAATACTATTAATAGTCATTAGCTCAATCAATAAAGGTATACTTCCCTTAATTGGTTATCGGGAGCTGGTCCTGAGGCGTTTCCCTCCTCTCTCTGAAGTTCCTTCGTCGCCATCTTCAGGAACCCCCGATTCCGCTTCCATTTCTTGCTCTCCCATATCGTCTGTGTTTATACCTAATTGTTTAAGTAGTTCCTTTGCCTCTGTGGTGTTCCTTGCCATCAGTCGCTTTCCTTCCCGAAATATAATTATCGAGGATGGATAGCCCCATGAAAATTTCACGTTATTTGCATAAAGCTTTTGGGCAAAGGGGCGCATGAGGTTTTTTTTTCCTTAAGGTCTCTTGACAAAAGTCTTGTCTCACCCAGACTTTTCTTCCTCTAAAAGTCAGGTCTTTCCTCTTCTTTAGTGCTGTATATATTTGCTGTTGAATTTTCTCTCTGGCAAATTTAATTATTACATCTCTAGGGGCCCCGCCCCTCCCATTCCTTTGTAGTCGATGCACTCTCTCAACATCCTCTGTTTTTATTTCTACTTCGTTTGTCTGCAGCCACTGTATCAGCGATTCCTCCAATTTATTTACAGAAATTTCTTCAGATATCCCTGATAAAATAAGGTTAGCTCTTCTGTTTCTGTCTGACAAGTCATTTATTTGGCGGTTCAGAGCGGTTATTTTTTGCTCATTAGCTTCAGCAAGCTCTTTGGCTGTTGTAGCTGTCTGCTTTATAGAAGCTATTTCTGTGCCTATTTTGCTAATTTCTCCACGTAGTGAGATTAACTCACTACTGATTTTCTCTTGAAAGGCAAGGACTGTATTTTGGAGTCCTGAAATTTGTTCAGATAGGTCCTTAATTGTCTTCGCCATATCTGGTTCAAAGCTTTGGGAGCGGCCTTAAGAATCTCAAGGCTTTCCTTTCTAGCACAGCAGTAAATTAGTTTCTTACCACTCTGAAGTTGTTCTAGCCAGCTGCTTCCTGGTAATCAGCCTCTTATCTGGGTTTGCGTAGTATTTACAAACTTTGAGCTATAAATTCTTTAGTTCGAAGGAGGAGCTCGGAGGAAACACAGCCGGCTTGGTTTAACGCATGCGTGCAACCAAAGATGGACGTTTGTTAACAGTTGCCGTGTCGTGACAAAGCTCACAGAACCTGTCGGCCTGTCGTTCATAATATTAAACTCCCTGTTTGGTTTGGAAGGCAAGGATAATCTTTAAATTAAATTGTCCAAAGGTTAGGCTGTAGGAGGAGGAGGAGATTGGATTTATACCCTGCCCTTCACTTCCCAAAGGAGTCTCAGAGCAGCTTACAAACTCCTTTCCCTTCCCCTCCCCACAACAGACGCCCTGTGAGGTAGGTGGGGCTGAGAGAGCTCTTTTGAGAACCGCCCTCGAGAGAACAGCTCTGACAGAACTATGGCTTGCCCAAGGTCATCCAGCAGGTGCGGGTGGAGGAGTGGGAAATTAAAACCCGGTTCTCCCAGATTAGAGTCTGCGCACTTAACTACTACACCACTCTGCATAGTTGTCGGCTGAGATTTTTCTGGTAAAGTATTTTTTTTCTTTTCTCCTTATGGAAGTGGAAGAAGCCGGAAGCATAATCTCAATAACAGGTTCAAAGTACAAACAAACAAACAAGAACAAAAGAAACCCATTCCCCTTCGAATCCACAGTTCCCTGATTTACGCAAGATGCCATCACAGCCTGGGAAATAATCTAGCTGTTTTTTTTGTTACATATGGTTTCCAAATCAGAACATTCTCAGGCCAGTGTGGCAGATACCCTTATAAACCATCCATCTATTCCACGAGGTTCTAAAGGTCAGACCTTTCTGCGTGGCATGGGACGTGGCCATCCAGAAGCAGCTTTCTTCTGCAAAATGATCAGCCCGTAGGGGAGGGTGCTGGGGCACTTGCCAACAGAGCATTCACTTATGCTTTTATCCCTGATGGAGGCCCTAATGAGCTTACAACGGGGTTCTTGCTCCTCCATTGTATCATCCCAACAACAGCCTTGTGAGGTAAGTTAGGCTAAGAGACTAATGATTAATAATTATCATACAGCAGTGTGTGTAGTATAGCCAGGAGATCCTAAGATTGCCTGGCAGCCAGAAGTTCTAGCTCTTTTAGCATTATGCACCACTAGGTGGTGAGCTAGACTTGTTTTTTTTTAAGGCAAGAGACACTTCAGAGGTGGTTTGCCATTACCCGCCTCTGCATCACGACCCTGGTATTCCTTGGAGGTCGCCCATCCAAATACTGACCAGAGCCAGGCCTGCTTAGCTTCCGAGATGTGATGAGTTTGGGCTAGCCTGGGCTGTCCAGGTCACGGCAGGCTAAGAGACTGTGAATGGTCCAAGCACTCATGACAAAGTGAGGATCTGAATCTGGGTCTCCCAGATTCTAGTCTCGTGTTCTAAACCAGCACATCATTTAAACATTTTTTTAAAAATCTACATGTGAGGAAGACAGCGTTCAGCCTCTTTTAGAAAGAAAGGGATTTAGATTGTCCTAATTTTATGTGGCCGTGCTTCTCAGTCTCTCATAGAGGGATTCAGAAATAGAAACAAACAAACAAAACGGTCTCAGAAGGAGCGCATGGTCTAAATTGGGAAGAAATTTACTTGTTTAGAATAAACGGGACACAAGATGCTGCTTAGTGATGGCAAACAGCAGTGCTATCTGAAGTTGCACTTTAATGGCATTTTGTAGCTGTCATTTCAGTGTGGAATTTAGCGAGAGCCACGCTGAATATAGAAGAAATAAAATGATATACCAGTGGTCAGCTGATGGAAATACAGGGCTGCAAATCCACCACCAGCTCCCATCTTTCTTCATGGAGCTTCTATTGAGGGACGATTCCCACGTTACAAAGTCCACGTGGTGAGCCGCATGGCCAGATGTGCTCCTGGAGTTATTTTTATGCTGGACATTCAGTTCCCAGGTGCACAGGAGCCCGTAAGGGGCTTAATCCCCCCTACTCCATGCTGTTTAGCCCTGACCTGGCTAGCCTGCTCTTGTCAGATCTCAGAAGCTAAGCAGGCTTGGCTCTGGTCAGTATTTGGATGGGAGACCTCCAAGGAAATCCAGGGTCATAATGCAGAGGCAGGCAATGGCAAACCACCTCTGAACGTCTCTTGCCTTCAAAACCCTACGGCAGAGATGTCAAACTCATTTGTTATGAGGGATGGATCTGACATAAATGAGACCTTGTTGGGCTGGGCCATGTGTGCCATAAAATGTAACACAAGATACCGGAGATATAAACTTTATAAAGGACACAAACACAATTAAAGATTTAAAAAAAAAACTTTAAATAAAACAGCATTAGCACTCTTGTAGTATCTTGTTTATTTAACAGTCTCTGATGGCTGCCACCTCTTACTTTGAATTATTGCATCAAAATGTCTGTGTTGTAGCAATCTTGAGTGTGCTGTTCAGGTGTGTATCTGTAAGCTGCAAACCTACTTTTAGTTTATTGACATTCATTACAGAAATCTCATGCTCAGTGTTCTGAGTCTAGGACCCAGGGAAGAACATAAAATGACTGGGCACTGCAAGCTTTGTACATAAGCTGCTTCATGTGTTGGTCAAGAACATGAGAAGGAATCCTGACACAGACTGAGGGCCATGTGTTTGTCTACAAAACTATACTCTTTCCCAGATAAATAACTACAACTTCCTATAAAGGAAATGTGCTGAGTAAACTTGGTCTGGACACACATACTCAGCCTAATCCACCTCACTGGCTTGTTGTTATTCCTTATCTAAGTAGTTCAGATGGCTTTCTTACTGAGAAAGACTGGATCATGAGGCCATGAATACAGTGAAAAGGGGGAGGGAACCCAGTTGCACCCAGGAGAGCCCTGACATAACAGGCCCAATAAACTATGTACACTGTAGCAAGGCACACAGAAGCTCATACCTTGAATAAAACTTCGTTGGTCTTAAGGGTGCTTTGTATTTCTCCTGTGCGATTGAGGCAGCTGAGCAAAGCAAGACAGGAGGAAGGGGAGGAGCCTCAGCCAATGGAGGGGAAGAAAAGCTTGCCTTTGTCTCCTGTACAATTGAGGCAGCCTGGCCTGGAAGCAAGCTCTGGCTCATTGCCTCCCTCCCCTGGGAGGAGGAGGGGGAGGGGGAGAATCCTCAGCCAGTGCAAGCTTGCCTATCTATCTCTCCTGTGAGACTGAGAGAGTCTGGTAAAGCAAGCCATGATGCAGCAGCGGCAGCAGAACTGCAGTAAGAAGCAGAAGATAGCCAGTTCCTTGTGGGCCAGATAGGAGCCCTCTGAGGGCTTGATCTGGGCCATGGGCCGCATGTTCGACACCCCTGCCCTACAGGGTCATCATAAGTCATCTGTGATTTGATGGGGGGAAAGCTGTTATACCAACTTGGGAGCCATTATTTGCCCTGATAGAGAAACTTAGATGTGGCAATCAGTACCTGAAAGTTAGCCCCACAGTCTGCCAGGGGCCATTTCAGGTCAGGAAGCAAGCATGGGGCGTGCATGTACCCGTGATTTAAATTCCAAGTGGGGTGTTCCCAGGACATGTCTGTTATAAGTCCATTGGAAGGGGGGCACCTGGATTCTGTAATGTGTGAATTATCCTTCATGAGCAAATCACAGGTATTAGTGGCTGCGTTCAGACGGCCAGTCAATCGCGCCATGAGCCCTCCTAAAATTTTATCCTGATTTTTTAAATCCAGCCTAGCACGACCAGACGCCCCCCCCATGAAATAGCCTCACCGCGCATTGTTCCCACCGTGATTTGTCTACACGGCATCCACCAAGGATTTTTTTAAAAAAAGTTTTGTACATTCGCATAGGCAAGGCTGCGCCTCCTTGGAGAACTGAGGCGATCGCGGAGGGTTTTCAGCAAAGTCCCGGTCCTCCCCCTTGCCATTGCCATCATGATCAATGGAGGGACTATTTTGCAAGTTAGAACAGTCCTCCCCCCCCTCCATCTCCCATCGCGGTAACATCTTGTCCCTAAAAGAAATAAGCATGAATATTACATTCCTCGTAGCGCTTATTGCTGAATGCGTTTCCTCGTTAAAGCGCACATGGGGTTTCAATTTTTTAAAAATCGCGCCCCGTCGGCTCGGTCTGACGTCAGACCGAGCCGACGGGAGCATCGCGCGCTAATGGAGTGACCAGACGGAAGAAAGTCTGCAGTTGTTGCGCGGGTAAGCGAAAACCCTACATTGAAACTGCTACTTTTTAAATCAGGATTGGAGGCGCAGCAGAACGGGATGCCTATGGGACCGGAATATTTCCCAGATGTTTCTGTCTGGTCGTGCATTTTTGATCCGCAAGGGAGTCGTTCCTATGGCAGATCAAAAGATCCGTCTGAACACACCCAGTGATTCACAAGAAGAAGATCCCACTAGGGTCCTTCTGTATTAACCTCAGACACATGAACCTTTCCCCCCACATAGTTAGAAAAATAATACAGGTGGCAAAATGTTGGGCTGCAACCATTCCATCTGGTCTATTGAGCCCCCTCTCCTTTAGATTAAGGAGCACTCAAAAGTGATAACCACCAATGTCCCCTGTAATTCCCCCCGCCCCACTGAGCAGAGCAGTTCACATCCTGAGCAGAACAGAACTGTCATAATCTTAAAATGGGCAACGGGCAGTGCAAGACCCTGCGTGGCTCTGGACTGCTGCTGAGTGGGGCTTCCTGTGTCAATGAGCGGCAGCTTATGTGCACAGCTTAGAACGAACACTGATAACCCCTCCTACCTGCCTACAGGAGCAGTGCCCTCCATTCCACCAACTCAATCTGCTGCTCGTGTAGACTCACCCTCTGTTTATGGAGCATCTCTTTCTTTGTGCACAACCACCTATGGTTTTTGTGCCCCATGATTTTTCTTTCTTCCGTAATGCAGGAGGCCCTTCAAGCAGAAGTTCATCCTTCAAACTGAGGTGGTTGTCTCCCTTTCCGTGACAAATTTAGCATCCTTCTGTTGGGACCCGAGCCAGGACATGTTCTGCTAGTGAACAATAAGATTGTGCTAGAGGTTTCGTTCCACAACGAATGTGACAGCACGGGGAGCGAAACAATAACCGAACGCTCTCCTCTAAAGCTGTTATGACTGTAAAGATTAAATAACGCTGCAAGAACAGTCAAATCAACAGTAAAAAAGGGACTCATGTTGGCGTGTATCCCGCTGCTGGTTTCAACTGATAGAAGACCACTGTGTTGCTCGTGGGCGGTCTGCCACCCCAGGTGAAATATTTTGAGAGGATAGAGTGTGGTGAGCGGGGAGGTCTGGGAAGTTCTACTCCACTTGCAAAGTTTGTAAGGGACCAGGTGCTGTTTTCGTGTCAAGGACTGCGATTCTTTGCCTCGAAATATTTTTGTCCCGCTTCCCTCCTGCAAAAAAGGACTCGGAGCAGCTTGCAGAACTGAAAAATAAACCATGTAAAATCTCAGTGCAACAAGAAGATGAAGAGAGCCAGGGCTATTTTTGGGCAGGAACGCACAGGAACAGAGTTCCGGCTGGCTCCCGAGTTGGCCATGCCCAGAAGGAACTCATTAGCATAATAGGCCACATCCAACAGCAGGAACGCATTAGGATTGGCTACATTTGGGGTGTGTGGCCTAACATGCAAAGGAATTCCTGCTCCAAAAAAAGCCCTGGGTTTTGACAACAAACAAGGTAAACAGAATAAGAAGCAAAAGGTGGATGTGGCAACATGGGGTGTGTGGCCTAATATGCTAATGAGTTTCTACTGTTGGGTGTGGCCTATTATGCTAATGAGTTCCTGCTGGGATTTTTTTTTTTTTTTTTACAAATAAGAGAGCCCCTCTGCTAGCATGTTGCCTGTGTCTGCCAGCCACACATTTCAGATCAGGGAAATTCTGCTGCTTATAGGGTGTCAAGGTGCTCCTGTACAGTTTTGTCTTGACACAACTTCCTAAGCCTCCGGAAGAGAGGCTCCGAAGGCTCGGGGTCAGGCACACGTGACCACGTAGCAGCTCCTTTTCGGGACTGAGCGGGCAGGGGGGTGGGCCTGAGCAGGTGGAAGAAACTCGGCACTTGGGAGCAAGTCCTCCCCTGACACAGCAGCACCTCTTTGCCCTGTGTTCCCTGGGACCTTGCGGGAATCCTCGTCGCATGCTTTGGTGAGGAGGCGCTCGGTGCTTGGCAGTCTTACCAGAGATCGTTGTTTACTTGCTGCTACTGTCAATCTAGCTCTGACCTGGATGATCCAGGCTAGCCAGATCTTGTCGGATGCTGGAAGCTAAGCAGGGTCCGCCCTGGTCTCTCTTTGGATGGGAGACCACCAAGGGTTGCTACACAGAGGTGGGTGATGGCAAACCACCTCTGAACAACTGTTGCCTTGAAAATCCCACCAGGGGTCACTGTAATTCGGCTGTGACTTGTCAGCAAGAAACAAAACTGTCAGTATCTCCTTGGTTATGCGCAGATACGTTGAGCCCATTCTCTGACATGCTTTCAGTTTGCACCAAGCAAGGCGGACGTCCAATCAGTCTGGGCAGTGCTTGACCGGACTGCGCATGAACCCTAGTATGCAACACACACCGCAAACCTCTACATCACCTGAAAAATGTTCCCCAGCTGTCATATTGATGTAGAACATACTCCCTGAGATTCGTAAGTTATAAAACTTGTATGAGATAAGAGTGTCAGGCTTGGACCAGGGAGACTCAGGTTCGAATCCCCACTTGGCCATGAAATTCACCAGATGGACCTGGGCCAGTCGCTTGTTTGCTAACAAGCCTGCATCACAGGGTGGTACAAATCCCCCCACACACACACAATCAGACTCTATCAAAGAAAGGTGAAATGCATTGTGTTGTTGGTTTTTGCCATGAAGTTACAAATGACTTATGGTAATCCTATAGGGCAGCGGTTTCAAACATGCAGCCCGGAGGCCGGATCAGGCCCCCGGAGGGCTTCTATCAGGCCTGCACTAGAACTGGCTGTCTTCTGCTTCTTCTTCCAGTTCTGCTGCTGCATCATCGTAGGTTTGCAGCTTACAGATACTCACCTGAACAGCAGACTCAAGATTGCACCAGCGCAGACATTTTGATGCAGTCATGCACAGCAAGAGGTGCCAGTTATCAGACACTGCTAAATAAACAAAATCTTGCAAGAGTGCTGATGTTTTAAGCATGTTTTTTATTTTAAGCAAACCCTTTGTGTTTGTGTCCTTTATAAAGTTTATATCTCCGCTACCTGGCATGACATTTAATGACACACACGGCCCGGCCCAACAAGGTCTCATTTATGTCAGATCCGGCCCTCATGGCGAATGAGTTCGACACCCCTGATGTAGGGCTTTCAAGGCAGGAGACACTCAGAGGTGGTTTGCCATTGCCTGCCTCTATGTAGCAAACCTGGACTTCCTCGGTGGTCTCCCATCCAAATACCAACCAGGCCGACCCTGCTTAGCTTCTAAGATCTGACAAGATCAAGCTAGCTGGGCTATCCAGGTCAGGGCACATTGATTTCAGCTCTGACAAAACACACACATCTCTGGTTCTTAATGCTACGCACGTGTTCTTGTGTACACGTAGGCATATCTGTCAGCTTCTAAAACTGGACATTAGCAATGCACATTTTATAAAACTGCTTGACAGTTATCACAATGACAATAGCTATTATTTTTAAAAAAGAACCTTGGTTCTTGCAGTGGCAGAGCTCCCGATCTGATAATTATTAAATATGGAAAGAGGGTTCTTATAAACCATGGGACCGCACGCCATAGAGATTCCTGTTTCTTTCCTGACTGTCTCCCATGTGCCATTATCTGCACTGCAGCTATCGATGCACCATAATGAATGTTAAGGGGGAACATGATGGTATATTCAATGCATGGATGAGCAAAGCTCGCAAGCCGTAGTTCCAGCAGTGGGCTGTGCTGAGCATCTAGTGTGCAACCTCTTTTGACCCTGTTGCTAGCGTCATAGTGCGCCATTCAGGGGCTCTTCATTGTTTGTGCGAGTGGCGATTGAAAGAGGAGAAAAAGACTTCCTAGAAATGCCAAGGCTCAAAATGGTTTGCCAAAGCTCATTTTGTTTCTTGAAAGATGCTTTAGACATGTTCTGTTAGGGGCCACCCACTGAAATAATTTGGAAATTGCAGAAGGCACGAAAAGGGATAACCGCATGCCAGCAATAATTGTCTGCTTCTGAATGAGCAGGCAGTGTCTTGCTCACTGTGGACTTCCCTTTCATTTCTAGGTGAAATTGGGGTGCGTTGGGTTTTCCTCCATTCTGAAACGTCTGAACACTTTGCAGCTAGATAATATAAGCCTGGTCTGCTGTACTGCCTGGTGAGAACTGTAAAAATCAAAGCAGCAGCAATAAGCGCCAGGCACTTCCCCGAAGAGAAGAACAATAACAAGTAGGCAGACATATATATTGCAAGTTGTCGATTTGTCCATCAGCATCACATAGCAATCATTTGTCGAGCAAAATGTTGGCAGAGGAAGCATTGGTCTGAAGCAGAGACTGTCCAAAGATGATCCCCATTTGTAAAATTTTGGACTCAAATCCAGTCGACGAAATCATCAAGAAAGACATTCAGGAATGTTCTTAGTATATGACTTCCCCCCATTCTTTAAGCGATTAGTGTTTATAGTGTTTCTTTTTTCCTTCTGGTTTTCAGTTCATCTGAAATATGGGTGTATCTTTGATGGCCAATGCAGTTCTGTGGTGTTTTTGTACGTTTATGTAATTTTTAAGTGGTAAATGGTGGACAGACTTCCCTCAAACAGGCAGCTTGTGCTGTTTACTCTTGGAACATCCTCACTTTATGTGGGGAGGCGAAGCAAACCAACGGGCCGGGCCTGTTCCCTGTATGTGCTGAACGTGTTTCTGGTGTGCTCCCCAGGTAAAGGGTTGCCAGCTCTGGGTTGGGAAATTCCTGGAGATTTGGGGATAAAGCCTGGGGAGGAGAGGGACTTCAGCTGGGGGGGGGTATAAGGCCAAATACCCCACCCTCCAAAGCAACTTTTTTTATCCAGGGGAACTGATCTCTATCACCTGGCGATCCGTTCTGATTCCAGGGAATCTCCAGGCCTCACCTGGAGGTTGGCAACCGTACCCCAAACCCCTTTCCATTGTGCATGGCAGACTTGCAGAAGTTCACTGGTAGACAAACTGATGTGGGAAAAATTCCAAGAAGATAGAAAGCCTGAAAGTTAGTGGTATATAACAAACATAGTGGTAAATAACAAACATTGTGCTGTACCAAGCAGTGTTTTCCTTGCTCTCGGTGGCCCAAGCTATCCTGATGTTGTCACATCTAGGAAGCTAAGCAGGGTCAGCCCCGGGTAGGACTTGGATGGGAGACTGGCAAGGGAGTCCAGGGTTGCAATGTGGAGGCAGGCAATGGCAAGCCACCTCTGAGCGTCTCTTGCCTTGAAAACGCTATGGGGTGGCAATAAATCAGCTGTGATTTGGTGACACTTTCCACTACACCAAGCAGCACTTGGTCCACTGCTGAGATAATGGCACTGAGGGGAGACGGGAAGAGGGAAAGGTGGAGCTGAATGGGTCAGGGGGAGGTTAACTGGTAGTCGGCAGCACCGAGGAGGTAGTTAGGACCAGAGAACCAGAAAAGTTTTTACAGAACCAATGAGTTCTGAAGAAAAGTCTGTAGAAGGAAGGGGCAGCTTGGTAGCTGGGAAGATGGCATGGAGGAGATTGTTGCAAGCCTTGGACCATTTCTGTTGAATTGTTGAGTTATTCCTAGGCAGTCCGGCCATTAGTCTTAGGTAGGTGCAAAAGATCCCAGCTGTGAAACTTGGGATTTCTTCGCAAAGGGCCTTATGTGTGGGAGGAGCACATGCACACCATCACATGTAAAGACTAGGCCCATGGCTATTTAGCAGTGTGCATCCACACCAAGAATCGGCTGACATTGGCTGTTTCCAAATCTGTGTGCTTGTGATAAAACAGATATGCGCACAAGGCTGGCACTAGGGCTACCAAGTCCCAACTTCTCCCTGGCAGGGGTAGGGGCCGTCCCTGACATGATGATATCATGCAGAGTGACATCATTACATCGGGGACACAGTGCCACATGTGCATGCCCCCCTGCTTTCCCCCAACCATTTAAAGGGAACCTTTCCTTTAAATGGTTGGGAGTAAAGCAGGCACCGTGCTCGCACACCCCTGAAAAGAGTGGGCACCCCACACGCCTGCCCTGCAAGCCACAAATTCATGGCTTGCAGGGCAGGAGCAGGTGGCCCCTGCTTGAAAAGAGTGCATGCTGTGCAGGCTTTCCTTGTAAGCCGTGAGTTTGCAACTTGCAGAGTGGGAGCGGGCGGCATCTGCTTGAAAAGAGCATGAGTGCTGCGTGTGCCTGCACCACAAACCGCAAATGTGCAGTTTGTGAGGCAGGTGTGCAGCGCATCTGCTCTTTTCAAGTGGGGGTGTAGACAACCGTTGGGGCAGGGCTTCCCCCACCGGCCAGCTGGCTGGCATCTGGGGGGAGCCCCAAAAATTGGGGGATCCCCTGCCCCTACCTGGGGACTGGCATGTCTAATTAGCACATGCTTGTATGTACTGTACCCCTGCAGGAAAATACATCAATTAATCATGGAAGACCCGTGCCAGGAAATATAGTTTTTGATTGCACGCCACATAGAAGCATGGGCCACATTAGAGGATATACAATGCGATTATAGTTATCCTCTGTTGAATTTCCACATAACCATGAAAGTATGGTTCAGTGGTTGTGCCATGAGACCTGGTTGAGCAAAGCGCTTTTGTTTTAGATGGGTGACCTCAGGAGTTTTCAAAAAGCAGGGTAAAAGTTAGGCACAGTCTACCATGAACTTGCCTTGGAAAAGCCCTGCAGTACCCACTGTGATCTTGGATAAGTCCCTGATGTTTGCACAAGGCTTCTGCAAGGAGCAATTCCTGTTGAACACTCCGCTGGAGTGTGGTGGTGGATTCTGGGATAGTTAGAACAAATCTCACCTGTATGATGCCTGTGTATTTTCCTCTCGGGGTCAATTAGCAGCCGTGTGTGTTGTGTGACTGGTATTGTGAAAATGTTGTGGAGGAAAGGGGGTCAGTCTCCCCACATATGTCATGGGGATTCCTTTTGCCATGGCTTCTCTTTTTCAGGAAAGTAGGAGATCTGTTCAGGGATCTCCCATCGTCACACATAACTGTGTCCTCAGTATGACTAAGGTTGCACTGCTACAAAAACCTAGTAGACTCGGAGAGAACTGTATCAAAATGGTGACCAGTGCAGGTGGGGGTGCCTCAGTTTCAAGCGCTCCTCTCCACACACACCCCAATTACCCCACACACACACACAGGCAAGAAGACGGGAATAAACGCAATGTGCCTATGTGATGTAGGCATGTTGGTGATGTCAGCGGGCACTCTAGGTTTGGGGCAAAAATCTATGGTAGAAGCTAATTCTACCACTGAGTTTTGCCCAAAAACCAGAAGGTCACTCCCCGACATGCCTGTATCACCTTTGGGTCGCATAGGCACGTTGTGTTTATTTTTAGTGTTCCTCCCTGCTCCTGGAAAATACGCCTCCCATACCCCGCCAGCAACCACACCACCACCTACTGGCATCCCCGGGACCTGGCAACCACACCCTTTCAAGAACCAGCATGGTGTAGTGGTTACAGGGTCAGAACAGGACCTGGGAGGCCCAGGTTCGAATCCCCACTCTGCCACAGAAACTCACGGGCTGACCTTGGACAGTCACGCACTCTCAGCTCAATCTACCTCACAGGCTTGTTGTGAGTATAAAACAGAGAAGGGGAGAACGTTGTAAGCCAATCTGGGTCCCCATTGCGGAGAAAAGAAGGGTGGCCCCTGCTTGAAAGTAAAGGAAAAAATTGAATGACGTGGCCTGAAAGGGGTATAATGACTCTGTTTAGGGTGCACCATTAAAGGGTCGGAAATACAGGAGGCGTAACACTGGAAACATTGACCAGTTCTTGGCATTTTATTTACTTTAAAACCACCGTTGATTCCCTCTTTGTGTGGGGAGTGGGTTTTGCACACTACATTCCCCGCTGAACTGTCCCTTCCCCGGTGGCCAGAAGCCACTGCATAGTGCTGATGCTGATTTTTTTACTCGCTGACAATGTCGAACGGGCCGTTTGTTATGCTGTGACAGAAGAAAAGAAAAATCTGTGAGACCTTCAGTAATCCTAATAAAATGCTGGCTTTTTAAATCCAAGCCCATGTGTCTGCTGGTTTGAAAGAGCTTCGACATTAGCTGCCCTGTGTAATAATGTGCACCGTTCACAGTAGTTGGGAGTGGCAGAGATTCTTGTGAGTGCCAGCTTTTTAACTTTAAAAAAACAAGAACAGTAGCCCATTTGGTGGGGCAGAGCAAGGACAAGCAGAGCCAGAGGACAGGAGTCAGCGAAGGACCTGGAAAAGTATGGTGGATCAGGGGTGGAGCTAGGATGGACTTCGGAGAGGAAGGGGAGGAGTCAGGGTGAAATCATGTGACAGTATCATAGGCCGTGAGAAACCTAGTGGGCTGTGGGCACAGATTGGCAAGATTTTGATTTTATTGCCTTTCCCTGGGTTGCCAGGTCTGAGTTGGAAAACACCTGGAGACTTTGGGGATGGATCCAGGAGAGAGTGGGGTTTGGGAAGGGGAGGGGCCTCAGCATGGTCCAATCAATGTCGTAGAGTCCACCCTCCAAAGCAGCCATTGTCTCCGGGGGAGCTGATCTCTGTCAGCTGGAGACCAGCTGTAAAAGCGGGAGCTCTCCAGGCCCCACCTGGAGGCTGGCAACCCTACAACAGTGGTAGGGTTGCCAACATCCAGGAGGGGCCTGATATCTCCCAGAATTCCAACTGATCTCCAGACTACAGAGGATTGTCCCCCTGGAGAAAATGGCTGCTTTGGAGGGTGGACTCTGTAGCATTATACTGCTCTGGGGTCCCTCCCCATCCCCACCCATCTCAGCCTCCACCACAAATCTCCAGAAATTTCTCAACCTGAAAGTTATCAGCCCTAAATAACAGTGACTTGATAAGACTGCTGTTTTACTAGGAAAATATTGGCTGGTTGACGATCCTAGCAGTGAGGAGGTTCACCATCGGCAAAGTCACTTGTGCTGGTGTTGCTTTCCCAGTCGGAGGAACCCGCTGCTCAGAAACCCAGGGCCGGATCTACTATGAAACGAATGAAGCTTACACTTCAGGGCCCCTAATCCTGGAGAGGTCTCCCCTGAAGCAACTTTTTTTTTTTGACGAGTGAATTTTTCAACAGAATCGGTGGCGTTTTTGAAAGTGTTCGTTATTTAAATAAGGCTATTTTAGTGACAGAATCATGAGCCAGTGGGTTGAAGTACTTAATATCGACGGTAGAATATGCTCTAGTATCCGTTTCATATCCTTGTTGGATGTTGCCCTGTTGTTGCCGGTTGAAAAGGGGCCCCCATAACAGTTCAAGCTTCGGGGTCCCAAAAATGTAGGCCCACCACTGCAGAAACCGGTTGGCAAATTCAGCTCTGAAAGCATAAAGAGAAGGGAACGATGTGTGACTTATAAGAAGTCCTGTATGGCACAGGAGTAGAGCCGTGGGTGCAGGATTGGGCTACCACAGGAGAAGAGACAAGTGGTATTAACGCCATGCTTCTGTCACCCCACCCATCCGTTGCCAGCAGAACACAGAGAAAATGCAACATCATTGAAGGTAGTGTACAAACAATGCCGCTTCCCCTAGCCCTTTGCAATCAGCAGTGCCTGCTCAAACGCCTTGTTCCTGAACACGTTTTAAAAGAGAGGGACCCCTGCCTGGCTTTGAAGAAGAAGAAGAAGAGATTGGATTTATACCCCGCCCTTCACTTGGAGTCTCAGAGCGGCTTACAAACTCCTTTCCCTTCCCCTCCCCACAACAGACAACCTGTGAGGTAGGTGGGCCTGAGAGAACTCTGACAGAAACTGCTCTTTCAGGAACAGCTGTGCCAGAGCTTGTGACTGACCCAAGGTCACATCAGCAAGTGCAAGTGGAGGAGTGGGGAATCAAACCCGGTTCTCCCAGATTAGAGCCCGCACACTTAACCACTACACCAAACTGGCTTCTGGTCTCCCTGTTAGCGTTAGTTGCAGTCCATGCCATGACTAGGAACAGAGATCATGGATCAGGTTCACTGGCAAAGGGGAGTGTGCGGCCTGCAGAAAAGGAAAAATAATCAGACAGTTTCAAAATTGAGTGCATCGCTCTCTTGACGGAGCCCTTTCTGCCTTAGGGTACACCAAGGAGCAGTTGAGGGATGGAAGTCAGGATCGCCAGCTCTGAGTTCAGAAAGTTCTGGAGATCTGAGGGTGGAACCTGGAGAGGGTGGAGTTTGGATTGGGGAGGGACCTCAGTAGGGCAAAATACTATAAAATGGCCCTACTTTACTCCAGAGTGGCCATTTCCCCCAGAGGAACTGACCTCTGTAGTCTGGAGCTCAGTTATAATTATGGGAGTGCTCCAGGCCCCACCAGGAGGTTGGCAACCCTAATGGAAGTGAAAAGGGACTGACAGCATCTGGGGTCTGGATTTGGCACTTGAGTGGTCAGTTGCTTATTCTTTTGCTATAGCATATTATTCCCCAGTTGTTGTTGTTTTAGTCCACAGCGCTGAAGTTACGAGTTAATGTCATGGCTCTTTCACAGTGCAGTCCTGTGCAAAGTTGCTACAGTCAAAACCTGCTAGTTGTAATTGGCTTAGATTGGAGTAAGTCTGTTTAGGATTGCACTGTCAGTCTCTTCAAAGAATTAATTTAAGGATAGCTCCCTCCCTCCCTCCCTCCCTCCCCTGGAAACTATGCTTCAAACCCTGAATTCACAAACTCCCTCATTTCCTGTGTCGGGAGACCTACATGGAATCAATAAAATAGTGAGCCTGTGCTCTCCTAATTATTGATTTCAAAGGCCTTGTGTTTTTAATAACCCTCCTGGCATGATGGAGTCTGGATGACTTTGCTGAAACGTTGCCCATTCTAGGAATTTTAAGTGGCGAGAGGGAAAAGAAGCCTCCACAAAACAGGCAGGGTAACTGGCTGCTGGGACCAGGCACACTCAACTGGAGTCTCCTTTTGCTTCGAAACAGTAAGGGAGCATTTTGCTCTGGGGTGCATTTGTAGCATCTCCACACCCTGTTTCCTGTATATGGAGCTGGGGTCCGTCTTTGGGGAGTTACTCACAACTTAGTCACCCTCGAAGAAGGAGGACGAGGGGGTGAGGAGCAGGGAAGAGCAGGAAAGCTGGGGAAGCAAACAGATGAGTGTCATATCACCGGAATGCATTTGTTAGTTGTGCCCCAATTCTTCCTATCTCCTTCAGTTCATTTGACTTAAGGCAGTTCTGTACATGACAAGGATTGTGGGAAACCGCAGTGTTACTTTGCTGTTTCCCACAAGCCCTTTTCAGACATCACGATTGTGCATGCCAAGAACCTGCCAACTGTGCATCTGTGGAGCGTGTGCTACCTGTGATCCTCCTAATATGCATGGTTGCCATGTTGTCTAAAAGGGCGCACATTCTCACGGCCTCCATACGCGCTACATGGAATTGGCAACAAGATCTCTTGAACAGATTTAAATCAGAAGATTGGGGGGGGAATTGGGAATCCATTCCTTTAGGTCTCCAAGCTTTAATGGAAAATTTCAAATGATAAAAATCATGGCCTGTTGGTACTTACCGTCAACTCAACTCCATAGAATTAGTTCGATAAACCCCCCTCGCTGTACCAGGAAATGTGGTCAGATGGGTGACTTCCTCCACATATGGTGGTCCTGCCCAATCATCATTGCATCTTTTTGGAAACAGGTTCATCAAAGTATACTTTTAATTATAGGTTTAAAATTAAATTTTCTCCCTGAAGTCTTTTTATCGAAATACCAACCCCCCCCCAGTAGGAAATAAAGAGTATAACGAATTAATCTCTATTTTACTTTCTACAGCTAGAAATACTGTAGCAGCTCACTGGAAAAATCTTTAACCTCCCCATATTGATACCTGTTTTAGTCGAATTTGGTCTTATCTTGTTATGGCGAAGATTACTATGCAACCATATTCTAAGAAAGCTTACAATAAGTTTGTTACAACCTGGTTTCCACTAATGCAATTTCTGTCTGAACAGGATATCATTCCGAACAATCCAATTTACAAAGATATGATCTTTTTCTAGTTCTTTCTTGGCCTGCCATCTTTCTTTTGTTGAAGGTTGAATGTTTTGATGGTTTAATTGTATGGTTTTTTGTATGTGTTGTAACTCGAGATCAGGCAGCTGTTTCTTTAATCAGTGATTTTAGTTTATTAGAATAGAATACACAACAACACAGAACACACAGAACAACCCCAACATATACAGTTTGGAACTGACTAAACCACACCCCTAGAACAGTAAGGTCCAATCAGAAGTAAGTGCTTAGGACCAATAAGGTTTGTTTCCACCGAAAGTCATAGTCTTCCCTGATTGGTCCATTGCACGACAGCAGCCAATCAGTCTGTTGATCTCAGGATACCGCGAGTCTATGGACCTTGTGACTGAAGCTCAGGCTCATTCTACAGTTCACTCTATCCATCTAACACAATACATAACAGTATGGAACTTATATGTATTGTCTTGTTGTGCTTGGAGTTCTATTCTGCATGTACTGTTGCTGAAAATCTGCATCTTGCCCCTTTCAGGCAACATGGCAGCTATACACACCTGAAGGATCTGTGCATATCTGGAGGATCAGCACACACTGGCCAGCCTCCCCGTTTTCAGGGCCTGTAAAGTCTTTAAAGGGCTACCGCAAACATGCCAAGTGTGTCCATAACATCCCCCATGTACTTGCATATTTAAATTCTCATATGCTGGACTTAGGTTACCATCATTGTGCCCCACAGTGACACCTTTGGCTGCCAGTGTGATGTTTTAATTCTAGCCAGAATGATAGCTTTTCCTTCCCTCACACGAAGGCGATGGCTTTGTGGCCGTAGAATGCTCATGAACATTCCGTGACATCTCATCCGTTCAGCCAATCCGCGTCAGAGGCCTTGCTAACACACATTCAAAATCAATATGTACAGACGTTAGTGAACAAGGCTATCCATTTTCTTCTTTTCAGCTAAGCCTAGAATTTTAGAAGGTGTCTTGTGGAAAGAAAATAGTCTGTACAATTGCGGTAATGGACCTGAAAGTACACGTGATGCAAAGTTGCCAAAGAATGTTTGTGTACTCTGTTTAAGGGATTTCTTTCATGACCTGAAGTCATGCCCTCTTACGTGGATCTCCTCCAACTGGGCTTGCCAGTCTCCAGGTGGCTCCTGGAGATCTCCCACTATCACAATTGTTCCCCAGATGACCAAGATCGGTTCCCCTGGAGAACACATCTGTTTTGGAGGGTGGAGCCTATGGCATTATATGCTGCAGTCCCTCCCCTCCCCATCCCCCGCCCTCCCCAGGCTCCACCCCCCAAATCTCCAGGTATTTCCCAAACCAGAGCTGGCATTCTTCCATTCCTCCCCAGATGTTTAAAAAACCTCAGATACTGGCTTAAGAACAAAGCGTGGCTATGAACTTCACTATTGATCTATAAAGGTGGGATCTTTGTGGTACAGAAGCCAGGTGGTTCTGTTTCAGTGTGAATGTCCTTGAGTTTAAACCATGGAGAGCCATTTTTGCCCACTGAATGTCTGTTCTGTTTCGTGTTCAGAGATCTCAACCTATACTTTCTTTCTTTCGTTCTCTTTCACAGTCTGACACCAATGCAAGTTACCTACGAGCGGCCCGGGCAGGCAACTTAGAAAAGGCCCTTGACTACTTAAAAAGTGGAGTGGACATCAACATTTGCAATCAGGTTGTAGAAAAAGTTTTCGTTCTTTGTCTTGACCAAACTTCTGCTCGCTTAGATTGGTTGCTGTTCCGAGAACAGTGGATGATGCTTAAAAGTCCGAGCAGCTGACACACCTTTTGTCTCCCTGACTGGGTCGCTGCTGTTAGTGTGTGCCAAAAATTGTATTGAGCATTGTGCAAAAAAATGAAAAAGGTCCCTGCGAAAGGGCCTTGCAATATAATAGACGACGCACAAAAGGGGGGAAAGGGGGTGGGATGGTGGTAAGGAAGAAGAGAACAGAGGAAGTTAGGTGTGTTAAGGTTACATCATGATCAGATGGAACAACTATTAAGAGCATGTTTTGCCATGCCTAGGCACCAGTGGCTGCTGTTTGCTAAAGCAGCACTGTCCATCTAGAAGTGCTTTATGCTGAACTACTTCTTCCTCTTGCTATTAATTAGGACCTAGTACTGAACGTGTCAGGGGCTGCAGTGGCTCAGAGGTTAAGATGCTGAGCTGCAGACTGGAAGGTCTGTAGTTCAGCAGTTCAAGACCCTAGTGCCATGTGACGGAGTGAGCTCCTGTCTTTGGCCCCAGCTCCTGCCAACCTAGCAGTTTGAAAGCAAGAAATTACAAGTAGATAAATACATAGGTACAACTTTGGTGAGAAGGTAACAGCATTCCGTGTTTAGTCATGCCGGTCACATGACCACGGAAATGTCTTTGGACTGCACTGGCTCTTCGGCTTCGAAACGGAGATGAGTTCCGCTCCCTAGAGTCGGATTCGACTGGCTTTCGAGCAAGGGAAACCTTTACTGAATATGTCAATCAAGTACCGTAATCTGTACCTGATTGGCTGGTGCGATAGTGCTGGGGAGCGGGAACTCTCAGTTGCGCAAGTGAAATAGGTGGGGATGAACATGTTCAAAAATGTGTTTGAAGTGTGTAGTTGGGTTGCGTTATAGAGGAAATGTCAGTGCTAACGTTAGTATCCCCATTGTTCTTGGAGGGATGTTTTTGCTTGCTTACTACTAGTCTGCGGAACTCCATATAATCCATGAATAAAGTCTATTCTAGAGGGAAATGCCAGGCAAATGTTATTTCAGCAGCTAAGATTATTGTCCTTGGGATTGCTCTCCAGAAATGGGACCCGTATCTGAATAAGTAAACTTAACATTGCAGCCACATTCACATTCCTTATATGGGGAAAAAAATAAAATAACCTAAGCACAATTTCAGGGTCATAAATCCCCTGAAATTTAATGCAACTTACCTCTCCATAAAGGTAAGTTTGTGCTGCATTTGCTCATATTCATCCCTAGGGTTACCAACCTTGGGTTGGAAAAATCCTGGAGATTTGAGGCAGAGTTTGAGAAGAGGAGGGACTGCTGTGGGGTATAACACCATAGAGTCCACCCTCCAAAGGAGCCACTTTCTCCGGGAGAACCAATCTCTGTTTTCTAGAGATAAGCTGAAATTCCAGGAGAACGCCAAGTCTCACCTGGAGGTTGACAACCCTATCTTGTACTCTTGCGTCTCCCTCTTTCCTTCTCTTGGTAATTGTTGAAATTGACATTGTAAGCTCCTTCAGGCAGGGATCTCTCCTTTTTCTTTGCTTAGGTTGTTCTGTAAGGTATGACACCCTGTTTCAGTGCATATGTATTTTTGTGCACCCTACTGCAGGTAAAGAGTAAGAAACAGCCGGTATAATAACCGTCCCTGAGCTGATGATGATAATGGCTATTGTTATTTAAGTTTTGTACAGCACTGTTCAAAGTGCCCGGTGCCGTATAAAGAGAGATTTGTTTTATTCACCCCAAGGATGCCAGTCGGTCTCTCACACTGCGTGTTCTGTGACGTGCTGAAAGCAATGCATTTGAAAGCGAGTGTTGGAAGGGCCTCTCTTTCTGGACTTCTGTGCAAGTCCTCATCCTGTCGGAATGTGACCTTTGGGCCTCTTGACGTCTCGCGTGTGTCTGTGGGCACCCTGCATCACTCTTTCCCATTCCTTTCTGTTTTTATCAGAATGGGCTGAACGCTCTCCATCTCGCCTCCAAAGAAGGCCACGTTGAAGTCGTCTCCGAGCTGATACAGAGAGGTGCTCATGTGGACGCCGCGACCAAGGTCTGTAGCAGATATCGCCAGTGTTCTCCCATTCTCCCGCACGGATTCCACACTAGCAAAGTGTCGGCCAATAGTCTGCAGACAGTGAGGTGCTAAGCCAGGCCGGTAGCCAGATTCTGTCTGTCAGAGGGGACCTTGACGACTGGGAGCTGCCAGCAAAGGAGACGGGGATTAATGGGGCCTGAAGTCTTGTGTTGGAGAAGCCAGGAATGGATGGGCAGATTAATGCCAGGAGGTGGTGGTGCATGGATGATAATGACAGGCTTTTCCCAGCTTTACCCAACTTTTTTCTACATTCTACACTAAACGCAAGTTCACACCCGTAGTTATCTCTGGGTATTTTTACATTCTACACTATATTCAAGTTCACTCCAGTAGTTATCTCGAGGTATTTTTTGTTTCCACGTTATGTTGAAGTCACCCCGATTTTGCCTCACACTTATCCCGGGCTAAATGGATGCTGTTATAGGTAAGTATCCCGAGATAATTATAGGGGTGAACTTGTGTTTAGTGTAGAATGTAAGTTCGGGGACAAGGTTGAACCAGGATTTAAGGTCTAGTGCAGAAAGGACCATAACCAGGGATAAATGCAAGGTATCGTGCCATGAGCTGAACTCTGATAAAACCAGGGATGAGATCCAAGTGCGGAAAGGACCTTTCTGTCTTATCACACTTCAGCTGCAGCCTCCTGTAAAAGGTTTAAAGTTCCCTCCGGAAGTCGTGTTCTGTGGGTCTTGAGGGGTGGCCACTGACAGTGGGCTTTCCCTGTGGGCATTCAGAAACCAGCCCTTTGCTGCACTTCAAAAACGTACAGAACTTCCCACCTGGGAGCCCCTGATTTAACAGTGTCAAACGATAGGACTGTCCCTCCTCGTAGGCTGATGGAGAAATGAAGTGCACACTTCCCTTGGCCTAAGTTTCTCTCTGGGGACTTTCCAAAATAGTTTGGAATCCTGGGCCGTGACTGATCGAGTACAGAACTCCCCACTGTAAAACTGCATCTGCCGTGCCATCGGCTTATTCAGCCGGGTCTTCCCTTTGCGCACGATGCCCGAGAGCAGGGGGGACTGTTTTTCACATGCCGTTCCCTTCTCTCATTTCAGAAAGGAAACACAGCTTTGCACATAGCATCTCTGGCGGGGCAGACCGAAGTGGTGAAAGTGCTGGTGACTAACGGGGCCAACGTCAATGCACAATCTCAGGTAAACGGGGGCGGCGCCGAAAGGTGTGTGCTGGAAGCTGGCGGTGTGAGTGTGTGTACATGTGGTTGTATATACCCTGTCGTACATAGATGTCGCCAGTCTTTTCTTTTGCCATTATGTCTGGTTGCTTTGGGCCTTGGCCTTGCACAAACCACTTCCTGCTCCCCACTTCCCAGGTAGAAATTAGCGGAAGAGCTGGGACAGCCCCCATTTGCTTGCATTCAAAAAGTCCCCTGAATTTGCAAGATGAACCCTTCCCTTTTTTCTCATGGTGAGAGGAGGGAGGGTGGGCAGGACAAAGTGGTTGGACGAGGGTAGAAGCTTGATACCTGCTTCCCACTCCTGTGCAAGTACCATCCTTGGGTAGGCAGGAGAAATGACGTATTGACTTATCAGCAGTGTTCCCTCTACGTGGAGTTAGTATGAGCTAGCTCACGGGTTTTTAGCCTCCTTAGCTCAGGAAGGATGGCTCCAGAGCAAACTATGAATGCAGTAGCCAAATTGTTCGCTCACAATTCTAATGGCAGTAGCTCACAAAGTAGAATTTTTGCTCACAAGACTCCACAGCTTAGAGGGAGCGTTGCTTATCAGGACAGTCAAAGGAGTTCTACCGTTACAACTCAGTAGAAATTGCAGTCTGTTCTCTGTGTACGTTTGCGTGAGAAGTAAGGGGATGCCATTTCTCTTTATGGGCTGATAGTTCCTGCCCCCAGGAATGTGTCAAGGGTCTACAGTGGTGCTCAGCTGTTTGTATCCACACTTATCGTCCCTATGACCTCTTCTCCAATTGACAGCTCCACAAGCCGAGGAACAGGGTGCATGAAAGGCAGTCATGGTGTGTCATAAGATATCAAGAGAAGAAGTCAAGGACCGCACAGTGTGCAGACCTGCTGGCCTGGTGCACAAAATAGCTTTATAAATAAGGACTGTGGTCTGCAATCTTACTGTGGTCTGTTTTGGGGCCCAAGTTCATGCTTTGTGTTTGGGATGGTCTGTGGCAAAGGCCTCCCCAGCTTCTGTTGTGCTGGCTCATGGAAGGCTGCAACTAACCCATCCAAGAGCGATCCAAAAGAATTATGCTTCCCTTGGAGGAATTGTACAGTAATCAACTTCAGACTAGGGCTTCACCGAACAGCTGCCAGTTGCAGTTGTCAGCTTCAGGCCAGTGATTCTAGCGGAGTAGAATTCCCACCCCCAGGGCAGCAGCTCATTCTTCCTCCTTTCCAAATTAGGCATGCGGGTGATCTCAGCCAATCAGGAAGCCATCATGACACGATGACAGGTGGGACCATCTCTCTGAATGCCAGCAAATAAGACCTCAACAGATTGTGGTTGGCTACCTTGTTGTGATCATATGAGGATAGTATTTATTTGTTCAAACATGTGTATCTCACTCTGGCAGTGAGGAAAAGAAGTTCAGCTTTTCCCTTCCCATATCTCTTCCTTGATTCAAAATGGCCTCCCTGCTGCTTTAAATTCCGGTAGGGGGAAAAGACAGTCCAAGTGTGGGTGCTGTTCTTTTATCCTTCCCCAAGGCAAACCTTTACCTTTTAAAGCAACTCAGGTCATTTTTGATTAGGGAAATTTTGTGTATACTTGTGTGTGTGTGTGTGTACATGGAAGAGTTAAGCGTCTTTCCCCTATGCTATGTTCCCGATCCATAACTGTTCTCCCCCCAACTAATTTTTAAGCCTGAACTAGGTCCACAAATAATATATGTGGAGTTCCAGTCACGGACCTCCAGTGTCACATACCGTTTAACCCTTGAGAAGAAATAAGAGTCCACTCTGAAAGTGCGTTCCAAACAGTTAACTATTAAGAGTGAGGGGGTTTTGGCCTCCGGTTGAGGGAGACTAGTCTGTTGTTCGGCTCATGCAGAAGACGGCACATCACACCCTTCCCAAGGTCCACAGCTGTCTGGACTTGTGTTACTGCCTGGCCAGATGGATTGCCTACTGATAAAAATATAACAGCAGAGAATTCCTGTTCCTCTTACCAAATTGTCAGAGATGCATCCAGAAAAGAGCACTTCGCCATTTTTTTTTATGTTACATTCACTTCATGTTAATGCTAGCAAACGCTGAAATGGAATCCTTTTGAAATAATGGCTGCTGTAATAATGTGTGCACGATATTAATGGGACGGAGCATCCTGTCTCCTCCGCCGGAAAAAAATGTCCCTGATTTATCAAATTAATTTATGAAATGGATGGTTTAAAGTGATGCTCGTGGAAACAATGTTTCTTTCACACTGTCGTGGTACTTTTAACTTGGATAATTTGAAACGAAATTATGCTCTACTGGATTTATATTGCATCCCTTATTATGTGAATGGTATGAAATTGTTTTGAATGGCGCAGTTAGTTCAATACGATACTTTTTGGTCATAAAGTGGATGAGTATACTTGAAGATGTTCCAACTGGAATGGAGCATTTATGCACATTGAGATACACTGATGACCTAAGCATTGAACTGTTCTCTCCACATGTATAGAATAGGAGACAGAGGAATTTGGGCAAAATCCTCACTGCCCTGACACTCTGACCTGTGCTGGCTGCACTTTGATGTCCCAGACCATTCATGTCAAACGAAGGCCTTCTTATGGCTCACTATGCAATACCCAGAATCCCATTTCCCCCCAGACTCCTTTGTTCAGTGCCACTCCCATTCTTGCTATAAGTAGCTTTCATACCAGAGGCTTGGATAGGAGCCAATTGTTGGATTCTTCACAGGGAGGATCTATTTTGAAGGGATGGTGAGTTGCAGCAGACCCCAGTAGAGGCAACGTGGCAGAAGAGCAGTGCATTTATAGGATTCCATTTCAGTCATTTCTGTCTGGCTTCACAGCCTGAACTAGGTCCATAAGAGCACCTCCCAAAACAAAGAACTGACCAGTTAAAATATGGTGACATTTCAAACCACAGTAAAGCTACTGGAAAATAACAATCACTTAAATAGCGATAAAAGCCTCATTAAAAAAAAAAAAAGAACAATGATTTTGTTGTTCAGTCGCACAGTCGAGTCCGACTCTTCGTGACCCCATGGACCAGATCACGCCAGGCCCTCCTGTCTTCTGCTGTCCTCTGAAGTTTGCTCAATTTCATGTTCGTTGCATCGATGACACTGTCTAACAATGATATCAGTATTAAAATTGGAGGTCTTCGGACAAAGATTGAATCTGCCAGAGCCACAACTTGTCTCAAGACCTAAAGACATGTTCTTGTGCTGGACAGAATTCACCAAAGGTGAAAGGAATTTTAGCTGAAAAACTTCTATTACCCATTGTACGTTTGAAAAAGATATAGGGGTCTTAGTGGACCATACACTGAACATGAGTCAGCAGTATGATGCAGCAGCTAAAAAGGCAAATACCATTTTGGGCTGTATCAACAGAATTATATTGACCAGATCACACGAAATGTTGGTATCACTTTACACTGCTGTGGTTAGACCTCACCAAGAGTATTGCGTTCATTTTTGGGCACCACAATTTAAGAAGGACATCGACAAGTTGGAACATGTCCAGAGGAGGGCAAGAAAGATGGTGAGGGGTCTGGAGACCAAGTCCTATGAGGAAAGGTTGAAGGAGCTGGGTATGTTTAGCCTGGAGAGGAGCCGACTGAGAGGTGATACGATAACCATCTTCAAGTACTTGGAGGGCTGTCATATGGAGGATGGTACAGAGTTCTTTTCTGTCGCCCCAGAAGGTCAGACCAGAACCAATGGGTTGAAATTAAATCAGAAGAGTTTTCGGCTAAACATTAGGAAGAACTTCCTGACAGTTAGAGCGGTTCCTCAGTGGGAACAGGCTTCCTTGGGAGGTGGTGGGCTCTCCTTCTTTGAAGGTTTTTAAGCAGAGGCTAGATAGCCATCTGACAGCAATGCTGATTCTGTAAACTGAGGCATTTTATGAGGAAGGAGGCAGGAAGGGTTGCATCAGTACTTAATGCTCAGTGCTTAATTCTAAAGGACTTCTGGGTGTCTGTGGGGTATTTGAAAATTTCCTGCATTGTGCAGGGGGTTGGACTAGATGACCCTGGAGATCCCTTCCAACTCTATGATTCTGTGATTTTAGCAAGCCAAATTTGTTTTGGCTAGTTGCTGGGTATGGATTCCCACCACTACCACCCAGACTTTGGGCTGGCAAAAGGCACAATTCTGTCACTTCTGTATTTAAGATGTGCTTTGCATTATCCAGTTCCTGGCCCTATTGGACACACATTTACTTTTACCAGCTCTCATCCATCTCAGCATCTCCTGCCCATCTGGTTAACTGAAAACCTATGCTGAGCCCTTTAAAACTCGCCTGCAGCACATCAGTGGGGAAGGGGACAGGCAGTGACCAAACACTCCTTGCGCTGATCAGTCAGAGGCCTATAGGACTTCCTCCTCTTTGGATGCTGAGCCGCCTTGATCCATGACACCCATTCCTACAGTGAGCTACTTCACACATTGCAATTGTTGATGGGCATCCAAAGTATTTTAAGTGCGGGTCTTGGAAAAAACTGCAATGTGTGAATATGACCAACATGTGTATCGTGCAGGTACACTCATCAAGGAATCATAGAGTAGGAAGGGACCTCCAGGGTCATCTAGTCCAACCCCCTGCACAATGCAGGAAATCCACAAATACCTCCCCCCCCACACCCCCTGTTCCATGCCCAGAAGATGGCAAACAATCAAACAAACAAAACACCTCCAGAATCCCTGGCCAAACTGGCCTGGAGAACATTTGCTTCCTGACCCCCAAAGTGGCGCTCAGCATTTCGAGTGGCTCTAACGCTCGGTTTTGGGGTATGCTCGGTACAACAAAAATCTAGGTCTGTGTCTGCAGTAGTGAGTGAAATGACCCTCCGCCGTACCTTTAGGTAGAGCTTATCTATAGACGAGAGCACTGATTGCAGCATTTTCCTTTGGGAAGCATAGATTCCAGACTGGGTGCTGAAGTCAGCAGAAAGGCTGTGAAAACGTCCGTGGCTTTTCTTCTCTGAAGCTGACCCTGCATTTCTATCAGCATCGGCTCTTTCTCCTTTTCTCCAGAAGTCAACAGCTGTGCATGGTTTGCTGAGCCAGCGCTGGCCACACATACAGGCCTTCACCGACTCAAATCACATTTTAAAAAAAAACTCCAGAGAGGGTTTCTCCTCTTATTTACTGGCTTTTGTTTGTATTTGTGACCTTTGCAAAAGCCCCCCCCACACACACACACACACAACACCTTATTCAATGAAGAGCATCCCCTGCCAGTAAACTGTTAGCACCTGGGGGGGGGAGGCGCTACCAGTTCTCTACTTGCAAGACTTTTTTAAAAAATGGGGAAGAGTGATTAACATATGGAAGAGTGATTAACGTATGGAATTCACTGTCACAGGAGGTGGTGGCAGCTACAAGCATGGACAGTTTCAAGAGGGAATTAGATTAACATAAGGAGCAGAAGTCCATCAGTGACTGCCACAGGGTATAGATGGGAACTCTCAGTCTGGGGCTGGTGATGCACTCTATTCTTGGTGCTGGAGAGGGCAGCAGTGGGAGGGCTTCTAGTGTCCTGGCCCCAATGCTGGACCTCCTGATGGCACCTGGTATTTTTGGCCACTGTGTGACAGAGTGTTGGACTAGATGGGCCATTGGCCAGATTCAGCATTGGCTTCTCTTATGTTCTTATGTTTTTTTATTGTGTGAAGTCCTTTTGACCACCCCATTCTCCTGCAGGTATAAACCCAGCCCTGCGTGATGCCAAAGTGAAGGACCCAGATTATGATCTGATAAAGACTTTCGTTTTTTTTTTAAAAAAGGGCTCATGTCGTTGTGTTTTTCTTTTTCAGAATGGCTTCACACCATTGTATATGGCAGCTCAAGAAAATCACCTGGAAGTGGTTAAGTTTCTTCTCGATAATGGGGCAAGTCAGAGCCTTGCCACAGAGGTAAGGGTTTATACTTTCTTAAAAAAAAAAAGTCATATATAGATGATACCACAGAGAAGTATTGAAATGTAGCATTGCACTATCCATCCATGCACAAGAAACAATAAACCCAGATGCCACAAGACTGTTATACAGTGTGAAATTTAGGGATGTTCCAAGGCCACACTCTTTCTTGAAATCTATTCCTGGTCTTGTACCACAGTTTTTCACAGGAAGTATAGCTGTCCTGTTACGTTTTGGTGCTGTGCATCCTGCCTTACAATTGCCTGGTTACCGACTTCAGCTGTTTCATGCATGTGTATCCTTTTCTCTGATCTGGACTGCAGCATGGATTTTGTAGTCTCTACTGGAGACATAAACTGTTGATGGGGTTCTGATGCATGCTTTGTTTAGCTCACTGTAGCACTCAGTCATAGGTTTTGCAGTCTTCAGATGGGACTATCCAATACATGTGAACTACGTTAACTGTTTATGCCCCCAGAGTTGGCTTAATCGATTCACCGTACAGAACATTTGGAACATTCTGATAAGTCTCTAAGCAACGTCAACATCCATTAAATTTTTATTTTTTTTTGCATTATTAGTGCAAATTTCATTCTCAGTTCTGTTTACTCACAACTTGCTGCCACCTGAACTCACCTCTTGACTCAGCAATTCTTTTGATAGACTGAACCTTGAACTTCCAGCCCCACTGAAATGAATGGTCGGTGTGCTGGTGCAGCGTCCTGAAGTGTCTGTTTTTCCTTATGAAATCTTGTCATCCTTTCAACTTTTTTTTTTTTTAAATAATTTATTAAAAAGTAAACAGCTTAAATTCCCCCCAAACATCTAACTCTACAAAAGACATCCACTGATCAACTGGAACCATATAGCTGGAAAAAATCCAACCAAATTTCCTCATATTTCTTGTACGCATCTCTTCTGGAAAATACTATATGCTCTTTTACAGCTAAGTCCAACATCCATTCTTGTGCCAAAGTTCTATATGTGGAGTGGAATTGGATTTCCAGTACTGCAGACCTAATCTTTCCTAAGTGAACCACCAGTTGAAAAGAGACATAGCAAAAAATCTACCGCTGACAGATCTAAAGACGTCTCCAAACCCGAAGTTATCATGCCACAGTACTGTTGACAAATTATCAATCACTACCGAGAACTTAAATCTGTCTGTGTCTGTTCCCTGTTCGTGAAATAGGCATGGTGATATGGTTTTGGTAGAGAGGATAACATTTATTTGTTTGTTTGAATGACTTCATACCCTGCTTTGCAGCCACATTGCTTCTCAAAGTGGCTTGCCATTAAAATCCATTAAACGTTTTTAATTAAAGCGAGTTGCTGAAATGCACCCTTCTGTTTATTTTTACACAATGGTGTAAGATTCACCAAACAATGCAACCTCTGTGGAAACTTGCAGAACACAGAGAAGCTGGGGCTGTCTGTTGAGGATGGTAGAACATCTGCTGTGCGTTCAGGTAGTCCCCAGGTAGCCATCTCTAGGCTAAAAAAATGGTCAGACCAGTAAGTGATGTGAAAGATCCCTGCCTGAAACCCTGGAGAGCTGCTGCCGGTCAGAATAGATAGCACTGACGTTGACAGACCAACAGCCTTTACTCAGTAGAAGGCAGCTTCAGGAGTCCATGGGAGATGATGTTGGGAGGAACACTGGCCACTCTCCAACCCCACCTTCCAGCTGCTGGTGGCATCTGTGGCTGGGCTCTGTGGTGTCCCTGCCGAGAATGAAGTCTTTGCTCCTGGCAATGTGCCCTAATATGAATAAACTAGCTGGCACACGTGACGTTCTTAAGGAGGGATTTGGGAGCAGAAGACTGATGGCTTTGTACATTCCTCAGTAGAGGGCCGACAATTAAAACTATAAATAATGTGTAAAAATTCATGTATTTATTTATAAAGAATTTAAAACATATAGTGGCCCAATCAGACCTCATGTAACAATTCAAAAATCATATATACACAAGGGTCAATGGACTTGACCTGATGCATTCTGGCCTGTTAGGGCCTTCTTCAGAGGTCAAACACAATGAGGAACATTATCTATCATAATACCTAATACAATACAATTATACAGCATGGATACAAAATGGACCAGAAAGGAATTGCTATAAAAAATTTAAAAAACATGTGAAATTAAATTCATATAATAAAATAAATAAATAAACAATGCCTATGTTATACTTTAAAAAAAATGACTTACTTCCAGAGTGAAATTACTAGGCATAGAATGAAAGTATAAATGAGGCCTCCCAAGATCTAATCATATGTCAAAGGATATTTCATTGATAATAATCTAGTCAAGTCCATTGGCCCTTGTGTATATATGATTTTGGAATTTTTTACATGAGGTGTACTGGGCCCTTTATGTTTTTTTTTTAAATTCTTTATAAATGTATACATGTATTTTTACACATTATTTATACATTAAGTTTTAATTGTTGGCCCTCTCTTTGACTTTCCTTTTTAGGTTCTTGATCCTAGTTTTCAGGGTTAAGTTTGCCTCCCTTTTTTCTTCATAGTTTGTACATTTCTCAGGCATATTTAGATTTATACCACTTATAATGTACTTCAACATGTCGTATAGTAGAACAATCAGTAAGCCAAATTAGAATTGATTGTAAGATTTTCTTCAAAAGTTTTTTTTTTAAATTTCTTCAAGGTGTGAAAATTTTGATGTTTTTCTCACTTTTTGGAGTTGCTGAAATATCTATTATAACAAGCACCCCCTAAATATCCCCAAGTAGTTCACATGCAGTGCGTGTCCGGGTGTCATGAAATTGTGAGTGAGTCATCTCCGATCAAACACTGCAGGCAAAACTTATATATCCCCTCATCGGAAGACGTGAAGCTTTTCCATGGTTCTCCACTGATCCCATTCACACATTCAACTGCTGTTCCTCAAAAACTAAGCAGTCAACAGGGATGTGTGAATTGCTGGCTGGAATTTACAGGTGAGGGTTGGAGAAAAAGTTTCTTGAAATGACTTAGCAAGATTTGTTTACAAAAGAATGCAGACTAAAGGGCAAAAATCCAGACTTCTAAAGGCCAGTTCTCCATTGGTAGCACTATCTGCTACAATCCCCATCTTATACTTATGGGGGTGAACAGTAACGCCAACACTTTCAAATGCAAGCATATCTGCTTTTCAACACGTTGTGGTTGCTTCTGCACAGAACTTTAGCCCCTGCATCTGTCTGCAGTGGGTTTTGCTTTTTTGTGTGTTTTTTTCTGCTTCTGCACAATACTGCCCAATTGTTCCTTGCTTTAGTTGTTGTAGATTTTCCAGGCTGTATGGCCGTGGTCTTGGCATTGTAGTATATGATGTTTCACCAGCAGCTGTGACTGGCATCTTCAGAGGTATAACATAGCAAGGTATAACACAGAAAGTATGTCAGGTACCTCAATGCCAAGACCACGTACAGCCCGGAAAATCTACAACAACTAAAGAACTCCAGCTGTGAAAGCCTTCGACTGTTCCCTGGTTTGCTTGGGGTTCCCCCCCCAAAAAATCTGCTTTGGTACGATCTCTCCTGAAAGATTGTGCTCAGAGTGGTTTTGGTCACTGTGTGGGCCAGAAGGTGTGGATTTTCAAACACTCCCTGCCTTTATATAGCACTATTTTCCACTCACCCCCTGACTCCTGCTGTTCCTCCCACCTCCACTGACAGGCTTTTTCCAGCTTTTTAAAAAAAAAGACAGTGGCAGATACATTGCTATGGCATCTCAGGGCTCTTTTTATAGCAGGAATTGCTTTGCATATTAGGCGACACACCCCTAAAGTAGCCAATCCTCCAAGAGCTTACAGTAGCCCCTGTAAGAAGAGCTCTGAAAGCTCTTGGAGGATTGGCTACATTAGGGGTATGTCACCTAATATGCAAAGGAGTTCCTGCTACAAAAAGAGCCCTGGGCCCCCATCATGATACCATAGTGATATCTAGGACATTTACTACCATTTTTTTAAAGTCGGCAAGAAGCTCACCAGTCGGGATGTGTGGCGGTGAGCATGAGGGCATACCACAGAGAATCGCCCCATCCTGATGCTTCCTTTGCTGCTGTGCCAGACTCTTTTTGTAGCAGGAACTCCTTTGCATATTAGGCAACACACCCCTAATGTAGCCAGTCCTCCAAGAGCTTACAGAGCTCTTCTTACAAGAGCTACTGGAAGCTCTTGGAGGATTGGCTACATTCGGGGTGTGTCGCCTAATATGCAAAGGAGTTCCTGCTACAAAAAGAGCTCTGCTACTGCGGGGGGCAAAATGGGGAATCACCCTCATGCGGAAGCAAGCTATGATATCCAAAGTCGCTCTGATTGTCAACATTCCACGATTGACTCTTCTCCCTCACCAGCTAGAATGGAGTTGTGCAGCTTAATTGTATTAGGCATTCACCACACAATTTGAAGCATGCCTTCATAGCCAGGTGAGATATTCAGTGAGCGAATTTCTCTGCTTTTTTTGAACTCGTGTGAATTATGGTTGACATGCATACAGCCCTGTCCGCTACGCGTGAAAACGATGCCCCCTTGGATCAACATCTGGATCAACACCTGCTGATTGTTGCTTGTTTGATAGGATGGCTTCACCCCGTTGGCAGTAGCCCTACAGCAGGGCCACGACCAGGTGGTTTCCTTGTTGCTGGAAAATGACACCAAGGGGAAAGTCCGTCTTCCTGCTCTTCACATTGCTGCACGCAAGGATGACACAAAGGCAGCTGCCCTGCTGCTGCAGAACGACCATAATGCAGATGTGGAGTCCAAGGTTAGTTGTGGGGGGGGGAATAAACTAGCTGGGAGACAGATGTAAGGTCTCTGGCTGTTCTTTGCTAGCAAGTGGAGTAGTTTACATAAGACAAGCTGGGTCTGTTTCAGGTTGCACTGCTACGGTTTTATTTTAGCATTGTTTTTAGGTCAGCCTGTGCCCTTCAGGAGCCACCAAGCCAAGATTAGCCCACCAGTTATGGATTGCAGTCCCAGGCATTTGACAGTCTCCCCTCCTTTAGTTTTCCAGTTGCAGGAAGGCAGGGTTCCTCATCATGCCTGTGAAGGCCTGCCATAGAGGGGAGGGGAGGGGAGGCTGCATTCAGCTCAATGAGTTACAAGTTGTGCAGATCTGTTTTAGGGTTATAACTTGTGAAAAGAATGACAGCAGCTGGAAATGGGGGGGAGGAATTGCAAGTTATTCTCTTTTTGAAACAAGTGCTAATGGCATGGATCCAACCAGGGCTTTTTTTGTAGAAAAAGACCAGCAGGAACTCATTAGCATAATAGGCCACACCCAACAGCAGAAACTCATTAGCATATTAGGCCAGACCCCCATGTTACCAAAAGTGTGGTCATCCAGCCACACCCACCTTTTGCTTCTTATTCTGTTTACCTTGTTTGTTGTCAGAACCCAGGGCTTTTTTTAAAGCAGGAAATCCTTTGCATGTTAGGCCACACACCCCTGATGTAGCCAATCCTAATGAATTTCCGCTGTTGGGTGTGGCCTGTTATGCTAATGAGTTCCTCCTGCTGGGCGTGGCCAACTCAGGAGCCAGATGGAACTCCATTCCTGTGCGTTCCTGCCCAAAAATAGCCCTGGATCCAACCATCCACGCTTCCACGCTTCCTCCTTCTGCTGCAGCCTACTGATCCCCCCCACCCCCAATTTTGTTTTTGGGGTAATTAGCAGACCTTCAAGAAAAATATCAAGAGCAAAACAAAGGGCCTGCAGTGGTGAGGGAGCAATTAGTAGAAATCTCAAACCCCTCTTGTGAGAGCAGAAATGCTGTTTTGTTGGAGAAACTAAGTGTTGGCATGTATCTTACCACTCCAGTAAGGAAAACTGGAAGACTTCCTCCAGCCTACAGAAGAACTTCCTTAGGCTACTGAAGAGCCACTTAAGTTGGAGGAAGGCTTCCAGGGCTGAAAGAACTTCCACTGGCCTACAGTCGGCTACATGCCAACATCTGCAATGACGGACCAGTGTTCTCTTGGGTTCTGTGCCTTGTTCGTGATAGAATGTAACAGCTGTAACACAGAAACTGGTATTTTTAATATAGATAGGTACATAGATAGATGTCGATATAGATACAGATGTACGTGCCTGTGATCTCTGTAGCACAGATGCAGCCAATATGTTTTATTTTACCTCCCAAAAGGTAGGCACAGAGTTGAAGGCTGCAATGAAATAAGGGATTTCTTGGAACTGATTTTATTTGCCCATGGGGAAATGAGGAAACCTCCTTTCTGATGCATCCCAATTCATGCTTGAACAGCCACAGTAAAAAGCCCCTCCCAGCCCGCCATTGGGCCTCCATTCCGCCTCCTGTGCCTCTATTTGTGCCGTCCTCGTAGCTTCCGTCTGGCGGTCACGAAGCTTTCTGCACCCATTATCACCAGTCGAGAACTAACCACTCATTTTTCCCCCCTTCTTTGCTTCCAAATGTGTAAACCCTAGATGATGGTGAATAGGACAACCGAGGTATATCTAAAATATATATATATTATATATATGTACATATATATACATAATGCATCGTCACTCTTCCACAAACGTAGAGCCGCTGCATCGTTCCTTCCTTCTCTGCCTTGCCTTTTCTCTAGAGGCTTTTAGAGACCTGCTTTAGAGTCCGGAACGTAGCATGTGCTAGAGGAGAACGTAGTTTTAGTTCCCAGGGCTTTCTGCAGCTGGAACTGGTGTTTTCAAAAAAAAAAAAGTGTGCAAGCAAGCTTCCTTTGGGAAAACGGATTGCGTCCCCAGAAAAGTTGCCTAAGAGGAAAGCGCCCGGGCTTCCAATGCGGTAATCCTTGTTTTTATCCGCCGTGTGAAGAGCTGCAGACATCCCTGACTCACTTCTGCATCCAGGACTTGTTTCCTGTAGGCTCCTGCATGACACTTTCCGGTCAGTGTCAGCAAAGGGAATGTGGTTGGTTTTTTTATTTCCCCCCTCCAAGCAACACATGAATGTGTGAACCCTCTCCAGATTGGAGTGGTGACAGCTAGCATGGCTAAAGGGGCTTGCCGAGGACTTTAGAAATGTGTCCAGTTCCCTTTCAGGTTTCACACATCACAGGGACTGGTTGAGTCGCTGCATGATATTTTTTTTGAGCATTTTCCAAGCGAGGAACTAAAATGGCTTAAGTATGAAAACAGCAGTGCAGTCTTAAGTGGAGTTACACCTTTCCAAGGCCAATCAAGCCTGTGGGCTTCGAGCACTGTAACTCTACTCTGGATTGCACTGGGAGACACCGAAATGACATGATTGGGTAGAGACACTTTCTGCTTAGAATTGGCGTGTTGCAACGTGAGCCCAATGTGGGAGAGCAAGCTTTGTTATCTTTCGTCGAAGGAAACCTATTTTCTTAAAGAGCCCGTCACATGTAAAATGGACTTTGATGTCGTTTTAATTTGCATCTGATTTGAATTTATTAAATTCTCCAGCAATTAGTGTTGAGTGACTTCATTTAAACTCCTGCAAGGAAGCTCTAAGACATACTTAACTTGCAAGGATAATAAAATACCAATCACTAAGTAGACATTTCCAATGAGAAATTGATGTATCAAATTAAAGAGCTGGTAACGTTTTCACTTTATTAATTTTTTTTTTAGGTGGGAGATGCTTTTGTAATAGCCAAATAATCTTATCTTCCTCCTATTCTCCCAGTCTAGGCGTGATAATATCTTTCCTTTCTGCTTAGAATATTCTTATTTGCAGTCTTCAGGTGTCGTAAAGATATGCAGTGACTGAAAAAGTAGAATAGAATGGATTATTGCTCTGGATTATATTCTGCTTCCCAGCATCAATTTGTGCTGTTAGATGAGTATATTGGGAGCTGGAAGATATTTTAAAAAAATAATTTATATTTCGTTGTTTGTGTGCGCGCTTGTTTCTTTTCTTTCAGAGCGGATTTACACCCCTCCACATAGCTGCCCACTATGGAAACATTAATGTGGCTACACTGCTTTTAAATCGTGGTGCTGCTGTGGACTTCACCGCAAGGGTAAGTACCATTTGTTAAGATGGTGCTACTTCTCAGCAGGAAGGCCTCTTAAAACAGGACTTCTAAAGGACTTCTGGAAACATCCCAGTGCCAAACCACGGTTACCACTAACTGTGGTTTGCTACCTTAATCCTGGCTAGAAGTCCAAGCATACAATGAAATTTTATTTAATTTGTTGAACAAAGCCTTGCCTTATGGGGTACCATCAGGGCCACCAAGAGCCACCATGGAACCCCGGACAAAAATTGTATTTTCTCACCCATCACCCTGATTCAGACAAATATCATAACAAAATGAATCACTTGGCTTTCTGTTACTGTGAGTGGAATAGAATAATTGTCCATTGGATAGGAGCTACTAAAGGGAAAGGGACAGGATTATTAAAGAATAGGTTTTACTTATGATTTACTGACAATTTACACCAGAGGTGTCAAACACATGAACATTGGCAAACCCACTACATGGAGAGGCAGAGAAGAGAGAAGAAGAAGAAGGAGAGATTGGATTTATACATTGCCCTTCACTCGGAGTCTCAGAGGGGCTTACAAACTCCTTTCCCTTTCCCTCCCCACAACAGGCACCCTGTGAGGTAGGTGGGGCTGAGAGAGCTCTTTCCAGAACTGCTTTTTCAAGGACAGCTCTGACAGAACTATGGCTTGCCCAAGGTCATCCAGCAACTGCAAGTGGAGGAGTGGGGAATCAAACCTGGTTCTCCCAGGTTAGAGTCCGCACACTTAGCCACTTCACCAAACTACACCAAACTGGCCAGCATGGGCACCACCACACCAAACAACGACCGTGAGGGGGAGGGGTTGATGAGACTGGGGGTGCAGTACAGTGGTTTGTCAATGAAGGGACAGGGGCTGGCAGGGCAGGGAGGAGGAGGAGGGCCAGCACACAGTTTGTGAGGCAACTGGGCTGTCTTGTGCATGCTGCTCTGAGGGGAAAGACATTCTGCCCTCAGAAACGAGTGGAGGAGTGAAGGGGAACAGGGGTGCCGCTGTTGCCGCTGCATGTGTGAACAGCTGCAGAGCCAGGAGGCAGAGTGGGTGTCAGGGAGGGTGAGGGACAGCGACCTCCCTCCTCCCCCATGCCTGTTCTTAGCCCATGAAGGAAAACGGGTTGCCGGCGGACAAAAAGCACCCCTTGGAGCTCTTGGAAACAGCCTTTTCATCAGGCCTTCCGCTCAGCCCCACCGCTTCTGTGGGAGATGCAGGAGGGATGAGAACTGGCGGTGGTGGGATCTGGGGGAGCCAAGTTCAGACACACACACACACACACACACCCCAAGCCAGGACTCCGTCATCTGGGTCACCCAAGGCCAGTCACTCAGCCTGGACCACCTCACAGGATTGTCGGTGCCGGTGGTGGTGATGGCGTGGTGGAGGGGGAAGGGACCCTATCCTCATTTTTACAGAGGGGCTTTAAAATATTATTTCATGAGCCCACTGCTTTCTCTGCATGGGTTGGACCACTCTGGAAATTACATGGCTTTTTTCTCAGATTAGTAGATATATTTTTAAAGAATTTTTGCAGTTTTGAGGGAGACTAACGTCTCACTTAATTCAATGGGGTTTATTGCCATGTAACTTAGAATCATAGAATCGCAGAGTTGGAAGGGGCCGTATAGGCCAATCTAGTCCAACCCTTTGCAATGCAGGATCAGCCTAGAGCATCCCTGACAAGTTTTTGTCCAGCCACTGCTTAAAGACTGCCAGTGAGGGGGGGCTCACCACCTCCCCAGGCAGCTGATTCCACTGTTGAACAACTCTTATGGCAAAAAAGTTTTTCCTAAGAACCAGCTGGTACCTTCCCGCCCTTAATTTAAACCCATTATTGCGAGTCTTGTCCTCTGACACCCTCCTCCAAGTGACAGCCCTTCAAATACTTTAAGAGAGCAATCATGTCCCCCCTCAATCTCCTCTTCTCCAGACTGAACATTCCCGAGTCCTTCAGCCTTTCCTTGTGGGGCTTGGTCTTCTGTTCTATTAACTCCCTAGCCAGGGTAGAGACAAGAAGGAATCAGGCTGGAAGGGTGGGTTGGGGGAACAAACACAGAAGAATTAGATGGTGATTGTGGGGAGAAATGAAGTCGAACCAGGTTTGCTAAGCTTAGAAACAGCTCATGATAGAACAATGTTTTCCTGAGCCTCACAGTTTAAAACGTTTGCAGCCATGGACAGCTTTCTTTAAAAACCACTGCTAAAAAAGGGAGGCAAACCAGCAACGGGCAAGAAGTCACATCTTCCGTCTGTTTGCTCTGCTCAGTCTTGCGAGCTCTGCAGAAGTGCGTTGAAAATAAAATAAATGCATTCAGCACAAATCAGGATGATTCCAGCTTCACAGGGCCCCCAAACTGACTTGGACCCTGGCAATTTTGTACCCCCAGTCCCCCCATTGTCAGGCCTGGGTACTGTAAGGCACCGGCAAGACTTGTGTCACTTCATAAGCAAAGAGGCTGGGGAGTGGCTTTAATAGTGATTCAGTCGATGCAGATGTTATCTTACCTTCCCGCTTCGAGCCATTATTTTGCATCATGACTTGCAGCCAATGATTTACTGTGGTTAAGGAAAAGAGGCTTCTGTGCAAGCCCCAAGTGCAAAAGAGAGGGAAGCATCTCTGGGAAAAACGAATAAGAGTACTATCCTAAACAGGATTGCATCCTTCAAAGCCCCATTGACTTCAGTGGACTTGGAAAGGCGTAACTCTGCTTAGGATCGTACCGCAGGATTCCTAGGGGTTGCATGTCAGCGCCTTGTGTAATGTCTTGTCTCTCCCCTTAACTAAGAGAAGCAGAATAAATTACACAAAATAAACAAATATTTGCATGCTTACATAATATGTCCAGGGTGCAGAAGTGGGGGCGGGTGGAGTTGAAACCGAATTCAAGGCATCTCGGTATAGAACCCTGGTTTCTTTTTAAGGCACAGATTACACATGGCGCTGGCCATCACTGCCGGAAATGGGGCACTAAAATAGGGCAGGTGGCTGAAGGTGGCAATGCCTGCTCTTTGTGGGCACATCACTATATAGCAAGCTGGATCCTGCTCGATTTTCTACTTGACCTCGCCTGCTTCCCCTGCAGTGCATGATTTTTTTGTCCACGTGGGTCCCACAATCCCTGTCATAGCCTGTTTGAGGATCAACAGGAAACTCTTCTCTATTTTGTCAGTTGATAAGGTGGTAGGGTCCAAGCAGTAGGTGCTTTATGACATACGGTATTGTGTCTTGTCATTGCATATACTTGTCTCCATTGTTCAACAGATAGCCCTTGGGTGATTTTTTTAAAAATTTATTTGGTTCTTCCAATCCTAATCCATTAGAGGCCTGAGGAGGAAAGCATTTGGCAGGTGTGCACCCCAAAAGCTCAAAAGCCAAAGTAAGAGGCTTCAGCCAGCACAGAAGTAGTTTCTGATTGGCTCCCAGCTGAGCTTTCTGATTGCCAGAGAGCCCGATACATTTCTCCCTGCCCCAGATCAGCCAATCTTGCTGGTGGGCCAATGCCAGCGATTGAGAATGTCTCATTCCCATCTTCCTGGCTGGCTTGATCACGCTTTTCCAGTCTTTTGAATCTGTCCTTCCTGGCATCCCCCAGTTTATGTTTCAGAGGTTAAGATGCTGAGCTGCAGACCGGAAGGTCTATAATTTGGCAATTTGAGACCCGAGTGCTGCGTGATGGAGTGAGCTCCCGTCTCTGGCCCCAGTTCGAAAGCAAGAAATTGCACGTAGATAAATAGGTACCGCTTTGGTGGGAAGGTAACAGCATTCCGTGTGCCTTGGCGTTTAGTCATGCTGGCCATGTGACCACAGAAATGTCTTCGGACAGGGCTGGCTCTTCGGCTTGGAAACAGAGATGAGCACCAACCCCTAGAGTCAGATTCAACTAGCTTTTGAGCAAGGGAAACCTTTAGTTGAACTAATTGCAGGATCCCAGATCCGAACCTGAGTGAACTTCATTTCCCTGCCCCGCTATCATTCTTTTTTTGTGGGTATTTGTGTGTATGCGTGCTTGCTTGCCTGGAAGTCATGTGAACGTTTTTCAGAGAGGTGGCTCAACAGCCTGCCTCTGCATCCCAAGCCCTGGTATTCCTTGGAGGTCTCCCTTCCGATTACTTGCCAGGATCGGCCCTGCTTAGCTTCTGAGATCTGACGAGATCCGGCTTGCCTGGGCTACCCAGGTCTGGGCTCCCACTACCACTCTTGCGTTCACTCCTAATAAGGGTAATCTGCTGGTCAGGTAGGTTACGAGAAAAAAGAAATCATGGCATGCATTTTTGCGTCACAGCTCTTTGCAGCCATTAGGACTGCAAATACCAGGAGTTTATTGAGCATGTGTCAGGAGTGTGCATGTTTGCCATGCTGCATGAAAGGGGAGATTCGGAATTTTGCATGAGCCTATGGACTCTGTCCTCGCTGCGCAGAACTAGACTTGCCTAGAACATAAGAAGAACCCTGCTGGGTCAGACCAGTGGTCCGTGTAGCCCAGCGTCCTTTTCCACACAGTGGCCAGCCAGATGTCTGGGACTGGAGCCAAGAAGTCCCTGTTAGCACTGGTGTCGAGAGGTTTACTGCCTCTGGCTATGGAGGAGCCCTTTAATCATAACGACTGATAGCCGCTTGCCCTCCATACTGGCAGGAATGATCTTGCCTCAAATCAAGCTGAGTCCCCGCTGGATCAGTCTGTCTTTTGATGCAGTTGCAGAAAGAAGCCTGGCCTTTTTTTTTTTTTTTTTATCGGTTTGGCTGTATAGCAAGATGCTAAACATGAGTCAGCAAATAAAGAGGTAGTGCAAACGCTTCTAGAAAACAAATGTGTTCTGCACTATTACGAGCTCCCTTAGAAGCTCAACTATCAGGACTGGCAGCCACAGGGAAACCGCTCTGCCAAGGGCCGTGGGGTTTTTTTCAATCAGGGTAACTAATTAAGGAGGAGCACCAGGTATGACACTGGGTCAGACCTGACACTGTACCGTGGCTCAAGTGTTGTGTGAGCTTGAGAGTCATATGTTTCCTTCTGCCCTGGCAAGCTCTGATTCAGTGAATTACTTCTGCTTCCCAGAGAGTGCTGTTACCTTCAAACTGGCAAACACGGGGATGGGATCCCACAGATCTGTTCCTCCAGCAGTGGCATTTTCCTCCAACTCAAGGAGACTTCCTCGTTCCTCCATGGAAGAGCCTCTTGCCACGGGATGCTGTGAAGGGGAAAGCACTGGAGGGGTGCACTACTGCTAGCAACCACAGTTTGCATTTGCCCTCCAAACTTGGATTGGAAGCCTGCTTCAAACTCTGGTTTGCTTTCCTGGTTTGCAGGACAAGTGCTGCCCATGGTTTGCTGATCCAGCTGCAATGGCAAACTATGGTTTGCACTAAACAGGACATATAGCTATTTGAATTGCAGCATTGCAACATGGGCAGGTGGAAATAGGGTAAGTCACAAGGCAACAAACTGTGATTTGGCCCAGTGTTAAGCTTGGGGGGGCAACAGTGGGAGGGCTTCTAGTGTCCTGGCCCCACTGCTGGACCTCCTGATGGCACCTGGTATTTTTGGCCACTGTGTGACAGAGTGTTGGACTAGATGAGCCATTGGTCTGATCCAACATTGGCTTCTCTTATGGTTCTTATGTTTTTAACCCTGTCAAAAGCTTTACTGAAATCCAGCAGATGAACAACATCAACAGCATTCCCTCAATCCAGTAACCTCACGACTCGATCAAAGAAGGAAATGATGTTGGTACATCTGGCAGGACCTGTTGGGGAATAAATCCATGCTGACTTCCCCAGATCACCAAGTTTTCCTTTAGATGCCTGCAGATTGATCCTTTTAAAATCTGCTCCAGTATCTTCCCTGAGACAGAGGTCAGACTGACGGCCCTGTAGTTTCCTGGATCATCTCTCCTCCCTTTTATGAAAATTGGGATAACACTTTCCCTATGAAGAAAGGTTAAAATGCTTGGGGCTCTTTAACTTGGAGAAACGATGGTTGAGGGGTGACATGATCAAGGTTTATAAGATTATGAATGGGATAGAGCAGGTTAGGAGAGAAGTACTTTTCTCCCTTTCTCACAATACAGCAACTCGTGGGCACTCAATGAAATTGCCAAGCAGTTGGGATAGAACAGATAAAAGGAAGTGCTTCTTCACCCAAAGAGTGATTAACACATGGAATTCATTGCCACAGGCGGTGGTGGTGGGTACAAGCATGGACGGCTTCAAGCGGGAATTAGATAGACATATGGAGCAGAGGTCCATCAGTGACTATTAGCCACAAGGTATAGATAGGAACTCTCAGTCTGGGGCAAGTGATGCACTTGGTGCTTTGGGGGGGCAACAGTGGGAGGGCTTCTAGTGTCCTGGCCCCACTGCTGGACTTCCTGATGGCACCTGGTATTTTTGGCCACTGTGACAGAGTGTTGGACTAGATGGGCCATTGGCCTGATCCAACATTGGGCTTCTCCTATGTTCCTATGTATCTGCCCTCCTCTAGTCTATAGTATATTAATACTTCCATATTATGCTGCATTTTGGAAAATCCAAATTACTTTATGTATAGTTTCTCACTGATTTCCACATCAACTCTGTAAGGTAGGCTGATACAATTAACCCCATATTACTGGGTGGGAGTGGCTTGTTTGGGGCTCCCGAGAGCTCATGCCAGAGGCTTCTGGGTTGACAGATCAGTATCAGGTTGTGCAGTCTAAATAGAGGTATATCCTTCTATGTCTGTTGACTTCACTGGGCTTAGAAGGGTTTAACTCTGTGTAGGATGGCACTCCGAGGGTCTTAGCCACTGCCCCATGTTGTCTCACCCCTAAACCATCATGTTAATTATGGTTTGATGGATAGGATATTGATCTAACATTGCGGAATTGTGTCCTGCCTGATTGAGATAATGGATCTGTTGATTAAAATGTTGTCCTCAGGAAACAGGAAACCTCCTCAGGAAACAAACCATATACAAAAGAACCTCCTCAGGAAAGCTCCTCCATTAGCATGTTCACAGCCTGGGGACCTTATGCAGTTCCGCAGGGCCTGTAAGACGGAGCTCTTCCGCCAGGCTTTCGAGTAGGGGCTGCCACCGCCATTGTACCACCACCGTATTAACATCACGAAGTGCACTGGCCCTGTTATGGGGATCACAGCTATAGTGTAACATCGATTGAGTAGAGACGATTGTGTTTACTCGGAGTGTGTTATTGTTATTGGCATTTTGCTACGGAATTGATACGGTTTGCTGAGCACCGACTTTTAACTGTTTTATAGGTAATGATTGTTTTATTGTTTTAGTGCCTTATGTATGGCATTTGCCTCTATGTTTGCCGCCCTGAGCCCATGTTGGAAGAGCGGGATACAAATCTAATAAATAAATAAATAAGATAATGACTCAGCCCTACCCCACATTCCTGGATAGATATAAATTACCTGCCTACCATTTTCTTCTCACCTTATCACAGAGAGTACTCCATCTTTCTGTGTCATACATCTGAGGATGCCAGTCATGGCTACTGGCGAAATGACAGGTCCTACAATGCCAAGACCACAGCCATACAACCCAGAAAATCTACAACAGCTAACGATCTGTTGATTGTTTATTATAGCCCCATCAGTGTCTATGGTATTTTACAGGACAATATAAGCCAAAAACACCCTACTCCCAAGGAACTTATTTATAGCACTGATTTCAGAGAGAAAGGCAGAAGGACCAGGGAGCATCTGTCTCTAATAGCTATGACTCATAATGCCCTTGAGCGAGGAGAGGGATGGGATCCCCATCCTTGCCTCTTCTGACAGTGTCATGGGTCTGTGAGAGTATTTAGTTTGATTTTTTATGTCTGATGCAAGGAAGGTGAATATCCATTGTCAAATGGTAGGCGAGTCATGGCTCGTGGCACCCTGATTAGCCATCAAGTACAAGACAGCCTGACTTACTGTCATAGGCATGGTGTGGATCTGATTTGGAAGAAATGCTTGCTGATCAGCACACTCCCTCGACTGGGGCTGTGCCTGGTTTCGAGGCATTTGCTGCATCCCTAATGCTGCCAGCCAGAGAACAGATGTCTTCCTGCTCATACTTAGCTGGCCTAGCTCATTCGTCAGGACATCACTTTTATTCTGCTGGCTGTGCGACGCCTCTCCAGAGCATCACTGAGGGCATGACTCAAAACTGTTATTCTCATCCCCGTTTGGGGCTTGTGTGCTTTCCATTTTAATTTGTTTAATTATTTTTGTTTGCCGTCAAGGCAATTCGGCAGGATGCGTAGCGCACCCTGCTACATCTTGGATCTTCGCGCATGAGTGAGTCTGTTATATAATTGCCCTGAATGTTCGGCGCATTTGCATATGGTTGCATTGCTTAAACAGAATTCCAAGTTGATGAAGATCTGTTGTGCAAACTTGTGGTCTGCAAACGTTTACAGCCTCTCATTAGAGGGGCCCTGCCTTGTGGCCACAGGAAGCAGCCACAACAGTTGTTGGATTTGTTAGCTGTGACAAGGGAGAGAGTGAGAGACCCAAGGGGCTCAGTCTCTTGTGAGGTTTTCCCAGGCACGCCCTCTTGAAGTGAATGGGAACGGTACAAGAACATAGCGCTGCCCTGGCATAGTTCCCATTTGTTTTAATGACACTTAGGTAGGAGAATTCTCCTGGATTGCACCCTGTGCCAATTAGCATGTGAAGGCAGCCATTTTTATTTTGTTTTATTTTTCTTCCATTTATATCCCGCCTTCCCCACAAATAGGGTTGCTAGGTCTTACCTTTGTTCCGGTGGGGGATCCTGGCCCCTCTCCGGGACATCATCGGTGTGCGCACTTCCGGGTAATGTCATCACATTGGGCATGTTGGTGGCAGGGCCACTATCATTCAAAAGGAAAACATAAGAGTTTTTCCTTGAATGATAGAGCATCCTAACCCCACAACATGCCCAGCGTGATGACATCACCTCTGGGTGACATCATCACACTGGGCATGTCCCCATGATCCTGGCAGTTTAGGGGTGGGGTTCCCCCCCAGTGGCCAGCGGGTAAGGGGCCCGTCGAGCAGGGAAGATCCTGCCCCCCGGGGGACCTGGAAACCCTACCCACAATGCAAGCTCAGGGCGGGTTCCAACCTGTGATAACCTGCTAAGTGCAGATTTGCAACAATAAAAACAAGATAATAGAACACATACAATAAATACAATAAAACAATGATAGCAATAAATACTTTAAAATAAAGTATACCTCAGCAGACACATGAGTGTGAGTCATTGGGCGGAAGAGAGGGGAGGCCAGATTGAGTTGGATATCTGCTGCCTCAGCTGAAGGCCTGGTGAAAGAGCTCTGTCATGCAGGCCCTGCGGAACTGTAAAAGTTCTCACAGGGCCCTAATTTCTGATGGGAGCTCATTCTACCAGGCAGCAGCCAGGGCCAAAAAGGCTCTAGCCCTAGTTGAGGCAAGTCGGACATCCCTAGGGCCAGAGGCCGTCCGCAGATGTTGACTCATAGAGCACAATGCCCTCCCGGGCTCTTATGGAGCTTTAAAAGTAAGAATCAGCACCTTGAAACAGATCCAGTGTTTAATAGACAGCCAGTGCAGTTCACCCATGCCACTGTGTTCTGCATCAGGTGCAATTTCTGGAGCAGAGTCAAGGGCAACCCCACATAGAGAGAATCACAATAATCCTGGAGATGACCATTGCATGGATCGCCGCAACCAGGTCATGAGCGGCAAGGTATGGGGCCAACTGCCTGATCCACCTCAGATGGAAAAAGGCTGATCTGGCTGTGGCAGTGACCTGGGCCTGGATAGACAATCCCATGCTCTTCACCTTCAGCAGTGGCACCAACTGGGTCCCACCAAAGGCTGGAAGCCCGATGCCTATGGACCCCCACAATCCAGGTGCAGGACCTCCGTCTTTGATGGATTCAGCTTCAGTCTGCTCTGCTGTAACCAACCAGCCACAGCCTGTAATGCCCTGTCCAGATGTTCAGGGGCAGAGTCCGGGTGGCCGTCCATTAGCAGATAGAGCTGGATGTCATCAACGTACTGGTGACAACTTAGCCCATGTCTCTGAATAATCTGGGCAAAGGGGTGCATATAGATATTAAATAGCACTGGGCAATGAATCGTACCCTGCAGCACCCCATATTCAAATGGGTGTCGCCAAGACAGCTTCCCCCCCAGCTCCACTCTCTGTCCCCGATATCTAGAAAGGAGGCCAACCACTGTGAGGCTAGTCCCCCGCGAGGCAGTGGGTCAACAACTCATGGTCAAAAAGGACAGTGAAGCAATAAATGTGTCAAAATAGGGGATAAATAAATAGGGGATAAAAGGCATCTTTTCTAATCATGGGAAGTAATCTGAGACTCCCCATTCGTCTCCTGCCAGGGGTGGAGGTAACTTAACAGCATTTTTTCCCCTTTCTTTTTTGAGATTGTTGCAGTGTTACGTCAGCAAAACATTCCAATATCCCTTGCATTACATTCAGTATTCTAATATACTGTTCTGAAAAAGAAATACACTAACACGCAGAGGATATATAGTACTTCTTGTTGAGAATACATATGTGAGGACTGAATGAATTAGCGTATGTAATGAGATAAGAAACCAATATCCCTGTTGAGTTTAATGTGTTCTCCAGGTCCCCCTCCCCTGGGAAGGGAGGAAGGAAAACATGTACACCTGGGCCTACCACACCTCCCTCCACCCCTAGCTGCCTGCCCAAGGGCCCCGGAGCCCAGATCACACCCCCCACACAGAATGCTGGCCGTGGAGGCTCACTTGGAGTGAAGAAAATCAAGGAGGCGACTCACCTCTGATGGTGTGGGGCAAGCCGTGGGTGACAGCTCCTTGAAGTCCTCTTGGGCATCTGGGGCAAGGACTCCCGGGCGCAGGTACCAGCACCCCCTTTATAGGGCCCGCAGGCCCTGGCTGTGGGGGGCAGGGCCAACCCAGGTTAGGCAGCATGCATACTCCAGCCCCGACACTTCTGAATTATGTGCCGTGCTTTCCCTCTGAGGTTAGATGAACGGATAGGAGTGGGTTTTGTCTTAGGGTTGTGTAGCTTTGTTCTTGTGGAGCTACAGTTCGTTGGCGGCATGAGGACAGGGGCTCTTCCCAGAGAACATTCTACATGTTCACCAAGATCTGATGCAGGAGGCAGAAAGCTAAGTTTGGAAATTGTAGACAAACAAGATTTTTTTAGCGAGGTTGTTGGAAGAAAAAGAGAGGTATTGTTGACTCCCTATTTTTTGGGTCCTGCTATCACCTGTGATCTAACAGGTTTTGCAGGTTTTTGAAGCAAAGCTGCTGTCAGGCTCACCTGCAAAAAAAATATCATCAGTCACTAGTGCTAGCTTGAAAGCCACTTGGAAGTTTGCTAGACTGTCTAAGGCAAATTGTGGCCTCACAGTCTAAGACAGCAATCCTAAGCAAGTCTGCTCAGAATTGTATTCCTCAACGGGGCTGATTCCCAAGAATTCTTTGGATTACACAGGGAGCTGATTTACGGAGCAGTAAGAGGAAAAAATAAGGACGTATTTCAGACTCTTTGAGAAAATGAGGTTCTCCAGGGCAACAAATGAACTTACTTGCATACTTCAGAGCCAGTTTGGTGTAGTGGTTAAGTGTGCGGACTCTAATCTGGGAGAGCCAGGTTTGATTCCCCATTCCTCCACTTGCAGCTGCTGGATGACCTTGGGCAAGCCATAGTTCTGTCAGAGCTGTTCTCTCAAGGACAGTTCTGTCAGAGCTCTCTCAGCCCCGCCTACCTCACAGGGTGTCTGTTGTGGGGAGGGGGAGGGAAAGGATTTTGTAAGCCGCTCTGAGACTCCAAGCGAAGGGCAGGGGATAAATCCAATCTCTTCTCTTCTCCTTCATCTTGCTGAACTAGGTCTGAACGCAGGCCCCAATCACTGTACGCACTACACCATATCTACATTGTAAAAGGAACTGCAGAGAAGAAGCCTGGTCTAACTTTGCAGACGAAGTTCACGGAAAGCACAATCTGTGGAACAGGTTTCATCCACGTGAAGGGCAATTGGGTGGTGGAATTCAATTACGTTGTCTTTTCTTTTTTAATCTCCCACAGAACGATATCACTCCATTACATGTAGCATCGAAGCGAGGGAATACCAACATGGTTAAACTGCTGCTTGACAGAGGAGGAAAAATTGACGCCAAAACAAGGGTAAGACTGTCTATGGATTACCATAGCATCCTATATTATACGGTACACATCTGAACAATACATAGGGCCAGAGGATCATCCACGGTAGTGAATTGTGTTTATTTTTGGCTAAGATCAAATGTTTGTAGTGTGTTTTAAATTGGTGTCATTTTTCCTTCTGAGCTATAAGGCCTGCTCAAACTCCCCCTTAAACAAGCAAGAGTCTGAATAACTGGTGCTTCAGTTCTGGATGGAAAAGAGAGGTCCTTTCTGTACCACAAGGGGCGAACTCCTCAGGTCACTTTCAGAATGACCACCCCTGTCCTAAAGAAGATGAGTTGTTTGTTATTGGGACCCCAAGTAAATCAGGTGGGGAGGGGCTGTGGCTCAGTGGTAGAGCATCTGCTTGGAATGTAGAAGGTCCTAGGTTCAATCCCCGGCATCTCCAGTTAAAAGATCTGGCAGTAGGTGATGGGAAAGACCTCTGCCTAAGACCCTGGAGGGCTGCTGCCAGTCTGAGTAGGAAATACTGGCTTTGATGGACCAAGGCTCTGATCCAGTATAAGGGAGTTTCATGTGATTGATTTATTTTTCTCCACTCTGGATTACACAAGACAGGATATCCAAATGCAGATAATAAACTTTTGCTGAACTGAAATCACTGTGAATGTAGCTACTTTGGATTCTGATTCCTAATAACCTTTTACTGTTCCTGTTCTGACATCACATGTGTGACAGCTAAGTCTAAAAAACTGTACCTTCCCCTCTGCGCTGGGTGTAGACAAACCTTGAAATAAGCCAAGCACAGCCTGGCTTTGGCACCCCAAAGTGCAAAATTGGTTTTGCATCTCATTCAGCAACTTATTTTATGAAATATGAAGGCACCTCTTGTTGTAATACAGGGCAGCTGAGGTAAGGACCTGATGCATTAGATGATGGTCAATAAATGAAGTCCATTCTTTGCTAATTTCCATGCACTGGCAGCTGTGCAAAAAATCGTGGGCGAATTTCAATGTTCAGTTTGTAAAAGTATTCCGTGCGAAAATTCTGCTGTTGCTTCATGCCACCCTCTTGCCTCCGATCGTCCTCTCCCTCCTTTCTCAGTTTTCCAAAATGGATTTCAGCAAATAAAACACACCTGGTGAATTTGATTAAATTAGCTCATCTCCATTTGCCTGCCCGTCACTGTGCATGCCAATATGAATTGGTCTGTTGCAGACAGTGAGCGCATTTTGCCCCGGGATTAGCAGTAAGCGCTTGTAATCTTCAATCTGCTGTGTTGCCGCTGAATGAAAGGCCAGCTCTAGAATCTCCGGGAAAACATCCTGTTTGTACAGTTTTGTGATCTCTCAGAGCGGCTCATGTTCTTCAGTGACCACAGTGGAACTACAATGGAATAGCTCATAGACAGGTTGCTCCCAGCCCCCAGGATTTTACATTTTTGTTCGACAATCAGTCCTTTCCCACTCTCCACTAGGGGTATGCATCTGGATCTTTTCAATCTGAAACAGTGACCAAAATTCTCCAGTCCGAAACTAAACAGGGAATTGCAGGCACTGTTTTGGATCCAAAATATCCAGACATACACCCTGACTCTGCACCTCCTCCAGTGTAGAGCACAAGTAGACTGTGTACTGGTGTTCTAGAATGGGGCAGCTCTGCTGAATCAGAGGTGTGGAAGAACCTGCCGGGATAGGTAATCGCTGGGCACATTGCAGCAAGCATGGCTCATTGACAGCAGGCTTGGCTGGCGGCCAGAGAAAGGAGAGCCTCCCTAAAATGCCTGCTGGAATCTTCTCCTGTGCGTGCAGGGCTGCTCGTGCTCAGCTCCACACATTCAGGAGAACTGGTGATATGGGAGATCTTTTCATACACTTACCACATAAGACAATAGTACCATTCCCTCCATTCAGTCATTTAAGTCAGAACTAGACATGTTTGACATGCAGCTGCAGCCAAAAGCAACAGACCTGTATCCCCGCCCCCTCTCCCCACTGGCAATGTCTAGGAACGTGAAACCCATGAGGTGACATCACCACATTCTATGTTTCTTGCCTCTCAGTGGCAGCCAATGAAATAGAGTGAGGTACAAAGAAATTCTTGGCGCGATGGCTTGGATCTAGAGATGCACATGGGAAAACATAAATGCCTTAGCTCAGTTCCACTTGCATGAGATCTCGTGCAACAGTCTAGCACTTTCCTCCTTTTATATTATATCGACAAAGAATTGGCTGCACAGGATCTTGCACAAGTGGAAATTCGAGCAGGGATCCAATAAGTTTGACTTAGCCCAAGTAGCTACCACAGTCTCTTCCTTGCATTTCCACTAGTGTAAGAGCTCTAGCACATGCGTAAATTCCTCACCAGATTTTGTCATGTCAAACATGTTGCATTACTGACAGTTCTGGATGGAACTGAAGCTCTTTAAAATGATCAGGTCTGTAGTTCTTTTCCATTCACCTGGGTCTAGCATTGTTGCTGACACCTGAAATAACAGCTGTGTTCCCAAGCACCTTTCATCTCTTCCTCCTTGGCCAACTACTTGATTAGACCATTGGAAGGCCTTGTCCTGATCTGGGTCACCCAGGCTAGCCCAATCTTGGAAGCTAAGCAGGATCTGCCCTGGTTAGTACTTGGATGGGAGACCACCAAGGAAGCCCAGTGTTGCTTTACAGAGGCAGGCAATGGGCAAACCACCTCTGCTCTGTCTCTTGCCTTGCAAACCCTTACAGGTTGCAGGGGGTCACTGTGACGTAGCTGCAATTTCCACTATCAAGGCATTGTTTGCTTGTTTGTTTGTTGCCACTTGCTCGAAGGTTCTCATGGCAACTCACAACATTAAAACCAATAAGGTAAAAACAAATGACAAATATAAACATTAGCATTCAAATATTAAAATACGTGGCTATCACCATATCACGATTAAAACAGCCCAAACACGTGGTTACCCTCCAAAGCCTAATCTAAATAATTCAGCTTTGCATGCCCTGTGGAAACTAAACAAGTGAGGCGGCCTGTTTGGAAATGACAAACAGGCCAAATTGCTGCCATCAGTCTTTTAGTGGAAGGAGAGCAGGAGAAAGCATACGGCATTGGTTCTCCAACAGTTATATTGGCCACCTACGTTTCTGGGCAAAAGTCTAAGGTGTTAATTTCACCTTTAAAGCCCAGCCGGAGAGGCGGAATAAGGGCAGGTTGAGCCTCATAGGAGAGTAGCAAACCAAGGACGGAATTTGCTTGAGGGGAGGGGCAAAACATAGAGGAATTTGATTGGTCAGAGACAGAGCCAGTGCAGAACATGGAAGATTATGGGTTCAGTCTTGCAGAATCGGAAGCTTGCTGGCTTCCCAACCACAACGCTGGTTCCCCGGGCAGAACCTAATATATTTTTTTTCTGATCAGAGCAACAAAAATGCAGGCTCTTCAAACAGCCTTAATATTGGTGTCTGAATAGCCCTGAGAAGCCTGGTCTCATCAGGCCTTGGAAGCTAAGCAGGGTTGACCACAGTTAGTGCTTGATGGGAGACCACCAAGGAAGACGGGATGCTGTGCAGAGGCGGGCAATGGCAAGCCCCCTCTGCTTATCTCTTGTCTTCAAAAACCCCAGGTCCTGGGTTTGCCGTAAGCTGGCTGCGATTCGATGGCACACAATTATTATCAGTACTTGAATCTGAGCATTAAACCAGTAGCACCTTGAGCAGCAGGGATGATGGAGAAGACTGTATGAAACAAGAATTGCAGAAAACTTAATTAATGGTGGGATTTGTTCCTTTGTTGTCGAGGTTAGTCTGATCTAGCCAGCTGAACAAAAAACAAACCATTCAGTGGGAAGCCACCAAGGCAATAAATCATGGCGTACAGCAGGATTGAGTTTCAAAAGAGCCAGCATCTCTTTTGATACAAAGGAATGCAACCCATGAAATAGTGGTGGGATTTGTACCGTGCCTGTTGCTCAAGTTCTAAATTTAAGCAGAATTCCTGTTGCTGCCCTACTGACCTGGCACATCATGAGGCCCTCGAGAAGGCAAGATAAAACAGACGATACGGTTAATTTTGTCTCTGCATACTTAGAGAGTCCTTCATCTGCAGGTTGTCATAATCATTTGCAGAGGTTTTCTCTGAGCCTTTGCAGGATGATTGCATCAGTGTATGGATGCTCCCTAAAACATGGAATATGTCTTACGCCCTCCACGTTAATCTACTTTATGCCTGACCAGAGAATAAACACACTGAAGGCCCTTTATTTCAGACACAACATGGCTTTGAGAAACAGGCAGCAGACATTTTTAATCTCCTTCCTCTCCCCGCCTTCTGGTGGTGGAATGTGCTGTTAAATTGCAGCTGACCTATGGTGACCCCACAGGATTTTCAAGGCAAGAGATGGACAGAGGAGGTGGGCCATTGTCTGCCTCTGTGTAGCAATTTGATGGTCTCCCATCCAAATACAAACCAGTGTCAGCCCTGCTTAGCTTCTGAGAGCTGATGAGATCGGGTTAGCCTGGGCCAACCAGGTCAGGCTCACCACTTCTGTAACTGTTTAAAACCAGTCCTTCTCCATCTGTAACACTCTGGTTGGTTTTGGAACCTTTTTTTTAAAAAAAAACCCTATTTATTATTAGATATGTTTCACACATTTAAAATTACATCTTGTAAATATCCCATATCTTTTTCTTTTCTCCCCTCCCCCCAATACAAGGCTTCCCGCAATGCTCTTACCCCCTTATAAACTCTATTATCTAATTACCATTGACAAATTATATCACTTTCGTTATCAAATTACGGTAACATTTTAACAATCTTGTCGTTCTTTTTCTATTTTTCTCCTTAATAACTGTCAAAGCAAATCAATCTATTTTTAACATCCCAGTTTTTCTCAAGATAGTCTTTGAAATCTTTCCATTCTGCAAAAAATGCTTCATCTTCTTCATTGTTAAGCTTTCTTGTCAATTTGTCCATTTCTGCCATAAAAAGCATCTTCTTAATCCATTCTGGTTGGTTTTGGAACCTTAACACCTTTACCCCATTGGTAACTCAAGGAAAGTGTAAGAATCATTGAGGGTGGTGGTAAAAAATTTCTTGTCCATGTTATGAACTATGTAACTCTGGAAAATTTCCCCAGTGCTACAAGTGGGCGACTCTTGAAAAAGACTGCAAAGTGGTGCTTTGCCAATGGACTATGGACTTCGCCCCTGTATTTTATATTTATACCTACTAAATACCTTGTACCAGGGGTCTTTTCATAGAAAAACATCTGCAGGAGCTCATTAGCATATGGCATGCTAATGAGCTATTAGGCTATTAGCATATGCCACACCCCCTGACATCACCGGAAGTGATGTCAGAAGGGGAAGCAAAAGGGGGGGGAGGCATCTTCAAAAGCCTCCCCTTCCCTTCCCCGGCTGGTCTGGATGGGGGAGCTAAGAGAGAAGGGGTTTAAAGTTTAAACTCCTTCTCATGGGAGTTGGGCCACAGAAGGAGGAAAGAGGGAAGGAAAGAGAGAGAGTAGAGAGAAGGAAAGAAGGAAGGAAAGAGAGAAAGAAAGAGAAGGAGAGGGGAGGGAAAGAAAGAGAGGGAAGAAGGAGAGAAACAGGGAAAGGAGGAAAAAAGAGAAGAGAAGAAGGTGGGAAAGAAAGAAAGAGAGAAGAGAAGAAGGAGGGAAAGAGGAAAAAGAGAGAAGGAAAGGAGGGAATGAAAGAAATTCGGTGGCAATTCGGCCCCATTATATCCTATGGGCCATTGAAGTCAATGGTGAAAACATAGGGTATATTCTGGGGGCTGTAGGGGAGGGGTTTGAGGGAGAGGCTCCAAATTCACAGGGTAGCTGATGGAGCCTCTCCCCGAGATACCCACCAAGTATTTTCCCACCATAGGGAACAGGAGGGAATGGGGGCAACCTGTTTGGGGGCCCATAGAATTGGACCCCCTGACCCAATGTTCTTGAAACTTGGTGGGTATCTCGGGGAGAGGCTCCATCAGCTACCCTGTGAATTTGGAGCCTCTCCCTCAAACCCCCTCCCCTACAGCCCCCAGAATATACCCTATGTTTTCACCATTGACTTCAATGGCCCATAGGATATAATGGAGCTGAAATTGACATTCGACTGCCTGAAAGACTCCCCCGATGCCGGCTGGGGGCGGGGCTTGGCTCCTCAGCTCCCAGAGCTGCGCTCCGGTGCGCTCCCCCCAAAAGACCGCTGCCTTGTACTATACCCTCTTTTGGGAAATATTTCATTGAATGCCCACGAGTTCTTGTTTTGTGAGAAAGGAGAAAAGTACCTCTTTCTCTACCTGCTCTGTCCCATGCATAATCTTATAAACCTCCATCATGTCACTCCTCAGCCATTGTTTCTCCAGGCTAAAGAGCCCCAAGCACCTACAAGCATGGGCAGCTTCAAGAGGGAAATAGATAAACATATGGTGCAGAGATCCATAAGTGGCTATTAGCCACAAGGTATAGATAGGGACTCTGGGGCAAGTGATGCTCTGTATTCTTGGTGCTTGGGGGGGGGGTCAACAGTGGGAGGGCTTCTAGTGTCCTGGCCCCACTGCTGGACTTCCTGATGGCACCTGGTATTTTTGGCCACTGTGTGACAGAGTGTTGGACTGGTTGGGCCGTTAGCCCTGATCCAACATTGGCTTCCCTTATGTTCTTAAAGATTAAATGTCTTAGCATTGGGTGATACATGTACAAGGTTGCTTTGATATTTGTGATTTTCCATTGATGTTTGTGATTTTTCCAGTTGCAGATTTGTGAAACTTACATGATGACTGTTTGATGAATGCATAATGATAGATATATAATTATTGAGTGAGGCATTAATGAGATATTGACAAATAATTTTGAATCTTTGTTGCTTATTGCACATTGTTTGATAAAATATGCACATACTCTATAGATTTACTTGTGGAGTCTATTTACGGTGTTATTACTCTGTTGCCTGCTCACTATGGCAGACAAGGGGTGGACATGCTCTTCACATTGAAGAAAAGGGATATCAATATAAATTAGTTGCATGCCACTGCAGATAAGCTTTGAGGCAAGGGCTGAAAATACTTCAGGGCTAGCACTTGTATTAGCAATCCTGGTGGGTTTCAGCAACTGTTTTCCTCATTAAATTACTACCAACAAGAAATTTAATTAGAAAAATAAATAGGGAAGCTTCAGTTAAGAAGGAGTGGGAAATAACTGGGTTTTAAGGGGTCTTTTGCTATTGTACTTGCTAGTAAGAAGCAGGGATGCACCGGTTGCTAGACTTTCTTCCTAGGGATCTCCAGACAACTGGCAGGAGTCTGGACGGCAGAGACATATGGGACGCCATTAGCAAATGGAATCATGTCAGTTCTAGAGGTAAACCAGAAGTGATGTCATGTACCCTCTAGGAATGTCCAGAAACTCTTTGATAAAACCATAGAATTTCTGGCAATTCCTAGAGAGGAATGACATCACTTCTCATTTTCCCCTGCAAGTGACATCACACTGTGGGCCTAGTGGTAATTTTTTGTTTGTCTCCTGCTGCCACTCCAGCTGGACATCTCACATCATAGTGGGAGGCCTGGTAACCCTGCCTCACACAGTGAGTATTAAACAATCTCTCTCCCTGGAGCTTCAGTCTGACAGCGGGGCTTCAAGAAATTATTTTCTCCAGCTTCTACGATCCCTGCTGGTGTCCTCTCAGAACTCACAGGCTTATTCCTGGCTGCAGTTCTCTCTGAAACCTCTTGTTTCTCCTTTCCCTTCTTTTCTCTCCCCTTTCCTGCCTCACCTCAGGAAAAAGGCAACTGTTTCTTTGGTCAGAGACAGGGGCTATAGGGAGATGTGGTCCTGTAAGAATTCCATTACACACACACACACACACACAAAGAATTCTGGTAACTTGGGGTGTGTGTGTGTATGTACATACACCAGGATATCTTTGCTCCTTAGGCAATGTGAGTTTAGCAAAAGAAGAGGAAGAGAGGTTGCCTTTGAGGGACTTGTTCAGATGTTACTTTAGGATGAGCTTATTTTGTCTTTTCTCTTTGCACTCCATATCAGGGGTGGAAGGTGATCAGTGAATTATGTTCCTGGTGCCTATTGGGCGATTCAGGACTGATGCATGTCTCTTTCAGAAATAACTCACCCTCATGTTTTGCTGACACCTGGAGTGTGTGCGTGTGCATGTGTGCTGTGTAGGGGGGGGGAGTTGTCCCTTGCTGTGGAGCCCTTCTGTTGCCTGAAGACTTAATGAATTACCAGAGCGTGCCCTCTTGATCTTTTGTGACTGGAGAAGAGGAGATGTTGGGAAAGGAAATATCTTAGAGATGTTGGCCTGGCCTGAGACTTTATAAGTCCAAGGCACTATATTAAATGGTGTTCAGAGAGCTGCAGGAAATGCCAGCAAACTCTGAAGCATTCGGCTTCATGATCCCCTCCAGTGATAGAAATAAGGCCTTGCAACTATGTACCCTCTTGAAGAGACCCAGTGCTTAGAACTGTTAGTCTAAAGGAAATTATGACTGTTAGCGGCACACTGCATTTTCATTAATTGCAGCATACATTCCGGAATTGGTCTACCTGTTGGCCTGGGTACAGCTTCAGTCGGAGTGACTGTCTTACTTCACAGTAATACTACAGAGGCTGCGTTCAGACGGCCAGTCAATCGCGCCATGAGCCCTCCTAAAATTTTATCCCGATTTTTTAAATCCAGCCTAGCACGACCAGACGCCCCCCATGAAATAGCCTCACCGCGCGTTGTTCCCGCCGTGATTTGTCTACACGGCATCCACCGAGGATTTTTTTTAAAAAAGTTTTGTACATTCGCATAGGCAAGGCTGCGCCTCCTTGGAGAACTGAGGCGATCGCGGAGGGTTTTCAGCAAAGTCCCGGTCCTCCCCCTTGCCATTGCCATCATGATCAATGGAGGGACTATTTTGCAAGTTAGAACAGTCCTTCCCCCCTCCATCTCCCATCGCGGTAACATCTTGTCCCTAAAAGAAATAAGCATGAATATTACATTCCTCGTAGCGCTTATCGCTGAATGCGTTTCCTCGTTAAAGCGCACATGGGGTTTCAATTTTTTAAAAATCGCGCCCCCGTCAGCTCGGTCTGACGTCAGATCGAGCCAACGGGAGCATCGCGCGCTAATGGAGTGACCAGACGGAAGAAAGTCTGCAGTTGTTGCGCGGGTAAGCGAAAACCCTACATTGAAACTGCTGCTTTTTAAATCAGGATTGGAGGCGCAGCAGAACGGGATGCCTATGGGACCGGAATATTTCCCAGATGTTTATGTCTGGTCGTGCATTTTTGATCCGCAAGGGAGTCGTTCCTATGGCAGATCAAAAGATCCCTCTGAACACACCCAGAGATTGATTAAAATGTGGAATTCGCTGCCAGAGGATGTAGTGATGACCACAGGAATAAGCTTTAAAAGGGGATTAGACAGATTCATGGAGGATAGGTCTATCAATGGCCACTAGCAATGGTGACTGAGGGGAACCTCCACACTGAGGGGCACTGAATCTCTGGATCCCAGAGCCAGAAGGCAACATCAGGGGCTTGGCCTCTGTGCCCTGTTGTTGGTCATCCAGAGGAACTGGTTGGCCACTTTGTGAGACAGGAGGCTGGACTAGATAGACTGCTGGTCAGATGCAGCAGGGCTCTTCATATGTTCTTCTTCTTACTATTATTGTTATTGGCCTGGGAACCAGGATCTGCCGATAGAGCCAGTTCTGATCTAAGGACAGGTTGTGATCAGATATTCGGCTGATCTAACAGTGCCGTCCTAAGCAAAGCTGTGGAAGTCAATTTAAGGAAATGTGATTCTGCTTAGAACGGCACGCTCTCGTTCCTAGGGGGTGTTTCCAGCACAAGCAAAGCTTCATGTTCCACCTTGTAATAAATTGTCATTGTACTGGATCCAATCCCAGTGAGTGAGTTTAACAATTAGAGAGAGAGGCAACCCTGCTATTTCCAGTCTGAAAAATGTTCCCCCCTCAGCGTACCATGACAAATTTAATATGAGCCTTGGGAATCGAAAGACTCTGAGAAGCCCAGCTCTAGACTGCGTAGCAAGGAGATGATGGATGCTGTGTGTATTAATAAAAGAGAAGAACTGGCACCTAAATTGTACCTTACACAGATCTGGTTCATAGCTGCTGGATGGCTGGTGTTTGGGGGATTTTGTTTTCTCCTCACTGTTGTCATAATGGATATTTGTTTATTTCTTTTATTTTAATTTTTTTATTATTATTTTCTATATTTGTTTATTTCTTAGAGGAGGCTTGGAGAGTCTTGAATAATAATAATAATATAATAATAATACTTTATTGTCATTGTACATAGCACAATGAAATTAAAAGTGCAATCATTTCAGTAATCTACAACAATAATCATGCGCGCTCACACAGCCATGCTCTGAGTTTCAACCTTTGACGCTCTGGGACAGCAATCCTCACCATGTCTGCTCAGAATCCCAGTTAGGTCTGTCATAGGGTTGTCATGTCCCGTCCCCGTCCCCCCCCAGCCACTGACCAAGGAGGGTGGGGAGGGTTGCCAGATCTAGACTGGGAAACTCCTGGAGATTTGGGAGTGGAGCCTGGACCAAACAGGGACCTCAGTGGGGTACAATGCCATAGAGTCCACCCTCCAAAGCATCCATTTTTTCCAGGGGAAGTGATCTCTGTAGTCCGGAGATGAGCTGTAATTCTGGGGGGTCCCCAGGTCCCACCTGGAGGTTGGTACCCCTATGGGACTTATACCAATTAAAAAGGTTCTTAGTATTGCACTGTAAATCCCTGGGATTGGTGACAAACTGGGTTGTAAAGTGGGAGGGCATGTAGCACAAAGCTGATCTGTGGCTTGCTGGACAAGTGTGGTGGAAAACCCGGAGCATGCAGCCTTAGGGGGAAACCAAGCAAGGAGGCAAAAGGGTTGCCTTGGCTTATACTTCTGTGGCCATGCAAGAAAGTGAAGCAGCACGAGCGTTCTGGATCAACATCTGCCTGAGGTACCCTGGGTAAAATGTTATTAACTGACACTCTGGCCTAGCAGAACAACTTGAGGAGCAGTGAGGAAGCTGAGATGAGAGTCTGTTTGCGGTAAAGCTGATAAGAACAAGCAGGTTCGAATCCCCCACTCATACCATGGAAGCTTGCTGGGTGACCTGGGGCCAGTCACACGCTCTCAGCCAAGCCTACCTCCTAGAGCCGTTGTGAGGATAACACAGAGGAGAGGAGGAGGATGTGAGCTGCTTTGGGTCCCCCTTGGGGTGGAAAGCAGGATATAAATGAAAATAAATAAAAATCACAGTGCGTTCACATATGCCTATGAGATACGTTTTGAACTTGCCATCTCAGGCTGAAACAACACTTTGCCTCAGATCCCGTAATCCTTTTTAGTGGCCTTTATTACCAGTTTATCTCGCACTTCTTCCAAGGAACCTCTTGAGGTTGGTTAGACTGCAGGAGAGTGACTGGCCCAGCTTCTTGGGCAGGGGGGGACTTGAACCGAGATGTGGGAGCTCCAGCTTTCATACCTTGACTGCTCTCAGCTGCTGGAAGAAGAAGAAGAAGAGAAGGTTTTTATACCCTGTTTTTCTCTACCTTATGAAATCTCAAAGTGGCTTACAATTGCCTTCCCTTCTCCCCACAACAGGCACCTTGGAGGTAGGTGGGGCTGAGAGAGCTCTGAGGGAACCGTGACTGGCCCAAGGTCACCCAGCAGGCTTCATGTGGAGGAAGGGGGGAATCAAACCCGATATTCCAGATTAGAGTCCTCCACTCTTAACCACTACACCGCACTACAGCTGTGATCCCAGCTTCATCTAAGATGCCCCACTAGGTGAGGCAGTGTTCTTGTCTGAGTGGCCTTGCTGTAACTGATCCCCAAGGGTACTCATGGCCAGTCAGTACACCATGGAACAGGGACAGGTAGCCGAGAAACAAAAACCAGCTGGGCTGGATGTTACCTGCATCTGGGCTGGAGAACTGTGCGGCTGGCAATTTGTTCTAACAAAGGTCAAAGCCAAACATCGCTTTTAAAGTAGTGGAGCAGATTTTGTAAGCCAAGTCAGGTTTTGCTTCCCCAGCATAAAGAGTTTCGCACACTTATATCTGGGGATTTGTAACTCCTACTGAGTTTGGAGGTCTCGTGGCAGGCCATCTGGTGTGTCCACAGTCATGGGACCCAACCTTTCATACCCATCACTCTATCAAAGGAATCTGTGTCCCACCAGGATAGAAACAAAAAGCCCACTTTCCCCCCCAAGAAAGACATTTATATGTTTTCAGGCGTTCTGTTATTACAAGTGGAGACCTGCAAGAAACTTGTGGGATGGTTATCCCATTCCTCTCCTGTCCCCCTACCTCTCTCACGCTCTTTCTCCCTTTGGTCCCCCCTTTTCTTACTCTCTATCTCTCCTCCACGCATGTTACTTCCTCTCTCTTTCTGCCCCCTCATCATTCTCTTTGTTTTTCTGCCTCCCCACCCCATCACTCTTTCTCTCTTTCTCCCCCCACCGCATCACTCCTTCTTTCTGCCCCATCACCCTCCCAGCCTCCTGCCTGTTTCCTTCCCTACCCCACACAGCAGCAGCACCATTACCACCACCTACCCAGCTACCCACCTGCTTCCTCTCCCCCCACAGCAGCAGTGGCAGCTCTCTGGGAATCACAATGGCTCACCCAGCTACAGAGATCAATTCACCTTAGGGCTGCCAGCTCCATGTTGGGAAATTCCTGGAGATTTGGGGGTGGAGCCTTGGGACAGTGAGACTTGGGGAGGCAAGCAGCCTCAGCGAGGCATAATGCCATAGACTCAACACTCTAATGCAGCCATTTTATCCAGGGGAACTGACCTCTGTCACCTGGACAACAGTTGTAATTCTGGGTGATCTCCAGCCCTCACCTGGAGGCTGGCAATGGTAGTTCTCGTGGAAGAAATGGCTGGTTTGGAGGATTGAGTCTGTGGCATTATACTGGTCTGAAGTTCCTCCCCTCCTCAAACCCCACCCTCCCCAGGCTCCACCCCTCAAATGTCCAGTGGCCAAAGGGGACCTGGCAACCCTAGCCATTGAGTCCCACTGAGTACACGGACCACTGGTTGAGATCCATGAGTTTAGAAGACAAGGCTGGGTGACAGAAGTCTCCAAGGCCAATCTTCAGGGGCTGTGATTGGCAGCTGAGGAAGAGGGTCTGCATTGCTGGCTGTGGGGTCCCTTTCCCCCCAGCCTGTTTCTGGTGTTCCAGCCAAGTGAGATGGATCCTTCATGCCTGTTTTGTCCTCACTGATATCAAGGCCTGTATTTGGGCCCAGATGACATAGCATCTCTCACCTACTTCAGATTATCTGTCTTTTCCCACTGAGTAAGGACATTACAGACAGGGAAAGCTGGCATTAGTGGGAAAGGGCTATTTAATCCTTTCCCAGTTTCCCTAGTAAAAATCACTCTCTTCAAGATATTTGTGTTCCTGCTAAGGAAAACTGTATAGGTATACATTTCTTAGGGGGGGGGTGTCAAAAGTGTTAGGGTTGACAAATGGGATGTGGGGAGGGGCAGGTTAAAGAACTAGTCCTCCCCTTTAAAACTGAAGCTTCAGCAGCTGCAGTGTAGAAAACAGTTTTGGTCTCCACCCTTGAGTGTCAGCAAAAAAAGGTGGACTCAGAGCAAAGAACATATATAAATAAAAGGTTAAAAGGATCATAGAATAATGGCATGTGTAGTTCCTCTCTGAACAATCAGGCATGGTGTAAAGATGCATGAGATAAAGATCAAATAGTAGTTGGGCACATTACAAGTATTATCAAAATGAATAATGGTAATTTAATAATTGGCTATAGCTGTATGCCACTGAAAGGCGCTAATCATAAATGAACACATTTCATAGGGCTTAAGGGTTTGGCAGCTAAATGGCTTTAATCTTTTGCTGATGATCCGTTTTTAAATTTTTCTCGTATTTTAAACCGTGCTATGTCTGCTATATTTTGGATGGGGTCTACTTTAATGTTTTATTTAATTATTCTTGCAGGTTTTGTGTTCTAGTAAGTTGGCCTGGATGGTCTAATTTCATCACAAGGCTGGTTAGACATAATTTCTTCTTTGCACATCCAAAATGAAATACTGTGAACTGCCCACGAGAAAATCACCAGGATTCAAGATGATGATAATAGTAATAGTAATAGTAGTAGTAGTAGTAGTAATAATAATAATAATAATAGTAATAATAATAATAATAATAATAATAATAATAATAATAATAATAATAATAATAATAATAATAATAATAATAATAATAATAGTCAAATTCATAATTATGTCTGATTTCAGCGGCATCTCTCATGCTAAGATGGAAAACAACACTGCACTGTTGGATAACAAAATAATAATAAATCCAAATTAGGGTTTGGGTTGTTTGTATTATAAAGAACACTGTGTGAAAATGGAGCAGAGATGGAAGAAAGATTTTTCTTCTGTATGTGTATTAATGGTCGTGACTTCTGTATTCCACAGGACGGGCTGACCCCTCTTCACTGTGGGGCACGAAGTGGCCATGAACAGGTTGTGCGAATGCTGCTTGATCGAGGAGCTCCTATTCTTTCCAAAACAAAGGTAATCTGGCTCTTGACGTTTAGGGAATAATATCCCTTGAATATCCCCAATTTTCCAGTTTTGCATTTTCAACTGTGCTGGGAATCTCGTGTACAATTCAGGTGTTGGCAGAAAGTAACTTTGTTAGATATCTGGCTGACAAACTCATATTCTGCCATAGAACTGTTGAACTGAATTGAAACACTGGCGGGGGGGGGGCTCATATTCAGCCCAGGGCTGGCCCGAGGTGTCTGGGCACCCTAGGCGAGGCCAGCTTGCGGCGCCTGCACCCCCCCCGGTGATGCCAACCTCCCGGTGGGGCCTGAAAACAGGGGGAGGGCGCCACAAGCTGGTCTCCTCCTCTGAGCTGCGGAGTGCGCCGGCAAGGCAGGGAAAGGGCGGGGGTTAAAACCCCTGTCTCTTCCACTGAGTGCTGGCTTGCTTGCACGCTCCGCCGCTGCAGGGTGCGGCCGGCAAGCCAGGGAAGGGGCATGGTTTTTTTGCCGGGGGTGGGGACTTTTGGTGCCCCTAAGATCTGGCGCACTCTAGGCAAACACTCTGGGCCCTGAGCGAGCCGGCCCTGTCTGGGCCCTTCTATTGTTTGACTTATGCATGTGCATTTGCTTATGTTTTAAATATGTGTTTAAAATGCCTTCCTTTTAACATCTGTCTGTGGGTTAGGACTGCTAGCCCAAAGAACTTCAAAATAAGGATATCGCAGTGAAACTGTAAGAAAATGAAACCATTTGTGTGTCATGAGATTGTCAGTATTTCATTTTATGTTAGTGTCCTCCTCATATGTTAAAGTTGCTTTTTCCAGTCATGGTACACCTCTTTTCTTCCATGAGCATTTCTGGTAATACTAAATAAATAAAGAACAGTTCTTTAAAATAAGGCAGAGGTGGAAAATTAACAGCTGCATAATAATCACAAGCATTTACATATTGCTTTAAAGAGGAGACAAAGTACTTGATATGTATTATCTTCTTATGATTCTTACAACAACCCTACAAGGTAGGTCAGTGCTGTTTCCCCTCCCTCCTACTCTGTTGATGGACAGAGCAGGTGTCTGAAGTTGAGAGGGGGGAGATTACTAGAGTTATCAAGTAATTTTATTGCAGAAGTAAGTTTTGAACGGAGGACTGGGGACTCATAGCTCAGTGGAAGGACCTCTGCTTGGCATGCAGAAGATCCCAGGTTCAATCCCCGGCATCTTCATTAAAAAGGACCAGGCAATAGGTAATGTGAAAGATCTCTGCCTGAGATGCTGGAGAGCTGCTGCCAGTCTGAGTAGACAATACTGATATTGATGGACCAGTGGTCTGATTCAGTAGAAGGCAGCTTCATGTGTGTTCATGTGTGTTCATTCTGCCATCCTGTGGACACTCGACTTGAGTGTAAGCCCCATTGGTTTCAATGGAAGTTGCTTCTGGGTAAATAAGCATTGGACTGGGCTGCCATTTGCTTAACCACCATGGTCTCTGTGTGAATTAATCCTCACTCTATTAGGCTTTACTGCTCTCCCCCCCACACACACACACACACTTGGTGCTTAATGCAGGCAAGAAGACAGCACAAGGCAGGGTTCTCAACCTCAGGTTTTACTCTTCTGTCTTTCTTACATCCCGTGCTCTCGCTTCTCCTCCATCTTTCTTCTCCCCCCCTTCCCCTCTGCTTTTTCCTTCAGTTTAGAGTTGCCTAGGATGCCCAAAAACAGACTACGGAGTCCCTAGTGGGAAACATTTCTAAACTCCAACAATGAAATCACAAAAACCTCTATTAAAATGCAACTCGTTTTTTGCCTGTGAAGCAAAGGTGCTCGCTTTTTACACACAACTTGAATAATGCTCTTTCAATCCACTTTCAGTATACTTAACAGTTTATCATTTGCAAGTAGCTTTTGCCATTTCTCACAGTAAAATCCAGTTGCAAAATGCACTGAAAATTGTTTGGAAGTGCATTATTCTGACTGGTGTGTCCTTCTCTGACATCTCTCATCATTCACTGCTGTTAGGGATGCCAAATCTAGAAGCAGGAACCTACTGGCTTATGAATGCTGGCCTACAACCACTATCTACACGAGACACCACATTTTTTATCCTGCTCTACATGTTCTCTGTTTTATCCTCCCAACAACCCTGCGAGGTAGTTTGGGGCATGAGAGATTGACTGGCCAGAGAGCTTCAGAGCCATGTGTGGATGTCAACCCTGGTCCCTCCATCCGTAGTCGGATACCCTAGCCACCACATCACCCCTGCGTTTCAGGTCTATAAGGGAAAAGTGTTGTGCATCATCAGCCCCTGTGAGTGGCAGGCAATAGAAAGCCTCTGGATTGGTCAGCCCTCACATAATGACCCTCCGCAGTTGCCAGGGCAGCCCTGCCTGCCACTTCCACACTGCCAGACTAGGATCTGGGAGAGCCAAGTTCCACTCTGTTCTTGGGAGGGTTGCCAGCTCTGGGTTGGGAAATACCTGGAGATTTTGGGGGTGGAGCCTGGGGAGGGTGGGGCTTGGGGCGGGGAGGGTATAATGCCATAGGGTTATGATGCCGTAGAGTCCAGCCTCTGGGGGAACTGATCTTGGTCATCTGGGAGACGTGATGTAATTCTGGGGAGATCTCCAGGTACGTACAGGTGGCAGTCCTAGAACTTCTTCAGGATCACTGGGGGAAATTTGGCAAGATCACTTCGGGATCTCAGGCCAGTCACTTTCTCTTAGCCTAACCCTACCTTGCATGGTGGTTATTGTGATGATAAAGCAGAGGAAGGGAGAGTGAACGTGTAAGCCACTTTGGATAGTACTCGTTGTGGAGAAAAGTGGGGTGTAACTAAATAAATAATAATAATAAACTTCCCTGAAGCAGGCAGTTCTGACGCTCTTTAACTTTGCTTCTGCTTTTCATGGATGTGTGCCTTAAATTTTAAAAATCTGCATTGATTAGAATGTGCATTTGGATTTAAAAAAAAATGGTACTTTTCAGCTTTCTGTACTGCGTGTGCATCTGTAAGTAGCACATATCTAATACCAAAGGCAATCTTGTGAAAACACCCTGAGGACTGTAGTAGTTTTCTGCATTGCCTCCAATATCCTGATACTTCAGGTACCCTTCAGAGAGGAATTTTGATGGCATTATTTGATGGCACAGGTAACCACTTGGAGTCTTTCATCGTAAGGTTTTCCCAGTTTCTTGAATCCTAATGCATCAGACTTCATGCCCTACACCTGTCCAAGAACACCTTTAAAGTTTAGAAAATCTCTCTTTCAAAAATTTAAATCCCCAATTCTGCTTCCTAAGTGTGGAATGAATATGCGGCATTTCTGAATCTGAAGATGTAAGGTTTGCGTGATGGCATTGGAAGGAAGCTGGCCTAGAAACGGGTTTATATAACTCTGTGGAGTAAAGTGACTCCCCCGCTATAATAGAGAGGCACCTGCCCGCCTACAGAGGGAAATGAAAACTTCATATTAAGAGCCGAGAGCTTCTTCTGCCTGAGCTCCTTATCTCTGTCTCTCTCCCTCTCTGATATGTTAATTCTGACAAGATTTCTGTGGTAAACTGAGAGGCCAGATACCTTGTGAGTGACATTAATGAGCTCATCCACACAGCACATTGCTACTGTATCATACCCACGCTTAAGAAAAGACAAGAAGAAAAACCAGAGCTGCTTCGCTGTAGTTTCTAATTAAAGGGTCTCTGTTTTTGTTTTGTATTTCAAACAAGATTGAGCCTTGAAAAGAAGTCTTCTGCTCAGTTTTCAGGCAGGTGTCTAGAATCCTGTGAGAATCGCCCACAAATAAATTACTGGCTTGTCATCTCTCAGGCCTAGTTCTTTTCCACAGAAGAGGAGACCAGCCTGGTTCTGGACTGTACCACAGACGGGATTGTGTTGGAACACTCTACAGGATAAATCTCTCTCCACACAGAAAGCCAGGTGTCATGGGAAGGGTTCTAGCTCAGCATTTTCCTGACACACTAGTTTTTTAGTGGAATGTAGCAGAAGGACTTAAGTAATTTGCATTTTCTGATGGCCAGACGTTGTCCTTTGCTGAATAATGGGTACTTAGCTACATGGACAGCTCAAGACAGGAACCTGATGCTGGAGCTGCCCTGTCAAGCTGCGTGTCCTCTTCCCCTCCATTTTATGCATCTAGGTAGTGTTTTGTTGGCCCTGACCTGGATGTCCCAAGCTAAGCAAGGTTGGCCCTGGCTAGCACTTAGATGGGAGACCACCAAGGAAGTCCCCCACCACCAATGGCAAACCACCTCTATTCGTCTCTTGCCTTGAAAACCCTACAGGGTTGTCTTGTCTTAAGTCGGCGTGTGACTTGACGGCACTTTACACACACAGAGTTTTGTTGATCTTCAGAAATGATTGCCTGCACCTAACCAAAAGTCTCTTCAAGCTTACTCATTTTTACAGTTTTTAACACCTGTGTCTTGAGTTTATTTATATTTCCCTGCCGAGAGACCAGATTCAGGATTTGTCCCTGTGCGCCTTACCTTTTTATCCATGTTCCTCTCTTTCTGCACATTTATCAGCAAGACGTTTCAGGACTCTTTACCTGTAACTGCAAATCTGAATTGCTTGATGCGCACTGTATGGTCATCTGCTGTGGCATGTCCTGTTTGTCTTTCGAAAGCACAGACAGATGAATAAATGAATGGGAATCACTGCTTTGTGTCCTGGACCCAGTTGGCTCGCACAGTCAAGCTGCCACTTTCCCCATGGATTTGCTAACAGGCAACATTTGCAAACTTGCTGGCTGTTCGGTACACTTCTGTTCAGCGTCTGCATTTTGGTCTCCAGAGCAGAAAACGATGGATATGCATGGCATCCCTGTATATCTCTGTAGAGTAATAGACTCCCACATGGTCATTCCAAAGGGAATGGTTTGCATACCTCTTAGGACATGGATCTTAAGTCACTGGTTCTCTCAAAAGTAATGCAGGAAACAACACTCTGAATTCTCTTGGTGCTGTGTTAGCAAAGTTTGCAACTAAAAATCACTGTGGCAGGAGGAAGTAAATTTGGCTTTGTTTAAATTAAAAAAAAACCCTCAAGGGAATTCTGTATCAGTCCTTTGCAGGGCTATTTTTGGGCAGGAACACACAGGAACGGAGTTCCAGCTGGCTCCCGAGCTGGCCACGCCCAGCAGGAACTCATTAGCATAATAGGCCACACCCAACAGCAGGAACTCATTAGGATTGGCTACATTAGGGGTGTGTGGCCTAACATGCAAAGGAGTTCCTGCTCCAAAAAAATCCCTGGGTTTTGACAACAAACAAGGTAAACAAAATAAGAAGCAAAAGGTGTGGGTGTGCCTGGATGACCACACTTCTGGTAACATGGGAGTGTGGCCTAATATGCTAATGAGCTGTGCTGTCAGGAGTGTGGCCTATAATGCTAATAAGTTTCTGCTGTTGGGTGTGGCCTATTATGCTAATGAGTTCCTGCTGGGCTTCTTCTACAAAAAAAGCCCTGGTCCTCTGAGTTCTCAAAGGCTGATCTCAACACTTGGCTTTCAGAGTTCTCTCTTTTCTTGTTGTCCCCCTCCGCTGCCAAATCACAGCAGCTTGGCTGACAGTGATTTTGGGAAAGACAACCATGCATGAAGAGGAATCTGAGACATTCTCGTTAACTTCCTTATTGCAGCATCAGCCTTTCCTTTCCCACATGAAATACAGTCTCAGTTATGTCACCTGAGAGCTAGTTTGTTCTCCTTCATCTTCGACGGCAGATCTGGTTCACAACCTTTGCTTCACCTTGAAGTCCGATCTAATCGTGGTCACATGGGGGCACCGCATGCAATACAGAACTGCTTCTTGTTCTGTCTTGTTTCAGAATTAAAGCCACATTTCAGTCACTTCGTTTTATAGGCATCACCATGGTTAGTACTGTAGCAGCATCCGTGTGGGCGAGTGCCAGCTTAGATGGCAAGATGGGATGAATTAAAATTGAAAGCATAAAGGTTTGGGTTCCCCCTGCCCCAAGTAAAGTTCTGCAAGTTGGCAACAAACCTAGGCTGGCCACTGCAACTGAATGATACACATGTTTGTACGGTATTCATATTGGCAAATGCCTGTTTGTCACATTCCCCTTTTTTGTAGGCAGTGCTCTTAAAACATCTTGAGTGTACTCCAAAACTGCCCCCCCTCTGTGTGTGTGTGTGTGTTTGATAAGATGTGTTGCATCTTTGTGTTCATAGGTTAGAAACAGACAGAAAGGAAACATACAGTAATACAGTCCAGCCAGAGTAAACCAGAAGTGTTTGAGTGTTCTTCTGTACTGGGAAAGAGTACCTGGTTATCTCTAAAACTTGTGTGTCATGTGATGAGGTAGGGCTAAGTAAGGTATGTTGAAACATGCTTGAATTTGATTTCAATATAAAAAGTTAATATTTAGGAGGCTTTCCCCCCTTCTTTTTATCTTTTTACAGAGGTGGTACATGGGTGTGCATATGCCCGCATAAGAACAGCAAAATCCAATCAAGTAAAGAATGTGAATAGAGTGTGTTTGTGAATAATTCCAATTATATAGGAATGGTTAAGTCACATATCCAACCATTTGTTTGCATTAGCCCTGGACTACTAAGTAGTAACAAAATGCATAGAAGGATAGCTATGAGTAATATTGTAACCACTGCAAAACTGCATCTCCCAGTCCCAGCCTGGAAAGGCAGTCCAGAGAGATACCATGACTGATGGTATCAAAAGCTAGGAGAATCAACACAGTTCCATTCCCATTGTCCATCCGGGGCAAATGTGGTGGTTTCAGTCCCATAACCAGGCCTGAAACCAGACTGGAACATAAGAACATAAGAAGATCTCTGCTGGATCAAACCAGTGGTCCATCTAGTCCAGCATCCAGGGCCGGCCCGTTATTGTTAAATTTTAGACTGTTGCCTAGGGCGATGGCTCAACAAGGGCGCCATTCTGGCCAGCCTTGTCCCCTCCTCACCCCGCACAGGAAGCCTCCCTTGCCGGCTTCTTGCTCCGTCCCCAGCAAGAGACTCTCCTCTTTGCAGCCCCCAGACAGAAAGAGAAGGAGGTGGAGTGGACAGGCATGGGGAACAGCCTGGGACAACGGGAAAGTGCCACTCACCCTCTGCTGCCCCTGCGGTCTCTTTGGAGCTCCTTTTGCAGCCTGGCACAGGCTCCTTCCCCCTCCCCTCGAGCGATCCTACCCCCTGCATGCATTTGTAGCTCACCCCCTCGGCCTGGTTGGTGGTTATTGAAAGCTTCTGCATCCAGGGTAGACTTCTTTAGTAGTGGACCCACCGCAGCCTGTGTCGAGGCTGGGGTGACCATCTCCTCTCTCAAGGAGGCATTAACCATTAGAACAAGCACCAATGTAGGCACAATGCTATGCCATGGAAGAGAAGGAGTTCTAGAGACCATGGTCAGGAGATTGACGGAGCCATCCTAACTGTCTTCAGTGGACTTTTTTTTGCTATCAAATCACAGCTGACTTATGGCAACCCTGTGGAATTTTCAAGGTGGCTGGCCCATTACCTGCCTCTTGCGTCATGAGCCTGGACTTCCTTGGTGGTCTCCCATCCAAGTACTAACCAGGGCTGACCCTGCTTAGCTTCTGGGGTCTGATGAGATCGGGTTAGGCTGGGCCATCCAGGTCAGGGCTCAATGGACTTAGAAGGGTATAATTCTGCTCAGGATTGCACTGTGGGATTGTTACGACTATACATTGACTGTGTATTGTTAAAGGGAGTTGGGCGTCTGGCTTAGTTCTACCTGTAAACACCAGGTTTTTTTGAACTGCCACTTTCCCTCAGGCCACTTTCAAGTTCTCACGGAAGTTTTGCTTGAGGAAGACGTGAATAATGCCTGAATCAAAAGGTTGTGCTAAGCATTGTTCTCTTTTTATGTTCTCCCTATAAATCATGGAAAGCTCATAAAGCTAGGTAACGATGACGGGTTTCCATCCCAAGCGGCACAGTTTCTTCCCCCATGTCCCATCTTAACGCCACCCTCTTTTTCTTTCCCCTCGGCTCTTCAGAACGGCCTCTCTCCGTTGCACATGGCGACGCAGGGGGACCACCTCAACTGCGTCCAGCTCCTGATCGAGCACAACGTGCCAGTGGACGACGTCACCAACGACTACCTAACAGCACTGCACGTCGCTGCTCACTGTGGCCATTACAAAGTCGCAAAGGTTTTGTTGGACAAGAAGGCCAACCCTAATGCCAAAGCACTGGTGAGTCTGCACAGAAGGGCTGCCGTTCGCCGTCGGCAACAGCTCCCAGCGCTTCCTTGAGAGTCAGGGAGGGGAGAGGCTATCGCGATGGCTGCTCATTGGCCTTGAGAAAGGGGACATTGGCCTGCCATTCTCATTAGCAAGTTTCTGGTGTTTCCCGTACCGTTAGGGTACATCAAGCCGTGTCTGAGTCGCGTAGAAGGATTTGTGCCAGTCGGTCAGCCAATACTAGTATCTAGTAAAGTGGATCTGGGTTTTTTTTTGTAAAGGCTTGTTGTTGATTGGTGGGAAAAGGGTAAATATGGCCTTAACTCTGCAACAGAGAATTAAGACTCTGCGTTTTTGGGGAAAAGAAATGAAATGGTGGCTTTTCAAATGAGAGAGAAAAAATGTTTTCGCCAAAGGCTTCTGATGTTTGCAAAGCAAGAATTAAATGGTGAGTGGGGGAGACACAAGCTTGTGCATGAATTAGAGAAATATTGATAGAATGACTTCTGCCAAAGAGAAAAAAACAAACTTTCCTTTTTTGCAAGCCTTGCCTTTGAGGAGGCAATGGGAGGGGGTTCGTTTATGTTCTACAGATTGTGTGTGAATCCGCAGCAAACCCTTCCAAATGGAGTGTTTTGTTTAGCCTTTCTTTCCTTAGTTGCATTAGCCGCCTGCTTGGGTGGGTCGAAAATTTAGGGTACTGATTTTTTTCGGGTTTGTGCATATGCAAAATTCTATTTTATCAATCCCAACTCTCAAATTGATATTGGATTTTTTAAAAAAATCACATACAACTGGACTGTTCCAGCATGCTTTGGGAAGCTGTAAATTTTCTCATCTCCTGATCCAGTGTCTAGGATTATCTGCCTTGGATCCTGGGAAGTGCATGTCATACTAGCTGCATGCTGACCCTGACTCTCTGAGTACAGCCCAAAGCTGTTAGTAGGAGACACAAGACTGCCCTGTTTGCGCACGCTTATCTGAGCACAAGCCCCCTGAGCACAGTGGCACTTCTGAGTAAAAAGGTGTTGTCATAAATATAGAGGTACCTAGCATGGATGGTACCTTCCAAATCTGCATCCCCCCCAACCCCAACAAAAAGTTACACATTGCATTATATCATTTGTTTAAAAGACAGTTTTTATAGCTTCATAGTTCCTTATATTCTTGCAGCAAAATTTAAAGTGCCCAGGTAGGCTGCCCAAACTCTTGAGGTGGGTACTGTGCTTTTACACCAAGTTATCTGCACACTGAGCTTATGTCCCTGAGTTGTGGCCAGAGCTCCTAGTAGGAAACTCAAGGCTTTTAGTTCCTATTTTAGAAATGTTGCAGCAAGAGGAGGTCAGGATGCAGAGAAGGAGGGAAATGGCACTGAACTGGCAGCACAATGCCACTTCTGCCAGATACTGGATGTGACATCGCTTCACTGGCGTTCCATTGAGGTGACACTCTAGGATTTGGTTTTACCATAGAGTGTTGCCCAAATCCTAGAGTGCCATCATGCTGTATCAACATCAGGGCAGTGATGTGATGTCACTTCCAGGTATTTGCTGGGAGTGATGTGCCACCAAAACAGGGCCATTAAAAAAATCTCTCTCCCATGGCCCTCAGCATGCTGTTGGGCAACAGACAGGGAGAGCAAGACGTCTCCCCGAATGTTGCTAAAGTGAAACTCAAAGGGAATGGGGGCAGGGATCTGTTTCATGGGCAACATCCAGACATTTCAAGGGAAGTGAAAAGAGCTTCAAGAAGCCTAGTCAAACTTCTCGGGGTCTGGTTCCATTTGCCAAGACTTTGGAACTCTTTTTCTCTCTCTTCTCCTGATCCTTGCCTTGGATAATAATCGTAGAACAGAAACTAAAGAAATCCACTAAGAAGAGGCAACGAATGGAACTGCCTGTTTTGACTCAGCTCGAAGAGGCAGTGGCCCTGACCACGTTTTACGAAAGCGCATGGTACTTTTTTCTTCCTGTGAGTAAGGTAGCTAATCTCGATCAGATTGGAGGCCCAATTCTGCCAGCTGTTTTTAAAACAAGCACACAATGCGGCTTTGATATGTATACAGGTTGGCATCAACATTCAAGAGAATGCTGTGAGCAGATCTTTGATGTTCAGGACAGTTTGTTTTCTTGCTTCTTGCCAACATTTCACTTGCAACGAAATGGCAGCTTAGCCGTTTGCTGTTACTTGATGGGTGCAAATGCCCTTTTTTTTCTTCAATGTACTGCTTATCATTAACGTTCCATCCAGCAAAGCTGAAATGGAATAAAAGTTAGGTGCTGTGGAATAGTTTTAGGAGACAGTGGGCGGCAGGGAAGATAGTTTGGAGTAGTTGCGTCTCGCCATTTGTGTTTATCGAAAGTCTTTGAAAGCCCTTTCTGAATTTTGCAGAACGGTTTCACACCTCTCCACATTGCCTGCAAAAAGAATAGAATTAAAGTTATGGAACTTCTGTTGAAGCACGGGGCATCGATTCAAGCTGTCACAGAGGTATGGTGCATTGATTGCGCACATTGTTATGTTTTCAGTAAATAAACACTGGGAACATTGGGAGGAGGGGATGCTAAAGAGAAGCTGGGCAGCCTTTCCCATTGCTTGTTAACTTTTTATTATGCCAATGGTTGTCAAAGTTTCTGCTTTCAGAGATCCTTTACTCTTGCTTGCCTGTTGCAGATCCTGGACTATGTTATGAATCATGGGATCATATTGGCTGGTGTTAGGTACTAGTAGAGTCACAGGACCATATTGGCTATTGTTAGGTTCATCAAGAAGAGGGACTGTGGCTCAGTGGTAGAGCATCCACTTGGCATGCAGAAGGTCTCATGTTCAATCCCCGACATTCTCCACCTAAAAGGATCAGACGATGTGGAAGACTTGGACTTGAGAGACTCTGCCAGTAGGGATGTGCAAGAAATTTTGGGGAGGTATTATTCAGATTTGGATATATTGGAGCCAAATAATATTGGTATTCCTGAATATTCCCAAATACTGATATTGGCACTGTATTCAGATTCAAGAAATATTCAGGAATCCCGAATATATTCGTTTGCATTATACCCTATGGGCCATTATAGTCAATGGCAAAATCTCATAGCGTATATTCAGTGGGTTGGGAGGGGGAGAGATTTGAGGTAGAGGCACCAAATTTGCAGTGTTGCTGTCGAAGCCTCTCCCCAAAAGAACCCCCAAGATGATGGAGAGGCTTCTTCAAGTACTGTCATATAGAGGATGTTGTTTTCTGTTGCCCCAGATGGTTAGGCCAGAACCAATGGGTTGAAATTAAATCAAAAGAGTTTTTGGCTGAACATTAGGAAGGACTTCCTGACAGTTAGAGCAGTTCCTCAGTGGAACAGGCTTCCTCAGGAAGTGGTCGGCTCTCCTTCTTTGGAGGTTTTCAAACACAGGATAGATGGCCATGTGTTTGAAAACCTCCAAAGAAGGACAGCAATGCTGATTCTGTGAATTTAGACAGATCATGGGAAAGAGGGCAGGAAGGGTTGCTTCAGTGCTTAATTCTTGTGGCCATTTCCTACACATCCAGAGAAATGCTGATCACCACTTTGGGGTTAGGAGACAATTTTCTTGAGGCCAATTTGGCCAGGGATCCTGGAGATTTTTTGTTTGCCCTCTTCTGGGTGTAGCGCTGGGGTCACTGGGTGTGGAGGGGGAGGTATTTGTGAATTTTGTGCATTGTGCAGGGGGTTGGACTAGAATGATCCTGGAGGTCCCTTCCAACTCTGTGATTCTATGTTCTAAAAAAAATGGACTGGGGGTCCAATTCTATGGGCACCCAAAGAGAGTGTGTCCATTGTTTCCAGAGGTGGGGGAAAGTTATCAAAGTAGGCAAGCCCAGCAGTCAGATTCTCCCAGAAAATCTCTGCAGTGGAAAGTGAAGTGTGTGTGTGGGGGGGCATGTTTTCAAGGCCAGCAGCAGAACCAGTGCACTGTACCCAGCACAAATAGTGCCACTGTGGTAGTGCTGCCAACCCACAGGATGAAGGTCAAATCTGAGAATATCTGAATTACAATTTGGGGGAGGGACATTTTTGCAGTTACAAAAGAACCAGTGCACTGTACTAGTGCCCATCAGTAGAACCCAGTTAACCTACTAGTGACCAGCAGCACAATACACAACCTACTAGTGCCCAGCAGCTGAACCCAGTACCATCATGGCCAACACCAGCTCAATGGGACTAAGGCCAATCAGCACAGAATCACACTGCAAGTTATACCTCAAACCCCCTCCCCGCCAGACCACTGAATATACCCTAAGAGATTTGCCATTGACTGTAATGGCCCCATAGAGTGTAATGGAACCAAATAATAGCTGAATAAAGCCGAATAGTATTTAGAAATCTCTGTTCGGCTACTGAAGAGATGCTCAGTTTTGGTACTTAGCTGAATGAATACCCAAATAATACTGATAAGGCATTATTTGAGTATTTATTCGGGTCAGTATATACTGAATGCATGCCCCTAGCTGCCAGTATTCAGAGACAGTATTGACCTGGATGGACCTGTGGTCTGATTCACTATAAGACAGCTTCAGTTGTGTTCGTCATCACCCTGGGTGAACTGATGGTGTGCTCTATAACAAACACTGTACCTTCTTTGCCGCTGTGCATTGTAAGGGAGGCAGTGGGAAAACCATCTTTGGGGGGAAACCTGTCAAACATTACTGGTCCTACTACAGAAATCCCAGCAAGGTCCTGAGAAAACCAAGGTTCCCTGGAATACAGTTTGAAAGCCTTCTTTGCAGTTGGACCAAGAATAGGATTGACCTACACTTGTTGTCTTAAGGCATCTCCAATGTCCCAGAAAATACGCCTTCTATAGCCACAAAGCATGCCACTATAGCCACAAAGCGTGCCTTGTTTTGAAAATGAGAACAGATGTAATACTGAAAAAGCTCATACAAAATTACTCTGCTGTAACCTTCCATATGAAAGGACTAGCCTTATTCCTACTAAATACTGGTTTCCTATCAGGGTGCACCGATAATGGGAGTTAAATAAGCAAGTGTGTTATGCTGTGGGCCACATTCCTACTAAGGTGGCAATAGCAAGAAATACAGCTAAATGAGAAAGTAATGTTCTGCCTGGCCTGCTGCCCCCACTAAGCCTCAGAGCACAGCTGACATGCAGGTTTTTTATCCATAATGTGGCAATAAATTTAATATTCATCACTTAAACATTACTTGCAGGAATTTGCCATTATATTATCTGACTTGGCTTAAAGCATTTCTCTTCAAAGTAAAGTTTTTAAAATCTGAGAGAGGATCTACTCTACCTGGGCTTACCCAGGCAGATAAACATTAAAGCCAATGGGGAAAAGAAAATGAAATGCCTAGGAATAACAAATGCTATGATTAAGAATACAGAAAGTAAAGACATTATAAGACAAATTTAAAAATGTGTAGGGAAGTTGGATGTTACAGGTACATCTATTAGGGTGCACAGGATATGTTCGACACTCCATTTGGGAATTGCCCTCCCGATGCAACTGCCAAAATATTTTTATTAATTGACAGTCCCAAAACTAAGAAGAGTTTTTACTTTGGCAAGAATGAATGTTCTTCCCTTGGCAGTTTTGGAGGGCAGATATAACAGAGTGTCATCCTCTAATAGAACATGCAGGTGCTCATACGATATAGTCAAAACTCTCAAACATATGATTATGGAGTGCCCTATATTCAATGAGTTGAGGCTAATTTAGTCACCCCTTTACATAAAGATACGGAATTGCTAAATGTGCAAGCCCAGGTGTCATGGCTGCTACCGGATAAAAATGATCATGTCGCCCTCTTGGTGGAAAAATTCATAGGTGCAATAATCAAATATAAGAGAAATTATACTGAGTAATGTCTTCTTAAATATTTTTTTTGGTCCTAATTTCTGTTTAAGGTGATGGCCATATGAGCAGAGATGGATGGATGGATGGATGGATGGATGGATGGATGGATGGATGGATGGATGGATAGACAGACACAGACAGATATTATCTGGTCTTTGTTTCCATAACACTTTTTCAGCTTGTCCTCACTCTAGTTACGTTACTAACTGTAAAATACTTTTTAAACAATTCTTCTTATAATGTGACATTCAATTGAATAATGAATCCAAAATAAATAAATTAGGTGCTACTAACATTTGCTACCATTAGAATGGCAAAGGTGAGGTCTTCATGCTGCTTCCTTCAGTTACTGTGATTGTTTGCTGGTTGGCCATGAGCTAACCAAGATGGGTGAGGTAGCAGACAGTGTAGCAAGAACCTTGGGAAATTCAAGGTGTACCAGTAAACTTTTGGGCCTCGGTCATAAATTCTACCAGCTTTTCTAAGGTCGTCCAATTGAAACAGCACACTGCAGTTGTTAGGACGTGCAGGCTCATTATTAATCTTTAAGCTGGGTTCCTTGAACGCTTCACCAGAGTGGGGGGAAGGATCCCCGTCAGTGCCTGTCAATAATGTTTTGGTACAGGATGGACCTCCAACGTAAGAACACAAGGATTTGTTGTTATGCATACAAAAGATATCCCAGCCAAGTTAATTGCATTGCATTCATTTGAGCTACACGGAGGTCAGTGTGTGCCCTATGTTAAGACGTAAAATTCTGCATTGTCCCTACAAAAAAGGCTGAATTCTGCACCCTTTCCAAATTAGCATCTTGGTGGACATTTTGCATCATTCGTACCACATCTTCTGCTCGTGTGGAGGGCCGAGGAGGCCTGCTGGGTAGAAATCCTGTTGAGCCAAACTTCTATCACCTTGAGGCCTAGAAACTTGCTTTTAAAGAAAGGAATGCTGAGATGCTCAGGAAGCTGGATTTTTATATCTGCATGAAAGTAGTCATTAGCTGTCAGTCTGTCCAGCACCACTCCTGAGTTAACGACATTGCATGAAAGCATTAATTTGGAGGTTGTACAGGACAGGGCTCGTTTGGTACTTAAGTAAGGAACGAAGCTGAGATCTCAGTTAAAGAAAACAGAATTAGCAAGCTGAGTTCCAAATCAGTATGCCTACGGCTAGTAAATGCAGAGTTCAAACCCCCAAATTGTTAATAGTTTTCCTGAGTTAAGGTCTGATAGCCCACTGTAGCATACCACACTACCGGTTCAACCCCTATTCATTTTTCGTCTTTGTTTTGTTTTAGTCGGGTCTGACACCGATCCACGTTGCTGCCTTCATGGGACATGTAAATATCGTTTCACAGCTGATGCATCATGGATCATCGCCCAATACAACCAACGTGGTAAGCACCAGTTTCAACCTTTGTTCTTGGCAAGATAGAACCTCCAAGGATAACAGACCTGCAAGGTTCTCCCAGGGCTGCCGCCCATGCTCACAGTGTCTGCATACTTGTTCGTTGTCCAAGGCCCTTTACCAGAAAGATACTGCAGCAGAAACTGGAGGCACCATTTCATTGCATAGGATACTCACAGTCCTTCCTGGGGATGGGCAGTGGCTCAGTGGTACAGCATCTGCCTGGCATGCAGAAGGTCCCAGGTTCAATCTCTGGCGTCTCCATTCAGAAGGATCAGGTAGTAGGTGATGTGAATGACCTCAACCTGAGACCCTGGAGAGCTGCTGCCAGTCTGAGGAGTCAGTGCTGAACTTGAGGGACCAAGAAGGTCTGATTCAGTAGAAGGCAGCTTCATGCATCCATGTGTTGAGCCCTGCTGAGCCACATTATTAACATGTTCTTGCATAAGTTCTTCAAGGTACTGAACTGTATTTTTGCACTGGGAATTTCTGAGAAGAAAGGGACCAGTCTCTCCCTGAGATACTTCCTGCTGTCTTGGTGGTAGCCCATAGTGATCACTAGAAAACTTGGGAAGCTGCCATTTGGACAAGCCCTGACATTTAGGATCAGTGTGCGCATATGTGCACACCCAGAGGTCCATCAGCGGCTATTAGCCACAAGGTTTAGATAGGGACTCTGGGGCAAGTGATGCTCTGCATTCTTGGTGCTTGTGGGAGAGCAACAGTGGGAGGGCTTCTAGTGTCCTGGCCCCACTGCTGGACCTCCTGTTGGCACCTGGTACTTTTGGCCACTGTGTGACAAGAGTGTTGGACTGGATGGGCCATTGGCCTGATCCAACACTGGCTTCTCTTATGTTCTTATCCACTATAAGAATGAGAGCTTGTGAGACCCAGGTTCAAATTCCGACTCTGCCATGAAACTTACTGGGTGACCTTTGGGCCAGATACTCTCTCCTTCAGCCTAGCCAACCTCACAGAGTTATTGTGAAGAGAAAACGGAGGAGGAGAGGACCATGCACATTGCCCTGAGCTCCACGGTGGAAGCGTGGGATAGAAATGCACTAAATACATAAATCAATGCTCCTAGCTTTTGCTTAATGACTGTTGCTTACGTTATTTAGTGCAATTAGTGCTCCGGCTTATTATGCCGTCCACAGAAGCGATGCTGCCTCTAGCAGAGGTCTGATCTAAGTGCCACGCCTCCCACAGTGGAGCCAGAGTATTTCCAAATGGTGGCACTCGGTGTGGGCAGCTATGGGCTGGCCCAATGCCATAGGGTCTGTTCATGCAACACATAAGATGCCCAGACATTTTCAGTGTGATAGTTACCTGCAATGGAGCACTGCCACATAGAAGTCAGGCTGGGGGTGCTTGGATGCATTACATTGGAGTCAGTCCAAAGAACTATGGAAGCATGAAGTAGGAGAGAATTTCAAAAGGGAAAGGGATTTAAGTGCCAATGAGGGAGCTTAAATGGGGGTGAACAAGGGGAGAGGGTGTTGGAAGTGCTGGAGGGGTGCTTCAAAAGAAGTCAGTTCTGCTCCAGTGAAAACTCACACTCTAATAAAAATATTGTGTGTCTTTAAGGTCTGGCAGTTGGGTGTAGTGGTTAAGTGCGCGGACTCTAATCTGGGAGAACCGGGTTTGATTCCCCACTCCTCCAGTTGCACCTGGCTGGATGACCTTGGGCAAGCCGTAGCTCTGATAAGAGCTGTTCTTGAAAAAGAGCAGTTTCTGTCAAGAGCTCTCTCAGCCCCACCTACCTCACAGGGTGTCTGTTGTGGGGAGGGGAAGGGAAGGGAGTTTGTAAGCCGCTCTGAGACACCTTTGGGTAGTGAAGGGTGGGGTATAAATCCAATCTCTTCTTCTTCTTCTTTGATTTCCCCACTCCTCCACATGCAGCTGCTGGCATGACCGTGGGTCAGTTGTATGTTCTTTCAGAGCTGTTCTCTCAAGGGCAATTCTCAAGAGAGTTCTCTCAGCCTCACCTACCTCACAGGGTGTCTGTTGTGGGGAGGGGAAGCAAAGGGGATTGTAAGCCACTCTGAGACTCCTTCGGTAGTGAAGGGCGGGGTATAAATCCCATCTCTTCTTTCTTCTTCTTCTACCCCCCCTGGAATTGTAAACAACACACTCGCTCTTGTTTCTGTAGCTTTGTTCATGGGAGTGAACGTGGAAGTGAATTATGCCCTTGCCCCTGTGGCAGGCGGCATTCCAGGCTTCGCTGCCACCAGGAGGTAGCTTCTTGTAAAGAACCTGGCAACAGTTGACCAGTCCAGCTGCAGGGGGCTAAGTCAGCAAGGTTTCAAGAAGGCCATGCTGATCTTGCAGGCCCTTAGCTCTGAGGAATGCCTGCTTGTTGTGCAGGTATCCTTCTCAGGGAGGTGGGATTGGCTGCGGTTCCCTGATTAGCATACACCCATTGCATTGTGGGGTTTGCTGCAGCCTAACAGAGGAATCGGCTCTTCCAAGGTATGAGGCCTCTGACCAGAATTAATTCAGACAGTGCTCTGATGAAAGTGAAGCCAAAGTTTTCTGTCTTTTCCAGTTTGTGTTCAGAAGAAGGCTGAAGAGCTTTTCAGTTAGCTTCCCTTCTCTCCCTACTTCTTTTAACTGCAACTTGGATTCCCTCCCCATCTTTTATACTGGAATAAGGACGAGCTCATCAATTATTGCTCCTTGTGTCTGAGTTTTGAGAGACAAGCATTTGATTCCTTGAGTGCCGTAATCCCCAGAAGGGGGGTGGGGGGAGGGCGAGGGCGGCTTTTCTGTGTTGAGGCAAGCCCTGCTGTTGAGGCAGACAGATTGCAACAGATTGTCAGGACATATTGGTGGTGTCCACGCGGTCATGCTAGATTGCTTCCCTTTACCCAGAGGCCTTCTGGACGGGTGTTTAAAAAAACACGGAGATGCATTTGCAGCAAACTGAAATAGCCGCGCTTCAGAACATACATGTGTTCTGAACACACACAGAGAGACTGAGCAATTTTCAACTACACTTTATCATTGACTGTTCCTTGTAATATTTGCCACAACGAGAGGCAGTCCTGGCCACTAAGTATTGCTTTGACCATTTGCTCTATAAAACCAGCCCCTTCTGAACTAGAAGCAGCATTTCCTGCTGTTAAAAAAATTCCTTGAAATAACAAAAGATCTAGAAAGCAGCTCCCCTCCTTGAAACCAAAGTTCTTCTACCCATTTCCTTGTTGATGCAGTCTTTTTGATTCAGGCTGTGGAGTTCTCCAAGTCAGTAGTGTTGTTAATTCTTGTCGTCATTCGTTTGGTTAATTCGATCTGCCCAGCTGAGTTGCTGGTTGACAACAGATACTAGGATCGTTAGAGTACAGTTGAAGGGAATCCAATGAGAAATATATATGTGTGTGTGTGTGTGTGTGTGTGTGTGTGTGTTTGAACACAAAAAGCTTGGCATAATTACTAATGTTTATCAACTGTGGAAGGTCCTTTAATCTGACATGTTAACAAAACAGAGTGCCAAATTTTCAAAAGGATGTTACTGTCTTCGACAAAGAACGAAAAACACCGATGTGCCTGAGTAGTTAGAAAGAAGATCAATAGGGGAATAAATTACTTTCGGAGGGCCAGAGCTGGAGGTCAGATATTGACTGGATGTCGCATTCTGTTTCCAGGCTGCACCTTAGAAATATTCACAGGGCGATTATTTCCATCCCAACTAGGGTGTGCAGCTTTTGTGATTATCGATACCACACGTCTTGTTGAACTGCTTGTTTCCAGGGGGTTGGGGAGAGTTAGCCCTGTGACTTCTTCTGACAACATTTTCTCTTCGTAGAGGGGAGAGACAGCCCTACACATGGCTGCAAGAGCTGGCCAGTCGGAAGTTGTTCGGTACTTAGTACAGAACGGAGCTCAGGTAGAAGCAAAAGCCAAGGTAAGTTTGTATTTGTAAGTTTGTATTTGAGCTGTGCGTTGGGGAGAGGGGCCATGGCTCAATGGCAGAACATCCGTTTTGCATACAGAAGATCCCAGGTTCTACCCTCTTATCTCCTGTTAAAAGGATCTGGTTATAGGTCTCCATGTGAGACCCTGGAGTTCTGCTGTAAGTCGGAGTAGTAGACAATACAGACTCTCACTTTAGGATAAGTTTATATGATCATTTGTGTCCTTGCAATGCTACAAAGAACCACACAGAGCCACCATTTGACCAGGAGACCTGATGGGATAGATAAACCACTTGCATTGACCTCAGTAGAATTACCATTACTTTACTATTTGCTGACACCAGTGAGCTCTTAGTGAGCCATATTTTCCTATTCTTGGTCAGATTGTCAGTAAATAGGGAACTTTGGCAAGACCCGATGTGGGAAACGAGGAGCAGGAGTCAACAAGCACCAGGGAGCAGGTATCTAGCAAGAGGTTCTAGGTACCAAGTCAGAGTCGCTCTTTGGAGAATCATGGAGAGTCCCCAGGGAAAGCAGGTGTTGCTCCAGAAATAGTCAGAGCTCAAGTGACTTCTGTGGCAGTAAAACAAGCCCCGCCTTATAGCTCAGACTTAACAGGGATTTAAAGAGATATCACCCCAATTGGAAGCCCTGTGTCACTGAATGGTGTCCCTGTACTACTTCTGTCTTTTAAACATGAACATACTGAAGAGATGGGACCTTGGATGCTTAACGATTGGGAAAGGACATGAACCCCGGGCCTCCAAAGCAGAAGCACTCATCAAATTGTCCTAAGATTTCTGTCCTTCAGGACTAAGTGTCAGGCAACATTCTTGAAAATGTGGGTGTCGGAGGCAGACTATTCATATGTATACATATTTATAAGCCCACTCTGGCTTGGAGTCAGTGCCCTAGCTATTCTGAGGAGTGGTTCATAATTGCCATGTATGCATTTGTATGTATTTTATTTTATTTGAGCCAGTTTGGTATAGTGGTTAAGCGTGCAGACTCTAATCTGGGAGAACCGGGTCCCACTCCTCCGCTTGCAGCTGCTGGATGACCTTGGACAAGCCAGAGTTCTATCAGAGACATTCTTGAAAGAGCTCTCTCATCCCCACCTACCTCCCAGGGTGTCCGTTGTGGGGAGGGGAAGGGAAAGGAGTTTGTAAGCCGTTCTGAGACCCCGAGTGAAGGGTGGGGTATAAATCCAATCTCCTCCTCCTCCTATTAATCCTGCCTTTCTCACTGAGAATCCCAGTAGATTACACGGTGTACAGAAATGCATGCAAATAGCAAGAGATGCCTAATAAGCAATGCAATAGGACAAGGATTACAAATATTAGAAACAATGCAAGAAAAACAGACATAATCTGTCAAGCAATGCAGAAATTAAATCACACAAGTAGAAAACAATGCAGTGAAAGAAGGATAGTGCATACACAGGTAATACATACTAGCTTCACAATCTGACATGACAAAGAAACATAACTGAGAATAAGCTATCCAAATAGGGTAGCAAATAGGACCACTTCGAAACATATCTCACGGAAGTTCTGGGGTATGACTAATGCTAGGTCAAGGGTGGCCAAACTTGCTCAGTGTAAGAGCCCCATAGAATAAACATCAGATGTTTGAGAGCTGCAAAACATGAACAAATATTACACACAAGTTTTTATTCATGTATGCAAATTTGCTTTTTATTAACATTAAATGTGACTGCCAAAAATAAAAACCAAAGGGGTCAGAACAGATATTGATAATGATACTTATTTGTCCAATGATATTTATTTGTCTAAGAGGGAAGAGAGGAAAGAAAGAGAGAAACAAAGAAAGCAAATATATGGGAGGGAGGGAGAAAAAGCATGTCAACCCTTCGCTTCCCCAGCTGCCCTGCCGGGAGCCGGAAGCTGCAAAATATGTGTGAAAGAGCCGCATGTGGCTCCCGAGCCACAGCTTGGCCACCCCTGTGCTAGGTATACATCCAAGGCTCACACTGGCCAGTGCCTCCAGATCTGAATAAAAATCTGAAATCAGGTGGGTGGTGGGGCCAGCCTCTTGTTGGCTAGCTTGACCCACTCAGACAGCAGCACAGTGAGAGCCTCACAAGAGCTAGGGAAGATGGGAGGAGCATTGCAGAGGGTGTTGGTGGGTATTAAATCTATAGCAGCTTAGGGGTCTGCAGAACCTCCTCTACTCCCAGATTGAGGTCTTCCCACAGTGGGCCTGAAATAAGGATGGGCAGAACCACTAATTCACCCCCTCCCAGTATAAGACAGAAGGGACACAACAGATTGTTGCGATATCTATGACACATGCCCCTTTTATACAGGCAGTACTGTGAGGGTCTGCGTGTGGTGCCTGGTCAGAGCTTGCTGCTGATTTTTCTGACCAGTCCTCTATGCAAATCTACAATAGTCTCTTCGGGGTAATTGTTTTACTTCTTGGTCAGGGATATTTATAAGGACCACTGCTAAGTGTATTTGTTTCACTAGTAAAGAGATAGTCACCACGGCTTGTTAACTTTAAAACTGAACAGGCTTTATTTATAAACAACACAACAGGGAGATGGAAGCTTTTCATGGGATATTTTGTTTCCTTTCAGGCTTAAACTTTTGCCCTTACTTCACTTAGGCTGTATGTTTATTACTTTCAGTTCATACATAGATGTTCATCAGTTCTATAAACACGCTTATACTCCTTCTCTCCAGCAACTGCTTTGTGATTTTCCTTGGGCTTTTACTAACAGGTCCCTCTGAGTCTCCCTGGTCACCAAACCAGCTTTCCAGACTCCTGCCAGACCGTTCTTTAGCCCTTTCTAAACCACCTCCAGTTCCCTTTTAAGGAGAGATATCTCAATGGTGTGGGACTCTATTGTGTTTAGTTTTAAACTGTCTGGTCACTGTCCCCTTCCTTCTGAGGAACTCAGTAAACCAGGTTCTTCCACACAGAGCTACAGAGCTTCTTCAGTTCGCTGACAGACTCCCTGTTAGCTCTCCGTCCAACAATGAATGAACTTGCTGCTTCTCAACTGCCCATTCCAAACGGACAGTTTGGTCAGTTAAACGCCAATCACTGAGGGTTCCGAGCCAAAATGGCCCCCTCCTCACTCCGTCATGTGACTCAGCAGTGTTCTGTGTTTACTTTCTGCTGGTCCCAGATCTTTAAGTCCGTCACACTCCCATTCTAGAATGTTGCTAGTAACATATGCTCACAGTCTATGGCTCCTTTCTTCTTCACGTTTAAGGATGACCAAACGCCACTGCACATCTCTGCACGACTGGGGAAAGCTGATATAGTCCAGCAGCTATTGCAACAAGGAGCGTCTCCAAATGCTGCCACGACCTCAGGATATACACCGTTGCATCTCTCGGCACGAGAAGGACACGAAGATGTAGCATCCGTCCTCTTGGACCACGGTGCCTCCTTAAGTATAACAACTAAGGTGAGGGGATTTTAGGCTCAGCTGATGGACTCTGTGTGAGTAAGCTTTGATAGGCGTTATGGCATGGCCAGTCTTTATCCAGGTATGCAGAAAGCATTCCTCCCACCCTGTGAATATGATCAAAACCAAGTGACAAATTGAACTGTAGCCAAAAGCTCTGCTTCATCAAAGATCTTCCAAGTAAGGATGAGAGAACTGACTATAATTTAGTGTCAAAGAGATGACGCTGGCCAAGGTCTTTGTATGGTTTGTCACTTCAGTCTGTGACAATTCCACAGCTGTAAAGAACATTCTGAACAGATTGAGGCAGGTAGAACAAAGCAGTGGAATTCTAGATTGTACCACTTCAGATTGGATGTTCAAGGCTTCCCAACTATACTAAATTAGCATATCAGGGCTATGTTTCTTTCTCTCTCAACTAGGACATCATGCAGAGAACTTTTTTTCTATAGGGAAACACTGAGAAACACGACACACACAAACAACACCCCTCTTCTAGTCTGAATTGGTACAACCCTGGCTTCTGCCATCTCATTCGGCATTATGCATAGAATGGCTTTATGAATCCTAGGCAGAGAAATTGTCAGCAAAAAAGAAGAAGAAGCTATATCCAGTGATTATTATAGTCCTCAATAGATTGCTTCAGATACTGGGACTTTGGTACAAGAAGCCGCTAGAGCTTCTTGTGCCTAGGAAGAGCCAGGGACTCCTGCCAAATTTAGAGCCAAAGTAGACGTGATGTTGAAGACAGAGGAGGGTGTTGAGGGTGAAGGCCCAGCTGTACAAATTTAGCAGCACTCTAGAATGTTATGAAGTACTTTACTATAGTATTTTATTTGTTAAGCATTTGTATCCTTTTAGATTAAAAAAAAGAGATGGCTGGTCATAGGACAAAAACTAACAAAATGTACCAAAGCACAGGGAATTTCATATGAGTGTAGGTACTTGCTGATATAGACAAGACACTGACCATTTAATATTTTATACAATAAGTGCTAGTGCCTTAAACTTGACCTGGATTCCAGTGCAGTTGCTCCTGTGTTGTCATAGTGAGTTCCCACTTGTAAATAGAATTTATTTATTTATTTTTCACATTTATATCCCGCTCTCCCCATAGGCTCAGGGCGGCTAACAAGAGGCATATGCCATACAAACAATTAAAACCAAGATAAAATACCCCATCCGCATTAAAATATTGGTGCTCGAATTAAGTTATTAGTACCCAGATGGGTCAAAAGATCTTCTGGTCTCCACCACCAGCCCAGTTCCAGATGTTGTTCTGGCGATGTTTCCTTTATATTGCTGGCTCTTCTGGTCTTCTTCTTGCCAGGGCCATCTCACTGCACCACCTGAGTTAACGTCGCAGTGGTGGTGCAGCAGGGAGTGGCGGCTCCTACTCGAAAGCTTGGTGGAAGAGCTCTGTCTTACAGGCCCTGCGGAACTGCATAAGGTCCCGCAGGGCCCGGATCTCCCTTGGGAGCTCATTCCATAGAATCATAGAGCTGGAAGGGATCTCCAGGGTCATCTAGTCCAACCTCCTGCTGCACAATGCAGGAAATTCACAAATACCTCCCCCCACACCCCCAGTGACTGTTGTTCCATGACCAGAAGATGACAAAAAACCTCCAGGATCTACAGCCAAACTTGCCTGGAGAAAAATTGCTGCCTGACCCCAAATGGCAAACAGCATTTCCTTGGGCGTGTAAGAAAGGGCCACAAGAACTAAGCACTGAGGCAACCCTTCCTGCTCTCCCTCTCATGATCTACCTACATTCACAGAATCAGCATTGCTGTCAGATGGCCATCTAGCCTCTGTTTGAAAACCTCCAAAGAAGGAGAGCCCACCACCTCCTGAGGAAGCCTTTTCTACTGAAGAACTGCTCTAACTGTCAGGAAGTTCTTCCTAAAGTTTAGCCGAAAACTCTTCTGATTAAATTTCAATAAATTGGTTCTGGTCTGACCCTCTGGGGAAACAGAAAACAACTCCGCACCATCCTCTGTATGACAGCCCTTCAAGTACTTGAAGATGGTTCTCATATCACTTGCTCAGTCATCTCCTCTCCAGGCTAAACATACCCAGCTCCTTCAACCTTTCCTCATAGGACTTGGTCTCCAGACCCTTCACCATCTTTGTTGCCCTCCTCTGGACATGTTCCAGCTTGTCAATACCTTTCTTAAAATGTGGTGCCCCAAAATGAATACAATACTCTAGGTGAAGTCTAACCAGAGCAGAGTAAAGCGATACCATGACTTTGTGTGATCTAGACACTATACTTCTGTTAATACCACCCAAAATTGCCTTTTTAGCCAGATAAAGGTTTGCACAAAGCTGAAATTTCCAAACTGGCATTCCCACGTAACCCAGATTCTGTGCCCAGGAAAGATTTCTGCAATTGATATACATTTTGCAAAAATAAAGCAACTTTGTGTCATATTTTGTATAATTGATACTGCCTTTTAAACTATTTTGCATAGCTGATGTTACTTGCACTGCTCACGGGCAGGGAACAAAGAGCTATGTAGGGCTCTTGAAACCCCCTCCCAGAGACCCCTGGAGGACTTATGCAGCAACCCATTTGGCTTGTGAGGTTTCACTAGGTATCGCTTACACACTTTCAAGAATATCTTTACTATCCAAAGTCTCAAGACGTACTATTTTAAAATGAAAGCCAAAGGAAAGCAAATTCTGTGTCTCGGTTGGTGATGATGAAATGTGACTTATGGTGACCCTGTAGGGTTTTCAAGGGAAGAGACGAACAGAGGTGGTTTCCCATTGTCTGGAGTCCCTTGATGGTCAACCCTGCTTAGCTTCTGAGATCTTTTTGTTATTCTTAGAGTACATGTATTGCCCTCCCTGTAGCTCCCTTATATAGATTGGCTGAGTGTCTAAAGAACACAGCCAGGGTCTCAGTGGTAGAGATCGCTGCTGATGAAAAGTCCTTTGTCTTACAGAAAGGATTTACTCCTCTACATGTGGCTGCCAAGTATGGCAACATTGAAGTGGCCAACCTCCTGCTTCAGAAGAATGCCCCTCCAGATGCTGCGGGAAAGGTAATGGCATGAAGGAGTCGCTAACCAGCCACTGTAACGGGATCAAACCAGTCTGGATCTGTCTTGTTCCTAGCCAGTGCCAGGCAGTAACTGTCGCAATGGACCTCTTTTGGTTGTTTGCATTTCCCCCCATGCATCCTACCAGTATTGCTACATCTGCCTTAAGTACTCTTTGGTTCCTTGAGGAGTTTTCTATTTCAAAATCCAGCATGTCCATCAAGTGATAACTGTGGCATGAGTCAGTTTGGACCATATTCTGCTAGAAACTATATATTTATCTAGATCTGGAGATGTTCTGCCAGGCTTTTGGTTGAGGACAGCAATGGTTAAAACTGGCACCCTCCTTTTTTTACTTTTGGCCCCACGTCCCTTTCCCTGCCCTGCTGCGCAGAGAGTGTGGCAGCTGGCAAAAAAGGGGTTGACCGCCATCTTGATTGGTTATTTTATTTATTTATTTATTTATTTGTAGTATTTTATTTGTGCATTGTAATAATTTTATCATGTTGATTATATTTTATCTGTTTTAATGCTGTAAATCACCCAGAGCCCACTTGTGGGGTTGGATGATTCAGAAATCTAAACAACAACAATAACAACAACAGTCTTCCAGAAGATGACTGTGCTCAGAGAACTGGGTTTCACCAGGATACACAATATTTACTTGGAAATCAGAATTCCCTAAGCAGACTTGAAATACCCAATCAGTAAAACCATTCCTGGAATGTACCATTTCAGAATGTGGTTGGGGGAATTCCATAACTGAATTGCTTGCCTTAATTTTAAAAAGAACTTTCTGCACACAGCAGAGCGAGTGATGATTTGCGAAGATTAGATGAGAAGCCCTCGTCTTTGGGGTCCTAATTTTCTCACTGCAGGAAGATTTTCACAAGGCGCATTCTGTATTCGATGGAATCCCCCCACCTTCATAATGAAAATGGTAAAGTCCAGGAAGGGTTGTACCATGTTCAGAATGCATTTGGCTCTTGAGGAACAAGTATACGAACCCTGAATTAACATTTCTCATAGTTGACCAGTTTTGGAGGTCAAAGCTGAGGGCAACAGTTGTTACTGAAACTAGCCAAGGTCTGCTGCCTCTTTATATGTGTAAGAGAGGACATTCATCCCACAAATCAAGAATTTCATGTTGTGCTGTGTGTGTTTATGTTTTTTTTTTCCATTCCAAAACTTCTGTTAATGCCACTGTAATCTCACCAAACCTAGTTTAACCTAATTCTCCTAGCATTTTATGTCAGGTGGTCATTTTCTAACAATGCCTGTTTGTTCTGCACGTGTTTTTAGAGTGGTTTAACTCCACTGCATGTCGCGGCACATTACGATAATCAGAAAGTGGCGCTTCTGCTCTTGGACCAGGGAGCCTCACCTCACGCCTCTGCAAAGGTACCAGTCCTTGCTGTTTAGGAATCCGGGGACCGGCCCATTTATTTGCATGAAGCCACTTCCTGTGCAACCCAGCCATCTGTCTTCCTTTCGGCATGTTGCCATGCACCTTGCTGGTTCTATTCAGGAATGTCTTAAGCACCCAGAGAAGGAGGTAGAAGTTATTAAAGAAAGATTTAGTGCTGGGAGGAGCGTACTTTGCTGAAGTATTCTCCTTGGCGGGTCAGAGTTGTAACCAGAAGATTGTATCATGGTCATCTGATACTCCCAGAGAAGGTGCCCAACCCCCAGGCCATGGAAATACCTTCTTTTGAAACAAAGCCCGTTCACAAAATGGAATTAAAACTCCCTAACAATTAGGATGTTTAATTGTGGAGAATGATAATTACACCCAAAATGTAATATGTTGGCAATAGCACAAAAACAAAATGCTGTAGCCTAAAATGAGCCCAACAGCTCGTTGACATGACTACTGTGTTGAAGAAAACAAGATGAGCCTTATTGAGGAGTGAGCTTCATAGACCGGCTGAAAGCATGTAATACTTTGGAGACTCCCTTAAGTCCTTATGGCAGCTAAGAAAAGAGCTCTTGCTGAGAATTCTTTAGGTATAAGGGCCTTGCGCTAATACTCTAGGGTTTCACACAACTTGGGAGAAGTTGGTGAGCGAGACTCCAGGGAGACTTACGGCGTTTTCACACACACCAAATAACGCACTTTCAATGTACTTGGCAACTGGATTTTACTGTGTGAAATGGCAAAATCCACCTGCAAACAATCACTGAAGTGGATTGAAATTGTATTATTTTGCATGTGTGAAAGCACCCTTACTCTGGGTCGGAGGGCATTCCTTACAGAGTTTTACAGCATCAGGGAGATCATGCCATTCATGCAAGAAGGTACGATTCTGTCTTACACTGGCTCTGAATATTGGTCCAAATAGCTCATTATCGTCTGATCTGACTGGCAGTGACACTCTTGAGGCAGAGAAAGATCTCTCTCCTGCCATTTCCTACCTGAGATCCTTTTTACCTGGAGATGCCAGGAACTGAATCACTACCTTTGGTGTGTAAAGCCTGCGGTTCATCTGTGGCCAAGTCTCCACAATTAGTTTATTCACTTCTCCCCACTTCTCAGTAAACCGGAGGCCCCGTGTTCTTCTCTCTCCCTCCCTCCCCTGGGGTTTCTGCCCTTGGGTGAAATGTCCCCTGGAGAAGCTCATAGACAGCTTGCTATTTATGAATACTTTGTCCTTAATGCCCGTGTCAGGGGGAAAGGAAGATAAGCAGAACAGGTAAGATCCTTGCATGGTTGTTTGTGTGGTTGTGGTTGTTTTCACTAACATCTACATGGAATCATTAACATATGTGGATTGTGTAGGCATTTTAAAACTTGAGGCAGAAAATGCCCTCAACAGACTGTATTTCAGGGTAAATCTGGCCAAAACATAGTCAAGGGATTCTATTCATGGAGTGGTTATTGGAACTTTGCGCTTGAAAAATACCAGATCCCAGAAACTGATAATTAGAGCCAGCGGGAAGTATATAAATGCCTCCTAGCATTTTATCTTTTACAGTAGTATCCTAGGCATGCATACTCAAAAGTTAACCTCCCTAGTAAGGTGTACGTGGGATTGCAACCTTAATCTGCTCAGTGTCAAACACTTAAGCCAGGTGACATAGTTTTAAGTAACATGTAAGGCATGCTCTAAACTGACTCCAAAATGTTTCAAGTGAAATTTTCCCATGGTGGTCTAACACCCGCCTCTGCAAGCTAGCCCAGAGAGGAAGATGCTTGGCAGGAAAATCCTCTTTTGAAAGTTGCTTGGGGCTTGATGTTAGATAAATCTGATGGGGAAGAGAGTTGTGTAATAAAACTGACCATCAAGAAAACCCTTCTCATACAGGAATTTGCGCACAGAAGGCAGAGTCGTATGGGCTCCTTATGAGACTGTGCCACCTGTGTTTGGTGTAGTGGTTAAGTGTGCGGACTCTAATCTGGGAGAGCCGGGTTTGATTCTCCACTCCTCCACTTGCAGCTGCTGGATGACCTTGGGCAAGCCATAGTTCTGGCACAGCTGTTCTTGAAAAAGAGCAGTCTCTGTCAGAGCTCTCTCAGCCCCACCTACATCACAGGGTTTCTGTTGTGGGGAGGGGAAAGGAAAGGAGTTCGTAAGCCACTCTGAGACTCCTTTGGGTAGTGAAGGTAAAGGTAAAGGTAAAGGTTCCCTTACTCGAAAGCCAGTCGAATCCGACTCTAGGGTTGCGGTGCTCATCTCCGTTTCAAAGCCAAAGAGCCAGCGCTGTCCGAAGACATTTCCGTGGTCATGTGGCCGGCATGACTAAACATCAGCGCTGTTACCTTCCCACCGAAGTGGTACCTATTTATCTACTTGCAATTTCTTGCTTTCGAACTGCTAGGTTGGCAGGAGCTGGAACTAGAGACGGGAGCTCACTCCATCTTGCGGCACTTGGGTCTTGAACTGCTGAACTACTGACCTTCCACAGCCTGCAGTTCAGCGTCTTAACCACTTGAGCCACTGCAGCTCCTGGGTAGTGAAGGGCAGGGTATAAATCCAATCTCCTCCCCCTCCTCCTCCTCTTCTTCTTCATTAGGGGGTGGACAAGCAATTTTATAAGTTTCTTAAAGCTTTCAGAAACTTGATTTCAGACCAAGAAGCCTTAGGGAGCCATTGCCAGAACCTGATGGTACCAAGAGAGCCAGTTTGGTTCAGTGGCTAGGATAGTCGTCTTGGGTCTGTGAAATCCAGGTGCAAATCCAAGTGGAGTTGCTGCAGAAACAATAATTAGCAAGTGAGGAGACTGGGCTTGGAGGAAACAGAACAGATAACGAAGTTCCAGAGCCCAGTTCTTCCCGGCGCCACCTTTAAAGGCCAGACAGAAGTAAAACAATTGGCAGGTTCCTTCCTTTCTTGCAGGTCTCCATATTCCCAATTCCAGCTGGCTGAGGGCTAGGGCTTGTTACATTCTTCTCTGCTTCCAAGGATACTCCCGGGCAGCATGCATGCAGGACTTTTAGCATGGGAGAGTTGGGCAGGATTGGGTGATGATCGAAGGTATTTCCTGGTATTTTTCTGCAAGGGAAGAGTTGAGTTGTACTGCAAATACTGAGATTATCTGCTGCCTTGCTCTTCTTTCCATTTGGTGGTGTGTGTGCAGTCATCCCATGCACAGGAGTGATTGGAATACAGGGGAGTGGCTAAAATGCAGGCTAAATCGGCAATCAGGTTCTATTTTTGGTGTCATTAACAGTAAAACCAAATAGGCCACGAAATATAGTTGAGCTACCAAGATGGTACTGATTTTTGTCTTAATTTTGGACAACACATATTCCACTTTCTAAGATGTGTTTTGACGACTTTGTTGAGGGGGTCCTGAAACTGCACAGAGAAAATTCCTTTTGGCTTGCCTTCCAGTGGATGATTAAAGGCATAGATGCCAGATTCTTTTGCAAGAGCAGAGAGGAAAGAGATCGTGGAAGGGTGATCTTAATAGAAGTTGTGGGTCACCGACTGTGTAGTGAAAAGGAAAGGCAAATCAACATTCATACCGGAAGCTCAAAGCAGCGACCACAGCCTTTGTGTATGGGGGAAATACGCCTTCACTCAGCCTTAGGAGATGAACCAGGCTGACTTCGAAACCCTTTAGCACTGCAGTGCAGTGGCTTGAAATAATGCAGCCGCTTAAGTGCCATCATTATAGAGGGGACCGAACGTTGACCTAGTTTAATGTTGAAAGAAATGAAGCTGACACGGAGCATGCCTCCCTTTGGGGGAGCAGGGGTTTCCACTTCCCCCCCCGGTGTCTGAGGCTTTCCGAAGCCAGAGCCTCCAGAAATGATAAAATTACCGACTTGAAAGAGAACCAGGAAATTAGATATCGGGTCACTTGTTTCGCTTGTTCCCCAACCAAATGGGCTAGCAGCTGCCACTTTGGCATTCCGATGCCAGCCGAGAAGTTCCTAAAAGATGCTTTCCAGTGAGTAAGCCGCGGAATGGAACCAAACTGAGTGTCAGGACTGGAATTCATGGCGGCCCCCTCCCCTCAAAGCCTTGGGCCGTGTGTCATGCAAGCAGCTGCAAAATGACACGGGGATGGCAGAAGAGTTCCTGTTCCTATTAGACATGCGGCCCGATCAGTCAATATATGCTATTGCTCAAACTGAAATTGTCTCTCACAATGAGTGCCGTTCTTTGTCTTTTTCTCTTCTGACTTCCTCCTAGTACCCTTTAATATTTTCTAACTTGATCCATGAGAACAACGTTGCAAAAAAGTCTTATTTTATTTAAGTCCAGTACCTCCTTTGGACACCAGCAAGGTTTCCGTGGTGTGAACTTTCGAGAGTCAAAATTCCCTTTGCCGGTTTGACGAAGGGAGCGCTGACTCTCGAACAGCCATTACCCCCAAAATCTTGGGGGTCTCTAAGGGGCTACTGGACTCAAACCTAGCTCTTCTACTGCAGACCAACATGGCTGTCTGCTGAGATTATTTATTTAAACCATTTATATGCCACATTTCCACTCAAAGTGGGTCCCCAAGGCGGGGGAGGGGGCCTGTTACTGCAATAAAGCCTGGATCTTAGGAATGGCTGGTAGCCGTCTTCCCACAGTCCCCTCCCCTCCACTGACTCAGAATTTAAAAACAAGGGGTTCCCCCCCCACACACAGTATCTGGGTGTGCATCATTAAAGAAATGCTAAATCCAGTCATACCTGAGATGCGAAGAAAAGTCCGCATCTTTTGGGTAGGTGAGCTGATCACCCAAATGTTTTCTGTTGACAGAATGGTTACACGCCCCTGCACATTGCTGCCAAGAAGAGCCAGATGGATATCGCAACCACGCTGCTGGAATACGGTGCTGATGCCAACGCCATCACCAGGCAGGGCATCGCCCCTGTGCATCTGGCCTCCCAAGAGGGCCACGTAGACATGGTGTCATTACTCCTCACCAGGAATGCGAATGTGAACCTAAGCAACAAGGTAAGTTGGCTTCCTTCGGTGCTCTCAGGGGCCCTGTTGAATGAAAACAAAGCCATTTCCCCATCATCTGCCCTCAGTCGTAATCCCAGGAGATCTCCGGACCCCACACTGAGCCAACCAGACACATAGCAAATGATCCTACCCAGCAAGCTGGGGGGAAGGGGGTAAAGAGTGTGCATATCATTCTACATGTTTGTGTTTGTGCATACATGTATAGATAGAGATGCAATTAGGCATTTATCAGACTCGTGGAGGTGAGGTGTGCCTCTTCAGCGGCGACTGTCCCACTGCTCGGCCACACAGAGAATATATCCACCTTTGCAAAGCTGAGCATTGATCCACAGAGAAGAAAAACAAAACACGTTGACAGCTAATGAAGGGAGGGGGGATCTGTCTTTTTTAACGCTTTGAGATGCATAACAGGTTGTTGAATCTGTACTGCATATTTTACCATCAGGGAACATCTTGGGGGAGGGCAGTGTCATAGGAAGTTGGGTCAAATTATATCTTTTTTTTGGGGGGACGGGGCTTTTTTCTGTTATGGGGCTAATTTGTGGTCAGCGTGCCAACATAGGTAGTCACAAGGATTCTCAAAACAGGGAAAGATCATAGGTAAATGTGTTAGGTATTATTATAGGTAAAATGTGAAAAACGGAAACAGTAGCAGTGTGTCAGTCTTTCTTTACACAAACCTGAAGGACTCCCAGTGGAGGCGGGCATCCTCTAGTGTCAGGCCTCACCTTCCTGCCACCAATCAGCTGGCTGGTAGAGGGAACTCACCCCCCAAAAAGAGGGGAATTCCTCCCATGTGCAGCGATGTGTCTATGTCTGATACGTGGTACTGCCTTGTAAGGTAAAGGTAAAGGTTCCCTTGCTCGAAAGCCAGTCGAATCCGATTCTAGGGCTGCGGTGCTCATCTCCGTTTCAAAGCCGAAGAGCCAGCGCTGTCCGAAGATGTTTCCGTGGTCATGTGGCCGGCATGACTAAACACCAAGGCGCACGGAACGCTGTTACCTTCCCACCGAAATGGTACCTATTTATCTACTTGCAATTTCTTGCTTTCGAACTGCTAGGTTGGCAGGAGCTGGAACTAGAGACAGGAGCTCACTCCGTCTTGCGGCACCTGGGTCTTGAACTGCTGAACTACTGACCTTCCACAGCCTGCAGTTCAGCATCTTAACCACTTGAGCCACCGCAGCTCCTTGTACTGCCTTGTAGAAGAGGCCAAACTGCTAGGTGCTACAAAGAATTCCCGAGTGTAAAAACCTGTGCTGAGTAGTTATTCCTACCTGAGGTAAAAAGGAAGGAGAGGTTCAAAATGTAAGGAGACCCATAGCCACTAGAACTGTGCCAAGTTTTTAGGACAGGTTGTTGGTAGTTGGCAATGCCTTTCTAAGCCCTTCGATGGCACTCTGAGTCTCCCTTAAGGCATCTCTGAAGAACCCCAGCGTGAATTTAAGGGAAACAGCACCTTGGAACGTATTTGGTATGATGTTTCACATTCACATCGTAGGTGAATGATCTGGAAGTCTCTTCCATCGACCTCTCTTCATGGTTTATTCATGCATGCTCTAGCTCTAATTTCCCAGTAAATAGCACGTGCAACTATAAATTCTTTTGCAGAATGTTCATGAACATTCCATCTGCACGCATGGGGGCTGGCAGCTTTTAAAACAGTATTCAGGCCACTTTCCAGCCAACCAGATCATTTTGAACACACACACACCGAGCCTTACCCGTTGGCTGAATGGTTTTGGAAAACTAATTGTTTTAGAATAGGGATACTCTCATGTGGCTCTTCTGTGCAACCTTCCCCAATGTGGCACCTACCCTATGGTTCAGGAAAGTGTGCAAGTCCCTTTCCCAGTGGGGCCTGTGGGTTGGCTGTTGGTTCCTTCCTTGGAGCAACTGCTGCCAGAGGAAGAGAAAAGCCACAAACGTCCCCAAGGTGCAGGTGCTGGGGATGGAATTAAATGTGGCTCTTTTGGTTAATGGTGGCTGCAAATATGCCTCGCCACAACCTGCAGAGTGAGTAGCGCTGCATTAGAATATCTGTGCTACATTAAGCTTATGCACACACACACCCCACAACTGCTTCTGTTTCCTGGCAGCCAGCGCACAATGTTGTTTTGGGGACAGATGAGATGAGACTTGCAGTGTTTTTTTTACACTGAAAATAAATACATGCAATCTCTCTCCTCCCTCTCAGTCTCTCTCAGTGTGTGTGTGTGTGTGTGTGTAAGCCAGCTGATTAGCATCTGTCACGTCTGGTCACTTCCATGACATATGGAGGACCAAACATATTACAGAAGTGACTCAAGTCACTTCTGGTGCAATAGGTGAGGAATTTTGTTTGTTTGTTTGTTTGTTAAACCTTTAGCACTCCCACCCCACTGTATGTATCTGCAGTTAAGGCACATTTACAATTAAAAAAAAACCATTACAATCATCCAGGGCTTTTTTGGTAGAAAAAGCCCAGCATGAACTCATTAGCATAACTGGCCACACCCGACAGCAGAAACTCATTAGCATAACAGGCCACACCCCTGACAGCACAGCTCATTAGCCTATTAGGCCACACACCCCATGTTACCAGAAGTGTGGTCATCCAGCCACACCCACCTTTTGCTTCTTATTCTGTTTACCTTGTTTCTTGTCAAGACCCAGGGCTTTTTTTGGAGCAGTAAGTCCTTTGCATGTTAGGCCACACACCCCTAATGTAGCCAATCCTAATGAGTTTCTGCTGCTGGGTGTGGCCTGTTATGCTAATGAGTTCCTGCTGGGCGTGGCCAACTCAGGAGCCAGCCGGAACTCCGTTCCTGTTCGTTCCTGCCCAAAAATAGCCCTGCAATCATCAATTTAAAATCCATAAAATCATCATCCTTATTTCACTAAAAAAGTCAGCATTAAAACAGGAAGAGGTGTGTTGCTGGGAGAGGGAGGGGAGAGCTGTGATGCCATCCTAAAAGAAGTATCATATGCAACCCACACCCACCCATCCCTGGTGTGGGAGGCAGTGGTGACTGTGGATGGCAGGGAAGGGGAAGAGGAGATCCCAGCCACTTAAAGCTCTTCCTGGCAGCAAGAGAAGGGGCTAGAGAACAAATTTGGAGGGGGGGTTGGAGGCTGGGAGGCCTCCCTTCTCCACGCCAAGTCCTGAGACGGCCCATAACATTTGCAGGGCCACGCCATAGTAATCATTAAGCACCAGCTAACATTGTTAAAGAGTTTTTGTTGTTTAGTTACTGTAGATTTTCCAGGTTGTCCAGTAGCACAGTCGAGTCCAACTCTTTGCGACCCCACGGACCACATCACGCCAGGCCCTCCTGTCTTCTGTCGTGCTCCGGAGTTTGCTTAATTTCATGTTCGTTGCCTCGATAACATTGTATAACCATCTCGTCCTTTGCCGTCCCTTCTTCTTTGACCTTCAATTTTCCCCAGCATCAGGGTCTTCTCCAGTGAGTGCTCCCTTAGCTTTATTAAAAAGCAGAATGCTGAATTAAATAAGTCCTGGTTGGATCCAGTGAAGCCATGCAGTTTCTCATTAACTAATGGGAATGAGAAGCAAACTGCTAGGAGAGGAGATCAATACAGGATCCCCTTCTGCCCACTTGGTTCTGCAAGCATCCCTCTTCAAGCCCCAGCCCTGATGCCTTCTGTAGGTCGCTCTTGTTCCAGCTAGGGAGGAACATGGTCAGGGTACATACAGGCTGGCTGGCTTGTTTTTATACAGTTGCTGAACAGCTCATTTTGGCTCAAATACGCATTCACTTGCCTGTTTGTGTTTTACAGGGGTTTTTTTGGGGGGGGGGTTATACCTGAGCTGGCTTAAAAGGGGAAGGTATTGATGCTTGGTTTCGGTAACCTTAGTTTGGACACATTAGGGTGAGGGAGGGGCAGGAGGTAGAAAGCCGAGTTTCAAATCGAAATGTCAGTGCTGGGGAAAGGAGGGAGAGAAGGGCCTGCAGTTTTCCCCCAAATGACATTCGGATGACTAAGACTGAGCCAGCTCAAGTTGGCAGCCGGCCCAGATCTACAAAACATGTCAGGTGGGAACGACCTGGACTCTGGTCCATTTAATAGGAAGGGATTTGAGGCTGTGGGAGAGAAGTGCTCTATCAACAGATTTACAGCTGAAGCCTGTCGTTTAAGTAACCAGCCACTTGCTGCTCCGTCACCTGTGCTGAGTGAGCAAAAACAAAGAGCCCCAGGGGAGTGAGTCAAGGTGAGACCTGTCCAAAGTTTGGCCCCCGCCTTCCTTCCTGTTACACAGTTCCCAAATATTTCCCCCTCGATGCCGGAGTTTTTCCGTGCAGCCTTAGAAAAAGTAACTTCGGCTGATACCGCTTGTGTTTCAGCAAAACATTAAAGGATGGGTTTTACAGTTTCACGTGATCCTTTCAGGATCTTTGTTGCACATTCTTCCAAGGCTCTCGGATCAGCATTGGCCCGTTTGGTGCATCTGGGAAGAGGCACGGGATGCATTCCCCACATACACCTTTTCCAGTACGAATGGCATCTCCCATTGAACAGAGCAGGGAAGGGCCTTCCTGTGCTTGAGACCTTCGGGCACCAAAGCTAGTCAGATGAGACAGGAGCTAGATGGGCCCAGGGCCCTAGCGGCAGAGGCAGCCTCTCGCCCAGCAGTCAGGTGAGATGGCGATTCAGCCAAAGACCACCCGGTATTGTCTGTTTACCATCATCATCATCATCCCTTTTATTGGCATACTCAAACATAGTACAAAAATAGGGACAAGCTAAAAGTACAGTTCAAGATTAAGAACAATAGGTTAATGTGTATATACATATACATATACACACACACACACACACACACACATATATATATATATATATAGTGAAACATGCCCCGCATAAATTTTAATAGACTTCTCCAAGAATTTACTAACAGCCCTTGTAATTTCTATTTCATTATCTTTTAAGTAAGCAGCGATCGTCAATCCGATTCACCAGGTTACAGGGAGGGAGAGAGAGATTACCAAACAGTTCCCTCCGAGGATTAGAATACAGCAATATATGTTGGATGTTTGTTTCCATTTGTTTAGATTTGTTTCCACTTGTTTAGTTTTGTTTCCATTTGTTTCGCTTGCTCTCAAATGAGAATTCAGAGCAGCTGAAAAGACCTTTGTCTCCTTCTCGGCTTTATCTTCACCGCAAGAACCCTGTGAGTGTGGTTAGCCTAAGTGCAAGTGATCAGCCCGAGGACACCCACCAAGCTTCCGTGTCAGAGCTGGGATGCAAACCTGGGCCTCTCAGATCTGAATCCAACACTCTAGCCATCACTTGGGTTCTCCTAGCAGAGCTTTGTGGCCAAGCAGGGATTTGAACTTAGGCCAAGTCCAGCCTGCAGTCCCCCACGCCCCCTTAGCTGTCTGTAGTTCCATGTGGGTAGCCGTGCTAGCCTGCAGTAGAAGAGCAGGATTCAAGGATGAGAGTTATGGGTTCAAAGGGCCCAGTCTGGCTATCCCCACCCCACCCCAAGTCCCTACAGAGCTGTAGGCAAGCCACTGCCCCCCAGTTCCCTGTATGTAATACAGAGAGAGTAACACTGATCCACCTACCAGGGTGTTGTAAGATAACAGCAGCAGATTATCTCTGTGAGATACACTATGAGCTGTCAGTCAAGAAACACCTAAGTGAGAAAAATTATGGCCGTTGACCCTGATTTCTGGTGCTCCTACATAGCAAAGAAAATGGGGAATAGCCAGAAGAAATAAAACTTGGGGGTGTTTATTTTGGATCAGCCGGATAACATGCTGCACTTTATTCAGATGTTGTGCTTAAGGAAGGCATCACCAGCATGGATTTGCTCATTTATAACTGAAGATGCTTGAAAAGAGTTGGCGACACTCAAATGCCAAGTCGACAACACTCAAAAATTTGCTGAGTGTCTGAAATTGCCTCACGAATGCGTCTTCTCTGCAAAGAACTAATTGTCTGTATACCTGACTTACAGAGTGGCCTGACACCGCTCCACCTCGCGGCGCAAGAGGACAGAGTCAACGTGGCCGAAGTCCTTGTTAATCAAGGTGCTGTTGTGGATGCACAGACCAAGGTAAGTTTGAACACTCGCCACGTGCATGTGCCCCTGGTGGAAAAGAGAATCCATTGAAACAGACAAACAAAAAACATTCCCAATTTGGAAATCGTTTCACGGTGGTTTGCAGCGCCACCCACACAAGTAGCATTCACACGGTCTTAACATATTGGCACAAAGAAAGGGAATGCTTGCGTGCAACCAGGCCCTAGAAATGGTTCTGGAGAACTTTGGGCATCGCCACACATCTTCTAGAATGTATTGCTTTTCAGTGGAACCAGCACACATATCCAGCAGCAGATCCTGAATTCTAATTTGTGGTGCGGGGGGGAAATGCATGCATCTTCTCCTCTGCTCCCATCAAGCCAATTATGATGTGTGTTGTACCCCTGCATCCCGACTCCCTTCTTTGCAGCATCTGTGTTCTGACTGGGATATAAGGACTTAGTCCTCTGTTTCCACTTGGATCTGACGAAGGGAGCTTTGACTCTCAAAAGCTGAGACCATGAAAAGCTTATTGGACTCTAAGGTGCTACTGGCCTAGAATCTAGCTGTTCTGCATGCACAGAATCATAGAGTTGGAAGGGGCCATACATCAGCCTAAGATCTGCATTTTCATTGGTTGCTACGTATCAAGAAGAACTTGAGAGTGTTCTTGCCTGGCCCTCAACAGCAAGACCAGCTCTGGAGTTCCTGAACCAGCAGCATATGTGGGATTTGTTTAGGGACAGAGATTGTGGCTTTTGACTCTGGCAGTTTAGCAGATGGCAGTGCCTGTCCTGTCTAGCCTGACATGGTAATGAAAGAGTTGTCAAACGCTTCAACTATGGCAGTGGAAAAAAGCGCTCTGCAGTAATAATTACCTGCCCTTGTCCTCTTATCAAAGGTTAGGAAGCAGATTATTGACTCATAAAACTCAGTGGCACTGCTGTTACCCTGCAGTAGCAAAATCCAGAGGTGGAGAGAGAGAGAGAGAGGACAAATACCTTAGTCATGCCAGGTAACTCCATGTTGAGCTGCAAGTAAAGTGTCATGATCCGTTTTGTGGCTTTAACTATCTTGAGTCAACCCTGCCCCTCTCTCTGGGGATTTCTATAGGCTGAAACTTGTAATCAGCTAACGTGTGGTTTTATGTTTGTTTATTTATTGAAGAAGAAGAAGTAGAAGAAGGAGAAACTGGATTTATACCCCGCCATTCACTCAGAGTCTCAAAGTGGCTTACAAACTCCTTTCCCTTCCCTTCCCCACAACAGACACCCTGTGAGTTAGGCAGGGCTAAGGGAGCTCTGACAGAAACTGCTCTTTCAAGGACAGCTCTGACAGAACTCTGGCTTGCCCAAGGTCATCCAGCAGCTGCAAGTGGAGGAGTGGGGAATCAAACCCAGTTCTCCCAGATTAGAGTCCACACACTTAACCACTACACCAGACTGGCTGACTGCTTTTATGTCCTGGCTTCCCCATTGGGGACCGAAAGCATTCCCCTCTCCTCCATCGATTCTCAGACAACGATCCTGTCAACGTAGGCTGGGCTGAGAGAATGTGACTAGCCTAAGGTCACCCGGCAAGCTTCCATGGCAGACTGGGGATTTGAACCTGGGTCTCCCAGATCCTAGTCCAGCACTCTAATGAGAGCCAGCTTGGTATAGTGGTTAAGAGCAGCTGGCTCTAATCTGGAGAACCGGGTTTGATTCCCCACTCCTCCTTCACAGGAAACCAGCTGGGGTGGCCTTGGGTCAATCACAATTCTCTCAGGACTCTCTCAGCCCCACCTACCTCACCGGGTGTCTGTTGTGGAGAGAAGAAAGAAAGGCAATTGTAAGCCACTCCAAGACTCCTTCAGATAGTGAAGGGTGGGGTATAAAGCCAATTCTACTTCCTCCTCCTCCTCCTTCTTCCCAGGTTGATTCCAATGCCCATTTACTGTGGGAGTCTCCCCCACTGATCTTAGCGGGCCTGACTTCTGACAAAGAGGGCATATGATTGAACAGCAAAGCTTTTCATTGATTAATTAATGGGGGCAGATTTTAATTGGCGAGGCAGCAAATGGGAGTGCGAGTGTGGGATTTCTTTAAAGAATGTTTTCATCCTGGTGTATCAAGAATGACAAGGGACACTACTGACTTGGACTTCCCCACTTTCCAGTGCGCAACAGCTTTTGCTTATTAAACTATAATTAATACTAAGGACACCTCTACTGAGGTATGGGGATACAAATACACACTTAACCCGTCAATTAAAAGTGCTTGCTTTTAAAATGGGTTGATTGATTGTATTGTTTTATAGATTGTACCTATTTTAGTTTAGTGTGTCGCTTTGAACATGAGTCAGGCAGCGACATAATGAATACGCTTATGGAATGAGGATACAGTGATAACATTAACTGAGAGGATTAATCACCTTAAAAATCCTTTCGTCCTTTAAACCATTATGTTTATATCATAATATAAATAAAAGCATAAAATATGGAATATGAAAACATGGAATAAAATGTAAATATTGAGTGAATGAATCGTGAATGTGTGAATACACTCACATACTATTTATATTCTTATTTATATGCAGATATTCTGGGTGTACATCGTCGTTAAAGGTTAAAAGAGGGATTATGTAGGCAGGGCTTATGTTCAGTGTTTCCCCTAAGCTGAGTTAGTGGTTAGACTGTTTGTGCTGGTTACAAACCGTAATAAAGATTTCTGTGAGCTCGCTCACAGTTTTTTTAGCCTCCGGCTCACCCATTTTTGTCTCAGCTCAGGAAGGATGGCCCCAGAGCCAACTAATTCATGCAGCAGCCAAACTGCTCACTCACAACTTTAATGCCAGTAGCTCACAAAGCAGAATTTTTGCTCACAAGACTCCTCAGCTTAGAGGGAGCGTTGCTTACTTTCACAGGCAGCATTTATACTATACGTGCAAAATCCGATTAATACGAAAAGCTGTGTACGTGGCAGTAGAGGGGATCTGAGCCAGAGGCTTGTCCTCGTGGGTCACCTACATGCCCAGCCTGTGTGCACTGCTAACCTGCTCTCCATTGACCAGAACCTTGGTTTGCCAAGCTACGTCTTCTCTAGCCCTGACCAGGATGGCCCAGGCTACACGGATCTTGGAAGCTAAGCAGGATGAGCCCTGGTTAGTATTTGGATGGGAGACCACCAAGAAACTCTGACGTTGCTACGCAGAGGCATGCAGTGGCAAAACCACCTCTGTTGGTCTCTTGTTTTGAAAACTCAAGAGGTCGCCATGAGTCGACTGTGACTCAGTGGCACCTTCCACCACCACCACCAATCTTCTCCTGCCCTTCCAAACAGGCTGGAGATTTCGTCAGTTTTGCTAGTTTGTTTTGCTGGCTCCTTTTTTCAGGGTTGCTCTAACAAACAGGAAAAAATGGCCAAGACACAGGACAGAAATGATCAAGATGGGGAAGAATAACTTGCCCTGATTCAGAGGTTTCTGCATTGTATAACAATGATTTGTTTCAAAACGACTTATCATCCCAGTTATGTAGGGAGCAACCTTAAGCAGGTCTGCTCAGAACTAACTCTCATTTTCGTCAGTGAGGCTTACACCTAGGAAAGTGCTGTTAAGCCAAAAGTTACCATATTGTGAGGCTTCTGTAGCAGCTGGGGTTGCCAGGTCCTTCTTCTTCACTTGTGGGGGACTTTGGGGATGGGGCGTTCCTGGATGGGCGGGGACATCCCCAACGTGATGACATCACACAGAAGTGACATTGTCACATTGGGAACCAGCACCCCACATGCCTGAACTTCAAGAGGTGAATTCACCACTGGAGTTCAGGCACACCCTCCCACACTTCATGCAAAATTTAAAGGGACCCTTTAAATGCTGTCTACAATAAGTGGGGGCCGCATGTGCCTGAACTCCAAGTGTGCCTGAACCCCAAGCGGTGAATTTGGAAAATTGGGGATCCCCTGCCCCTACATAGAAACTGGCATCCCTAATAGCAGCTGTATGTAGTAACAGATCACTGTTATGTATGGGTGGTGGAAAGGGCCGATTTGTGGCGGCCTCATAAGATTTTCAACTTGGGAGACATTTCAAGGTGGATTGCCATTGCCTGCCTCTGCATAGCAGCCATTGACCTCCTTGGCAGCCTCCCATCCAAGCACTAACCAGGGCTGACCCTGCTTAACTTCTGAGATCTGACAATATCAGGCTAGCCTGCACCATATCACGTTCCACAATTATTATTGTAGAAAATTATTTTGAGAACCAGCATAACATAAGCATCTAGTGTAAGCGTGTCTCTGATTAATCGTTCAGCTTGACATGAGGGGAATGTGTAAAAGAAAAAGGTGACTTGATATAAATGATATAAATGAGGGGATGAGAGCTGTTCCCTCATCATAGCTGTTTCCTCGCCTTCTTAGAAATATTCACAGATGCAGCTGTTGAACAACAAAAAAAACCCTGTTAATTCCTAGCTGAAAGAATGCTGTAGCTTGTACACATCTATCCAGCTTTTCATTTTCTTGCGATCGATACATTTCAAAATCATTCACTCAAGAGAGGGGGATGCCAAATATTTTGAGCTGTAGCTTGCAGGTCCGTGTTGCCTGTGATGGAGCGCCTTGACCTGTTTCTGAATCTGATCCTTTTCCATCAGGATAGTTGAATGTGGTTAAAATCATGAAGGGTAAAATAGCAAGCATAATGATGTTGTGGAGCCATTCTGATTTGACAGCCACAGGTAGCTAAAAAGTCAGATACCAGCAGCTTTGTGATGACCTCATTTGGTTTGATTCAACAACAGGCGCTAAACTGGAGAGGGCGTGTTTTGAACATGTCACATTCCAGCTCCTAATATTTATCCAGGCTTTAGTGTACTTTCAAGGAATAAAAAGCATTTAGTTCAGAGGGAAGGTCATGTGGAGTTAGAGAGATATGCATATTGTGTATTTTTAAAGTGACAATATACAGTTATTAAGGCTTACATTTGTGGAGTAGTATGAAAGCTTTGTGGCTCCACAGAGCTCTTAATCCGAAAAGGCGGGTGAAGAATGGCTTCAGTTTAATGCATTGAGGGCAGAACAGGGTGCGGAAGTCGCTTGCACTTCCTGTTGTCTGTGCTTGTTTACGTACATAAATGCCATCAAGTCGCCACCAACATGGTGACCTCAGCAACGGGCTTTCTAGGCAAGTGAGAAGCTGGGGTAGTTTTGCCACTAACTTCCTCTGCAGAGTCTTCCTTGGTGATCTTCCACCCAAGTACCAACCCTTCTTAGCTTCCAAAATCTGATGAGATCGGGCCGTACCATACTGCCTTCCCTCCCAATTTGTGCTTGTTTACATCATGCAAAATAGGTGCAGGCAGTTTCTGAACTGGACGGCCAGGCATCTCACTGCGGTGACGGAGAACATAGAATGATAGAGTTGGCAGGGGCCATACAGGCCACCTAGTTCAACCCCCTGCTCAGTGTAGGATCAGCCTAGAGCATCCCTGACAAGTGTTTGTCCAGCCGCTGCCTAAAGACTGCCAGGGAGTCTGTGAGACTGTGAGATGTCACAGACTTGCAAATGCTCCATTAACCCTCCTCCTCCATCCTCCTCCACAAAGACATCAAATGCATTGTTTTTTGTGCTTTGGGACTGAAGTAGCACCAACTTTGTTGTGCGTAGAATTTAGTTACTAAAAAGATGGTTCATTTGCACTCTTAATTGCAGCCATGCCCATTGGGACTTTGACACACAATCTTATCCAGCTGGTGTGCTTTCACTGTGTGCATGTTTGGGGGGTTTCCTTTGTTCAGAATTTGTGTTTCTTCCATGGAATATGGATACTACTGAGTATCGGGGGTACAGCAGGTTTAATCGCTAAGGCCACATCTGTCCCATACATTGTTGGCCGTTGGGTAACCAGTGAAACTAGTTACCAGCATTCCTTGATTAGATTTTAATCATAACCTCTCGAATATGGGTTTGTGGCTCCTTTTATCTGCTGGTGTTTCTTAGATTTTTTTGTAAATTTTTGATTAGAGTTTAAATCACAGGCTCTTGAATATGGGTTTGCGGCTCCTTTGATCTGCTGGTGTTTCTTAGATATTTTTGTAATTGTTTTACTGGGGTTATGAAGAAGCTGGTTGTCACTTTCTGGTGTTGTGCACCGACTTGTGCGCTGTCTGTGGCGGAATTGAGACTGATAAGTTTCTGAATGAATGAAATTCATTTCCGCTGCCGTTGGATCCTCCGCCGCTTGCCCCTCTGAAGATTCTTGGTGGGGAAGGAGCTGTTTTGATTAGACTCCTTCAGCATAGGCCGAAATGCTCACTCTCCAGTCTCCCCTCTTTTCCTTTTTATGTTACAAGTATGGAGGGAGAACCCTTAATTTGGGTTTATGGTCTTGGGTTGCCAGTCCACAGCCAGCAACCTCAGGGAGTGAATAGGGGATGGGGAGTGGCATGCCAGCATCTCCTGGCACGCTGATGTCACTTCCAATAAAAACTGGAAGTGATGCCATGGGGTGTTCTAGGAATTACAAAAAAACCCCTCTATGGTAAAATCACATAGTGGGAGACCTGATGACCATATTACGGTGGAGCCTTCAGTCTGATTGGGGGCCCAGGTGATAATCTGCTTGCTTCTTTAGTGCTCATCTTTGGGCCTCAAGTTCAAGTAGGAATGGCACAAGCAGCTTGCAGAGCGACCTGGAGGGCAAGAGATCCAGAAAGCCTTTAGGGATTTATAATACTGGCTCCAAGTGGAGACTGTTGCTGAAAGGCTAGTTTAATTGCATGTTTTTGTTCTGTGTCAATATTTAGTTTTCCATAGATCCTTGGAACAGTTTGTTGGAGTGGGAGGGTAACAAAATATGAAAACAGATACGAGCTGCCTATTACTGCAGCCACATCTAGACCGTAGTATAAACTGTCTTGCTGAGAAGTTTCTGCCAGAAATCTACAGTAATCAGAGTTCCATGGGACAAATGCTAATGGAATGTATCACTGCTTGCAGCTGAGAGATGCCCTTGGGAATATCCAGAGCCTATCTGGATGAGTATGATTAATGTCTCTTGAGCTCAGGTTTTCAGGGGCTCAGGTAGGTGTCTTTGCTTCCTGAGATCATATAAAACCAGAGATAAATATCCCATACCTCCTGCTAAGAAAGTATCTCGGAACCCATCTAGATGTTATGCTTGTCAGAGACAATCGCTTTGTGCCAGATTTCCCACTGCCTCCTAACGAGAGAGAGAGAGAGAGAGAGAGAGAGAGAGAGAGAGAGAGAGAGAGAGAGAGAGAGGAAAGGAGAAGAAGAAGAGTTGGTTTTACAACCTGCCCTTCCCTTGGAGGCTCAGAGTGGCTTACAGTCTCCTTCCATTCCTCTCCCCACCACAGATACCCTGTGAGGTAGGTGGGGCTACGAGAGCTCTTGAGAGAACTGTGACTGGCCCAAGGTCATCCAGCTGACTGCATGTGGAGGAGGAGTGGGGAATCAAGCCCAGTTCTCCAGATTAGAGTCCACCACTCTTAACCACTACACTACTAGTTTCTCCACCCATGATGAGCGCCTTCAGTGGTGTGGGAAACTAACTTGTGTAGTGTACTCAGTTTCCCTCAGGACTGTGATTTGGGAGCCAGAAGTGTATTTTGCCATGCAAAATGACCTTTTCATAAGATCGGGCTCCATAATGACAGATGACAAGAAATATTATCCAACTAACTGACCATGTGCTCAGGTGCAGCTTAAAGTTCAAATATATATATATATATATTTACATAGTATATACATGTTACATATATAATCCAAATGAGAGAGAAAACATTAAAGTGAAAAAGTCTATCCATGATGCTGGAGTTCTATGAAGTGTAAGGTAATCTGGCCCTGAAAGACACCATGTGGAGCTCAATTTGGATTGGGGAGAACAGGGAATTTTTGAAATTCCACCCTTTGCATCTTTGCCCATCTTCTGGGGTGTGATTGGATGGCCTAGATGGGCCCCCAGAACATACTTATAAGAACATAAGAAGAGCCCTGCTGGGTGAGAACAGTGGTCCATCTAGTCCAGCATCCTGTCGCATACAACGCTGGGGGGGGGGGGAGAGACCCTGCCCCTTCTTCTGGGCGGCCAACAACAGGGCATAGAGGCCGAGGCCTTCCCTTGATATTGCCTCCTGGCTCTGGGACTCAGAGGCTTAGTACCTCAAGAGCTAGCTGGGAGGCTCGACAAAAATTGGCATAAATGTTTAAAGCCTTGTTTTCCCAGACTTCTGAAAGCTCTGCTGTTTTTCTGAGTCAAGACTGAAGGTCACCCAGAGCAGTGATTCAAACAGAGTCAAAGCGGATGACCTCTTTTTTGAGGGCAGGTAATTCTCACCCGTTTCTGCATCAAGTGTGATTGTATCATTCAGCCACTCCTGACGCAGAGGCTCGGCGGAAGGACCTTGGAAGAGGTCGATGGGGAGACGGCGTGCCTAGAGCTGCACAGCAATCTCTAATTGGTTTTTTCTTGATGCATCATGCTGGCAGTTTTCTCACGTCCGTATTGGTGTGCCCAGGCGCCCAATTTGATTTGACGCAGTGCGATCCTACATGAAGTTACTCTAAGACCATGGATCTCAGTGGGATTAAAGTGGAGTGACTCCGTCCTGTGAGAATGGGGCAGGACTTGCATCGTAGCCGCTCCAAGGATAAGGAGTGGCTTTCGAGTGGAGATCTGGACATGGACCTCAGTGTTGATGTTCAGGGGAAAATGTAAAACTTCTCTTTTGCAAAAATCTTTTGAGAGTCACTTGGGAATCCCGGGTATGCTGCTGTCGTTTCCGTGACAGAGAAAGGACAGGATTTATAATATAAATAACATGACTGTATATTTTGCATTAGTCAGAAACCACGGTAAACTAGGATAGGGCAAGTTATAAATCCTTCAAAGAAGATTTTCTTTAAAAGAAGTCTTTTCCTGCTGAGTTACAGTCCCAGAGGGAACTGAGTGCATTCCGAATCTGTAAATATAAACCTGAAAATCCAGTCTATCTAGACCTAGTAGAAGCTGGCAGCCTTTCTGTGTGCTCTCACTGTCCCCCAGCTGTTCTCTGCTACCCATGAGGCTTGACGTTCCTAAATTAAGAGAGGGAGGACATATTCAGATGATTGCCAGAGGATTAAAAACTGCATTTAAACAAAATCCTTTGGATTGTCTGAGCATAAATTCTGTATTTACTTGGATCAACCCGCTAAGTTTCAAGATGATTACATCAGCAAGGGCTGGGTGAACACCCAAATCAGAGGCTTTGCAGCACATGTTTCTATGCTGCGTGCATGTACATTTGTAATATATGGCACTCATTGGGCTCCTCTGGAATCAACATCCTTAAAGAACCCTGACCAGTATATCCAGGGAGCTGTGCAAAAATTGCCCACTCTTGTTTGGCTGTGCGTGAGGGAAAGTCTGCCAGTTGGCATCTTCCCCAAGATCTTCGCAGCGTACACAGCTGCATTAAGGAAGTCGAGAAACGAGTGTAAACAGAGGTGCCTGCCAAAGAGAAAGCAATCTGGGATGGAAGTTCTGTAGACCCCTAAGCGGGAATCAAAGGATATCCTTCTCTAGTTCTGATGGAGAAGACAGCCTGGGAAATTAGTTTTTCGTCTTGCCGCTCCAACGCAGCAAAGCCGTTGTGGCTGCCGGTCAGCTGCTGCGTTTAAGAGAGAGAGGCGCCGCCCCTCCTTCCACCCACGAAGCAGCCTGTAGTGTCGTGTCCAATCAGCCTCTGCCTCTCTGACCGCATTGTACAGGACGTGGCTGCTGATGAATCATGACACGACACGACTGTGAGGAACGGAAGGCTTCGGAATGTGCCCTCCAGAGTAGCCCGGTGCCAATTCAATGTGCCAGTAGCGGGAGGGTCAGAGTTCAGGACTGAAGTTGATCCCTTTGCCCCAGGCTTGGCAGGTGGCTCATGTCCCCGAAGGGGGTAGCATGCTGCATTCCGGAAGGGGAGAGCTGAAACAGAATCACCCCACCAACACTCAGGGAGCTCACCTTTCACCTTGTTTTGCTATGGATGAAACTGCTGTTTGATCTTTAGACTGTTTCCTGAGGAGAGACATGCTCCCCCCCCCGAATTAAAAATAGAAATTAACTTCACCCTTAAACCCAAGAAATGCTTGCTGTGATGCATTGCGATAAGAACTGTCCACCCCCAGAGGAACCCCACCCATTGGGTTTCTGCATGAGTCACTGTCCTGGACAGGTAATTCTGGTGCATCTCCCGGTTAGGATCGCTCCAGATGACCTGACCACAGCTGATGCTGAGATGGGGCAGAATTATCCACCCCCAGTGAGAGACTGTCTGGAATTAGGGACGATCAGAGCAGTAAATTGTTCCGAGATTCGACAGGCAGCCTCCATTGTGGGTCATTATTTAAGGCCTACAGGGGTCTCGGTTTACTTCATCTGCTCTTGGTTGCCCTCAGTTTGGGAAGGTCGGCTTTAGACCCAGCTTGGGAGACCTTGAGGAGTTTTCAGAAGGCAGGGATAGTATAGCTCTAAATGTGTGCAAGGGGGTTGTTTGTGGCTTGGGGCTCTTCTCTTTTACTGGACTTCCATAGGAGGAAAAGAATATATATATATATATATATATATATATATATATATATATATACACACACACACACAGGGCTATTTTTGGGCAGGAACGCACAGGAACGGAGTTCTGGCTGGCTCTTGAGTTGGCCACGCCCAGCAGGAACTCATTAGCATAATAGGCCACACCCAACAGTAGACACTCATTAGGATTGGCCACATTTGGGGTGTGTGACCTAACATGCAAAGGAGTTTGGGGTGTGTGGCCTAACATGCAAAAAAAAGTCCTGGGTTTTGACAACAAACAAGGTAAATGGACTAAGAAGCAAAAGGTAGTTGTGGCTGGATGACCACACTTCTGGTAACACGGGGGTGTGGCCTAATATGCTAATGAGTTCCTGCTGTTGGGTGTGGCCTGTTATTCTAATGAGTTCCTGCTGGGCTTTTTCTACAAAAAAGCCTTTATATGCACACACCCACACATATACACATATTATATATATATATATATATATATATATATATACACACACACACACACACACACACACACACACACATACATAAATACATACCACACATACTTCTTTATATCTTTGGTTTAAAAGGCAGGTCCATTCGCAGCGGGGGAATAAGCAGTGGCATTTCACAATGGTGCCTGAGGGAAAATTGATACCTTATAAATCTTAATGTTTGTTGTTTGCAGGATAGTTTAAGAGGGCAGCCATGTTGGTCTACAGTGTTAGTGCTGGATTTGAGTCCAGGGGCACATTAAGAGACCAACAAGATTTTCGGGGAATAAGTTTCTGAGATCTTGGCTCCCGAAAGCTTATACCCTGTGTTATATATTGTGTTATATGGATAGCCTGAATTATAGAATGAGCCTGAGCTTCAGTCACAGGCTCCATAGACTCTCAGTATCCTGAAATCAGCAGCCTGATTGGCTGCCATTGTGCCAATGGACCAATCAGGGAAGACTATGACTTTCAGTGGGAACAAACCCTATTGGTCAGGGAAGACTATGACTTTCAGCGGGAACAAACCCTATTGGTCCTAAGCACTCACTTATGACTGGACCTTACTGTTCTAGGGGTGTGGTTTAGCCAGTTCCAAACTGTATATAAGTTGGGGTTGTTTTGTGTGTTCTGTGTTGTTACGTGTTCTAATAAACTGAAATCACTGATTAAAGAAAGAGCTGCCTGATCTTGAGTTACAACACCCTGAAAATCTTGTTGGTCTCTAAGGTGCCCCTAGACTCAGATCTAGCTCCTCTATTTGCAGGATGTGCGTGCATTATTTATTTGATTTATATTGCTCACCTCTGACTCGTTCTGAGGATGGGAGACAGATTATCCTCCCTCCACCATATCTAAAGTCAGGCATCCACCCCTGTCATCTCCCTCTGCTTTATGAGCACGCAGCCTAACTGCAGATACTGCATAGCAGAGCTAGTGCGCTGAGGTGGAATAGGACTATCTGGGTCCTGCTCTCGACACAGGACTGGGGCTCACTAGATCAGGGGTGTCAAACTCCTTTGTTATGAGGGCTGGATCTGACATAAATGAGACCTTGCTGGGCCGGGCCACGTGTGTCATAAAAGGTAGTGCCGGGTAGCAGAGATATAAACTGTATAAAGGACACAAGCACAAAGATTTTTTTTAACTTAAAATAAAAACATGTTTAAAACATTAGCTCTGTAAGCTGCAAACCTACTCTTGAGTTATTGACGTTCAGCACAGAAATCTCACGCTCGGAGTTCTGAGTCCAGGACCCAGGTTAAGACATGAAATGGCTGAGTGATTAAGAGAGTCTGGCGAAGCAAGCTATGACGCAGCAGCAGCAGCAGCAGAACTGGAAGCAGGAGATGGCCAGTTCTACTGCAGGCCTGATCTAGCCCTTGGGCCACATGTTTGACACCCCTGCCCTAGATGGTCTTGTGCATGTCTCTGGGGTGGATCTTGTACCTGTAGTACCACTCCACTGAGCAAAGTTGGAGACTTTCATCCAGTCTAAAGAGACTTCTTCCAACTTCAGTCTCTCCCATTGGAGTAAGAATCACTTAAGTTGGAGGACATTATTTTGCGCTGCTGGGGTGGGGGGAGGGGGGGAGAATGCTGTCTGGTTCACACGAGCACCTTTATGAACATGCATCTGGAATCACCCAGGAGGGAAAGCAGAGAGGGGTGAGGAGATTTGGGGTGAGCTGCCCTCCCCGTGCACATAGTGCTCTTTCTGCAAAATTGTAGCCCGAGAAGTCTACTTTTAATTTTGAAAAAACCATTCTTGGGGCTTATCTACATAGATTGGCATGTAAAATGCAGTTTTCATTGGGTTCAGCGCAACCTACGCATGATTAAATGGAAACAACCTTGACAGCCTTGTCCATAGTTTTCATTTCTGGTTAATCAAGCTCATCATAGACTAGACTCCTGTGTGCCTGAATGTCCTGTTCGGAAAGAAGTGGCCTTTTTATTCCAACTAATTAGGCAGGTCTGTCTTGTGAGAGTCCCCAGACGACCTACACGAAAGGGCCCTTTGTGACGGCTGTCATGTGCACGCATGGCGTGGAAGTGCCGTCCTTATCCCACAACGTGTCCCTTCATTTAGCGAGAGGAGAACCGTGAGGGTGCACAGCCGAGAGACGCTTTGGCAATGGCACCCATCCTTGAATGATGTGCCAGGTTTCATCCCTTTCTGGAGTCGGGTTAAAAGTGTTGTCGAAGAGAAATATCTTTGCTTTAGAAAAATGCTAAAACGTTCAGTCCTTGTCCTGACAGTCTAGGAGTCTGATTATAATTGATACTCAGAAGTGTGTTTAGCGAGATGTTTGGCTCTTGCTGCTTTCTGCGTGATCGTTTATCTTCCGAGTCCCACTGATTTGTACGCTGACTCCAGTATTTTAATAGAGAAACAACTGGGATTTAAGTGTCCCTCTGCACGCTTGGTGGCACATGAAGGTGAAACCAGATTAAAAAAACACAAACTTTAGTTAAAGGATGAAAACTAAGAAAGCTTCTGGGCTGCATTTCATAGGCCTCCCGGTTTAATAGTGAAAGTCAAGTTTTGCAGGAAGGAAGGATGGATTAAAAGCATAATTTCATCAAAGATATTCTCCCCCAACATGGTTGAACACTTGGCCTAAAATGTTAGATCTTTTGTACTGTGCTCGTGCCCATGAATAGGTCCATGTATACAAGCAGGCTTCCACACATATATCACTGACTAGATATCAGGAAGTCTGGACATAAACTGAACATACATTCAACTGTGCACCGGGATGCTTCTCAGAGTATGGGTGCCATCTGCCTTCAGTCCGTGGCTTTCTGTGTCACGGGCATCCCAGGTCCCATCACTGTCCGTCTTGTTGAGGGATGTCGCAGCCTGTCATGCAGAATCAGCCTTGTCTAGTGGTTGGAGTGGAATCCAGGAGACCCGGGTTTGAATCTCCACTCTGCCATGGAAGCTTGCTGAGGGATCTGGGGCCAGACACACACTCTCAGCCTAACCTACTTCAAACAGTTTGTTGTAAGGAGAAGAGGAGAACAATGTAAACCACTTTGGGTCCACACTGGGGAGAAAGGCAGGGTATAAATGAATAAATAAATGGGCAGGTATCTTTTCCCAGGGCTATTTTTGGGCAGGAACGCACAGAAATGGAGTTCCAGCTGGCTTCAGAGTTGGCCACACCCACTACAGCCAAAACCTCTGTGTGCATGGCTACAGAGGGAAGGCCTGGAGAGTGACCCCCCCCCGGTGACTCTGAGGCGGGCGGGCCAGGGGGACCCTGGAAGGATTGGGGAGGCCATGTCTTCCCCGGCCTGTCCAAGGGCCAGCTTGTCCATGGGGCACCCAGGCAAGCCAAGGGAAGGCAGTTTAAACTGCCTCCCCTCCCCTCCAAGGGCCAGCTTGCCCGGGCAAGTCAAGGGAAGGCATGGGGGTGTGGCCTAATAGGCTAATGAGCTGTGCTGTCAGGGTGTGGCCTAATATGTTAATGAATTTCTGTTGTTGGGTGTGGCCTATTATGCTAATGAATTCCTGCTGGGCTTTTTCTACAAAAAAAGCCCTGCCTTTTCCTAAGCACAACTACAACCGGATTGGGCTGTTGCTGTTTGCAGTAAATGCATCAAATTACTACTTGAAAAGGGTGTTAATTTCTCTCTCTCACTCTCCCCCCCCCTCCCTTGTTTTTGTGTGTGTTTACTTCCAGATGGGATACACTCCATTACATGTTGGCTGCCACTATGGAAACATCAAAATAGTCAATTTCCTTCTGCAGCAATTTGCAAAAGTTAATGCCAAAACAAAGGTGAGACTCCACTTGTTTCTTATACCCACCTCTCCCTCCGCATCTCAAGTGGTCTTGGCTTTGAAAGGTGGGGGGGGGGTATCCCATTTAAAATTCCTTCTTCCTTTTTTCCTCCCCCATTTAGAATGGCTACACCCCCCTTCATCAAGCAGCACAACAGGGACATACCCATATAATCAACGTCTTGCTCCAGAATGGCGCGTCACCCAATGAGCTCACTGTGGTAAGTGAGATGCAACAGGGACGTTATTCTTGGCTGTGGTTTGGGTAGCATAGGCATGCTATTCCCACTTGGACTGATTATGTTGCTTTTGTAGAAGGCTGGTGGGAAAAAGGTGGGCGTATATACACAGACACACATTAAGTACACTGTTGCGCTGCAGAAGCATAACAGTCAAGCATCTTTGCTGGCAGTGATGTCTGAATGAAAAACAGAGCCCTGAAAGATTAGGGCTAATGGACCCCTGCATTTCTCTACCATGCCCTGTTTAGCAAGGCTATTCCCAGTTCTTTTCCTATCCAAGGATAACAATTTTTAGCAGTGCTCTGCTGATGCTCTAGATCAACATATGCATAGACTGTAAAGCTCATCAGTATTTAAAATCTGCTGTCTCTTTCAGGCCCACCCAGCATAGTCCTTTCCTCTGTTTCCCCTTTGCTTTGCGTCGCTTTAATCTTGATGTGGCAAACGAGTTTCCCGCTGCTATGCTCACGTTACACTGTGCCTTCTGTGGGCAGGCGGGCATTTCAAACACTGGAAGCCATGACCAGGAAGCCCTGATGGATCCTTGATGCGCAGTGCACATAGTACCTTTAGGGACGCATTTAGTTTGCCAGCAGAGAATGCTGGTGTATATCCACGGAAAACACAAGTGCCACAAAAAAAGAGTGAAGTAGCTAAGTTCGTTATACTCCTTGGGTGGAGGGATGTTGTCTGGTAAAAATCGAAGCATGCCTACACACTCATTTGCATCGGTATCGTTTCTCCTCCCCCTTTCCCAGAGAACCCTGGGAATTGTAGTTCTGTGAGGAGGCGTGGGTAATTTTTTCCACCAACCTGCAGTTTCTAGGAGTCTTCCAGTGTTCCCCTCTAAGCTGAGTTAGTGTGAGCTAGCTCACAGTGTTTTAACCTCCAGCTCACACATTTTTTGCCTTCGCTCAGGAAGGAGGGCTCCAGAGCAAACTCATTTAAGCAGCAGCCAAATCGCTCGCTCACAACTTTCACGCCAGTAACTCACAAAGTAGAATTTTTGCTCACAAGTCTCCACAGCTTAGAGGGAGCATTTTATTTATTTTAGTTAGTTTGATTTGTGCCCCGCCCTCCCGGCTGGAGCAGACTCAGGGCGGCTTTCACAACATTGCAACAAGTAAATAACAGGTAAAAACATCAATATAAATATCCTCGTAAAACACAACATAATTACGATGGCAGAACAGTAGTAGCAGTAAACATAGATTACATTGGTGGTTGCCGTGTCTTTTCAAGTGGTATAAAGCTGATACAAATTATTAATGTGCGTATGGCCTTTGGACTTGTACTTCTTGAAAAAAATTACTTTTCTCTCATATCTTTCTGTTCTGGATCATGTTAAGAGTTGCATACAGTTTATCCCTAATTTGGGGACTGGCTCTGCGGCGTGTTTGTACATGATAATTACAAATTAAGCATTGATTGTCCTGAGAATCTATGGGGCAGACTTCCTGCTTTGGGGGCAAGCTGCAAGTGTTATACAAAACATTAGCTTCCCTGCTGCAGTGTCTGCAGCTCACAGCGGTCTTTGAGCTTTCACTGAGACACTTTTTCTCGAATGTCCGCAAATCTTATTAGCTCTCTCCCACTAGCCGTCTGTTGAGCCCTAGATCCTGTCCATAGCAGTCTGTTTTGATGAAATTTCCTGTTGTTTAGAATGGAAACACTGCCCTTGCCATCGCCAAACGACTGGGCTACATCTCAGTGGTCGACACCCTGAAGGTCGTGACGGAAGAGACAATGACCACAATTGTAAGTATGTCTGTATCTCGGTAGTATATATAAAACCAGTTTTTCCTCTAACAAAGATGTTTTTTACCTGGATGCTATTGGAATATACAGTTTTGTTCAATTTAGAACAGGCCTAGTCAACTTGTCCTCACAACTGTTCCACACAGATTTTTCCACCAACCTGAAAACTTCTCCTTTCGTTCCCCCCCCACCTCAAAATAAAGATTCTGGAACTCACTATTACCAAAGAAAGCTTGAAACAGAAAGAGAACTTTCCAGTGTTGCCAAGAAAGCTTCCCACTTCTAACAACATCTGACATGATTTTTGTTTTTGAGGCTAATATGTAAGCAAGCCTTTATTTATACAGTACACAAAGCTGTGTATACAAATAAGGGACGCCAGGGGGACAGTATGACAGCTGTTTAATCTCCATTTAGAGTCACGTATGCCTATGGCCGTCACTACAACACCCGGGAGCAAATTCCACATTTTAATCACTCGTCGTGATGGCCAAGTCCCTTCTAGGGAGGGAATGCCACAGTCCACAGGCAGTCTTCCTTTGGGTTCGTGCTAACCTAACCTCAGAAAGAGCAGGTTCCCCCAGCAATGGCCCTCAAGGTCAGCCCCACATAGAACGCATTACCATAATCTGACCTCGATGTTACCAAGGTCACAGTATCTAGGTTAGCCTTCTCCAGGCATGGCCTAGAGAAATTTTAATTTTTCATTTTAAGATACAAAGCTACATCATCACAGGAGAATTTAGACCAAAGCAAAAATATTGAAGAGTGGCAGCTTAATTCTTTCTCTGCTACTTCTCTACCTCAGACCTCCTGGTGCATACTCCCTGCTCCCCATTCCAGAACCAGCCACTGCTGTGGTGTGGAGGCCGAGAAATACATGCCTTTTTGTTTTGGTTTCTGTTTTGCGTGTGTACTTGCCTGGAAGTCATGGTGGACCTCTGGCAACCCCTACTGGGGGGCTGGGTGTTTTTCAGAGAGGTGGCGTGATATAGCCTGCCTCTGCGTCCCATCTCTGGTGTTCCTTGGATGTCGCCCTTCCAAGTACTTGCCAGAGTCGGCCCTGCTTAGCTTCCGAGATCAGGTTTGTCTGGGTTATCCAGGTCAGGACAAGAAATGCAGGCTTTAATGATATCTTAACTTCCATAACATAATCGGAGAAGTGGCTGAACATGGAGTGGTACTGCTATTTGGGGGGGTGACCTTATGATAGCCATCACGGCTGTTTCCATCATCAGGCCTTGGACTATGAATGGAACTGATTTTATCATCTGTGGACTCGAATATTCACTCTGCATGCATAATGGAGGCTTCAGCGGGGCACCTCATAGGATTCCCACAAAACCCTGCCTCCCCTCTTCATGTTGTAGCCCAGAGGTGCTGCCTTACTCTAGAGTATCCCCAACAGCGGGGCACCCCACTTTCTAACCTGAACCAGAGACCTACAAACTCAGGCCAAGGAAGGCACCCCTGGTGCTGAAACACAGAGCCAGCCATAGCTCTGGAAAAGGCTCTCCATTTTCAGGTGACATAAAGGCAGCCCTCAGAGCAAAGCTCCAGTCTTCTCCCCCACCCAGCAAAGGTATGCATATGAAACCATGGCAGTTCCACCAGGTAAAGTATCTGCATTTCTAAAGGCTATTCAAAGACCACCTTGCGGATAGCCCTTCTGCCTCCAGAACTTCACCCAGCCCTTTTTGTGTGCACCTATGTCTATGTGAGAATCCTTTGTCTTCACAACTGTCTTTCCTGCTCCTTCCCTCAGGATATCAAGATAAACCCATCATACATTCAAATGTTTAGTGATCCTTCCTGACGCTAATCAGGGACTCATCTCCCACCTTTGTCTTTAGTTGGGAACCTATTCAATCTGCCTTGGCAGAACCATTAGTGATCCTCAAACTCATTCAGCCATCTCCAGTAATCCTATCATAGTTATTGTTAATCCAGACTCTGCCCCTCTGAGACCTCAATGGTGACCCCTTGCCCATGCCCCTTCTGACAACTGCACCTTCTGGGACACCTGATTGGTCCAGGTAAACTTTTGTCTTCCCCTGGGGAAAGCCCCTCAAGACCTCCCATTGGTCAGCATTGTTCTCCAGTGTCTATATCCGTCCAGACACATGGCCTCAGAGGGTGTGCCTCTGCCCTGATACCAACTGGCAGCCCACCCCCAAACCTATGTTTGGGCCACAATCCCTTCTCCTTGGATTCTGCACATCTGGACAGGTTGTATTACCCCGTAACTGAACCCCCTATTCATTAGTTCTGTATTGCTCGCTCTTTTTGAATGCTTGGTATGCTTGTAATTAGGGAAATTCTTCAATAAAACCTATTTAATTTACTCTTCAAATCTGGAGTCTTCCTACTGTGTTGGACCTTGGTATACAACTGGTGGGTGGTCCCTTGTACCCGTCTGGCCTGCTGCACAGCTGATTTCCCCAAACAAAGAGGCAGGCCATTGGCAGTAACAATGTTTCCTCATTACCCAAGAGCATTATGGCTATGCTAAGAGTGTTCAAGTACCACGTACAGGAGATTGGAGAGGGGCAGGCTGCAGAATGCTCTACGGAGAACCATAAGAGGACTCAAGGTTTGAAGTGTGTGGCCTTGTATGTGACACTTCTTATTCCTTTTCAGGTTGCAACAGGAGTATCGTTTAGGTCAGGGGTATCAAACATGTGGCCCGGGGGCCGGATCAGGCCCCCGGAGGGCTTCAATCAGACCCGCAGTGGAACTGGCTGTCTTCTGCTTCTACTTCCAGTTCTGCTGCTGCTGCATCATCGTAGGTTTTGCAGCTTACAGTTACACACCTGAACAGCCTACTCAAGACTGCAACAGCACAGACATTTTGATGCAATAATTCTGAGCAAGAGGTGTCAGTTATCAGACGCTGTTAAATAAACAAAATATGGCAAGGGGGCTAACGTTTTAAGCACTTTTTTATTTTAAGTTAAAAAAAAACCCCTTTGTGTTTGTGTCCTTTATAAAGTTTATATCTCCGCTACCTGGCCTTACATTTTATGACACACATGGCTCGGCCCAACAAGGTCTCATTTATGTCAGATCCGGCCCGCATAACAAATGAGTTTGACACCCTCGGTTTAGGTGTTCTAGGAGTATTAGGGTTGCTTGGTCCAGCTTGGGAAATTGCTGGTGATTTGGGGGGCAGTCCCTGGGGAAAGCAGAGAACTAGGGAGGGAGCTCAGCAGGGATGTGATTCCACAGATTCCATCCTCTGAAACTTCAGTTTCTTCCAAAGGAACTGATCTCATAGGGATGTGATGCCACAGAGTCCATTCTCTGAAACTGGTTGCTTCCAAAGGAACTGATCTCAGCAGGGATGTGATGCCACAGAGTCCATTCTCTGAAACTTCGGTTTCTTCCAAAGGAACTGATCTCAGCAGGGATGTGATGCCACAGAGTCCATTCTCTGAAACCGGTTCTTCCAAAGGAACTGATCTCAGCAGGGATGTGATGCCACAGAGTCCATTCTCTGAAACTTCGGTTTCTTCCAAAGGAACTGATCTCAGCAGGGATGTGATGCCACAGAGTCCATTCTCTGAAACTTCAGTTTCTTCCAAAGGAACTGATCTCAGCAGGGATGTGATGCCACAGAGTCCACAGAAACTTCAGTTTCTTCCAAGGGAACCAATCTCTGTAGTCTGGAGTTTGGTTGTAGTTCTTGGGAGAACTCCAGTCCCCAACTACAGATCGGTAACACTAAGAAGTATGATAGAGAGGAGGGAGATTTCCATGGTTTCATCCCGCCACAGCAGTGCTGCTACAGAACTCAGGCCTGGCCCGTCATAGTGCATAGGTCTTTCTGACCAGATCATTGCACCTGGCCTGGGTTCAGTGGCCCCTGCATGGGGGAACATTCATACATTTGGCCAGGGCATTCCTGTGATGCTGGGCCTTTAAGCAATCAAGCACGTACTTGGGGATGAATCCGTGGAAAAGCAAACCCCACACTGCTGCTGTGAAGTGCAAAGGGCACCCAAGCTTGCAAATCAGCGGGAAGGAATCGGTTGTAAAATTGCGGCAGCCTGCAACTCTCAGAGCTGAAACTCACTTCCAATAGATAAGCAAACTCTAGTGTAAACTAAAGGAAGTGAACACTGATTGCGGGATGATCCAAATTTGCGTACTTATCTGCTTGCCATACCTGTGGAACTGTTTAGTTGGCTAATGCGGGAACAAGTCTGGGAGCTTAAAATCATTCAGACCACCCAGGGATAGATAAATTGTTGTTTGCTGCTGAGTATTTTTTGGATCAGTCCCGAGACATGAATTTTCAATAATCTTTTGGCAACGGAGGGGAAAAAACAACTGAGGAGACAGGCTGATATTCATTTTTTTAAAAATATCGCATTGGTATCCTGTTAACAGAATGGCTACACCAATCCAATCCAATCCAAATACCTTTATTGGCATAAAAAGAAGAAAAAGGTGCAACGTGGCCAATTTACAGAGAATTTCAGTTATAAAAACCATCAAGTGTCGCATACAAAAGCTAGACTTTTGCTCCCTGATTGTTATGGTTGCAACTGAACTTGTAATGTGGGAACATCAGTCAGGTAGTAAAAGAAATACTAACTTCTCCCCGGATAGACTGTGAAAGTTAGATACAATAGGTTTAATTATATAGTCCCGCACTTCCCCGTAAAAATGACAGTGAAGTAGAACATGGGCTACCATTTCTAGGTGCCTTCCTTTACATGAACAAAGTCTTTCTTGATAAGGAGTGTTAGGAAACCTCCCAGACAATACTGCTGAGGGTGAAACATTGAGTCTTGCTAACATAAAAGAGCAGCGTAACTGGGGTGAGGTAATGTGGGAAAGGTAAGCAGCAGGCAGTCCATATTCTGGAAAGATACCAAATGCTGATGGGGAGCAAGTTTTGTGTTCAAGAGAACAGATAGTCTGTTTCTCAGTATCTAGAATCCTCTGTTTCAAAATTCTAAATGCCTGCGTTTCACTTAACATGCAGAGGTTGTCTAAAGAGATACCTATAGAATGTATTTTCTTCTGGATCGGACAATACCAGTTGGAAGCAAAAGAATCAGCTAGCATCATATGGATATAGCTAGCAGGTTCCGCCCTGAAGTGGAGGCATAACCAAAACTTTGTTAATGGCCATGCCCTAGTCTCAATAAGATGCATTCCAGTCTCTAAGCACATTGTAGCATAGCTAACACAGTTGGGGACCCCCAAAATACAGTGTAAGAACGTTGCCTGGATTTGCGCAAGCTAGGTATTGAAGGCACTAACCCATATGGGGATCCCATATAATAGCTGGGGAATTGTATGGATTTGGGCCAGCCACCTTCCTGGATTATAGAAGGCCTGTTACCACTGTGCATGTGAGCAGTCCCATTCAGGAGACAGGAAACCTGGTTTTATGTTTGTTAGTAATATGTACTGAACTTGTTGTTCAGTCGCACAGTCGAGTCTGACTCTTTGTGACCCCATGGACCACATCTTCTGCCGTCCTCTGGAGTTTGCTCAATTTCATGTTCGTTGCATCGATAGCACTGTCTATCCATCTCATCCTTTGCCGTCCCCTTCTTCTGTTACCTTCAGTCTTTCCCAGCATCAGGGTCTTCTCCAGTGAGTGCTCCCTTCTCATTTGGTGGCCAAAGTATTTGAGTTTCAGCTTCAGTATCTGGCCTTCCAGGGAACAGTCAGGTTTGATTTCCTTTAGGATTGACTGATTTGATCTCCTTGCAGTCCAAGGGACTCTCCTCCAGCACCATAATTCAAAAGCATCTATTATTAAGTGCTCGACCTTCCTTCTTTTCACCCATTCATAAAATAATGTCCAGTTTTTTCTCACATTTTGTTTACTTTGGTCTTTCAAAAAATCCGTCAATATATCCATTTCCGCTGTTTCAAAATTTTTTGTCAAGAGTTCCTCTTTTGTTGGTATCTCTGATTTCTTCCAATACGTAGCATAAAGAATTCTTGCTGCTGTAACTATACGTATAATTAAGTGCTTAACTTTATTATCTTTTACCTCAGGCATAATATTAAGCAAATACATTTCTGGTTTAAATGGTAGCGGTATCAGACATATTTTTTTCAATATTTCATGAACCCTTCTCCAAGATAACGTCACATCTTTACACTTCCACCAAATATGAAAGAAGCTTCCCACCCCTATCTTACATTTCCAGCATTTGTCAGACATTCCAGGATACATTTTGGCCAATTTCTCTGGCATTATATACCAGAGTGGTGGCAGCCTACAGAGAGCTTCCCTGGTCCCTAGTTTGCGACAAGGAAGTTTAAATTTTCTCTAATCAGTGCCATTAATCTACCCTGAAACAGCCTCTGGGAGTTGCTATTTGTGCCATGGTGGGATGAACACACAAATACCTGCATCAGTATCTGTAAGTTTGCCCCAACAGGGCAAGTAACAGTTCCCTGGCACTGTTTTTGATTGGAAAAGTAATACGGAGAAGGATGTAACCCTTTCTGGTGCTGCTATCCTAACTGGAATTTCTCTCTCTCTCTCTCACACACACACAAGGTACCTGATTTAAAAATATATATATATATGGAAAGTTCTGTTCCCAGAATTCCCAGCATCTCATGTAGCTGACCATTTGCTGGAATATCAAGGAAATAGTATGGTCCTATCTTTCTTGTAAGGAATTACTAGAACAACATATATGTATGTCACTGTGGGTATGTAAGGGAAAGTGCTATGTAAATACTGCTTGTTATTAACATTTTGTTATTTCCTACAAGATGCTATTGGTAGTTTCAGGCTGAAAGGATGTTTCATTGTCTTTCACAGACCGTCACAGAAAAACATAAAATGAATGTCCCAGAAACAATGAACGAAGTTTTGGATATGTCTGATGACGAAGGTATGATGTAACGGTGCTTCTGGTTAGTTTTCATGGTTTGTCACAGCATAACTTAACGGTAAACGTGCTTGTCATTCTATTTTTTTAATTGACTTAACGTCTTGTCCGCTTAAATTGTGCAGTTCGTAAAGCGAATGCCCCCGAAATTCTCAGTGATGGTGAATATATGTCAGATGGTGAAGAAGGTATTTCTGGAATTTCATTTGTATTGCAGTGGCCTCTGCCCTTTGACATTTTCCGTTTCTGTCCTAACATGACAAATCAATGCTGCATGTACACTACCATGTTGATTGTTTCCATCAGTGGGCTGTTACTTTGTATGTTCCCCCGGTTAAATTCACTGAGATCACACTGTGTTGCTCAGTGTGGTTGGGGTGACATCTTAGTTTCTGTTACAGAAGGGCATCCTCGCTATGCCTGTGAAAGACTGCCACAATAATTTTCCTTCCCCCCCCTTGATAATAGGAGTTCAGTTCAAAGATGCTCTTCTGCAAGAACATGGGTACTTACACTAGTGCAAGGGGTCTCCACCCTTGCCCAGCAGGGCTTCCAACTGGCTGTGCAGATTAAAAGGAGGAGGGGCAGTTTTTGCTGATCCCCCTCCACCCCCCACTTCACCCTCCATTCTATTCATGAGTAGACGGTGACCCTGGGTCTCCCATACCTTTAGAGAGTTGCCTAGAAAATGGTACAGCACTTGGTACAGCTCCTTTTGTCACTGTGAAGAACTGCATCTCATGAAATTCTTCTTTCTGTGCAGCACTGAAAGTTACAACAGCCTTTGGTTAAGCCATGACTGTCTTAAAACACTGGGAGTGCCAAAATCAATGTAATTTACATAGAACCACATCCAGACTTCTTGCAGGAATGAACTAAATCTAATGCATATTATAACTGTTATAAAACCTGATAGATTATTGGATTGCAATTCATAAACTTTGCTAATTCACAAATGGAGAAGTCCTCTATTTGGCAGTCATATATTTTGCTTTTCTCTGATGCACCATTGTCTACATGTATTTTTTGAATTTATATAACCTGAAGAAGAAGAACAGATGGGATTTATACCCCACCTTTCACTACCCAAAGGAGTCCCAGAGTGGCTTACGATCCCTTTCCCTTCCCCTCCTCACAACAGACACCCTGTGAGGTAGGTGGGGTTGAGAGAGCTCTCTTGAGAACTACCCTTTAGAGAACAGCTCTGAAAGACCTTATGACTGACCCAAGGTCAAACCAGCAGTTGCATATGAAGGAGTGAGCAATCAAAGCTGGTTCTGCCAGATTAGAGTCCATACTCTTAACCACTACATCAAAGCGGGGTGGTGGTGGTAATTTTAAAAAGAATAGGAGCCTTTTTAGAGTCTGTTCCCATGGCAACCACCCTTGAGATCTCAGAAACAACAGCAGTTATTATAGGTGGAAATAGATTTGTGGTAATTTTATAAGGAGCTCTCTTATACCAGGTGAGACTGTGGAACCCTCTAGCTAAATATTGTCTTCTCTCTGCAATGCCTCAGACATAGGTCTTCCTGAGATTCTAACTGGAAATTTAAAGGTTTGAACCTGGGATCTTAGCTATATGCTCTTCGAATGAACAGTACCAAGAAGTACAGATCTCTGTTCTTAGTTCATTGGAGAGGGAACCAAAGAAATGCTACCCTGAGACGGTTGATGAATTTTCAGTAAAAATCATGACTAGTACATGGCCGTGTATATGCAGCAGGCTTTTCTTTCACTAACGTTCCTTATTAATTCTTTTAGCAGTGGTTGTGCTTCGATACACACCGTAGTTTTCATAATTACTGCAATTACTGAGGATAACCATCTGATATTTTTCCAGACCTTTCTTCACTATGTTAATCAAACGCCATTAACCTTCTTGGGGCATTCTCTGATATTGTTGCTGCTTCTTTTAATAAAATAAAATAAAATGTTTATGTATTATAATTTTATTCAAACTGATATCTGTAGTGGATATGCAAGTATTGTTGAAGAAAAGAAAACTAATAGGCGCTTATCAAGAGGGAACACACGTGGAAAGATTACAGGGCTACGATTTTAGTCTCCAGTCTGTACTCTCAGTTGGATAGCAGGTTCTGGAATGACTTATTGAAATTGTTGGTGATACATGACCTAAAACAAAAAAAGCTTTCATTGGTTAAAAAAACACTATAAAGTATGGAGGACTATCTATGCCATTGGAATCCTGATGTCCTTTAAAAAGGTACTCCTCTGTAATTCCTTAGAAAGTAGGAATTGACGCACTCGGCTGTTATAGCCATGGATTTTTATGCAGAGATGACCTTCTCTATATCCTTTTCTTATAGCCTGTTAATTGATAGTTGACCAGAAGTGTTTGCTTAGTTGACAGTTTGGTTGCCTTTATCTGCAGCCATCTTGGCACTCATCTTGAATCACACAGGGCAGGGGGAACTGAAATTGGTTTCTCCAATTTGTAGACAGGTTATAAAAATGCAGTTTTTAAATCTGACAAATGAAGAGTTTGGGGACTTTGAAGAACTAGATAGGACTGGTGGGGGAAACTGAAATTGGTTTATCCGGTTTGTAGACAGGTTATAAAAATGCAGTGTTTAAAACTGACAAATGAAGAGTTTGGGGACTTTGAAGAACCAGATAGATGTGTCTTAGAGACTAGGGCTATTTGCCTATGCATTGTTTCTGCACCCCTGTAATGATTGCTCAAGCTCTATCTGTGTAAAGAAGATTATTTCAAAGGCACAGTGTCCAAAGGAAACATACCCCGTAAAATCTAACTTGAACCTTCCATTGGTTAAGAAAGATGGAGTAGTTCATACTTGCCTTAAATTTGATGCTCATATATTCAGACTGTCATAGCAAATGTTACAGCTTTGAACAATTAAGTTGAGTGTTTGCTCCTACAGACTATTGAGGCATGTACCTTAAAGGTGTTATCTTCATATGGCCTAAACCGTAAAGGATCCAGGCATTTTGTTCAGGTTAATCCATTGTACTGAGGCTGGGTCAAGAGGGTAACAATAACTGCTGTACAAATAGAATTGTTCCAGCCTAGCATATTTCATACTCCTTGCTTCATTCATCTTTACAAGAGCCCTCTCTATAGGGCTCAATTGGGTTAGGGATAGATTTCAGTATAGAAGAGAGGGCACTAAGTGATAGGCAACTAACTCAAGATACTAAATTGGTTTTTAGCAAACTCATTGTATTCTGGATTGTGCTGTGAGCATTCTGAACTAATTCTGGAACATCCACCACTAGGACCAGTAGTAGGGAGATTCCTGGAGATTTTGGGGCACAGCCTCAGAGGGTGGGTTTTGGGAAGAGGATGGACGTCAGTGGGATATAACGCCATACCCTCCAGAGCAGCCATTTTCTCCAGGAGAACTGATCTCTGCTGTCTGGAGATCAGTTGTAATTCTGGGAGACCTCCAGGCTCCACACGGAGGCTGATATCACTAACGAGTAGGGAGGCATTTCACCTTATCCAGATGTGAACGGAGATTGTCTACCAGAGCCACTAAAGCCATCTCTGTCCTGAATCCAAGACCGAAGCCAGACTGAAATGGGTCAAAGGCAGATGTGTCATCCAACTGTTTCTGTTAACTGTTCAGCCACCGCCAGTTCAAATAATCTTATCCCAAAACAACGTTGTATAAAGGTAAAGGTTTCCCTTGCTTGAAAGCCAGTCGAATCTGACTCTAGGGTGCGGTGTTCATCTCTGTTTCCAAGCCAAAGAGCCAGCACTGTCCAAAGACGTTTCTGTGGTCATGTGGCCAGCATGACTTAAGCGCCGAGGTGCACAGAATGCTGTTACCTTCCCACCAAAGCGGTACTTATTTATCTCCTTGCAATTTCTTGCTTTTGAACTGCTAGGTTGGCAGGAGCCGTGGTCAGAGATGGGAGCTCACTCTGTCATGCGGCACTCGGGTCTCGAACTGCCTCAGCGTCTTAGCTCCTGAGCCACCGTGGCCCCTAACAAGTTGTATACTGGCCTGTTGGCTCATAGTAAAATCCACAAAAAAAGCCACACAATAAAGTTTATGAAGACCAGTGAAATGATAAAGCCCTGTGTCCACCCTTTCAAAGTCTTCAAAACTCTTAAATAAATCACAATGTTCTTAAATGCATTCCAATTTTTTTTTTTTAGCTAAGGTCTTAAAATATCCCAACCTTGCTGAGGATTCTGCCCCATTACCAGTAAATCTGAAATGTCACAGGTGCACTAGAGTTTGCATAATTTTTAGCTTCTCATATCATATCATAGGGTTGCCAACTCTGGATTGGGAAATACCTGGAGATTTGGAGGTGGAGCCTGGGGATGGTCGTGGGAGGGGCCTCAACGGGGTATAATGCCAATATAGACCACCTTCCAAAGCAGCTATTTTCTTCAGGGGAACTGATCTCTGTTGTCTGGCGATCAGCTGTAATTCCAGAAACCACAGCATCCCTTTCCACAAACTGTTAGCCCTTCATCAGGTTCATATTAATTAATAACTGTAAGCACCCTGGAGGTGAGCACTCTTTGCCTTTCAGAAAACAGGAAATCCCTTCCAAGATAATCGATCCAAGAGAATGGCTTGTTTACCTGTTTTCAGTTCTTGCCAGTCATCCTTCCTTTTTATATGCAAATCCAGCCCATGTTAACAAAGGAACCTCTTTGTTTGAAATAAGCCTGGGCTTTAATGGGCCTTTCTTGCAACAGCACTTAGCAAAGTTATGGGTAGCCAAAGTCCCCCCACACACACACCGGCTGCACATTTGTGTTATGAACAAGTTTCAAAATCTGCACGAATAAGGGTGCTTTAACTCCATGTGGGAGCCTCTTACTAGAGGCCCCTTTCTGAACGCAAGTTTGAAGAGAGATTTTTGTTTTGCATAGTTCTTCCAAGGGAGAGACGTTGTTTATTTGTGCCTTTCTAAATGGAAAACTACCCTTTGTCAGCCAAGTGTACAGTAAATAGGAGGTTGTTTTCATTCATTGGCCTCAGGTAAGTAAATTCAGTATTTAGTTACTTGGCTACAAAATTGAGCGTGTGGGTGGCAGCACAGGGGGGCAGGGGAGCCTTAAAAATGAGGTTCACCGAGCAGTCACTTCATCCAGTATTTCGTTCTAAAGACTGGTTTCCTCCTTGCCCTCTATTTCATATTCACAATCTGTTGTGGGTTCTGGCATCAGTTTCACAGGTGCTATTGAAAATACCAAGGCACGGGGGGGGGGGAGCGCTTCCAGCATTCTTTAGAACCAGAACCCTAAAGGGTTCTTAATGAAGTTTGAGTGTTGACAGCAAGCATTTCTCAGTTCTAAAATCAGAAAGCTGATAAGAGATTGCTGTGGGGCGTTATCCCTTTATTAAGATGAAATACTGCTCATCTTCTGTTTTTACCAGGCAAACACTTTCAGTGCATACATTAAAATTTATAATCAAAATTATTGCCAGCTGCGATACGGAGCAGGGCCTGTGGTGCCCTTTAACATTTCCAAAGAAAGGGAAAGTTCCACTTAGGAGGTTATGGCTCTGTTTAGGATGGCACTGCAAGAGTAACATGTTAAGAAATGCGACCCGTCCTTTTTTTGATTGTGTGGACATGCTGCAGGGAATCACAGGTGGCCTGGGATCGCTACAGCATGCGGAAATGTTGTGCCGTGCCCACAGTAAAACAGGCAAGTGAGGTGCGCACACATAAAGGCTCGTTACAGCAGGGAACACCACAAGCATGCACAAGCATATGCATACCTGCGCTTGCTAATTGCTGAGTCTTATGAAGTGGCCTTCATAGAGTTCTTGGAGGAAATATAAGCTGTGCTGCTTCTCCCCGCTGCCAGGTTCTTATGCACAGGGAGGTAGGAGGGATGTACAGTTTCCACAGGAAGAGGCAATCTCTGTTCCCCTCTCTACAGAAAACACCCCCCTCCATAGGGGTTCAGCACATCTTCCCTCATTTCCCCTCCCCTTTGCACAGGAGCGGAAAGCATACAGAGAGCCAGTAATTTTGCCGCTTCATGGAAGCAGCTCTTAGAAAAAAGGGAGGGGTGCGCTAGAGCTGAATCTAGGATTGCCAGGTGTCGTCGTCGTCCCCCAGCCACTGGCAGGGGGTGAGATAGGGTTGCCAGCTCCAGGTTGAGGAACTCTTGGAGATATGGGGGTCGTCCCTCTGGAGGACAGGGACCTCAGGGGGGGACAATGCCATGAGAGAGTCCACCCTCCAAAGTATCCTTTTTCTCTAGAGGAACTGATCCCTGTAGTCTGGAGATGAGCTGTAATTCTGGGGGATCCGCAGGTCCAACCTGGAGGCTAGCACCCTAGCTGAATCCCTTTCGTGTCTTCACCTGTATTCTAAATCTCCTTTCGTAGTTTTGATGGCTTATGTGGTAGTTAAAGGGGGGGGAATGGTTCCATTTTCATTAGCTCCTACTGTTCTGTTCCGTGTGTTATGAGAGGAAAGGGATTAGAACTTGCTTGTGGCTCAAGTAGTTAAGACGCTGAACTGCAGGCTGTGGAAGGTCAGTAGTTCAGCAGTTCGAGACCCGAGAGTGCCGCATGACAGAGTGAGCTCCCATCTCTGGCCCCAGCTCCTGCCAACCTAGCAGTTCGAAAGCAAGAAATTGCAAGTAGATAAATAGGTACCACTTTGGTGGTAAGGTAACAGCGTTCTGTGCGCCTTGGTATTTAGTCATGCCGGCCACATGACCACGGAAACGTCTTCGGACAGCGCTGGCTCTTCGGCTTTGAAACGGAGATGAGCACCGCAACCCTAGAGTCGGATTCGACTGACTTTCGAGCAAGGGAACCTTTACCTTTACCTATGCCCATACACCAGTGATTTGGAGAGCCGCATCTTGTTCAGTTTTCATTCTGTTCCAGTGTGGAGCAGTGAGGAACCATCTCAGGGAAGAAGGTGAGGGAGAGATAAAAGAGGTGGGGATGGACAGAGAATTAACTAATATAGCTATTTTTTTAATAAAAACCACTTCTGCCTTTCTATGTGTGTACTTGAAGCGATGTGTAAGAAAAAGGGGGGGAGAACCAAATATATAAAGGTATAATATCTAATACACATATATAATAAAAACACAATATATATAATAAAAATACAAGAGCAACATTTGAAGGGGAACCCATAATCATATGAAAACCCATACAGAAAGAGACAGTTCCATAATCCCACATAGGTAAAGGTAAAGGTTCCCTTGCTCAAAAGCCAGTTGAATCCGACTCTAGGGTTGCGGTGCTCGTCTTCCGTTTCAAAGCCGAACAGCCAAGCGCTGTCTAAAGATGTTTCCATGGTCATGTGGCCGGCATGACTAAACACCAAGGCGCACGGAACATTGTTACCTTCCCACTGAAGTTTTACCTATGTATTTATCTACTTGCAATTTCTTGCTTTTGAACTGCTAGGTTGGCAGGAGCTGGAACCAGAGACGGGAGCTCACCCCGTCATGTGGCACTCTCGGGTCTCGAACTGCTGAACCACTGACCTTCCACAGCCTGCAGTTCAGCGTCTTAACCACTTGAGTCACCGCAGCTCCATATAATCCCACATATAAGCATCTAAAATGTTCCATCTAATAAGGCAATTTTTAGCTGCTTCCTGAAAATATGTTTGTGGGGGGGTCATCTGATGGCCCGTTTTTGGAGAAGGAGAGGGGCAGTATCAAAAAAAGAAAACTTGCTCTCCTGAGCAATGCTCCCTCTAAGCTGTGGAGTCTTGTGAGCAAAAATTCTACATTGTGAGCTACAGGCGTTAAAGATGCGATTGAGCGATTTGGCCGCTGTGTAAATTAGTTTGCTCTGGAGCCATCCTTACTGAGCTCAGACAAAAATGTGTGAGCTGGAGGCTAAAAACTGTGAGCTAGCTCACACTAACTCAGGAGTCCTGAGTATCATGAGTTGATCCTACAACATATGAAAAAAAGTGCTCAGAGGAAAGTCCTCCCTCCCCAGCCACAGCTGCCCAAGAAGAACATGGGCAGATTTACATTCAATACGACCAATGTCACTGGGTTTCCCTTTAGGCCGCTCTCGAAAGTCCAAACCTAGGTGCACCCCCCACCCACCCAAGGACATCACAAGTCCTAAGCTCTCCCAAATGGGCATAGTTAGATTTGGGTCCACTAGCACGTTAGAGTCAAACAAGCGTTTCAGGTTGTAAGCTTTGGACAGTCACAGCTCCCTTCTTCATCAGACGCAGTGGAGTAGAAATGGAGGTCTGAGTCCTTTTATTCCCAGCCTGGGAGGGGTGTTAGAAAGAACGCTGCAAAGGATGCAGAGGGACGATCCGCATCGCAATCAGCTTGATTAGAGGTCTAACAGGATTTTTATCTCTCTACGGATGCTGATTTTATGCCCCAAGCATTTCCCCTCTGCTCTAATCAGGCTAATTGTCATATGCACTGTGCCACTGCACCCTTTACAAGCATCCTTTAAACTAAAGCATCCCTCCCTCCTCCTGACTAGGATAAAAAAAGGACTCAAGTTTCCATTTCTACTACGCTGTGTCTGACGAAGACCCACACGGCTATCCTCTAAAGCAAACCACATGGACACAATTGGCCAACAAGTCCCAGTGTTAGCTATGGATTCCGACACATGCCAGTAGCCAGTGTTCCCTCTAAGCTGAGTGAGTGTGAGCTAGCTCACCGTTTTTTAGCCTCCAGCTCACACATTTTCGTCTTCGTTCAGGAAGGAGGGCTCCAGAGCAAACTAATTGAGCAGCAGCCCAATTGCTTGCTCACAACTTTCACGCCAGTAGCTCACAAAGTAGAATTTTTGCTCATAAGGCTGCACAGCTTCGAGGGAGCATTGCCAGTAGCCTGTGCATTTCAAGGGGAGGGATAAATCCCCTACAGGCCAAACCCTCCCCCTCCCCCCAAAAAACCCTTAAAAAACCCTATAACTCAACTCAACAAAACTCTACAGGAGACTTTTCTTCCCTCCATCTGGAGGTTCCATCTGACTGAAAGACTGATGTTCTCTCTCTTTTATTGCCTCATGGAATGAGAATGTTTGCTGAGGTTAATGGTTAACAGAACCAGACCTAGTCACACCAACTGCCAGTATCCCCACCGGTCAGCTCGGGGAAGGGGAGGGGTTTTGCCTCTTTATTGCCTTGGCTTGGCTGTTGGTTTCTCTTGTTGGCCTTGAGCAGAGGAGGCTTTTCTGATTTGGGTTCTGATTGAAGGAGGCGTAGAAGAACCTCTCATCCTTCTTACCTGAAGATAGGTGGAAAGATCAGCTGGGGGAGGGGGTCTGCTTGCCCCCCCCACCGGAGCTCAGAACTGGAGGCTCAGTTGCGCCCCCACCCCCCATCTGGCAGCCATTCCCGGCCTCTTCCCACACTGATAAGCTTCCTTCTCACTTGGCCCCGGCTAAGACACTAAAGACGAAATTCCAGCAAGACCCTCCCGGCAGCGTGCTTCACTTTCTCTGGCCAAATCCATCCTGTCCCCCAGTGCCTGCATGCTTTAACCTACGAGGGTTGGTATCAAATTACAGGCTGGGGGGAGGGGGGAGAGAGAGAGAGAGGGGAAAAAAGACGCCCAGGCTGTGCCCTTATTTACATACAAATAACTCCAGCGCTTGCTTGTCTGTATGTCACCAAGTCGCGTTGTGTTAGCAGCTTGCCGGAGAAGTTTTGAAACCCAGTCGGAGGGCGCTTGGAAAGGACGTGTAGAGTGTTTTGTTTTTTTAAAGGGAGATTTTTTTAAAAAAAAGAAAACCCAAACCTTCCCGCAACAGCTGTCATTCCTTATTATTTTTAAACTTTTGTTTCACGTTTGGAAGGGAAGCTTCTTTTGGGGTTCAGAGGACAAAGAGGCACATTTTTTTTGCAACCTACGTGCGCGCTGGAAGAGATCAAGATGTTAAGAAGAGCGCGGCTGGAGTGTGGAAAGTGAATATGAAACCGCAGAGATTAGGTTCTTCTGCCGGGTTGGAGATTAACTGTAAAGCGCTTCTTAAGAAGCAATAGGACTAATAGGAATTCTTGGACACATCAAGAGGCGGGGGAAAAAAAGGGAACCCTATTAGAGACCAGGCGGGTGAAAATGGCTTTCCAGAACAGTAAGACTTTTCTACCTTTAGCATTTACTGTGATTTTTTAAAGAAAAAACAACCCTGATTTTGGTGTACCCTTGTGCAAAGATCTCGACAGACTTGTAGAATGGTTACTTAAAATAATCACCGTCGCCGGGTTGCAGGAAGAAAGTTGATCTGTTATTTTGTCAGTTGCAAGGAAGGGACTAGCTAAAGGGGGTATTTTTAGAACTGATTGGTAGTTTAAAAGAGCGGCCTCCCCCCCCCGCCCCCGGCAAATGAATGTTAGTCTTAAACTGAGTTGAACCGGTAGCAGTGGGGGCAAAAACTGCAGTCACTCTGGGAACGCTTGCTGAGAGTCCAAATATTTGTGTAAGGGGAAAAAAACGCATGAAAATGAACCACCGTACTCCAAATTAAACAGGAGGGCAGGGAGGGAGCCCTCAAACCGCCAGGGCCTATTTTAGAATACCCCTGTCGCTGTTGGAATGTCACTTTGCTGATGACATAATAGGGTGTAGTTTAAATGGCTGAAAGAAAGTTGTTGTGTTTAACTCTGCCATTGCTGGACGGTTTTAGGCCGGTATTTAAAAGGGCTCATTTTTGTTCCCAGCAGTTTTATGGATTTGAGAAACGCTGTCTTTGAAAAACGGGCCTCTAGTTGAGTTGATAACTCGGTGCTAGGTCGCACAGCTCCTTCACAGGTGATGTCTTTCTTATACGGGCTTAGGGAGATAAGTATAAGGCCACTGGCGTATGTTCAGGTGGTAGAATACCAGACATATGGGGCAATCAGCATACAAATACGTTGTTTTGTGATTGTCGTTTGCAACATGCCGGTATGCAGATACAGAGAAAATGGTATGAGTGAAATAGCCCTAGCCCACAGTTATAATTAGGTTGAGTACTCTGGTACCAATTTTCAGGTCTTATATTTTTCATTTTTGAGACAATTCCTTTGAGTGATTCCTGTGCCTCTGAACCCGTATCTACGTCTGGACTTGGAATTCAGAATTCAGAAGTACTGTAATGGATTCAGATGTAACTCATTAGCTACTGTAACTTCCTCCACGGGAGCAAGGCTCTTCACTTAGTGGATGTAGGATCCAGCCCACTGTACTTATGCTAAGCAGGTGCAGGAGACACAAAAGCAGTCTTGCCACGTCAGACCTGTAGTCCACCCTGTCCCATATAGTAGGCAATCTGATATTTCTGCAAGGTCTGCAACCAGTGCATGAAGGCCAAAGCTTCCTCTTGCTGGCCACGAGGACTGATATTCAAAGAATTACTGCCGTTGGTCTTCGTGGCTAATAGCCATCGATGGACCACTTCTGCACGAATCCCCTTTTAAAGTCGTCTAAGTTAGAGGCCATCATGTGGCAGTGAATCCCCATAAGTTAATTGCTTGACCTTTGACAGGTAGCGTCGAAACTGTTTGATCCTGACCTCCAGATTTTACCTCCTGAGCCCCCAAACCTATCAGCAGCCCTTCAGCAAGCAAACCACACAGGATCCTTGGACCCAGCTGAACCATGCATCCTACTGTAATATGCATAAGGATCTATGGATTGCATTGCTACTCCAACATTGACATTGGAAGATGACTCAAACAGAACCCTTAAAAGTTTCACATTAAGGTGGATCTCCACGGCTTTGTTATTTAGCAAAGCATGTCCTAAATACCTGGACCTCCACTGCCTCCTGGATTTCTCCTACCCTTTCTCTGTTAGTCATATAATGTTAAACAGATTTTCTCATAAAATCACACACACACACACACACATACACAACCACTTGAGTTGAATATTGTGGATTTATTACTTCCAAATCTTAATTGAAAGTTCTGCTGGCCAGCCTGAAATCCTTTATGCTTTTGATGAATCCACTTTAAAGTTAGGCATATTAGAACAAACATGATGTGGTCTCATGATAGCTACCTTTTCAAAGCTGTCCTTTTGTGCCAAATCATTTGGATTCTTGCAATATTGTAAGCTATGTGTAACAAACTTGTCTGTATTCTCTCAGTATTTGAATTCTTTCATATCTTTCCTGGTAGGAAAATATTAATGGTTAAGTATGGCTGCACAGACATAATATGGCTCTTCTCTTAAATGTGATTAGACATGAGAGTGGTGGGAGGAAACACGAATTCTCACTACTCTCTGTCCACTTGCCTTAACCAAGTTGTAAAGCTGGTTTCAAACCCCTGGTTAACAGTAAACCTTGGTTATGGGTAGGGACTAAAGGAGGAAGTATGTCATTCCACAGCTGTCCTAAAACCATGGTTGTGTTAATCTGCACTAGTTCTTGCTGTTTACACATCTTTTAAGACTACAGAACCCAAGATGCAGGGCTGCAGTAAGGAAAAAAGCTATATACTTCTAGGATCCATTGAAATTCTTCTTTCTTTTTGTCTAATTGATTGTACGTCTTCTTGGTTAGTGTATGCTTCTCTGCTAATGTTCTGGTCAACACTGCACACTTTTGACAACAAATTGTAGTGAAGAATAGCTAGTTTATAGTAGCAGATGAAGCTTTCTTTGTCAAAATCCATCCACACCAACTCAAACGAAGTTTTCTGGACCCAAATCTGTACCATTACAGGTTTATTTCTCTGAGACTGTACAATAATGAAGCAATCACAGCTCATTCTCCTATAATAAGGCAAGATATTTTAACTAGACTTAAGAGGATGAACTCTGCTGTTCTGGAGGTAAGGATTTTGTGAGAAAAAAAGTGTTCTTCCCACCACAAAAATATCAGGTTGGCAACTGGAAGTCCTGGGGACATTTCCAGCCTTCCAAAGGGAATAACCTGCCCTCTTTTTTTCCTAGCTGCCAGTTTGGAGGTGGAAGAGCAATCTAGAGGGTGAGGTGACCATTGCGATAGGATGAGCGAGCGGGTTCCTTTGGGGAGGATGGCACATTGGCCCAACCCACTCCTCACAGTAGCCAGCCAACAAAACCACTTGCTGACCAGGATCTCGGCTGTATCAGACGCTGATGAACACCTCTTAATTCATAATCCTTTCACCTGAGATTGCTAGAAAGATCAGGCTAGTGTCACACCTGCTAGAAACCTGCCAGACTATTGGATTTGCAGGGATAATCTTTACGCTTAATTATAGATTAATGCCTTTGGGGGTTTCTTATGTCATTTAGATAACAGGTAATGGGACAGTTTAATACCAGGGTAGGCAAAAGCCTCAAGGAATGCAGCAAGTTTACTTTCTAGCAGCCAGGCCCAATGAATGGCCAAGATGGATTAGCTAAGCAAAGCCTTCCCACTCTGTGCCTGGCTTCTGATTTCAGCCTGCTTTTGTGCTGGCAGGTGAAGATGCAATAACTGGAGATACGGACAAGTACTTGGGACCGCAGGATCTCAAAGAGCTGGGCGATGATTCTCTGCCTGCAGAAGGATACATGGGCTTCAGTCTAGGCGCCCGGTCTGCCAGGTATATTCAGCACATTGTTCAAATGTTCATTTCACACCAAACATTGGTGCATTGTTTTCCTTAACGTATTACGTTACCTGTTTGTATTTTTTTTTTCAAAAGCGAAATGGTATTCCAAAATTTGTCTGCCTGATTACTTCCCACGTTTCAAATATGCATCCATTTTTTTGTGCTCTCCCCTCCCCCAGTCCTTGGTGGCTTTGTTATGGCAAGAGCTCAGAGCAAATTAATTCTTCATTTTTTTCCCCCCTTGGTGTCTGCTTATGCTCCAGATATGTCAAAGTGTTCCTTTCAAAACAGCTGGAAGCCCTTGTCTCTTGGCCAGACCGTTTAGGCTACAATGACCATTTAGCAGGAGGGGGTAGGGAAGGGAGTCTGTTCAATTATTTGATTGTAATACTTCTCGACGCTAATTATTTTTTTCCAAGAGTGAAAATGACATAAGCTTATGCCAGGGGGGAAAAAAAACCTGAAGGGTGCTGCTTTGGCTAGACTACTTCTTTTCGTTTCCCCAAAATGTGCAGGTGGAGAATAATTTGTTAAAGCCTAAATCTGTTTGCAAATTGTGTTGCTACTTAAATCCCTCATAGTGTTTTGTTTCCAAAGGAACAAGCAGTTTTCTTACAGGGGGAAAGAAAATAGGTCAAAGATTATACATGACTGACGCCAGCCTTTCCACTTCGCGCCATGCAAACATTTATAGGACTGGAAATTTCAGCTACGGATTTCCCACATTGTCTAGCATCTGAAACAAACGAGGCTCTACAAATAATTCAGAGGCTATTTCCACAGTTGTGGATTTAGTAGGCTGTTTACGGACAGTTGAATTATTTTAAAGCTAATAATTAAACCTCACAAGCCTGAGCCCTGAGGACTTTTTCCTATAGTTTAATGATCTGTTGTAAAAAGCTTTTTCATTGTCTAAGAGGGAGCGGCACCTCCCACAAGGTAAAAACTTGGGTGTTGGTATCTTTTCAGTCCTGTTTGTCATGCGTGCCACTGGGACTAAAACAGGCACCCTGTCTTTCCACTGTATCTTCTTTGTTCTCGTATAAATCTTTCGGACATTTAACGAACTTTCTTTTTAATTATGCATTAACAAGGCATCCTGGAAATAACCACGCTAGATGAGCAAGACTATTTTTGATTGTTTTCAAGCTGTCTTTTTTTACTTGCCCAAGTAGCTTAGAACCCTGCTTTCTATTTCTATTTATTATATATTTGTTTGTGGACTATCAATGCCATCCTATGCTGAGTTACACCCTTCTAAATCCATTGATGCCAGTGGGCTTAGAAGGACATGTCTCTGTTTAGGATTTCACTATTACTCAGCGGTCTCTGTATTGTCACTGTAGTAATGATTTGACAAAGAGGACCTACTGAGCAGTATTTAGTGGATCAGGGAAGGCCCATGTACCTTCAGACCCACAGAAAATAGCATTATGAACACTGCTTTCTCTACAGTCGACCTGAAATCATTTGCCAGTATTTTATTCCTTGATATAGCCTTAGAATTCATGCAGTTTAAGAATACCATTATTCATTGCTATGTGCTCACGCTTACATCTGCAGTTTCTTACATGTATGTTACACTCAGAGAAAACAGCACAAGTTCACAAACACACATTACAGGCTTCATATTGACTCCACTGGGAGTTTCATGCATGAAAGTGTGTTTAGGATTGTCTCTTTACGTGTCTTTTGTGAAACACAGTGGTTTTTGCACTATCTGCCTTTCCCCCTCAGCTTATCTGCAGAGAGCCAACCCTATTGTTCTGCAGACCATTCTGGATTGTATCCTAAAGCACTGGCTTTATCCTGTCTCAAACAGCACTGGCTAGGGCCATTTGGGCCAACCTGTCTCACATGGGTTGAGACTGTGCCCTCGAAGACCCCAAACACTCCAACTCCAGTATGTGTGACAGTGGAAGAGAGTAGCACCTAACACTTCCCCATCCCCCACCAAGCCCTCTATCAGGCTGTATATGCCTAGTGTTGGGTGGCTTTCACACATGGAGGAACTTGGTTCTGCAATACCCACCCACTGCTCTGCAACCTCCCTGCCTGATCTCCTTGAGGTGATCTCAGACCTGGTGTTGAGATCTCCAAGGCTGGCTGTCCTTGAGGTCTTCAGCATCCATGCTGGGACCTCCTTAACAGGTATTTTATTTATTTATTTATTTATTTATTAGATTTTTACCCCGCCCTCCCAGCAAGGGTATGGCAGTCATGGGCTGTCTCACAATACCCATAAATGCTGGGGAGGCAGAAACTGTTTGGATCTCACTTCCTGTTTCAGAACCAGAAGTGACGTTGTGATGCTCTAGCAGTTTTCAAGATCTATAGTAAAAAATATAGAGATTGAAAATTCTGTAGTGTTGTGATCTCACTCCCTGTTCTGAAACAGGAAATGAAACCAAGACGCTCTAGGAATTTCCAAATTGCTGTTTTACGATTCAGATTTGAAAATTCCTAGGACATCATGAAGTCACCTCCTGTTTTGAAATAGGAAGTTACTTCCCGGCACTGTCTCTCCCTCCCCCTCCCCGTTTCCCCCACTGCTCTACTGAGCGAGGGTGGAGATGAGGCACATTGCCAGGAGATCTCCTGTCAGCACTATATAAGTAGCAACTCTAGTCTCCGTACATTTGGTCACCCTCCCATGTGACAGTTCACACCCACACTGGATCTGATTCTGTGTTCTGTAGATAGTGCAGTGGTAGATACTTAAGTTAAATCTGCTGTGCAGCAACCATCACCTTGTGAGGTTTATGTTCACTCTTACTTGTAACATCTGTTACGAGTGGTAAAAACCACTGGTGGTCTGAAAACCACTGTGTGTAGCCAGAAGTGCAGATTGATTATCACCTGGCTGATTTTGAGTGTAACATTAAAGCAATAACATTAAATGTCTACGTCATCCAGCCATGGCATTATGCTTTTTTTCAGCGTCTGATTCTTTGCTTTCTATCTTTCCTTGTTTCTTTCCACCTGTACATTTCTTAAAAAAATAGTCCTAAGGTCAGGTAAGAAAGCATGGGACCCTTGTGACATTTGTCCACTTTTACCATTTCTCATTTGTTTCTTCATTTTTTTTTAAATTTCCTCAGCATTGTGCGGTGATGTGCAGTTTTCTGTTATGCTCCATGTTAGATTATAATATTTTGGTTACTGCATCATAATGTACGATCTGATTTCTTTAAGTTTTTCGTAGGGAAGGGTGGTTTTAATAATAACCCAGGGGCCAACTCTACTTTATGTCCAAGTCAGTGGGACCTCCAGCCATCAAGAGAAACCATCTAAGTGGGATATATTTTGAAATGGAATCCTGTAAAAAAATTATTCAGAAGTTCAAAGTGCATGCTATAAACTGTTGGAGCTTTGTATTTTTTTAAAAAAAGCTAGTTCAAAAGCAATTTTTGTTTTGCTGGATGCAGCTATTTTCGTTTGACGTATTCTTTCTTTTCAGTCATCAGCAGCAAGCATGTCTGTATGTGTAGCATGTGTTCTAACTCGATGTAGCTTCCAGGGTTTAATGTATAATGCACAGAGACCCAGCATTTCCCTTGGTCTCAGCATATTCAGCTTACTCTAAATTTCCATTAAATGGCAACAATAGTAATCACAACACTAACAATACGTATTTATCTAAACACATTTGAAGCTCTTAGAATGTTCCACATGTATTTTTCTTGGGTATCTTTTCAGTAGCCCTATGTGATAGGCCAGTAGTGTTATTCCCCTATTTCAGTTGGTCTGGCTAAAAAAAATAGTCTTGTGCCTAAGGCCATCCTAGTGAGTTCATGGCTGAGGATGATGATTTATGCTAAATCTAGTGCAGGGTCTTCAGCGCATTGGGTCAGAACTCTCCCACGGTTTGCAGAACTCCACCTGGTTCAACTCAACAGGGCCACCATTTTGTATTGTTTTTGGAGGGACCAGTTGTTAGTGTACATGTGTAGAGAACAAGAGAGACCCGCCCCCCAACCTCAGTTCACATGAGTGCTGAGAGAGGCAGTAGGATGGCAAGGCGAGATCTCACAGTGGTGGAAAGGATTCCTTTTTAGCCCAGACAGGACTCCTCCTCTTCATGTCACGTGACTCTGCTGTCATGTTACATTCTGTCATGTGCTCACACTCCGTCCCGCACTACCACCAGGGGTGTTAAAAATGGGCCCAGGGTCAAGAAAGGTTGAAGACCACTGATTTGGTGCGTTTTGTCTGCAAAGCGCAAAAGACTTGCTGTAGAGTTCCTGTTCACAGTGAGACAAGAGAATGAAGTAGCTTTACGAGAACGTAAAAATCCTAGTTGCATTTTCTTCCCCCACACAAAGCAGAATAAAACAGAAGTGCCCGTTTAAATAGGTTTTGTAGAGAGGTCCTGGCATGCATCCTAAACACACTTATGCTAGAGTAACTCCCGTAGACACCCATTGTTCCCTTTTTTGAGCACACATGCTTTAACTCACTCTCCATGTAGCTGAACATATGTTTGCAAACACATCACTGAAAGCCAACAGTATAGGACACTGATTTAGATAACTGTATCACCCATGGGACAAAGCAAAATCCTAAAGAAATTATGTGAATTATGACTTTTTAAAGGAATTTTTAAAATTTCGTACAAACATTTAAATATGTCGCACCACTTTTTTTATTTTTTGCCAGTTCCCTGGAAGTTGCATGCATTAATTTTTCTTTTCTCCATCTCATTATCACATTCACATTGTGTGGTAAATTGTAAATACAATCAGCCTCCGCTCCTTTAGTTCGGCTGGGTCCTACACTCTGAACAGAAGCTCCTTCGCTCGGGACAGCATGATGATCGAAGAGCTGCTGGTGCCATCAAAAGATCAGGTGAGTTCCTTCTACTTCTATGGCTTATGTACGTAAACAATGGGGGGGGGATCTGTCAGCCCCACTGCCTGTGCTATGTCTGCTCCCCGCGCCCCTTCAGAGCCCTCTTTCCTACCATGGCTGGTAGCCCATCCATTTGTTGAGCTCCAACGTCAATCCCCATTCTGGCAGTTTTGTCTTTATCAGCCTTCCTGTTTTGTCAGAGGCAAAGTTTTTGTTGTAGGTTAATGTTTCAGTCAATTAACCATAATGATTAAGTCACGGATTAGAGCTTTGGAACTCTGTCCTCAGGGAGATGTGTCTGTCCCCTTCTGTTGCCATCTTCTGCTAGCGGGTGAAGACTCTTCCCCCCCCTCCGGCACTCCCAGTGATCACTCCTTCCTGGCCAATGTTTTAATGGTTGTTTTTATGCCTTTGTATATATTTTAACTCTGGTTTTAATTTGTCTGAATGATGTGTGTTTGGGGGAGGTTGGTTTTTATGGTTTTGAAATGTGATCTTATCATGTAGGTTTTAAATCATTAGCCGCCTTGGTGGCCCTAGTGAGGGCAGACAGGCGGGATATAAATTCTGTAAATAAATTATATTGCTGTCTTTTCCGCTGGAGTTAACCATTGTTCAGGGGGCAGTAATAAAGACAAAAGAATGAATGTGAGGCATTAAAGCTTTTTTTGGTGAATTGATCCATGTACCTGTGATATTTCAGATAGTGCTGCATTTCGCTGGTGGAGGTGTGATTCCTTTTTGACTTTCAGGCTTTGAATAGGTTGTATTACAGTTAGGTGATTCATTAGAGATGTGCTGAACTCTGGAGCTAAATTAAGGCAGGTTCTGTTTGCTTTTGGAGTTTGGGCACCTTGCTGCTTCAGCTGAAAGATGCAAGGCAAAGCCATGGTGGTTTGCAGGGACTTCCAGCCAGGCCAATAAGACTAGATATAGGCACTACCATGGGGAGTGTTTAGTTAAACAATGACAGGCTTACTTGCTTTTGCTGTGCCGGTGTTAAAGGTGTGGAAGGACCTCCTTCTCATATGGAAAAGAGCATACAGAAAGGACAGTGTACTTCTCATTAAATAAGTTTGTTCAGACTGGATAACAGCATGGCCATGCAGTTTCTGGGTCTTTCTTACGATATCATGGGATCGTTTTTGCACACAGTATATTTAACCTGATTTGGGCAGGGGCATATCCTATAGTTGCAGCTTCACAACGTATGTAAAGTGCTTTGCCAGGAAATCATTTACCAGGAAATCATTCTCTCTGCAATTTACCTAGAAGGGTGCTTGTGACCGAGTGTCCCTTTTACAATAGATCTCTTGGTGCGCTTTGCCTGGTACTAGAGACGGATATTTTAAGAAGCTTTAAAGTTTCAAGTGACCATCTGTTGTTGTTCAAGAAGGATTTTAGCTTTCTTTTGAATTAAATGTCAAAACAGCATTGTGCTCCGATGACTCTTCAGCCTAACTTTGGAAGCCACCGTTTCTCTGTGACCAACAAACAGGAGCCGAAAGCTATCCTTATTGTTTCCCCCCCATTGTTGGATAAGGCTGACTGCTTCGCTCTTATGCTCTGGATGAGGTCATATCTTAATTTTTCCCTGGAGGAAGATCATGGGTGTTTGAAGAGTTGGGAATGGGGGCCCTAACGAAAAATGTAGTACATGCAAACACTTGTATTAAAGTCTCAGCAACATTTTTTTTTAAAGAGAAAAGCCATCAGATTGAGAGTAGGGAATCGCCAGGTGGGGGAAGGCAGGCTTAACCTACTGGTTCTTCACTGCAAGTCTTCCCTTCCCCCAAGCTGCTTTTCCCTTGCAGGGTTTTAGAGGCATGTTTATCCTTCCAAATATGCCTTTTGTGCACTGGGGTCTGGCTTGGAGGCATACTGGCATAGAGAAACAGCAGGCCTTAAAAGAGTTAATACACATTCTTGTTTTTTCAGAAAATGGCTGTTGGTGTTTTCTTACACACATCTGTATGTCCCCTTTAGGCTGCGGTCAGACTGGAGCCTTGGCACAATATGGTGGCGCCTCTGCTCGCGACGGTTTAAAAAGTTGCGGGAAGTTTTGATCAGAAAAAAAGGGGGGCAGAAACGGAAGGGACGCTTCAGACTTCCCAAACAGCTTGACTTTGCAAGAGGGGAATTCAGACATCCATCCACACGGGATGAATGTGTGGGGGACTGAAAGCACCACGTGCTATGTGGTGGCTATTTACTCCGTTTCTAACTCATTGTACGATGGAATGCGTATGACTGTGGAATGGCTGACAGATGTAGATGTGTGACGGAGCCCCATTTAATCCGTTTGGGAAGTGCAACTATGTTGGACCAAAACACCGGTCTGAGCGCAGCCTCTGTTAGGTCTTCAGCTTCAGAATTCTGGTGGCTTCTGCCATCATCTGAATGTGTGGTGCAACTACTTTCAGTCTCCTTCACGCTACAATCTCCAGAAATCCTGAATAAGCAAAGTCTTAGCTGAAGTTACAGATAGATTGGGGAAAGTAGCATACTTTGTACAGCCAACCCTCTGTGCTTCTAGGCAGACAAGTAATATATGTGTTGACATGTCAAATTTTGGAAACTCCCCCCAAAATATTTATATCCAACACTTAAAGAGCCAGTTTGGTGTAGTGGTTAAGTGTGCGGACTCTAATCTGAGAGAACCAGGTTTGATACCCCACTCCTCCACTTGCACCTGCTGATGTGACCTTGGGTCAATCACAAGCTCCGGCACAGCTGTTCTTGAAAAGCGCAGTCTCTGTCAGAGTTCTCTCAGCCCCACCTACCTCACAGGGTGTCTGTTGTGGGGAGGGGAAGGGAAAGGAGTTTATAAGCCACTCTGAGACTCCAAGTGAAGGGCGGGGTATAAATCCAATCTCTTCTTCTTCTTAAACGATTGCTAGCAATAGGATGACTTTTTAAAAAGCTCATCCCTAACTCCACTGAGATAAACCCCATGGTTTTCAGATTAACGGATCAGGCTAGCCTGTAACTGGAATTCTTCTACTTTACAAACTTTAACAAGCAGCTTTTGCCTTTCCACAGTTTTATGAAAAATTTCTTTAACCACCTATGGCTGGCAATGTTGCCACAAGTCTTTTTTCAGAACACGGGTTACCTTCTTTTTGTTATTTCCATGAAATAATTGACCAGATAACATAGAAATGTTTTCCATGCTCTTTTATCAAGACATTATACTGGTTATGCCACTGGGAGATGGTTGAGAATTTTTACAGGAGTGTTTTATTTGCATACGGGTGGCAATCAAGACGGTGCTTTTATTCATGAGAGAGATTTTGTTTGTTTGGACACAAGGTGACAGGAATTCTCAAACTCCTTTAAAGCCAACCAAGACAAAAATCTGGAGTTCCCTGACTGCTAGAGAAGGCCACAGCTCGTTTGGGTTTGTTTCCCCCCTTTACGAAACATGTATGTGAGTGTGAGGAATGTGAGGGCATATTGACACCTGTATGAGAGTTGTGGGGAATAAATGAATGTGAGGATCAGGAGAGACGTCTGGGGAGAGTGGGATGCTGCTACAGGCTTATGAGGCATTGACCCATTTGTGAAATTCTCTCTGTTCACCTGCCTTCTTTCTTCATTCTTCTGCGACTTTCTTACTTTATAAAACTAATGTTGGTGGCTGTGTGGCTTATAAATCTTTTTTCCCTTCTGCTCTCAGCCTGTTCAAGACTTTCCTTCTGATGTACGCACTGTATTACCTCTTCCTATTTTCAAACATTACCTGATCGTCTGCTTAAAAAAATTCTCTCTCTGACTTATGGCTTCCAGCTTTCCCTTTCCTCTTGCTTCTCTCTCCTCCCTTATTGTCACCCTGTATTAAATCATAAGGCCGTGGGAGAGGTTTGCTCTGTGTTTACCTTGTGGTTAGCTGGTGAAATGGTGGCCTTCACACACCCAGTCAGACGCTGGAAATCTCTTCGGAAGTCCCTTCGATCAGATTCTGTTTGAGGTCAACTGTCTGAACATTCCAGAATGTTCCTTTTGGTTTAAAAGTCAAGACAGTGATGTGTTTATATGATTACAACAAAGGTGTCTTTACAGAACAGTGTTTTCTGCAAGGGAGGATTATGAAAGAATCCCTCATTCTTTAATGAAAGGGTTTTGAGAAGCGGGCACTCATTAAAAGTTTAAATGTAGCATTCTTGTTCAGTGACCTGGATAGCAATATTTTGGTATTCCTGCCACGCTTAGCAAGTTTGTATGCCCACAGTGGCATTCAGTATGCTTGAATTACAATTCCTGACTTCTCTGGTTTTTTGGCAGGAATGGCAAACTTTAATTGTAACGCTCCCACTCTTGTAAAAAAGCATTGAGGTCCGATGGATCCCAATTAAAGCATAGGGTTTTGTTTTTAAAAAGAGATAGGTGTATTTGAGAATGACTCCAGTTTAATGTAAAATATGAAATTCTATGAAGGGCTTTTTAAAAAAAAATAGCAATTCAGTGACAGAAGGATAGTATGTTGGGTCTGTAATGACTTATGCGCTTTTACCTCCCACGCAAAACTTCCTGGGGGTATGAATGAAAACAGTACTGGGTTTGAGCCTGTGCATTCCTTTAGTGGAAGGAGCCATCTCCTGTCACAAGAGGTTCTTCCACCAGCAGAACAATGTCTTGCATCAGGAGGATTTTATTTATTCACCTGAATAAATAAAGAAATAAATAAACTTGTTCTCCTGTGCTCTGTGCAGTCGCAAAGAAGCTTATGGTGTTAAAAACAGGGTCACACACAAAAAACCAAATACCACAGCTATTAACAAATGAATCTGCCGTTAACGGACCAATCGGCACTGTCGGGAGGGGGACAGAGCATGGTTGTAACAGCTCCTGTGCTTGGTGGAAACACTTTCCCCTTGGGCAGTTCCTCCTTCTGGAAGGGTCCTCAGTAGGGTTGCCAGCCTCCTGGAGGGGCCTGGAGATCTCTTGGCATTCCAGTTGATCTTCAGATGACCGAGATCAGTTTCCCTGTAGAAAATGGCCACTTTGGAAGGTGGACTCTGTGGCATTATAGCCCACTGAAGTCCCTTTCCTCTGCAAACTCTGCCTTCCCCAGGCTCCACCCCCATATCTCCAAGAATTTCCAAATCGCTCTAGCAAGATAGATATGTGGGATCTGGCCCCTTGAATATGCTGCACCTTCTCTTCTTGATTGCTAAAACAGATACTGATCTGTTTATTCAGAATTTTCACCATGTGGGACCATTTAGCTTCAGTAATAGCACCTTAAAGACTAACAATATTTGTGGCAGGGTATGAGTTCCCATGAGTCACTGCTCACTTCTTCAGATACTGCTCACTTCAGATACCCGAAGAAGTGAGCAGTGACCACAAAAGCTCATACTCTGCCACAATTTTTGTTAGTCTTTAAGGTGCTACTGGACTGAGACTGAGAGTTCCTTTCGATACCTTGTGGTTAATAGCCACTGTTGGACCTCTGCCAACCTCTGACTGGGACCTAGAGAGCTCCTGAAATTACAACTGATCTCCAGACAGTTTCCCTGTAGAAAATGGCTGCTTTGGAGGGTGGAATCTATGGCATTATAACCTGTTGTGGGCCCTCCCCTCCCCAGATTCCATCGTTTGAGGCTCCATCCCCCAAATCTCCAGATATTTCACAATACGGAGTTGGCAACCATATTCCCAAGTGTGTTGCTATGTTACTGAACAAGGAGAGCTGCTTGTACACATAAAGGATCCAAACTTTAAGTATTATTATGAATGGATTGCGGGCTGCCTCAGCAACTATGTTTTTAGTTTTTTTTTTTTTTACTTAAGTTCTATTATACAACTAAAAACTTCAGATTCATTTGTCAGGGCACCATTCTTAACTGCTGGGCCTGAATTGACTTCAGTGCAGACTTCAAGTTTGTCTTTGTTTAATGTGTGAAATGACCTTAGAATGAGAATGTGGATGATTGTTTCCAGCATCTAAAAGCAAAACACTAAATGTAGGAGAGACTCTGAAGCCTGCCCCCAAACAACATCCCTGACGTGATGACATCACACAGAAGTGACATCACCATGTCAGGCCGCTGCATGGCGACACTCTTCTTTTGGGGCAAAACTCTATGGTTTTAGGCCCCAAAACGCATAGAGTTTTTCCCAAAATGCAGACAATCGTTGCACGACATCCCCGGCGTGATGACATCACTTCCATATGACATCATCGCATCAGGGACATCATGCAACATCCCAGCCCACCCCCAAAGTACCCGCCAAATCTCTCCCACTGGCAAGATGAGGGGACCTGGTGACCCTAAATTAACTTCTTCTCCACGCAGGGTGCCAAAATGGATCTGATGAATGATTTCTGACGTGGGAACCTAAACACATTATTTTCGAATCAGTTTGTGATCTGGGAGGTTGGTTAATCACAGACATCAGCAGGTTTTGTGTAGTCACAGCATTCACTATCTTTATTCATGCTTTATTTACAGCCAGAAAACACTGTATTTAGAAAACTCATGGGAGGAGATACCATATTACTGTCAGACTGGCCACCATTATTATTATTTTTGTTACCAAATGAGAGGTTCCTTCTCTTGTCAGTTCAGCTGTAATAGCAAGCCCTGGGTCCTTGTGCCACCTCCCTCCGCCCCTTCTCTCCTCATGTAAGGTACAGTGATTAAAAGTGTAGGCTTCTGCCACATTTAAACCAGAAAACAATGGCTTGTGCTACCCCTCCAAATAGCGTTGCCAACTTCCAGGTGGTAGCTGGAAATCTCCTGGAATTACATTTAATCTCCAGGCTACAGAGATCAGTTTCCCAGGAGAAAATGGCTGCCTCGGAAGGCAGGCTCAATGACATCATTCCCTGCTGAGGTCCATCCTGGACCCAAATCCCAGCATTCCCTGGCTCCACCCCCAAATCTCCAGGTATTTCCCAATCTAAAGCCGCCAACCCTACCTCCAAATGAAGGTCAGTATCAGACAGCCTATGTATTCCGTTTCAGGAACTGGTCACTAACAGGTTTTTTTCTGTCGTTTCAGACAGGCCCGTTTTAGTAACTGATCCCTGACGGAATATATTTACCTGTTCAGACAAACTCACTTTTGTCCCAATAGGGAAGGGTGCCTGAAGCATTGTTGACTCAAACTACTTTACTCCAGTTCAATCCTTCCTACCGCTTCTGAAGCGCTATGGGGTGTTGTATAAAATGCCCCATAGTGCTTCCTGCGATTACAGTTCTTTCTGCACCCTTTTTCTCCCTGTGCGCAATCGTCCTCTATTGGGAGTGCTAGGGGGCGGAAGCAGGACTACACATCAGCGCCATAGCGACCCCAGTGAGATTCCTGGACTCCATTTAGATACAGTGACATTTGCTACTGCTGTCACTTGGAACAAGTACCTGATTGGACAGCATATTTAAGCGGGAATCAGGGGCATAAGTGAATGAGAGAGATGTTTGGTCGATTTTTAAGGCGTTTGCTTTAGAGGAAGTGTAGACTCAGGCAAACACACATAAGCACACACACTCCATGGTTTGTGGGAGTTAAGGAAGGAAGGAAAGCTTCCTGGGTTTCAGGACTGTCCAGTTCCTCCCCACCTCCCCATGCTTGAACTCTGTATCCAGTGAGCTCCTTGTTTCCAGGTGACAGCGGTAGCTAATATCAGAGTATCTAAATGGAGTCCAGGAATCTCAGTGGGGTCGCTATCGCGCTGATTTGTAGTCCTGCTTCAGCGCCATAGTGCTTGCCATAGAATGTTTAAAAAAACAAACCCTGTCAGGGAGACTGTGCACGCGGGGAGGTGGCATGGCAGGAAAAGAAAGCAGCACAGTTTGAAATGATACACTGCTTCAGAGACAGCTCCTTATTGGAAGGGAAAGGCTGTGTGAAACAGCCGTCCCTGTACCGGTTTATTCCATGACGGAATAACAATAACGGTTTAAAAAGGGCAATGTGAAATTTCACGAAGCTTCAAATCATTGTTTGCAATTCTGTTTTGGAAAGGTAGTGCAACCCATAGTTTGCAATTGGGCTAGAACAGAAAATAAGGTTGCCAGGTCCCTCCTGGCAACCGGCAGGGGATGTGGGGGACTACCGGGAGAAAGAGGCCCAAGCCATGTCACTGGCATCACATAGGAAGTGATGTCATAATGCCAGCAACTTCCGGGTGACGCTCTGGTATTTGGGCAAAAACTCTATGGTAAAACGTACTTCTACCATAGAGTTTTTGCCCAAATACCAGAGAGCCTGGAAGTAACTGGGTTGATGGCATCACTTCCAGTGCCATGCCAGCAACCTGGCCTGGGCCTTCCTTTTTCTACTTGTAAGTCCTCCAGCCAGCCAGCTGATGGGTGGCTGGGGGGCAGGGCCTGGCAGCAACTCACTGGAAAAAACAATAATGCTAGGAAAAGGTGAAGGCAGTAGGAAAAGAGGAAAACCCAACATGAGATGAATTGACTCGATAAAGGAAGCCATGACCTTCAGTTTGCAAGATCTGGGCAAGGCTGTTAATGATAGGACATCCTGGAGGTTATTGATTCATAGGGTCACCATAAGTCGGAAGTGATTTGACAGCACATCACACACACACTCACAATTGATTCTGGGGAAGATGGCATGATATAGCCTGCTCTCGTTGGAGCAGGGTCAGTGCTTGGGTGGGAAACCATGGAGGAAGACTCTGCAGAGTAAGGTAACAGGAAACCACCTCTGCTTCTCATCTGCCTCCTTTGCTCAGGTTGCTGTAAATCTGCTGCAACTTGATAGCACACATATATGTAATTGAATATGAGCATTGAAGGAGGGAGGGCTCATTCACATAGTGCCAAGCCCTAAATTGAGAACTGCATCTGAACCAACCTTTTATGTGATTCTCAAATGGGTTTGTACCAGTTTTGAGTCTCCAAGCCCATGAGGTTTGAGCTGGCTGAATGCTATATAGTACCTGTCCCATTCATCCACCCCCCCCCGAAAACTATCTACCCAAGCACTGCATTCCAGGCAGGACGCAATCTATATATCTAATTCCCAAGTGGCCCCCTGTGTGTGGATATCTAAATCCGCACATCGGGGGCACCTGGGGCAGGGAGATTTTCCTGCGCACGTGGGGCAGTCCCCACGTGTGCAGAAAAATCTAAAAAGTGTTTAAAAGTCTAGGGGGGATATCAGAATCCCCAAAAAGTAAGAGCGTTTCCTGCGCATGCGCAGGGAACGCTCTGGGAACTCCTGCGGCGGCTGGTGGCTAAAAGCCGCTCAGTCCTTGCCACCGGAGCGGGGGGGAGAGGAGAGAGCTGAAGGGGGGTGGGGAGGAGATCGGCAGGCCCGGCGGCTGGAAGCCGCTCGGGCCTCGCCTCCGGAACCCGGGGGTGGGGGGAGGAGGAGGATCGCCGGGGGGGGGAGGAGATCGGCAGGCCCGGCGGCTGGAAGCCACTCGGGCCTCGCCTCCGGAACAGGGGGGTGGGGGAGGAGGAGGATCGCCGGGGGGGGGAGGAGATCGGCGGGCCCGGCGGCTGGAAGCCGCTTGGGCCTCGCCTCCGGAGCCGGGGGGTGGGAGGAGGAGGGGGATCGCCGGGGGGTGGGGGAGGAGGGGGATCGCCGGGGGGTGGGGGGAGGAGGGGGATCGCCAGGGGGGAGGAGATCGGCGGGCCCAGCGGCTGGAAGCCGCTCGGGCCTCGCCTCCGGAGCCGGGGGGTGGGGGGAAGGAGGAGGATCGCCGGAGCCGGGGGGGGGAGAATCTGCTGGGGAGGGGGAATCTCGGCGGGCCGGCTGGCCTTGCCGCTGCCACCGCCGTTGCTGGGGGGGGAGGGAGGGGGAGGCTTGAGGGGCCGGCCAGCCTCGCCGCCCCTCCGCTGCTGTTGGGGAGGGGGAATCTCGGCGGGCCGGCTGGCCTCGCTGCTGCTGCCGCCGCCGCTGCTGGGGGGGGAGGGGGAAGCTTGGCGGCCGGAATACTCCCCCCCCCCCGCGAGTATCGCGGGTCCTGCCTCTTGTATTGATCTAAAGTACAAATAAGGGAAATGGCGTCCTCTCTCTTGGTTTGTCCCTATTGCTTTGTGTTCCCCCCACTTTTCCACATGTGTTTTGCTCCCTCTGGGACTACTAGAGAGAGCAAAACACGTTGGGGGGGGGAGGACCCTGAAGCAATAGGGACAAACGAGTGACAAAAATGACAGTGCGGAAGAGCCCTTATAAGTATCCTTGGCGCAGGTCCAGCGGGTGGTGGGACAGGAGTCTCACACTCTCCTGCCAGCCCTATCGATGGGTCTGCCTGACTTTGAATTGCTCAATGGCAAACACAGAAACAGGGAAGGCATATAAAGGGATATGATGCAGTGCCGTTGCTGAAGCAAAGCAGGCAGATCCTGGAGTGGATTGCAATGACTGATGAAATGGATGCTGCCTGGCAAACTCTGCATAGTTTGCCATAGCGGGGGTGGGGGGGAGGGAAATTCCTACGGGGTGTGTGAATGGCCAAGTGTGTGAACTGCTCTATCCTAGGCGTTGTAACTCTTCCTTAAGATACCTTCCTCCTAGAGGAACGTCCTTGAGAACAAAGCTGTGCCAGTTTGCTACTGTAGATAACGGGATCATATATTCCCAAGGGGGAGGGGGTTAGTGAACATAAGAGCTAGGTGGGCTGCCTGAGACGTGTGACTGGTTAGGTTAGAGGGGCCTTAGTTTGAACTGTCTATATCTTTGGATTTTCCAGCTTGAACCTCAGTTCTGACACGATATTGTACTAGCCTGGATCATGCTAATATCTCAACAAACAAATCACTGCTAAAGAGAGTGTTGTTGGGAGACTCTTGGCCAGAAGTCTGACACTGTCATACAATAAGCCAACTGTAAGGAAAAGAGGGACTCTGACCTGGATAGCGCATGCTAGCCCGATCTGGTCAGCTGTTGGAAGCTAAGCAGGGACAGCCCTGGCTAGCATTTGGATGGAGATCTCCAAGGGATGCGGAGGCAGGCAATGGCAAACCACCTCTGAATATCTCTTGCCTTGAAAACCCTGCAGGGCCACCGTAGGTCAGCTGTAACTTGATGGCGCTTTCCACCACCACACCAAGGAAAGGGGGAGTGTGAACCTGTCAAATCAGGCTATTGGTCCATCTAGCTCAGCATTACCTACTCTGAATGACAGTGGCTCTCCAGGGTGTCTGGCAGAAAAAGGTCTTTCCCAGCGCCTGGTTAGCGGTGATCATCTGTCTAGAGATCCCAGAAGCTGAAGCTTCTTTGTGCAAAGCATGAGCTCTACTGAGCTACAGCCTCTTTTGTTCAACTTGATACATGACAAATGGAAGCCTTTTGCCTTTTCAATCTCAGGGTCACGCATTACCCAGTGCAGGAGTGCCCCATGAGCAACACATCCTTTTAATATAATTTTAAGGTAGCATTATATTTAGTGGGGATTTCTAATAAAATCCTCATTGAGGTGGCGTAGGGCATTGCTTATGATATCCTACCTTGGGCTTGAGGAAGTTCAACTTGTCTTCCCTTGGAGGCAGGCTTCACAGTTTGCTACTTAAGAAAGGGTCCGTTTTGTTTCTGGCTGAAATTGTGTAACGTGCATTACAGTGACCTAACAAAAACAAAAAATGCTATATAAATGAGTCATAATCATTATAGGTGCTGTTAAGCACTGGGAACGATCTGTTTGCACTCTTGATGGGGGTCAGTCATAGAGCCTGTTTTCCTTTTGTTTCCTCTGCTAACTTTGACACTTCTGCTTGTCTTTAAAGCACCTGACGTTTCCAAGGGAATTCGACTCTGACTCGCTCAGACATTATAGCTGGGCTGCAGACACCTTGGATAATGTTAACCTTGTCTCCAGTCCCATCCATTCTGGGTAAGTAACTCGAAAAATTCCGTTTTGGCATTCTGTGTGACACTATGCAGATGGCTTGAAGCCACGGCCCGTTAAACGTCGCAGTGTCCCTTCTTAAATCGGTAACTCAACTGTAAGCATTGTTGAAAAAAAAAGAAAACCCAAAAACATAGTGATAGAAGCAACAACAGATGTGTAGAAGAAATTATTATTATGTCTTATTATAATAAATTACAATAATTATGGTACATTGTTATAACAATAAATTGTAATAGTAATTGTTGTTGTTGTTGTTGTTAACAAGATTTTTGCCCACATAGCATTCATTAGATTACTTTCCAAGATGCATTTAAGGCCATTAACTGCCTTGAAAGTCACTCCCAAGAAAAAAGTTTATACATATTTCAAGAGTGTGACAGAAAGCGCTTCACATACATGGCGGTGTCCAGTAGGGTTGTCAATCTCCAGGTGGTATTACTGGGCTCCAGGTGACAGAGATCAGTTCACCTGGAGACAATGTAGACTTGCCAATCCCTAGGTGGGGGCAGGGGATCCCTTGATTTCAGGGGCTCCTGCCCACCACCAGCCACCTGGTTGGTGGGGGGAAGCCTCACTCCCAGCAGCGACCACCTGTGGCCACCCCTCTCCCTCCCCTCCTGTGTGATTTAAAGGGCCCTTCAGCTGACCAAGCGGGAGCACGTGGCCCACCAATCAGCTTGGGGGCTTTTAAATCTTCAGGAGAAGAGGGAGTGGGGCTGCCACCAGCCACACTCCTGAACTCCAAGCAGCAAATTTGCCGCCTGGGGTTCAGGCACGGGTGGGTAGCCAGGCCCCACTCACAAGAAACCATTTTAAGGAAAGCTTGTTCCAGGGCCATCTTAACTCCCCAGTTCATTCCTAGAAGTGCCTACAGCAAATTCTCTTCAGTCTATTGTCCCTAGGCCTGCAGTCACATGGCTGTGGTTTCATATAAATTAAATATGCACATGAGAATGGCTAGGCAAGTTTATAAGTGTCCTTGCTGTGCAAAATGCTGCTAGGATTATGAGATTTGCTCCCGTCCCATGTAGCTGTAGGCACATGTATTTCTGGTTCTTGACACAGCCACAGGCAGACAAACCCATGGTGGATTGCACTGCAGAAATGTGGAGGCACACTGCCAAATGTGCAAACCAATCCATAGGTATGTCGAAGAGCTGGCAGCAACTCAGCATATCCATGTTTTGCTCAGAAGCCCGTATACCTGTAGACCCTTCTCATTTTCTTTGTATCCTGAAAGCTTTCCTAATTACCAGGGTACCATAAAATGTAATGCCAGGTAGTGGAGATATAAATGTTATAAAGGATACAGATAAACACAATTAAAGATTTTTAAAAATTAAAATACAAACATGCTTAAATCTCTTGAGATATCTTGTTTATTTAACAGTCTTCGATAACACACACCTCCCAAACCTCCCCCTCCCCCCAAAGGATGCCTGCCTAAAATGGAAATGTGGGGGAATCATGGGATTTGGCAGTGGAATTTTAAAAATAAAACATCAATAAAAAGCACAAGGATCACAGCAGAAGCTAAAAATATATACTAAAACTATAAAATGTCCAGGTTGTGAGATTCCAGGTTAGAGTACTCACTCAGGCACCCATTCTCAGGTCCATTCCGCAGAGACAAGCTAGCTCAAAACATCACCCGTTTATTTACAAGGAGACAACTCCTTCAAACAACAACTTCAGCTGGCATACAAACACTGGAAACTGGAACTACTTAAGCTCCACTCCATTGAAATACATTGCAGCGCAGACAAAGCTGCATAGAAAATGCAGAATGGATTTTCCATTAAGGTCTCTGGGCCCAGATAGACTACTCTGGGACTGGAATGACAGCCCCTAGAGTGGAATGACAGTCCCTGAAAGTAGCAGAAGCGTTCTGGGAATGGAATGAGGACCCCCAGAGTGGAATCTATTCCCAGAACACTGCTGCTACTCCCAGGGGCTGTCATTCCACTCTGGGCCCTGTCAATCCAGTCCTAGAACAAATATTCTATTAATAGGGACGTCATTCCACTCTGGGGGCTGTCATTCCAGTCCCAGAACACTGTCCCAGAGTAGTCTATCTGAGCCCAGAGACCTTAATGGAAAACCCTTTCCACATTTTCTTTGCAACTTTGCAAGCCAAGAAGAGCTTCCTGCCAAAGCAGGCAAAGACAAAGCCGAGGGAGCTGGGAACTTTGACAGCCTGAAGCTTCCAAGGGTAAGAACAGGAGGGGTGAGGGGGGAACCGTGGGCTGGATTAAAGCTCTGGGTGGGCCGTATCTGGCCCATGGGGCATACATTTGACACACCTGCTCTACAGCATTATACCCTGCTGAGTTCCCTCCCCAAACCCCGCCCTCCCCAGGCTCCACCCCCAAAATCTCCAGGTATTTCCCAGCCCAGACCTGGCAACCCTCAACAGTTCTGAGGTCCCTTGGATTTCAGTTTGGTTTAAGCAGGCTTAACTCCATTTAAACTGGCCAATTAATTGCAAGGCTTATTATATTTTTTAAAAGCTCATAATTTGATTTTAAAAATACTAAAACTTTCAGGGTTTTTCAGTCACTTAAAACAGTTCTGTTTTTAAAACTTTGGACTAAGTCCTCTTACCCTATCAGGGTGCTCAGTACTTCATTTTGTGTTCTTAATAAGAATGGTGTTCTTATAGTTATGCCATATTCTGTTGCCTAAATCCCTTCTGATCCTAGGATCGTTCCCAATAGCGAAAGAGTCATTTTCAAAATGCACGTTGCATCACGGTGCCAGCCTCCAGGTGGTAGCTGGAAGTCTCCTGCTGTTACAGCCCATCTCCAGGTAGGGTTGCCAGGTCTGGGTAGGAAAGTACCTGGAGACTTTGGGGGTAGATCCAGGAGAAGGTGGAGTCTGGGAAAGGGAGGGGCCTCAGCACGGTACAGTGCCCTAGAGTCCACTCTTCAAAGCAGCCACTTTCTCCAGGGGAGATGATCTCTGTCCACCGGGGATCAGTTGTAAAAGCGGGATATCTCCAGGCCCCACCTGGAGGCTGGCAACCCTATCTCCAGGTGATAGAGATCAGCTCACTTGGTGGAAATGGCTGCTTTGGAAAATGGGCTGTATGGCCTTATACCCCCTTGAAGTCCCTCCCTTCCCCAAACCCCACCCTCCTCAGGCTGCACCCCCAAAGTCTCCAGGTATTTCCCAACTCAGAGCTTGCAGCCCTAGTAGGGTTGCCAGGTCTGGGTTGGAAAATACCTGGAGACTTTGGGGGTGGAGCCTGGGAGAGGGCAGGGTTTGGGGAGGGGAGGGGCCTCAGCAGGGTACAATGCCATGGAGTCTACCCTCCAAAGCTGCCATTTTCTCCTGGGGAGCTGATCTCTGTCAGCTGTAAAAGTGGGATGTCTCCAGGCCCCACCTGGAGGCTGGCAACCCTAAGCCCTAACATTGCAGGGATCTTCTTCCTTTTAAATAGAAGTGCAAGAACTCATCTATGCTTTTGGGAACATTGTGGTTGCAAGTCAGTATTTTTCCTAGCCAAAATAAGAAATGAAATGTCATGTACATCTTCATAACCATACCTCATTTTTATGACTTGCACTCTCTCCTTCAGCTCAAGCGGGCTATTTTAAATCACTTTATTGCAGGAAAAATAGAATATTACACTCTGGGCCCTCAAGTTATATTTGCCTTTATGGAGATGGAAAGAGCCCTGCTGGGGAAAAGATATTCAGAATAAATGCCATCCCAGCAGTGCTGGTGACATTCTTATTCTTAGCTGACACACCCTTTAGCATATGAAAATAGATATCCCACACAGTTGCATTAAAAAAAAAATGCATCTCATATTTATGCTAGTGAGTAAGAGAGCCCCTTCTGATGAGCTTTGGCTGTTTGCAAAGGTTAACTAGAAAGCCTGCAGATTCCTGCAGCGCAGGAAGTTTGTTTTTAACCTTGAAATGTCACCAAATGTCCATCAGTCTTAGAATCTTAGAAACATTAATCCTTGGGAATTAGGAGTTCTTGTACTTAAGAGTCTGTGTTGAGTGGGGGATGGGGGAAAGCAGCAAGAAAGCAAGTGCACTTATCTCCCCCCCCCCCAAAAAAAAAAACACAAAAAACCAGGAGGAGTCTTTGTTCTAACCCAAGCTTTTGTGGCAGAAAGCACACTTTGGCAGATATATCTGACATGAATCTGTTGAAATGCGGTGCCCTAGTCCATAAAAGCCTATACTAGAAGAAAAACCTGCTATTCTTTAAGGTTTATTTTTGCTCTCCGGATACAGTTGCCAGCCTCCAAGTGGGACCTGGGGATCCCCCGGAATTACAGCTCCTCACCAGATGACAGAGATCAGTTCCCCTGGAGAAAATGGCAGCTGAGGTCCCTTTCCTCCCCAGGCTCCGCCCCCAAAATCTCCAGGAATCGGTCAATACATATCAGTCAGGCAATATTTATTACGGTCAAAAACCAACATAAGATCACAGCATCAGTTAAAACCATCTAATATTCATAAAACTCGGAGCTCAAAAAAATCGGTTATGATAATTCCAAACATTTCCGCTTTCTAATTGCTATAGTACAAAATTTTGCTACCGCAATAATTTACAGATTTATGCATATCTTCTAAGAGATAGTTCCAGAGTACTTCAGACCTAAAATTCATATAATACTTCAGGGGTATAAATTGAGAGAGGAGTGGAATAAATTAATTGCTATCTTTCTTCTTGATAAAATTCACAACGCAGGAGAATATGTGTAACAGATTCAATCACTTTTCCAGAACAGGGACAGTGGCTGAGTTCAGACTGGCAGTTTGCCCTGATATAGGCACGTTTCACAAACGGATTAAGGGGGCCGGTTCACACAGCCACAGCTGTCAGGCGTTCCACAGCCGTACTCAACCCGTCCCATGATGATTTCCCCACCGCGTTAAAAAAGTACCAGGTGAAAGCTGTAGCAAACCCTGGACAGCACGTTGATTCCGCTTCCCAGAAGTATGAACGCATATCGCTGGATTACAAAAAGAAAACTTCGCCTTACAGCCACGCCTCCGCCAGGGGCGGGCCAACAGTGTGAGCGCTCCCTGGCGCCTCCTCCCCGGTATGCTCCCGCATCAGTAGGTGCAGTACAACTGGGAATCCCTGGCACAACTTGGTCTGGGTCTTTTTGCCCCACCTCCGCACTTCATACTGCCAGTCTGTCCTCAGCCAATATTGCTTCTGCAGTGGCAACTGAGAAAATCTGCCAAATAGTACTGCAGAAGGAAATGCATTGAAGTGTGCTCTCAGAAAGGTCCATCTATGGCCGAGGACAGACTGGCAATTTGCCGCGGGATGGGACCCGGGCTGACAACGATTCAATACCGGAGTAAATGGAATGTTCACACAGGCACATCTGCCTGGCGTCCCCCACCCGTAGCCTACCGGTGCTGTTGCGCTTCACTGCCGGATTAAAAAAACAGCTGATAAAAGCCGGCGCAAATCTTGAAAGCCTGCGTTCGTCGCGCGTTTCTCCACTTCCGGGGAGTCTGAACGCGCAGCCGAAAAGCCGAGAGCAACCCGCGTTGGGCATGAGGCAGCAGCGGTGTGATTGGCTGCACTCCGCTCCACTGCCCAATGCGGTGCCGGCGTTGCAGGGCAAAAAAAAAAAATCGGCAAAATGCGCTTATGCGCATGAGCGCTCATGCGCACATACACCCACAGCCGGATTAATGGGGAAATGGCGAATATAGCACGCCTCCGGCGCGGCAGTCTGAACGCTCCCGCGCGCCTCCGTCCTGTATCTTCCGGCAGCGGCCCCCGCTGTGTGGACGGGAAAACCCGGTATTGTTTAATCCGGGGTTTTTTTGCCGCGACTGGCTACCGGGGCAAATTGCCAGTCTGTCCTGGGCCTATATCTCTCGTAAATGATATTCGAGAGGTATGGAGCTGGTGTATAATTTGGCCATGTTTTCAAACTGCTGTAGTTTATAGGGAGCATTGCTTCATCGTTTTGGGATTCCGCGTCACTCAGTCTTTGCAATACCAGGGCCTTTGCTTTATTCAAATCCATTTCAAAAAGCTCTTCTGGATTCAAACCAATCATTCTAACTTTATCAATTATCTTTGCAGACCACAAGGGGTAGGGTTCAGCAGCTAGGAGATAGGGTTTTAAATCCTTCAGATTTAAATGTATCCTTACCCAGAAATAAATCACGTATTCCCATATTTTTAGGTCTACTTTGGGGAAGCCCGTTTCTTCCCTTAAAACAACGTTGGAAGTGCATCTAGGTGCATTAAACAAAGCCCTAAGAAATCTCGATCGCACAGTTTCTAAACCAATTTGTGACCCATGTAAAAGCTGAGTTAAGGATTTTGCTTGGAATAATTTTAGAGCCCCAAGCATAAAGCCTGAGCCCTCTTTCCTAAAAAACGTAAGGATAGCATTAGCACATTTTTCTGTAGCATCTCCAGATGCGATCGAATGTGTCTTAAAGCTAGCATTGTATGTAAAAACAATTCCTAGATGCTGAAAGGTTTTGACCTGGTCAATACCGTTACCTTTGATTTTCCAGTTAGCCTTCCTATCACGTCTACTGAAATGTAAGATTCTAGTTTTTGAATAATTGATTAATAACTGCTCAGTATCACATTGATCACTAAAAAAAATTAAGGCACGTTTTAGGCCAACTTTAGTTTGTGACAAATGAACAGTATCATCTGCATACATCAAAATTGACATGTTTTCCCCTCCCGATAAGCTGGGGGCATGGGCATCCATTGTATGCGGACACTGAATCAAAGTATTCACATATATATTAAGTTAAAAAGGGAAATGGTGTTACTTTTTCCCATATTGAGTGCTGTTTAGATCCTCACACAATCTTATTTTGGAAAAGATTTTAAAAGCAACGGAATGCATATTATGTGTTATAGAATATATGTATTCTACAAATGGAAAAAGAACCTCTCTTTTTTTTTTAAAAAAAGCTCAAATCAAAATGCTTTGCTTTTGTTATTATTTTCCCTTTGCTTATGACTGACATCTTCTGTTGCTTGCTTCTAATTAATTATCTTGCATTAATTTTTTTTTCCAATTTGCTTTCTAAATTATTTTGCAGCTATTCCTCTCCACTCCCCCAGTATGATTCAAGGTGATGACGCTGTCTTTGACTCCTCATTTTGATTTTATATATGTTTATTCTTTTTTCCACAATCAACTTAGGTCTAGATGATTCTTTTTTAGTGCATCCGCGTTTACCCCTTGCCCTTGCTAACTTGTGCCATAGACCATTCACTTTTCTTTTAATTAAAGCTTTTAGCATTGTACTTTAGATCTGCATTCTGTAGCTCACATCATTAGACTGGCAATAATTAATTTTAGATGAACATCAGCTACTAATCCTGTTTGTAGAACCGATGCATGAAGTGTTGTTTAAAAAAAAGCATTATGAGTAGTAATGTATGCTTTCTCCCCCCCCCCCCAAAAAAAGAGTACAGTTTAACTGGCAATACAGTTTGCAAACAGATGGCAGAAGTCCACAACATTTTTTTTTAAGAGAAATGTTTCACTAATGACTAGGATCTCTATATTCTCGCTGACAAGGATTCCATTTGTCACTGCTGTGCCGCTTTGATGTACAATGAAACAATTTAAGCTCCGTTCACTTCTTGGGCGAATGGGAGAATCAGAATGTGGTCAGCTAACACCCACTTCATCTCCATAACCCCCTAAAATATTCACTACAAATACCTTTGAGTGTCTCACATGCTGTTTGTGTATTCCTATAATAAGAGCATATGTGGATTCATAAACATAGACTGCTTTCACATACATTGGATAATGCACTTTCGGTGCACTTTCAATGAACTTCATAAACATAGACTGCTTTCTCATATGTTGGATAATGCACTTTAGCAATCATTTGAAACTGGAATTTCCTGCGTGAAACAGCAAATCCACTTGACAAGGATTGTCGAAGCTCATTGAAAAGTGCATTATCCCATGTAGGAGAAAGCACCGAATGAGAAATACAAAAACAGAAGACAGACTTTTTAAAATGTAAATTCTAAATAATATAGTTCTGCATTATGTTGGGCAGGTTTGTTGGAGTGAAGCCATTGCAGGGTCCTAGGGAATGGATGGGACGAAGAGTAATACTTTGAACGTCTCATTGACGGACCTCCACTAGGCGAGGGATGGGTCAGCCATTCTAACGGTCAAGGGCACACTTTGCCAACATAGCAGAATGCTTTACTTTTCCTTGTAGGGCAGGAAGGAAAGGGATATGCTTGGGGGCATTTATTTGTGTGGGGCTGAGTCAGTGCCTGGAAGCTAAGCAGGGTTGGCCAATGTTAGTATATGGATGGGAGACCAGTGAGGCAGGCTGGGAAAGGGCTTTAGAAGTCTGAGAAGAGTCTAGGTTTGAATGAGTAACTCCATTTCCTTTATTTCTCTGTGTCTTTGTCCACCAATTCATAGCAATGAAATGGTAAACAAGCACAATAACTGAGTCTGCAAACCAGGGCTCTGTGCTCTTGCTTAACATTTTACTGTGTCTGTCCTATAATTAAAATAGTTCCTTTCTCTGGCTAGGCAGCAGCCAGCCTGGAGCCCAGCAACTTTCCATGAGAGCGCCACTCAGTTGCCCAGAATCTTGTCTTTTAAAAACCTATTTGAATCCATATCTCCTTAGAAAAACCATGCAGATGAGAAAAAAATTAAATGTATAGGTTAGAGAGGCAGGGGACATCAAGGCGGTTGAGTCCCGTACTTTGAGCAATATTGGAAGTGGAGAAAAGCCAGTGTTCTTGTGTGAAATATTATAGTCCATGGGACAGAGAATAGACAGCTTTTTTTGCAATCTGAGGCATGTTATCGCCCAGGGATGTTATTTAGTGCAAGCCGTTAGACATCAGAAGAAATATTGTCAAAAGAAAAATATTGCCAGAAATTTCCTGTGGTATGGGAGTACTCAAGCATTGGGTGTAGCATCTTCAACTTCCTTGACCCCCCCCTTTAGTCTGTATCCTTCTCTCCAACTCTACTCCAACCATCCCCACAGATAGCTGAGATCAATGTTATTTCTAAGCTGAGTTAGTGTGAGGTAGCTCACAGTTTTTTAGCCCCCAGCTCATGGATTTTTGCCTTAGCTCAGGAGGGATGGCTCCAGAGCAAACTAATGTATGCAGTAGCCAAATCGCTCGCTCACAACTTTAATGCCAGTAGCTCCCAAAGTGGAATTTTTGCTCACAAGACTCCACAGCTTAGAGTGTGCATTGGCTGAGATGACGTTTTATCGTGGAATAACCATAACTAGGGTTGCCAGCCCCCCTCCCCGCTGGAGGCAGGGGATCCCCCGCCACCAGGCCCTGCCCCCCACAGCCAATCAGCTGGCTGGCGGTAGGACTTAACAGGAGAGGGTGGGAGGCTCTGGCTAAGTGTGCACTGGAAGTGATGTCATCGGTTGGCAATGTCACAGTAACACTCTGGTATTTGGGCACAAACTGTATGATAGGACACTTATTTATTTATTTATTTATTTATTTATTTAATTTCTAGCCCACCCTTCCCTGCACAACAGGGTTCAGGGTGGGTTACAACAGTAAATATACACAATAAGATAAAACAATAAAAACACTATCTACGCAATATTAAAAACCTATACAGCAATAAATAGTACATAAGATGGCAATCAAGGACAGATAAGTAAGCGGCCCCAGAGAACTTTCAGTATGTATGCCCATAGATGGAGCATAGATGGCTCAAAAGTGGGGTAGGGGAGGCCGATGGAGTTGGATGTCCGCCACCTCAACCATAGGGCTGGCGGAACATCTCTGTTTTACAGGCCTTGTGGAATTGCAACAAATCCTGCAGGGCCTTGATCTAATTTGGGAGAGTGTTCCACCAGGCTGGAGGCAGAGCCAAAAAGGCTCTGGCTCTGGTTGAAGCTAAGTAGATCTCCTTTGGACCAGGGACCACCAGCAGATGTTGACCTGTGGAGCATAAAGCTCTTTGAGGGACGTATGGGGAGAGATGGTCCTGCAGCTAGGTTGGTCCTAGACTGCACAAGGCTTTAAAGGTTAATATCATAACCTTGTACTTGGCACGGTATTCAAATGGGAGCCAGTGCAGCTGGCAGAGCACTGGTTCTATGTGCGCTCTTAAAGGTGCCCCAGTAACAGCACACGCTGCTGCATTTTGGATCAGCTGGAGTTTCCAGGTCAAACTCAGGGGCAGCCCTGCATAGAGTAATCCAGTCTGGAGGTGACCATTGCATGGATCACTGTGGGAGAGAGGTAGGGAACCAGTTGCCTGACCAGCCAAAGATGATAAAAAGCTGATCTGAGCCACAGTTTGGCCATCCCTGAACGTTTGTGATTTGGGCCCCTATGGAAAGCGAGGCATCCAAAATCACACCTAAACTCCTCACGTCAGCATTGGTATTAATAACGCCCCATCAGGGGTTGGGAGCTGGATTCCTGAACCCATCCTCCCACGGCTCAGACACAGGACCTCCGTCTTTGAAGGATTTAGTTTCAGTCGACTTTAACCAGCCAGCCATATATACCAGTGTCACGGTGATGGTGCAGCATGATGATGTCACTTCTGCCACACGCTGGAACTGACGTTATCACATCACTAGTAGCATAGCTTGAGCCTCCCTCCCGCTCCTGGTAAGGCCCCCCCGCCTCCATCCCCTGCCAGTTGCCAGGAGGGACCTGGCAGTCATAGCAACAGCTACACAACTGTCTCTAACAGTGGATCCAGCAGCCATACAGATGGCATCCTATAACTATGCCATCTTCGGATAAGTCATTTGTAAAGTCACTACATGTATTGGCTTCAGTCCCAACTAGCATTTCTGTGGTCACAAGGACTTCCGCTTGTGGAGCACAGTTTCCCCCATCCCCTGTCCCATGGGAACCCCCAACAGGATTTTGGGGGAAATCTCAGCCTGTAGGTAGAACAGGGGTGGACAAACTTCCTCAGCGTAAGAGCCACATAGAATAAACGTCAAATGTTTGAGAGCCGCAAGGTATGAACAGATAATACAATCGCGTTTTTATTTTAATATATGCAGATTTGCTTTTAAACGAGACTGCCAAAAATAAAAGCAAAAGGAGTAAAAACAGATATTGATAATGATATTTATTTGTCCAATGATATTTACTTGTTTGCTAACAATATTTATTTGTCAGAGAGAGAGAGAGAGAGAGAAAGAGAGAGGGGTGGAAAGAAAGAGAGAAAGAGAGAGAGAAACTAAGGAAGGAAGGAAGGAAGGAAGGAAGGAAGGAAGGAAGGAAGGAAGGAAGGAAGGAAGGAAGGAAGGAAGGAGAACATGGCTCCCCTTTGCTTCCTCAGCCACCCTGCCAGGAGCCGCGCAATATGTGTGAAAGAGCCACATGTGAGCCACCCCTGAAGTAAAAGTACTTGCACCAGCAAAAATGCTAGTTGGGGTCCATCCTATTGTAATTACATCAGAATACCAGAATACATCAGAATATTGGACACCACACTGTAGGATAAATGCAGTGGACTTCTCGAGTTAGTGGTAGGGCACGTCTCTTGTTTAAAAGGTTAAAAAGAAAGGGGAACACTTTGCAGACACTGAGGCTCTTCATTACACATTAGCCTGTGTGGAAGGTGCACCAACAAACACTTGGCTAGCATCTATAACTGGTGGCTTTCTAGTCTGTGTTCCACAAGCCCGTCAGCTCATACAGTATCTTCTTGTCCTCATGGTGACAATCACCTTAAGAAATGTGTAGAGTCTGGTGTTACAATATCAAAGCCTCCACTGTAATTCTACAGTGCTCTGGTTATGTTGTAGGTGATATTTATAGACCACCGGAGTGTTGGGAGCACAGAAAGAAATGGTGGTGGTTGTTTTAGCTCTTACATTAGTTCAGTGGTTTTTGGATTTACAACCTTCAAAGAAGTCTCTCCAAAGAATCTCTGAGCATCTTCCCCAAAACACTTTTCCCATCACAGCTTTTTCACGGCAAGGAAACCCTGGTAACAGTGGGTAAGCAATATTTCTGCAAAGCTTGTCCTCCGTTACTGAGCTTCTCATTGAGGAACCTCTAGTAAACATCTAAGAAAACCCAGATTTCTCCAAAATGGACTTTAGAAAGCATAGCTTTCATACATAGAAACTATAAGCTTTGATGATTTGATTCCATTACATTCTGCTTCTGCACATTTCTAAGCTGCTATGTGTACCTGTGTGATTTCCCCTGCAAATAGCAACATCAGATTTGTGGTTAGGAGTATATTTTAGGTTAGGAAAATAGCATGGGGAAAGCTATTTTTTTTAAGCCACCGCCCCATTTCCAACATTCTTACCTAGTTTCCCCACCCTCTACTGCCAATTTTAAGTTTTAAAAGAAAATTATGTGGTCTGATGTGATCATTAATGTCTGACCGTCTGTAAAATTATAAAATTATGCATGGGGTGGAGAGAGTTAACAAAGAGAATTTTTTTCTTCCTCTCCCAAAATACTAGAACTCAAGGGTGTCCAATGAAGCTGATGGGCAGTAGGTTCAGGACAGGCAAAAGGAAACACTACTTTACGCAGAGAGTGATTAAAATGTGGAATTCGCTGCTAGAAGATGTAGTGATGGCCACAGGAATAAATAGCTTTAAAAGGGGATTAGATAGATTCTTGGAGGATGTAGTGATGGCCACAGGAATAGCTTTAAAAGGGGATTAGATAGATTCATGGAGGATAAGTCTATCAATGGCTACTAGCCATGATGACTGAGGGGAACCTCCACATTTAGAGACACTATACCTCTGAATCCCAGAGCCAGGAGGAAACACCAAGGGAAGGGCTCGACCTCTGTGCCCTGTTGTTGACCATCCAGAGGAACTTGTTGGCCTCTGTGTGAGACAGGATTCTGGACTAGATGGACCATTGGTCTGATCCAGCAGAGCTATTTTTATGTTCTTATATGGCCCCCAAAAATCGATGAAATACCTTGAAAACCCCAGTCTTAACACTATGGATTCATTTACAAAGAAATTTTAAAGCACCTTCACAATAATTTTTCATATGAATGTCATATTCATTCTTTGAAGGGCAGGGATTTGCAGAATGTTTAGTAGTGCAATGTAGTTGATTAGTGCATGGACGACACACTAATATTTTAATAACAGTAGACAAAGGCACACTTTTTAACCATAATATTTGACCTAGCATTTTTAAACTAAATCTTGCTATGAAAATATGAAAAGTGTGTTAATTGATTATCAATGCAGTCCTCAGAGTTATACCCTTGTCTATTGAAGCTGATGGGTTTAAAAGAGTGTGGCTCCATTTAGGACTGCACTGTATGCCTACTACAATTTAATTTCATAAGGAGAAGTCATGCTACTTGTATACCTTGTGCCATGGAAGTGTGTATCATGTGACTTTTTAAATATTCATCGTCACTGGTTTCATTGTAAAACTGTGATTTTGGTTGACATTTATGGCTGTACATTAAAAAAAAAAAAAACCACAGCTTCTAGATGACTTTCTTCTTGTTTTTCCACACAGTTTTTTGGTTAGTTTTATGGTGGATGCCCGTGGAGGTTCCATGAGGGGCAGCCGTCACCATGGCATGAGGATTATCATTCCCCCACGAAAATGTACAGCGCCCACCCGCATCACCTGCCGCTTGGTAAAGAGGCACAAACTGGCCAGCCCTCCACCAATGGTTGAAGGAGAAGGATTGGCTAGTAGACTGGTGGAAATGGGGCCTTCAGGTGCACAATTCTTAGGGTGAGTTATTCTTCAAATACTATTGCCAACGGCCATATTGCATCTATAACCTTTTTCTTTACCATTCTCAGTTGTTGCCTATTTAAATAGCTTAACATGAGGTAGACCTCTGTTCCTTTAAAAAAACAAAAACAAAAAAACACCCTCATCTGCAGTTCTATTTTAGGCAGAATTCTCTATGATTATCAAGCAGAATTCTGCCTATGGACATATGGAGTATAATGAAAACTACTAAAATTCTCCTCTTCTGTTGCTTTTGATTCATCTCCAGTGATGTCAAAGGGAGGTGCATAAATACATAGAATTGAAATGAGTTTGGAAGCCATGTTGAATTCTACGTCCACCACCAAATCATTCCAAAATGCCATTGATTCCCCAGTTGCGTAGTCTACGCCAAACCTTCCCTCATTCTTGAAGCTGCATGCCTTTGCTAAGGGAAGAACGAACTACTAAATGCGAATTTTGCAGCATCGAATCGGACCCATTGAACTAACACAAATGGCAATAGCAGACATGTTTTCCCCCCCAAAAGCTAATGTTAGGGGAAACAATCCACTATGATGCGGGGGTACAGAAATATATTTATTTATTTATATATTGAACTGATGATAAATTTTGTTCACTACCACCCCGTGGTCCCCGGTGGAAAGTTCTGTTGGGAATGACAGCCTGTTCCTAATTTCCCCTCTTGTTTCTCTTCCTGCTGCATGGATGTTATTCAGTAAACTGCACCTGCCTGCTAATCCTCCCCCTCTAAATGAGGGCGAGAGCATGGTTAGCCGAATCCTGCAGCTGGGGCCTCAAGGAACAAAATTTATTGGGTAGGATGTTTATAAGAAAAGATATCAAATGTCTACAGTTCTTTTCTTTTTTAATTTTTGGTTCTGCTTTATTTGTTTTTTTTTCCTTTTGGTCATTCCCATTTTTGTTTTTGTTTTTTAGTTAACAAAAGAAAAAAAATTGAAACAAAACCTTTCAGTTGACTTTACCGTCACTGAAAGAAAAATCATAGTGGCTTGATTTTATTCTAGCACTGCTCCTGTTCCTGATCTTGTGCTTCTAGGCATGCGGAATATTCACTTGCAAGCATCTCTGCTTTCATAACTTCTGTGCATTTTTTTCCTGATTTTAAAACAAAGTTTAACTGTTTCAGCTATGTCTGAGTACATTTTTTAAAAAAAAATTACAGTGGTGATCCTTTGGTTTTAGCCTTGTTGGTCGAGAAGGTATTTACATGGTTTTGGAACCGGCATTGCCAAACTTGGGCTGTTCTCTAAAGCAGGTATTTGTAAAACAGGGGTGGCCAAATCTGTGATTCAGACCGTCTTCCCTGAGGGGGATTATTATAATGAGACGTTCAGGAACGGTGGCCAAGCTCCCTAGAAAACAGCATCTTCTGTTGCTGAACCTTTCCAGCACTTGCGTAACTACAAGAGGATGCTGCAAGTATTCCAGGGAACACTAGGGTTGCCAGCCTCCAGGTGGTGGGTGGAGATCTCCTGGGATTACAGTTGATCTCCACTCAACAGAGATTCATTCATCTGGAGAAAATAGGCTCCATGGCATTATACCCCGTCGAAGTCCCTCCCCAAACCCGACCTTTCCTCAGGCTCCACTCTAATCTCCAGGTATTTCCCAGCTTGGAGCTGGCAGTCCTAGAGCAGTAGTTGCAAACTGTGGAAAAGTCAGTGAGCAGCTTACATTGTGCTAAGAGAACTCCCTGAGATCTGCCTCAGAATCTTATGCACCCACAAGTCTCCCTTGGCAGATCAGTGGATTTAGAACAACTCCCTTGAAGTTAGGAAGGCCTGTCTTTCCTTCTGGATAGCTGCTGCTGATCAGTGAGGTACTCTGAAAAACTTATCCTTAGCAGGAACTGCTCATATCTAGGGTCTGTGAATATTGATTATTCCTGGTCAGTTTATTTTTCCTTCCCTAGTTCCCAAAGATCTGAACTGGATGGCCCAGGCTAGCCAGATCTGTCAGAACTCAAACACTAAGCAGGGTCAGCCCTGGTTAGTACTTGGATGGGAGACCACCAAGGAAGTCCAGGGTCGTGACACAGAGGCAGGCAATGGCAAACCGCCTCTGTTTGTTGCTTGCCTTGAAAACCCCAGGAGGGAGTCACCAGTTGGCTGTGACTTGCGGGCAGCGCTTTCAACCACATTTCCCAAAGCCTGGTTTTCAACCTTCCAAGAGTTTTCTGGGGATGGGGAGAGTGCTTGGTGTCACAACCAGCACCTCAACTGGGAAGCCTATCCCAGATGTACCCTGGAGAGGAATGGTCTTATGTGAAACTTCTAGCATTCTTTATAAAACATTAAATTGTGTAATACTGACTTTTCAGATGAATGAAGCATGTTCTCATGGTTTCAGGTGAGAGTAGATGAGTAGTCAGATACCAGTTTTCCTACAGGCTTAATGGCCCAGGCTTGCCCAATCTCCTCAGCTCTCAGAAGCTAAGCAGGGTCAGGGCTTTTTTTGTAGAAAAAGCCCAGCAGGAACTCATTCGCATAATAGGCCACACCCCCTGACAGCACAACTCATTGGCATATTAGGCCACACCCTGTGTTACCAGAAGTGTGGTCATCCAGCCACACCCACCTTTTGCTTCCCATTCTGTTTACCTTGTTTGTTGTCAAAACCCAGGGCTTTTTTTGTAGCAGGAACTTCTTTGCACGTTAGGCTACACACCACTAATGTAGCCAATCCTAATGCGTTCCTGCTGTTGGGTGTGGCCTTTTATGCTAATGAGTTCCTGCTGGGCGTGGCCAACTCAGGAGCCAGCCAGAATTCCGTTCCTGTGCATTCCTGCCCCAAAATAGCCCTGCTTGGATGGGAGACCTCCACCAAAGTCCAAGGTCGCCACACAGAGGCAGGCAATGACCAACCACCTCTGTTCCTCCTGTGCCTTGAAAACCATATGGAGTCACCATTAGTTAGCTGCAATTTGGTGGCACTTTAGACACACACAGGCCTTCACGAAGGCAGCTAGTAAGGCAGAGCGGCACTCTTGCGTTCTTTCATTGGCGATGTGCCTAAAATAATGAAGTGCATCCAGCCATTTGATACTGCCAGTGGGACAGGAGAGACTATGAAACATGGAGGTCTGATCAGCTACAACTTTGGCTAGTAGTTGTTTTCCCCCCGCAGCTTGTGAGTGGGTTCAGTGTGCATCTTCAAGGATCAGGATCAATGTCAATCTTGTTTCAACCCCAGTGCATAGATGGAAGACTGGAAATGACTGTCTGGTTCCTGTTGTGTTTAAAGTATACCTATTTTTAAAAATTGCCACTACTAATAACGCTTCTTGAAACTCCAGGAATGGAAATTTGGCCGCCCCTGTGACCAAAGCTGGTCTTGTTTATTAAAATTCAATAAATGATCGTGTTGCACAACACTGGTGAAAAGTGAAAGCTTTTAACACTGAATTATGTGTCAGGTGCGAAAAGAACCAAGTGTGAATTTTGGATATACGTGTGCAAAAATCAGAAAATTGTAGACTCTGTATTTAAAATCTTGAGTATTTTGATTGCCTGCATTCAAAGGTTGTGAAGTTTAATGTAGCGTGTTGTTCCAAGTCCTGTATTCAATACCTGTTTAATACCTTCTCTGTGAGTATTGTTTATCTTTGTGCGCAAAGCGGTGTGGGTCTTCTATGGAGAGACAGTATCTGACATATTCACCTGCAAAGATTGTATTGAAAAGGTAACTTTCTGCGTGCTGACATTGCTAACTTTGGAGCAAAGTTAGGATAGGCAAGTAAGTGAAATTGAAGCTATCCATCTCCTTTTTGTGGCACTGGAACAAATCCCCAAACACAAGAAACAACATTGGCATGCTTTACAAATACCAGCAAGGACACAGTCCAGACTGTGAAGCGCTTTTTCATTCCATTGATTTCATCGGAGATGATTTAGGCGTGTACTTAAATCAACCTCTCGAAATCAATGGGATGTAAAAGTACTTAAAGCAGATGGAATGTGCCTGAAATTCTCGTTTCTTCTAAACTGCTGTTACTGCTGGCGCTAATACCCCCTCCCAATCTAAAAAGTAAGAGCCGGAGAAATTATGTACCCTTGCTAAGATGATTCTAATTATGCACCATTTTTGGGGTGCTTTGTAAACATTAAATATCGCACATTGTCACTGCAGTTTCTGTTCTGTGTAGAAGGAGCAGAGTTACGTACAACCTCTGTAGGAAAATAACGATACTGTGTCTTAAAGCTGCATAATCCATAACGGTTCGTGTTTCTGTGACAAGATCTGTCAACTGCTTTTACTTGCCCATGAGTACTTTAGCAAAACTGTCTGTCTTATTAAGGAATGGCACGGAAAGCAAAGAGCTGTACCTGTTGACTTCTCACACTGGCCACTTGTTTATGCACTCGTAATCCTGGGTAGAGGGCACACAGTCAGGTAATACCAGGTGTATTATTAATAACAGGGCTGGGAAAAACATTGAACCTACCAGTGCTAATGCACAAGAAGGCAGCATCACATCTATGACCACCAGCTCCGAAGCCCCCTACGGCAGAGGTGTCAAACTCATTTGTTACAAGGGCCGGATCTTACAGAAACGTCACTTTATCGGGCCAGGCCACGTGTGCCATAAAACGTAATGCCAGGTACCAGAGATAGAAACAGTATAAAAGACAGTAGCTGAGATAGTGTATCCTTACCACAAGGCCCCTTGGGCGGGAACAGGGATGCAGAGGAAAACCCACTTAGGTGGACTGGAGAGGCAGCAGTGCAGTGCTGGGCAGATACTCCCACGATGCTGGAGTGCTGCAGATGAAGTTGTTCTGCCGTGCTGAAGCCACAACAGAGTGGCTCCACCCACTCCTCCCCAGCACTTCCTCCCTTTCATCATTTGCTTGCGGGCCGCATAAGAGCCCTGGACAGGCCGGTTCGAGCCCCTGGGCCTTATGTTCGACACCCCTGCTGTACGGGTTCAATAAGTATCCTTTTTTTATGGTCTAGAAAACATCTAGCCCTGGGAGTCCAAACATTTTTGTCCCTGTGAACACCTTTGGAATTCTAACACGTCGTGGTGAGTGCAGCTATGAAATGGCTGTTGCGGGAGGTGGCGCCAGGCACAAAAATGAGGTCATGCGTAACTCTTCGTAGTAACACTTAAGCACTTTAGCAGAAGCTCTGTTTAATAGGTTGCCATTAAAAATGACCATATTATTTAAGAATACTTTCTTTCTTGCTTACATACTGTTTACCTTCAGTCACATTCTTGTGGTGTGGTGACAATTGCTGCCTAGCCAACTTTTTTAAAAATCTCCAGTGGCCAGTCAGAATCCCTGCTGGACAAAAGTCCCAATTTGGCCTTGCCCACTTTCTAAAAGAAATACTTGGTAGGCACCAGGAAGGGCCGCGGTGGCTCAGAGGTTAAGATGCTGAATTGCAGATCAGAAGGTTGGTAGCTCAGCAGTTCGAGAACCTAGTGCCACATGACAGAGTGAGCATCCATCTCTGGCCCCCGCTCTTGCTAACGTAGCAGTTTGAAAGCAAGAAATTGCAAATAAATAAATAGGTACCTCTTTGGTGGGAAGGTAACAGTGTTCCATGCGCCTCGGTGTTTAGTCATGCCGGCCATGTGACCACGGAAATGTCTTCAGACAGCGCTGGCGCTTCAGCTTAGAAACGGAGATGAGCACCGCCCCCTAGAGTCAGATTCAACTGCCTTTTGAGCAATGGAAACCTTTACCTTTACCTAGGCACCAGGAAAGCTGTAGGCAGGCACCATGGCCCCCACAGCCACCATGCTGGGAACCGCTTATCTAGCCACTACTCATACATGTTCTGTTCAATTCATCAACCAGGACAAGTAATTCGTCTGGACTGGTACCCTTTGCGAAAGGACTTCCCCCTTAAAGTTGTCAAATTGAGCTGTTGTGTGTGATATACAGCCTTAGCTAAGCTGCCTCCTTCTAGCTGCCAATATCAGTGCACAGGATTACTGATAGCTCTTATCATCAATACTAGCCCAGTGTAAATGTAATATTCCCCTCTCCTAACTATGGAAACCTGTTTTGAACCATGGTTGCAAATTCTGGTTTGAAACTAATCCTGATTAGCAGAAACACCAGTGCAAATGTGCATAATCCATTCTGGGGAAAAGGGATATTCTTACATGAGTGTAGAAAATGAAGGTTTCGAAGAATGTTACTCTGGTTTGGATTGCATCGTCAATATCCTTGTTAGAGTTAGGAGATTCTCAGCACAATTCTGTACAGATTTACCCCAGTCTCAAATCCATTTAAACCAATGGGTTTAGACTGATGTAACTCTGTGTGGGATTGTGCTCTAAGAACATAGCGTTGGCACTGGACTTTGCTACCTCGGAAGGAAGTAATATCCGTGCTGTTTAGCGGAATGCCAGATGCAAAAGATTTCCTTCAGTACTCCAGGTTAACAGTGCAGTCTTCAACAGAGTTGCACCTTAAATCCACTGATGTCAGTGGGTTTAGACTAGAAGAATGTAATTTGGATTCGAACTGCTCTATAAATTGCTGATCCTTTCTGAATCGTCAGGCTTATATTATTATTTCATTTAAAATATCTGTATCCCACTTTTGAATCTGTCAATCCAAACAGAGTCCGGCAACAGTTCCAGGCAGATTTACAGTGCGATTGTCACAATCAAGAATGATTAATTTATTTATTCGATTTTTATCCCACCTTCCTTGCATAGCAGGCTCCAGGCAGCTTACAGTAGGTTAAAATACGTTAAAACACAGACACATTGAGACAATGCAATAACGTAGTATAAAACATATACAAAGATAAAATACTGATGGGCGGTAGCATCCGATAGGGTCAAATACACTGGCTGTTATTGTTACCCAACACAATAAATAAAAGGCTGGAGAAAAGAATTAAAGCAGCAAACGATCAAACTAAATGCTGCTGTAGGCTTTCAATTGTAGAGCCTCGCAGTCTCCATTCCAACGCAAGGTGACGATCATGTGGTCACAGGTAGCAAATACATTTCAGGGGCACATGAGGCACTTGGAAATAAATGTGGATTTATACCAGAGGAACCGGAAAGGGGAGATACCTGCACAAAATCTCATGGGTCAGGGTTTAAATTATTGCTGCAAATTAGCCAGCTGAAGAATTCGTTTTTGTGAGGGACTTCAACCCCGGTGTTGCACTGGAGCAGTCAAACCAGTGCCCATGTGCTTTGTCAGCAAAATCGAATGTATGTTTGTGTCCTAGTTAAACCTGACTGTGTCCCTTCTGTGCCTTAGAATCAAATTCAGTCTCTGCCTATGTCCATGCATCTCCCAGTGATACTGGCCAAAGTAAGTACAGGGCTGTGTGTATTCTATGATTCTGCACAACTGCAGAAAAAACAAAAACCAGGATTCAGCTTTTTGGGACACACGCTCTCCTTTTAAAGTGCATTTCTAGTCCTTGTGGCTGTAGTGTGGGACTTAAAGGCATTTCGATTTCCAGGCATCAGGGGCTGGAGTTTTCTATCCCCGGCATTACCCCCTTGCTCTTCCCCTTCAGGAGAAACAGATTAAATTATACAAATGAGCAAAAAGTATGCAAATTTGCTTGTTTTCCAAAATGAATAGAGAATGGAGAATTAAGATTTTCTTTTTGCCACACAGTTAATCTTAAGCGAAATAACCTTGGTGTAAAATCATCATTTTTTAAAAAAAAAACCCAGCTAGAGTATGCACAGCCCTGAATAAGTTGCACTGTGCATGCGCTCGGCTGTTCACCTGCTGATCCTTCTCAAGCAGAGGCAAAGCGAAATTTTGCTTCTTTATGGTTTCACCTCTGTTTCTTTCTTTTAAGCAAATTTCCAGCCCGCACGGTTGCAAGGAGAAACTTGAGATTGGGTGGCCAACCCAAAACCAAGCGGGTTGTCAGCAACCAGGGGCTTGTTCTTTTTTGCCTTGTTTTTACAGAATAAATTTTGCAAAGTGGCTTAACTTGCATCATTCCTGGAGGTGGTACTTTGAGTTACTTGGGCACGACACCTTTTTCTTTTCTTTTTTTAGCACCAAGTACACACAGCCCTGAGGAAATGGCAGTGTATATTATGCACAGCTAAGCACAGGATCAGCTCGCCTGCTGAAACCCTTTCTTTTTGGTTGCTTATATGTATTTTGGACTTCTTTCCTTTTTTTGTCTGTCAGCATTCTCCTGTGTATGCTTTATCTTGCCGTGTAGTCGGAGTGATGACATAACTTGCAATCTTAATTGGAAAGGGTTTTGCAGCTTTGCCAGTTATTAACCATTTCCCCCCATAAGTGTGCTTGTCATCGTCTCATAGAGTTTTATTTAGAAAATGGGGGGGGGGAATACAGATACGATATGAGATGCCTCTCTTTATCTCTGTTTGGTCTAGTCCTGTCATAGTGGAGATCCCCCATTTTGGATCGATGCGCGGAAAAGAAAGAGAACTGATAGTGCTTCGGAGTGAAAACGGGGAGACGTGGAAAGAGCACCAGTACGACAGCAGGCACGAAAACCTCGGTGAAATTCTCAACGGCATGAATGAAGGTAAATATGTTACGGCATCCCTTCGGTTTGTGCAAATATTAACCATTGGGAAAGTATCAGCTGGGGGGGAAAAACCACCCTTATTTTAAAAAACAAATCATTAAAGCTGAATCTCACATTGTCAGTTTCAGCAAGTGGTAGAGTATAATAGCCCAGGATATCACCTCGATAGCGCAGGCTAGCTTGATCTCATCAGATCTTGGAAGCTAAGCAGGGTCAGCCCTGGTCATTATTTGGAAGGGAGACCTCCAAGGAATATCAGGGTCGTGATGCAGAGGCAAGGAATGGCAAACCACCTCTGAAGCATCTCTTGGACATACAACCAATACCCATCACAGCCGCCAACAGAAAAACATACAACATTTGGATCCTGAGCTACTTACAGAGGTGCAAAGCCAGCTGAGTTATACATCTTAGTAGGGCCTGTATCTGGCACAGAAGTTAATAAAGGATAGCCATTTAACTTCAGAGCTATTACTTACAATTGGGAGACCTGCAAGGACTCATGGTGGGATGGGGAATATCATTTCCCTGTTCTGTCTCTCCCTCTTGCTTTCCCTCCCTCCGATAGTGCCTGCAGCCCTTTCTGTTTCTTTGTCTCCCACCCACTAACCTACCTACCTTTTTGTGTTTCTCCCCATCAGCCTCTGCCCCCCTCACTCATCCTTCTCCTGCTCCCTTCCCTCAGCTTACTCTTTTTACCTCCTCCCCCCACCAGCTTCACTTCATGTTCCTTTTACCTTTTTTTTAAAGTGTGTCTCTTTCCCCCCTTCCATGTGCAGAAATGAACAGAAACTTGGGATCTTCAGCAATGTTGGTTGTGGGTTTCCTGGCAACCCTGAACATGGCCACTGAGATCTCATAATGTAGTCTTGTAATATCTTAGTGGCAAAGATTGCTCCTATGATTGGTGGGGGGGGGGTTCTAACCCTCCAAGCTTTTTTAAATTTTATTTTGTTTACAAATCTCCCCTGTCTGTCCCTGACCCCATTGTGTGGAATTTTTGAACCACATTCTACGTCCTGGTTCAGAATTAGATATAGGAAGTCTCCTCCCATTTCTGTTTCCCCCCCCAGACTTATTCCTTCCATTCACTCTGCCAAATTCCATAATTTCTGTTTTGGTTGGAATATCTGTGGTTTCTTTCCTTGATGTTATTTCTGCTTTGTGCCATTGTTAGGCTACATATCACTAGTTTTCACTGGTATTCTTAGTCCCCTCCTCCAACAGAATTTTGGATTGTGGACCCACAGCTCTTCTTTGAGGAGTCACATTAATCTCAATCATTTATGTGATTGGCTATATGAATTTACTCATCAGTTTAGCCCCCGTGGGGGTGGAGAAGAAGGCATGTGCCAGTCAGAATCAGCCACCTTCCAAAATGCCAGTTTGATTCTGCTACTCTGGAACTGATAAATTCCCTCAGGAACACTAAATAATTCTTTTTGGTACATTAGGTAGCCCTACCAAGGATAGCTTGGGTCAATTCCGATGGGCCTCAGAGTTAGTCTACAATTGTGGGAGGGGACTCCAGAAATATATCCTTCCTGGATAGATGGATATATCTGTTATTTTCAATGGAAGCATTGGAAACAACCTGACTACCATCTCTCTATGGTGGTGGGGGGGGTGTATACGTGTGTGTGTGTGTGTGTGTGTGTGTGCATGCACACAAATGAGAATGCTCGTCTCTCCTTTGCCCACCATAAACTTTAGACAAGAACTGCCATTCCATTTGGACTGGCCTACAGAAACCACATACAAACAAAGCTTTAGGATATCTTTAGGATACCTTTATGCTGAAATCTGTCTGTAATACAAGTATAAGCTGGCTGGATAGTACACTCAGTTTCAAAGAGACCTCATCCTCCTTCCCAAATTAAAGATGTTAACGTATGGCACAAAATAATGTGCATAAAAACATCAGATGAAGACTCCTAAGGCAGTGTCCTGTTTTTAACAGGGGGCACTAGCAGGGCAGGAAAGCAACAGACCCCACACGTATGCCTATTGTTTGTGCCTCAGCAAGCGGTAATTAGAAATACACCGTCTCTGAAATGGAAATTCCCATTTAGCTGTCATAACCAGGGCTTTTTTTTTGTAGAAAAAACCCAGCAGGAACTCATTAGCATATTAGGCCACACCCCTGACAGCACCGCTCATTAACATATTAGGCCACACTCCCATGTTACCAGAAGTGTGGTCATCCTGTCACACCCACCTTTTGCTTCTTATTCTGTTTACCTTGTTTGTTGTCAAAACCTAGGGCTTTTTTGGAGCGGGAACTACTTTGCATGTTAGGCCACACACCCCTAATGTAGCCAATCCTAATGAGTTTCTGCTATTGGGTGTGGCCTATTATGCTAATGAGTTCCTGCTGGGTGTGGCCAACTCAGGAGCCAGCCGGAACTCCGTTCCTGTGCGTTCCTGCCCCAAAATAGCCCTGGTCATAACTAATACCCTGTCCTGCGTGAATTTGTCTAATTTCCTCAACAGACAAGTGCCTCTTAGATTGTGTATGTGTGTTCATGTCGGTCACATGGCAATGGTGGTGTTAGGTCTGGTTCATTCATTTATCTCTTCACACAGAGTGGCCAGGCTTTTTCCAGAGATGGAGCCAGAAAGAGAAAGTAACATCTGTCCCAATGCAGCTGCTGCTTCCTGGCAGCTATTCCCATTAGCATGGCAGTGACACATGTTTTCGGCCACCTTCTTCCTGAGCTGCAGCTTGTGGCAGTGTCTGGGGACATGGCAGATTTGACATCGCTGCCGTCCAGTTGCCGGGTTTGTGCTCATTTCCTCACCAAGTTGCTTACAGTATAAGCGAATGAGGTGGCATTTGAATGGTGTGGAGGAGCTGTCCGGATTATATTGTTATGACAGTCTATGTAATCTGATCCAACAACTGAAGAGATGAAATCGTCCATCTTTGTTTCCATCGCAGAACGGGATGGTTGACTGTCTTCGCTGAGTACAGTGCCATCTACTGGCTCTGATAAATACCATCTCCAAAGCACCATTTGTATACACATTAAAAAGGGACAAGCCTTTAAACAGGAACCACCGATGTATAAAACACAAGCCAGGTTATATTGCGTTGGTGTCTTAGCTGACATTCTCTGAGATCAGACTGTCATGGGCTGTCCTGAGCAGCTCATTTAGCATTCCAGGACATACCCACGATAGCTAGTGCAGGTGTGCTTTTAAGATTCACACGTTGCTCTTTCCAGTAATTTTCCTTTGCAAGCAACCAGCCTGAATTTGTAGGTGATTCTTTATCCTTTTCACTTTGATGTTGGGATCTGCAGATTGCAACCCAGGTGGCCATTCTGAAACCATAGAATGAAAATCTGTGCCAATGAAATAATAAAGTCCTTTATTTTGAATCTTGGAGGAAGGAATTAAATAAGACAGGTTTACGTAATTCTGCCTCATTTTTATATTAAATAGGAGAATTGAAATGAGTAAATAGTCAAGACTGAATGTTAATTAAGTGGCTGTTATACCAACAAGCTTTAAAGTTTTTATTTGTAATACTCTGGTGATTTGTTGTCAAAGGCTTTCACGGCTGGAGTTCATTAGTTGCTGTAGATTTTCTGGGATGTGCGGCCGTGGTCTCGGCATTGTAGGACCTGACAGTTCCTGGCAAAACGTCAGGTCCTACAATGCCAAGACCACAGCCACACAACCCAGAAAATCTACAGCAACTAACTCTTGTGATTGTTTATCATTTTTTGTTGTTGTTTCAAAATGAAAAGAAGTGATCTGACATCATACTGTATTGTAATTTTTTTTCTTCTTGAAATAGAAATATTTGAAAATAATAATGCCTTTCATGAGGCTCAACCAGTTTTCAAAGTACACCACATCAGCATTTGAGATACAAAGGACTGGATCCTTTTCCTTTGTTCCATGCACCGGGAACTGTGGAAGTAGCCCACTGCCACAGATTTCCTGCACTAGTCACTTTGAGGGCTCACTGGAATTGTACAAATGGAAGCATCTAGTGCCCAGAGGAACTGAAGTCTGCCGTGGCAGACTGCCTCTGCATTGCCCAGAGAAAATCGTGTGTGGACCAAAGGTATAAGAGCCAAGCAAGAGTCTTCTTTAGGAAGAACGATCATGGGGACAAAAATAGTTGGTTATGAACTGGGTGTGACATTGAGCCCAGTTTGTTATTGGTTGTAGATTTAAATCAAAGAGCATGTACCTCTTGCACAAGTAATAAGATTAAGGGTAGTATGCAGTGTTTCAGAGTTACATATAATAGACCATGGATCCCCAGTGTGGTACCCATGGCCGACATGGTGCCCACCATCACCTTTCTTGGCACCCAAATGTTTGTAGAAAGTGGAGAGAGGGACAGGGGGCTTTTGCCCAGCAAGCCTTCTGATTGGCTATTGGGGATTTGATTGGCTGTGCAGATTCTTAAAAATGTTCCTTTGGCAGTAGCTGCCACCACAGCACAAGGCTAATAGCTTCAGTCAGTGTCTTCACTGTGTGACTGGAGGTAGGGCCACAGTGGCCATTTTGTGGCTGTCTCCAACCTCCTGTGGCACCCATTTTATGGCAGCCATTTTGTGTCTGCGCCCACCACGCTGTGTCAGAATTCCAAACATGCTCACAAGCTCAGAAAGGTTGAGGACCCCTGTAATAGACGATATAATGGGGAAAGCTTCCTTTCAAAGAGTGCTCATAATCTCTCTGGTTCAGATACTCACTGTTACCCCTATACAGAGCTGGACAGTGCCGAAGAACTCGAGAAGAAACGTATCTGCAGAATCATCACAAAGGACTTCCCCCAGTACTTTGCAGTGGTTTCACGAATCAAGCAAGAAAGCAACCAGATTGGTCCTGAGGGTGGTATCTTGAGCAGCACGACTGTGCCGCGGGTTCAGGCTTCATTCCCAGAAGGAGCGTTAACCAAAAGAATACGAGTGGGACTTCAGGTAACAAAGTCACATTTCTTTGGAAACCAAAAGTGTGATTTAATTGAGCCTTGGTGCAAGGGACAGCCAGGAGGACTCTTGTACATTTAACAGAAGAGGCAAGTGTTTTTTTTCCTTAGCCCTGGATGAGAAAGGGCAGCTGCCCAAATTCCTTCTTTTATGCAGCCACTGAAGGTAGTGGCGCTGTCCTCCTTAATTTTGATCTCCCTGCTGAGCCCTATTAAAACAGTCCTGCTGGACCAGGCCAATAGTCCATCTAGTCCAGCGCCCTGTCTCACACGGTGGCCAACCTGTTCGTCCGGATGGCCAGGATGATGGACTGGTTGTGGCCAGCAATGGTTCCTTACATCTGCCTGGCACCCTCCCCATGGCTGAATACTAGCACTGCCATCTTCTTTTTAAATGCCTTCCAATGTTTAAATGTTTTGAATGTTTTTCATACTGAATTTTTAATGGTTTTAATTGATTTGATAATGTACTGAATTAGTTGTTGTAAACCACCCTGTGCCTGACACAAGTGGGGAAGGGCGGTTAAGAAATCTAAATAAATAAATAAAAAAAAGACTTATCCAGACCATTTTGGGACAACTGGACTCTGGATGAGTCAGAGATTTAAAGCCTATCGGGAAAGTGTTCTTAGGTCTGCAGCGCTCATGTAACTGTTCATTCAGTAATTATTAGGAGTTTCTTCAGGGTTTCCATTTCAGAATGGTGCATTGCTAACATTTTCATCATGATAATATTTAATTTAATTGAACTCCGTTGCTGATTTTTACCCCTAATATTGGGTTCGTGCAACCTTTGTAGCTTTTGGCATTCCCTCAGCGATCCCTCCTACCTGACCAATATTTTAATTGCTGTTTTTATATCCTTGTACGTATTTTAGTTCTTTTTAAATTGTTTTAATGATGTGTGTTTTGGGGTGTGTGTGATTTTAATGGTTTAAAAATGTGGCCTTAAAATGTGGCTAATTTGCTAGCCGCCTTGGTGAACCTTGTAAGGCCAGAAAGGCGGGGAATACATTTTGTTAAAAAAAAAAAAAAGTAATTATTTTAAAAGTGACAGAAGTGTTGCTTGAAATAAGACATTGAGGCAAAGCAGAAACTGCATTTTGAAGGTCAATAGTGTTGGTCCAATAAACCATAGAGAGTAGCATTCTGTATCAAGAAGCTGGATCAGGATTCCCCAGTGTGGAGTCCATGGGCACCACTAGTACTCCCCTTGGCCCCCCAATAGAGCATCTCAGAAAGTAGATGGGACCACTGTAAGGCAGCGCTTGATATTGCCTGCCCTCATTCAAATGAAAGGTTTTCTATTGGAGTGTCAGGAGGACTGGTAAGTCAGCGTGGTTCCATTGTCCTTCAGGTTTTCTTTCTTTCCAGGAGGTTTGTGGGTGCTGGTATTCCAGTTGCTGCCACCTGCCGTGGCAGCTATTTTGAGTTTGTCAAAGGCTTTCACAGCTGGAGTTCATTAGTTGCTGTAGATTTTCTGGGTTGTGCGGCCGTGGTCTTGGCACTGTAGGACCTGACATTTCGCCAGTAGCTGTGACGGCTACTGGCGAAACGTCAGGTCCTACAGTGCCAAGACCATGGCCGCACAACCCAGAAAATTTACAGCAACTATTTTGGGTTTGTCTCTGCCTTCTGTGGCAGCCATTTTAGGGCTGCCCTCCCAAAATGCCAAAAGCACCAACAAGAGTCAAAAAGGCTGGGGCCCCCTGAGCTAGATGGAATGAGGCAACTGTTTAGCTTTCCTTTAAAAAAAAATCATAAACCTTAAACTCATTCTTCTAGACTGTCTTTCTGTACCGGTAAACAGGCTCAACCAGTTCCAGATGAAACCGTCAAGAAAATTCTTGGCAACAAAGCAACTTTCAGTCCCATTGTTACCGTGGAACCCAGAAGAAGAAAATTCCATAAACCAATCACCATGACGATCCCCGTGCCACCCCCATCTGGGGAAGGGATAACCAATGGATATAAAGGCGACACAACACCCAGCCTTCGACTACTATGTAGTATCACAGGTTAGACAAGAACGTTAAAAAGTAATTTGTCCGCTTTCCCCCCCCCATCCTGTGTTTCTAACAGCGCAGTCTTAAGAGGAGTTACACCTTTCTAAGTTCACAGAAATCAGTGGACTTGACTGGATTCGAGTAACTCTGCTTAGGATTGCACTGCAAATGTTAGTTCTGTTGCTGAAAGAAATTTCTCTAAATATTGGAGGAGACACGGGAGAATAAGTACAGTCAGTTCTAAATGCATTTTTAAAAAAACCTAAATTTTGTGCTCAGAGAAAAAGAAACATACTGCATCAGCGAAACAAATTTGCATAGTGAGTTGGATCCATAAGCACTTTGCGCAAGTAGGAAGCACTTCCCTTCATGTAAAAGGTCTGTGATATCAGCGGATTTTCTAGCCTAACTGCAGCCTCCTGTACTGCACCCCATGCTGTAGCCAAGGGTCACAAACTCAGTAGCAGCGTTTTCGGTGGAGACAAGGAGAGGGGAAAAAGATCTGTGCTCATCAGCATTGCTTCACTTGCAGTTTTTTGGATCCAAGTCACCGCGTTCCGTTCAGGACAGTGAAACTTTTCCAAATAAAATAAATCGGTGGGCCTAGAGGAGTGTAACTCTGCTTAGGATAAGGGATGCTGCAAGTTTTGCTACAAATGTGTTCCATGATGGTCAAGTTTAATGTGTTCAAAGGTGCTGATCAGATGAAAGTCAGATCAGCCCATCAGTGTGGTTTGTGCCGAGCAGCCGCAAATGCCTGCTGAAGTGGTTTGCATCAGGTTTTTGCAGAACTGTGCATGTGCAAAAACGCTGCTGATTTCAAACTAATTGACAGCCATTACTTAGCATGGTACTGACAGGGTGTCTTGTTTTGCATATTTTATTCTGCTTTATAATGCTTTTTGCAGGGATCCCTACCTAAGTCACAAGAAATCTTCCAGTCATTTGGCTTCTCAGATTAGGGCTTCCAGATCCCCCCAGGGGGGGGGGTTGCCCTCTTTTGGGCCCCCAGATCTGCCGGCTCAGATTCAGCCAGTGGGAGAGATTCAGCCAGTGGGAGAACCCACCCCCGAAGTGCCTGGAGGTGACATCATTGTGCAGGGCATGTTGCGGTGGGGGGACAGTCAATCAGTTTTTCCTTGAATAGTAGAGCTTCATTTTCCTGGGTGAGAATAGCAGGTGCTGCAGGTAGGGAGAACTGGGGGAATAGCAGATACTGCAGGTGGGGAGCAAGTACTGCAGGTGGGGAGAACTAGGGGAAATTGCTCTCTCCCTTCCACCAGTAGAAATCTTCCATGGGATCCAACCCAAGGACTGGGATGGTGGGGCTGGCTTCAAGCCCTCCACTCAGCCACGAGGCTCACCTGGATGCCTTTGGGGCCACTCTCTGCTTTATTATTATGAATTATTGTGAAGATTGAATGGGAAAGGGAACCGTGTATACTTCCCTGAACTCACTGGGGGAAAGTTGGGTTTAAAAAAAAAAACAGCTAAGAAGAGGGATCTACCTGCCTTTCTGTGCGCATAGACAGAAACGGCCAGGAGCAGGAGAGAGAGAGAGAGCACACCAAGTGCAACAAAGTCTGTGCTACCTTGAGGGGAGGGGCCTAGGAAGTTCAGGTGAGGGCATGAGGACATTTGCTCGGCCAGCCTTCTGCACACCCATCACCTGCCACCCGCTCCCATCAATGTGGAGACTCTGCATAGGACTGAATCCGAAATTACCCCCAGGATTTATCAGGATGTCTTAGTAGCTTAACACATTTGGTTAAAGAATGAAGCAAACCATCTTCAAGGCTGTGTAGAAATTTAGATCGTTTTAAAGAACATGTGTTGATGTGTCTCCTTTTTTTTTTACCCCCTAGGCGGTACTTCACCAGCTCAGTGGGAAGATATCACAGGCACCACTCCACTGACCTTTGTAAATGATTGTGTCTCTTTCACAACCAACGTTTCAGCCAGGTATAGGAAGAGTGGATGCAAAGCAGAGGATTCTGTTTGCAAGGATCAAAATAACTTCAGGGATTGTATACTAGCTGATGATCCGTTCAACAAGAAGACATTTTGGTTCAATAAGTGGGGTTTGGGGAGGGGTTGCTTAATCGGTGGGAGAAAATATGCAAAAATAGTGCAGTACAGGTATGTTTAATTTAGATAAACCTACTGGAGCTGTGGTGGCTCAAGTGGTTAAGACGCTGAACTGCAGGCTGTGGAAGGTCAGTAGTTCAGCAGTTCGAGACCCAAGAGTGCCGCGTGATGGAGTGAGCTCCTGTCTCTAGTTCCAGCTCCTGCCAACCTAGCAGTTCGAAAGCAAGACATTGCAAGTAGATAAATAGGTACCACTTCAGTGGGAAGGTAACAGCGTTCCATGCGCCTTGGTGTCTAGTCATGCCGGCCACATGAACATGGAAACGTCTTTGGACAGCGCTGGCTCTTTGGCTTTGAAACAGAGATGAGCTCCACAACCCTAGAGTCAGATTTGACTGGCTTTCGAGCAAGGGAACCTTTACCTTTACTGGAGATTGTTCTGTTCTAAACTAGGGAGGCATACAAAGCCAGGCCCTCACAGAGATCAAGAGAAGCCTGGGACACTTCCATTTTTGAGGGCCCCCTCAGTAAATTATAAAATGAAGACGTGCGGAAATGATGATACAAAATTCGTAGTATTATATTTTTAAATGTTTACATTTAATACAATAAGAAAAAGAATATTGTAAGACTTCGTAATAAATATTCCCATTTTTATTTAACATGTGATTTAACATTAAAAGGGTAAATCTGAGGCCTCCCGAGAACGTGAGGCCCGGGCCAAATGGCCCTGCTGGGCCCCCCTCTCAGAGGCCCTGTGCAAAGTTCCATCTGAGTTTTTTTCTGGTATCTGGGGTCCTAGGGGGAAATGCCAATAGTTTTGTAGTGGTTTAAACCAAATTTTAATTTATCTTTTTGTTCAGCTCTGTGCAAACTCGATCTCCAAGGTATGAGGTTATGCTGACTGGTCTTTTGTTTTTTCAAATCTGTGTTCAGATTTTGGCTAGCAGACTGCCATCAAGTTCTTGAAACTGTCGGGCTGGCCACACAGCTTTATAGGGAACTAATATGTGTTCCATACATGGCCAAGTTTGTGATTTTTGCCAAAATGAATGATGCCGTAGAATCCAGTTTGCGTTGCTTCTGCATGACGGATGACAAAGTGGACAAAACGTTGGAGCAGCAGGAGAATTTCGAAGAAGTTGCCAGAAGCAAAGATATCGAGGTATAGCAAAATTCAGCAGCAAAACCCTTAATTATACCCTTAGAGAGATTTGGTGTTAAAGTTTGAGTCTGCTGTGGTAGAGAGGGTGGGAGAAAGCCATTGTAAGTCACTGTAATCCAGTCCCAATCAGCTGCAGGGTGCCTGGGGAACCCAAGGAAGGGAGGCAATTTAAACTGTCTTCCCTCCCTGGATCAGCTTGGCTTCCCCAGGCGCCCCATGGCTTGCAAGGTGCCTGGGGAGCCCGGGGGGGTGGGCTGTAGGCGTGGCCAACTCGGAAGTCAGCCGGAACTCTGTTCTGGTGCGTTCCTGCCCAAAAATAGCCCTGATTCTGTGTTTAGATTGGGAATTATCCCCCATCTGCAGCTAGAATTAGTATGGTCAAGGAGAAAGGTTTACCACTTGATTCGTCCAATCCTCAGCCTATCTGGGGGCAGAGATTGAAGGCTGCAGAGTACTATGAAGCTATTGCTCCTTTTCTGAATCTGTCCCTTTACTTTCCCTCAAGAGCTTTATGATGATAGGCCCAAAGATGTTTGATTGTTCAATGCATTAGTGCCTGTGCAGAGTAACTAACCGAGGGACATCAGAATCAGGGACATCCTTTTCCTCTTGGAGCAGCAGCAGGTAAGGGAACAGGTGGAGGTTAGGAAGTCCAAGGACAGCAGGAGGAAAATGGAAATCCATCTCCACACTGGCCTTTTACTGAAGGATTTGATTCTACCCCTGTTAACAAAAGGCCGCCCTGGGAATCATGGGACCTATATAGACGAAAAGCCTCAAGGTGTGGAGATTCAGTGAGGAACAAAACAGAATAAGTGTGAGGGGGGGAAATTGGTAGATTCTAACCTCTTTTGCTGAAAAGAGAGTATCATAGTCACAGTGAGGTGACTTTACACACCAGTGTGTGACGTACAAGAGTCAGTGTTGTATAGCAGAGAGTCAGGCTAGGAACTGGGTGACCCTGGTCCAATTCCCCAGTGCTCCATGAAGCTCACCAACTAACTTTGGGCCAGTCACACATACACTCAGGTGAGACGCCAGTCCTATGTTCATCCTGGGGACAGCCTCCATTTTGTAAAGTCAGGGAATGCATTTTAGGAGCACTGCAGGGCCCTCTGTTCTGGTTGGGACCACTACAGGATGAGGAGACACTTCTACATTCCCCTCCCCCGGGCATTTTTCTGACCCAAATGGAACCAGATGGGCATATTGGCAAATAATGCCACCTGGTGCCATTTTGGGTTGGAAAAATGGAATAGGAAAAGGAGTCTGTCCTCCCCCCAACTCTGGTGGTCCCAACCAGGATGGGACCCCTACAACATTCTTAAAAGGCATTCCCCAACAACAAAATGGAGGCATATCCCAGGAACAGCATCTCATCTAGTCTGGCCCTCAGGCTAGCTTTGCTGAAGGGATTGTTATGAGGACACAGTGAGGGAGTAAAAGAGGTGTGTGACAAAAATGTGATAGGTAAATAAATAATGTGTACTTTAAGAGAGCTGTAAATAATCATCCTAACCATTATGAGGTCTGTCCTCCTTAGCTGAACTGTTGAGCGGAGCGAATACATTTTAACAAGCTTTTTATTGATCTGACAGGTTCTAGAAGGAAAGCCTATTTATGTGGATTGCTATGGGAATCTGGCCCCTCTTACAAAAGGAGGACAACAACTTGTATTTAATTTTTATGCTTTCAAAGAAAACAGACTGCCATTTTCTATCAAGGTAAAAGTAAAGCTGCTGGGGAAGTAACACTGAGAAAATGTTGTCTCCTTGTGATTATGTGGATTTTTAAAAAATAAAATCTGTATTCATTTGGAGTGCTTGGAAAAAGGTGCGTACACATGGAACCCCAGCCAAGTTACAGTGTTGCAAGAAAACTTTGTCCCCATTAACAGGAACCTTCACCCAATGGATTGGGGGTGGCAGCGAGGATCCTAATCAAGGAACTCAAGGAAAACAGGACAATGGCTATAAGGGAACCCCCGGGGTCTAGAAGGATGTTCCAGAGGAAATATATCAGTGGAATTATTCATTGGTGTGAAGAAAACTTTGCAAGGCCCCACTTTTTATGTGAGGAGAGCTGCCTTCTGAAATGTTGACTGTTATTGCTGCTGATTATTTCAACCAAGTGTCAGTACACAAAGCCCTGTGAGCTCAGGTGGTTTTCAAAAACCCATAGACGTGCAGGACAGATACTGCATTGATGTGCATGCCAGGGCCTGTGTTGTGTTTTCATGTGTCCCCTCCAAGAAAGGGCCCTGACCTAGATGGCCCTGGCTAGCTGATCTTATCCGATCTTGGAAGTTCAGCAGGGTGGGCTTTGGTCAGTACATGGATGGGAGACCGCCAAGGAAGTTCAGGATCACTATGCAGAGGCAGCCAATGTCTGTTCATGTTTTTAAAACGTGGTACTATTATGTAAGTTTTGATTCGTTAGCCACCTTGGCAGGATATCAATAATAATAATAACAGTAATAATAATAATACAGTAATAATGATAATGATTACATTCCAATGCGTGTACAGCTAAACGTGTGATACAAACTCCACTTTTATCTGGGTATTGGTCCCTGGTTTCAGTTGCAAAGTAAATGCATTTTGGCTCTTTCCTTACGTGCAGATGTGCACATCTGTGACAGACAGATTAGGTTCCGCGTTTCCCTAAGAGCGACCAATGGGAGCTGAAGGAATGTTGGTGGGAGGGACAGTTGAAAACAGCCGTTCAGTTGAGCGAAGGCCTCTGTCTGGTTGGAGCGTCTAGCAGAAGGGGGAGCTTAACGCTGACTGGGAAAAGAACAACTTGTGACAGAGAATTCCAAATGCCTAAACAGGGAAATCGTTCAGAATTACAACTGAAAAGAAACGTTGTGACCTCTGCCTTTACTCTAATTTTATGTTCAAACCATAAATAAAAGTTGACTCCCTATCTGTTTAACCCCGTAGGTTGGATATGTATGCTCTCAGGGAAAAAAGCACACAAAGACAAGCTAAGGTCTTGACCTATATATAAATATATAAATATGTATTGGTGGCGGAAAGGGCCATGAAGTCACTTATGGCCACCCCGCAGGTTTTTCAGGGCAAGAAACATTCAGAGGTGGTCCGCCATTGCCTGCTTCCACATCACAGCCCTTGGAAGTTTCCTGTCCGAATAGTAGCCAGGGCTGACCCTGCTTAGCTTCCAAGATCCGACGAGATGGAGCCAGCTTGGACTGTATATTAGGATGTGGATAAATGGTGGCAGCCTATGAATGAAGCCTCGGCAACTCCATGGAGTGTCTGAATGAGGGGTGGTTATTAAAAGAGACTGGGCTACCCTGTCTGGTGATGTCTCTCTGAGTGACAGAGAGGACCCGGAATGTGAAAACGGTCATGGGCTTTCTGTATGTTTTAAAAGAGGCAAGGCAAATGGCGAAAGGTGACTTACCTGACAGACCTGTAACCCTGAACCTGTGTGAAAGCAAGTGTGGAAGACGGTAGGAACTCTGAGTTAGTGAAAAAGGGTGTTATATATGCAGGACATACATCCATTCACTGTAACGTGTGAACAGGGTTGCTCTTAAAGCCAGTTGCATGATATGCCCAGTTCAGAGCCCCCTAGCATTTTCTCCCCTTAGCCTACCTCCTCTCAGCAGCCCAGATTTTCCTAAATCCTTGTTCATGACATCCCATAAACTGCAACTTAATCTCTAAAGTGTAATCTGTAGATGGATTAAGAGCAATGTTTGGGGAAACTCTTTCTGGGCAAAGTATTTGAACAGGCAGTCTTTATACACTTTCCCATCTCTTGGTATATATAAAAAAAAACCCTTTCCCTTTTGGGTTTTGTTTTTTTTTAAGTCAGAGATAGAAGCTGAATTAAATGTAATGCATAACACACACACAAACTTCTAAAACCAACATGAGGACATTTGCTTATTTATAGATTAGAGACACCAGCCAAGAACCTTGTGGTCGCTTATCCTTTTTGAAAGAACCAAAGACTACAAAAGGTCTGCCACAAACAGCCGTTTGCAACTTAAACATCACTCTGCCAGCACACAAAAAGGTATGGCTTCCAAGATTTGTTTGATTTCAGTTGATTAAGTCTTTTTTTGGGGTGGGGGTATTTTGGTTTTTGAATTTATTTATTTATTTATTTATTGCTGATTAGACTGAAACACTAGAAATGGGAATGCCTTGCAGTCTGATGAAGCTTGTTTTATGTCTGTTTTCATGTATGCAGAAAGCTTTTGAGATTTATTGTTAACTGTGCTGTTCAGTTTCTATTATTTACTTTTTTACGGATGGGGTTCCTCTGTTTGCAGCTCATGCTTCAGCTTGCGGTTCACAGATATTTTATGCTTTTAGTAACATCACGTGTTGATTTGCATTCGATGTATTTTCTGTTGACATTTTGGATTTGCTTTGCCTTATAAATTAGCTTTGCTTTTTTTGTGCACCCTTACTTGGTCCTTTTCATATCCTGATATTCTTTTCCCTGCTGCCCATTATAATACTCCTTGTCTCTGCAATGCATCTTGGGACCAAAAGGAAACAGAGTCAGATCAAGATGACGAGGTAATACCAACACTTGTCTTTTTATCGTTATATCCGAATTTGTACCAATAAAAGAAATACATATATGGTATCTCTAAAATATGATTGCAAAACTCTCAGATTATATGTATTTTATATGCTTTGTTGTTGAATACCAACACAGCAGACCATCAGATGAAGTTTAAGATCACATGGTGTGCTTGGGACAATATGGACACGATATTTCCACTTCTCCGTGTTGAATCCTTTGACACTCTTCATCGAGTCTTCCTCCAACAGAAAAAGACTTCCTTCAACACAAAAGGACATTCCTTGTTCAGAGGAAGCCTTCCTCCAGCAGAAAATGTCATTCTCCATCAGAAAAAGCCCTTGTCCATTAATCTTTTTCTCTTGAAGGAAGACTTAGCCAGAAGAGTGTCATAGGGTCTAGCTTACCAGAAGACGTAGGATCCAACCCTGATACGAGTCTTCTAATTTCTATACATTTCAAACTCTAATATTTTTAAATTTATTGGAGCTATAAAATAACTCAGAATATTTTCATTCTACACTGAAGGCATAACTTAAAAGCATATCTTTCTGTAGAAGGCCTTTAATAAGCCAAACTACAAAATATCTTAACAATGCAAGTTAGCAATTGCTTTCTAATCTGCATCTCTGCATTTGTGCATATTAAAAAAAGAAACCCTTCCATGCCTTTTTTTTTGTCCTTTATGTATTCACTTTAATGTAGGTGTACCTTGTGATTTTATGTGCTTTCATGGCAAGTTAATTTTGGGAGAAATATTTGGCCTCAGTTCTAGCCCTATTTGGTGTTCTACATGTGTTAACTGTAGCCTTGTGCGTGGATGCTCTCATTCGTTAACCAAAATGATTGCGCTAATGATAATGTAGCGATATGGTTGAGATGGATAAACTAAGGGACATTCTCATAACGATCCCGGATAGCAGAGAAATGTACCTCTATCGTGTCCATTGAGATAAGGCATCTAGCAAAGTCCTATAGTGGTGAGACTGGTTTTGGTGTTACACTTTACTGACAATATCTGTGTCTTCAAAATATGTATCAGTGTCACTTAAGAATGGATATATCTATGTCTATTTTATGACCATGGACCCTGTTCAGGGGTTGATCTGCCCCAGGATTCTACCCGGAATGAGATTGGGGTGGGCACTGTGAACCCGCCCCTCCCACTGTGAAACCTCCCTCACTCCCTTCGTCACTGGTAGAAGGCCATATGAACTGAAGGACTCCTGTTTAGCTTGAGCACAAGACATCTCTGATCTTGTGATACAGAACCTGCTGTCTCCTGGGGTCAGGCAGATCCCACACCCAAATTAGCATGCCATTCCCATTGTTCTACCTGTGATAACCTCATCCTCGGTCAAATCCTGAGGGAAAGTAGCATCTGATGAGGTGCTAAGGCGCGTCTTATAACTTATCATTTTCTTCCTCCTCCTCCTCCTCAAGCACACACTTGTAATGAAACAGACACCTTTATATCCATTCTTCAATGGCAACGTGGATCTTAAGGTACATGTTTTAAATAGGTGCCAGTAGAGTGCAACCTCAGAACTGGTCACAAGTAGCTGAGAGATATCGGAGGGAAGATTTGAGCTCACGAGGGAAGGTGGAATGACGGAAAGAAAATTAAAACATCTTTTCTTTGGACTGTAACTTAAATCCAGACTAGAGATAAATGCATTGTTCGGCCTCGGGTCAGTCCAGTTTTTCAGACTAGTGTATCATGCTTAGAAACATCCCTATTCAGTGTTTTGTTTTGTTTTTTTAATCAACGCTCCCTCTGAGCTGTGGAGTCTTGTGAGCGAAAATTCTACTTTGTGAGAAAAATGTGTGAGCCGGAGGCTAAAAAACTGTGAGCTAGCTCACACTAACTCAGCTTAGAGGGAACACTGTATAGCCCATTTTACTTGAAATGTGTACCATTCAATGTATAGCTAACTGTGTTCACAAGATCGAAGGTGTGATGGGGAGGATGGGTAGTTTTTTATTGCTATTGTGAACAGGTAGCTTGCATCATTCTTTCTGCTAGGGGTGTGCATTCAGATGTTTTGAGTTGGAAGCAGTGCCCAAAGTTCCCTGTTTAGTTTCAGAACAGATCTCTCCAACCTAAAAGCAAACAAGAAATTTCAGGCATAGTTTTGGATCTGAAATATCCGGAAGTACGCTCCTACTCTGAACAGTATTTGGGAAAATACAGGATGCATATAGAACAAAACAGCTTGCTGTCGATGGTAACCGTGCCACCGAAGGTACCAAAAAGAAGTATGTTTTGTTGCAGACGGAGAAAACGGACCGGCGCCAGAACTTTGTCTCCCTTGCTTTACGTAAGCGCTACAGCTATCTGACTGAACCTGGAATGAGTGAGTTTCTTAACAAATTTACTAATACTATAAAACAGTTTTTCACAAGAAGAGACATTTTTTCTATAAATGTTGTATTTTGGTGTCATTTGGAGAAAACAATCCCGATTCAATAGGCAAAATCCTCCAATTATCCATGAGCTCTTTTTGAGCACGGGCCACCTTGAAAATCCAGGCACAGGAAACTGCATGCAGAGAGCTGTCACTTCAGCTTCAGTTTCTAATACAGCAGTTCTTACTGCCCAACGTGCAGCTCTGCCAGAGGTGCCACCTTTTAAAAGTCCTTATTCAACTTTCTTTGGAATTCTTTCATATATGAAGTCAGCTTATACGTTACATTTAAGGTGGGGGTCATCATTTCATTCACAAGAGGTATTCATTCATGTGAACAATGTACCATTAGAGCCAGTAGCTCACAGATTTTCCCTGGGCACTTACACACAGCAGTTGGCTCAATATCACGTGCTCTCAAATGTGCACTGGCGATCACTAAAGCAGCTGCAGCTCTAGATCAAAGTATCTCAACTCTGTGAGTCGCTGGTACACCCTGTCACATTGTTCATATTATAGGCCGTGGAGTCTCCTGGGGAAGAAACAACAACATGGAGACTTGAGGATAGGAACAGTTCTTACAATGGTGGAGCAACATGAGTGGTTTTCTCCAGTGGTAACTTCTCTGCTGCTGTTGTAATGTTAGAACCGGGAGCTCAAGTGGATGTCACTGAAAGGTGTGATTCAATGGCTAGTGACTGTCCATTTATTCAAGAGCTCTTCTAAGCCTTGACAAATTGGGGGATTCCCAGCAAATGTTACCCAGTTGCCCAAGGGTGGTGCAGGTATTTCCTATGCCTGCTTTCAAAAGAAGTCAACTACTTCGTTAGTCATATTGGTCAGCTTCTCCCATGTGATCTCCATGCTTGAAAGGCAATGAGAAACACCCACAAGCAAGTGGCACACATCCTGTTGCTGTAACATAAGAAAGGGCCTTTAGTTGTCAAGGGAGTACTAGGATGGCCTTCACATTCCCATGTGTGGGGAGTGGGGAAATAGGGCAACGCTATGATGTTATCTCAGATCTTCATATCTGACAGATCTGGTTTCCATCTATTTTTATTATCATTTGGTGTTTTAATGCTGATTGATTTGGTGGTATTTTAGCCAAGTGTTTATTTCAGATTATTGGGCAATAAAAACAACTCTCAGAAATTTGCATACAGGGGTGGGTGGGAGGGGAAGGCTGGTGATACTCCTCTGGATACACAAAAGTCTGTCATTGGGCTGTTTCTTGGCTCCTAATCTAGTAAAGGCAAATATTTTTCATTGCCTGGAAAATTCATAGTTAAGCTGTTTGCTGGATTTGTCCCCTCATCAGAGCTTAACGATAGGACTTACACTCAGCACTCCAGTGGCATTTATATGTACAAAATGTGTTGAGGTGTGACCTGCTCCAAAGTCTTTAGCATGATTGCTTTTTCCATCTTTGAAACTGAAATGACAGGAATTCCGGGTGGCTCTTGGCAGTTGATTCTGATAAATCACTGTGATTGAATTGAATGATTGATTCAGTGGCGCATTAACAGCCCATTCACAAGTTGATGAGCTAATCAGTGACCAGTTTTTATCTTCCCACTGGCAGTCATTTGCTGAAAGGTCAGGGAGACTCAATGCATGATGAAACCAGAGGACTCAGCTAATTTGATAATTGCAATCGGCATGAGAACCCACCCTCTGCGCAAACCGTGGAAGTTTATTTCCAAGAGTGGCTGTTTGCCTGCAGGTGGTTTCCAGAATAGTGTTGCATGCAGAGAACAACTTAGCCTGATCCACGGAGTGTCCATCTCAATCTTTTACATTTTTTTCCCACTTTGAAACCTGACATCTACACCATGCTGAATCAGAAGGAGCTTTTAATACTCCCCTCGGTTCAAAAGCAGTTGCAAGCAGAAGAAGCCCCCTTGTGCTTACGGCACTAGTTTCACATCTCTTTGGAGTTTCAGTTGTAATAATGTCTTTCTTTTTGAAAGTAAATCTTATGACAAAGCAGAGAAATCATATATTAATGGGGAACGGGGGGAAAGGGTCTTGTAGAAATACCTCCTCTTAGGTGAAAACGTAAGGACAGTTCTTATGGGTCACCAGCAGCATGGTTGCCACTCTGCTGTGGATTCATCCCATTTTTTTTGGTACTGTTAGAGTGTCACGTGGAAGAAGCCAGTGGTGGAGTTATGTCCCATGTGATTATTCTTCCCACTGGAAGCAGGGAAGTAATGACATCTACCCTCCCCATGTGATCTAGTAATGCTACCAAAGCAAAATGGGATGGCAGATCATTAAATGTAAAAAAAAACCTGGCCTGCTCACTCGCACAGAGTTGAATAATACTTCAAGTTTTATTTTTGCATATTTCTTGATCTTACAGAGGTTGAAATTAATAGGACATGGGATCTAACATTCTTTTATTGCAGTGCAGGAAGCATCCATCACGGGCATAATTTTTTTCCCATCGATATATTCATCCAGCATATTTATAATTATAATAATAATAATAACTGTCCATTGTATAATGAACAGCTCTTAGAAAAGCTTGTTATGTTCGCATTACTTCATTAGGATAATACAAGTTGTACATTGATTCTTTCACAGTGAATTATTGGCCGCCTAAAAACGGACCAAACTGGTTTGAAATATTATCAACATAAACTTCAAACAGAGGTGTGGAGAGAAGGTATTTTAGTTCCAGTTATAACTTCCAAGTGAAGAGCTTGTGCCTTCAAGTTTTTTATTTATTTGTTTGTTTGTTTTAATCATTTACCCATGCGTCATGAAGGAACTCTGCCTGGTTCAAGCAGTAGAGTGGTAGCCCTTCCCCCTCCACCTTCTGTGCTCTTTGGAGGACATGTGAACCAGGTTCCATTCACACAGTTTCTTTCTAAATTGAAAACTGGGGGAGAAATCATGTTAATGGATCTCTGCGTGATCAGCCGTCAGTAGGTGGAAGGGTCAGGCTCACATATTCTTCAAAGCACGTAGTAGAGGAGAGGAGCAACCCACCAATTCCATCTTGTGAGGCCCACCAGTAATAACTGAGGCTCTGAATGTCATTCTTGTATTGAAAGATACTGATGTTATGGCTCCCCAGTCCATAACATGACAGCTCCAGCCAGCAGCTTCAAACTATAAGAGTCCCCACTTGATCTGAGGAGCCTGTGAAAACTGGACATTTTTGAGAATGCCCACCATTTGCAGATTTGTCTTTGCCAGGTTGTCATTGTGTTCTGCATTGTTACCTTTTGAGTTCGCCAAAGTTGAAAATAGGCCTTTCTTCGAATGGCTATGCAAACTGCCCTCAAAAGGTACCAAGACACTACATCTTGTAGAAAAAGTGTACTCTTCTTCTAAAATGCCTTCTGTGGAAAGAGTTTTTTGAACATTTTGCAGTATTCTGCATAGTACACCATGCAAACTGTTTTATTCCATGTGCTTGTTCTGACATGACAAACCGTGCATGAAAAAAGTTTAAAAAAACAAACGTTTTGGTTGCTTTGCTTGCTCACTTTTTTCCCATTAATTGTATTTCCCATTTTTTATGTATGACAAATGCTTCTTAAAGTCATTTCATGTGAATTGTTTTGTTTTGAGTTTGACCAAGTTAAAGGAATATCGCATGAAAAAGACAAGAAATGCAAAAAGAGATTCCTTTTTTTTTTTTTCCTTTTAATCCTCGAGTCAGAAATAGTTCTTGCTCTTATTGGCTTTGTGAGTGTGAAGCATATCCGAAATGTGCATGGGAGAGAGAGATTTGGACTTTTTTCCCCTGTTGCTTCACAGTTTGCACATCTATTGCCTGTCACTTTAAAGATATTTTTTGGGTGCTGCATGAAATAGTTTCGAGTGGTTTTCTAAGCAGACTTTAGCTAAATATCACTTGCACAAGTTTTCTACTGTTTCGTGTAGGTTGTAACTATACAGCATACGAACCATTCTGCTAAAGGATAGAATGATAGAAATTTCCGTCCCAACAATTGCGAGTAATTGCACAAATCAAAGACATATCAATAACAGGCAAAAAAAATGGAGCGGAGATTAAAATTGCAAATCTAGCACATCAGAAAGTCAATAGGAAGTAAGAGAAGAATTTTTCATTGCAACTATTACTTTGGACCATAATGGACTCCTTCTTAGTGTTTTCCGTTCTTCACATTTTTTGCAGACTTGGTTGCCTTGAGCTTTTTTCTGTCTTTCATTTCACGTTGCCTTTTTTTCCATCCTTTCCTTCTTTCTTTCTCCATTTCGGATCATCCATCCATTATGTGGCTCATCCCTATTTTTCCCCCCTTCCTGTTTAGCCGTTCATTTTTACCTACTCCATCCTAACTCATACGAACAGTTGTTACTTGCTTTTTTGTAATATTACAACGTTTACTGACTGATTTTTCCCTTCTCTGGTCTCTCTGTTTTTTCAATCACTTTCGTTGATTTTTATTTTTTTTTTCTTACGTTTGATTTTTCTTTTGGTTTAACAATTTAAGAAACAGTTGAACGAAGTGCAGGAGCCGCGAGATCCCTACCTGCCACCTATTCATACAAGCCATTCTTTTCCGCAAGACCATATCAGTCATGGACCACAGCTCCAATCACAGTGCCTGGACAAAGCAAATCCGGCTTCACTTCCTTATCAAGCTCTTCCTCTAACACTCCAACAGCTTCCCCATTAAAATCAATATGGTCTGTTTCTTCTGCTTCACCTATAAAATCCACGTTAGGAGCCTCTACTACGTCTTCAGTTAAATCTGTTAGCGATGTAGCTTCTCCAATTAGATCTTTTCGGACAATGGCCTCGCCGATAAAAACCGTGATCTCACCGTCTCCGTATAATATCCAAGTCTCTTCTGGTTCCTTCATCAGAGCTCCCACAGTAACAGAAGCCACTAGTTTGAAAGGGCTGGCATCCAGTTCCGCTTTCCCCTCTCGGACATCTCCAGTGACTACAGCTGGGTCTCTTTTGGAGAGATCATCCATTACCATGACGCCTCCAGCATCTCCCAAATCGAACATTAACATGTACTCTTCAAGTTTGCCATTTAAATCAATCATCACATCAGCATCACCGCTTTTATCTTCACCTTTAAAATCAGTGGTGTCTCCTGCTAAGTCAGCAGTTGATGCTGTTTCATCCTCTAAAGTCACGATGGCTTCATCCCTCTCATCCCCTGCGAAACACATAGTCGGGCATACCGAAATAGCCATGGTTAACGGGTCCATGTCACCTTTGAAATATCCATCCCCTGCCAGTTTAATCAATGGATCCAAAGCCACGTCCGCATTTCAAGACAAGATCACTGCGGCAGCCAGCTCTGCAAGTTGTGCCGTTAATGCGGCCACCGATACGGTTGAGAAAATGTTTCCAACCACTACTGCAATGCCATTTTCTCCACTCAGGTCGCTTGTGTCTTCGAGTCCATCAGCCTTTCAGTCAATAAGAACTTCTTCTGCAGGTGCCCTATACACATCTCTTGGGTCAATATCAGCAACTACCTCGTCAGTTACGTCATCAACAATCACAGTGCCAGTATATTCTGTAGTCAATGTTTTGTCTGAACCAGCACTAAAGAAGCTCCCAGAGTCATCTTCCCTTACAAAATCGGCAGCTGCGTTGTTATCGCCTGTTAAAACATTGACTACAGAGACACGCACACAGCCTCACTTTAACCGAAACTTATCTCCTATAAAATCATCCTTGTTTTTAGCACCCTCCGCTCTTAAGTTGTCCGCACCATCTTCTTTATCCTCTAGTCAGGAGATATTAAAAGATGTGGCTGAGATGAAAGAGGACCTAATAAGAATGACAGCAATATTGCAGACAGATGTAATGGAGGACAAGGCATTCCAGCCAGAACTAACAAAAGAGGGTAGAATAGATGATGAAGAACCTTTTAAAATTGTTGAGAAAGTAAAAGAGGACTTAGTAAAAGTTAGTGAGATACTGAAAAAAGATGTGTGTGTAGAAAATAAAGGATCCGCCAAGCTATCAAAAAATGATAAAGGACACTCATCTGAGGATGAATGGGTAGAGTTCAGTGCAGATGAGATTGATGAAGCAAGACGGCAGCCCATGATATATCCTCCTATAACTATTCCTGAAAAAATGCAAATTAAAGCAAAGGCCGTATCTGAAAAAGATTATAACTTGAGTAAAGTCATTGATTATTTGACCAATGACATTGGGAGTAGTTCACTGGCGAGCTTAAAGTACAAGTTTGAAGAGGGGAAACGAGAAGGTGAAGAGAGACAGAAACGAGTTTTAAAACCAGCCACTGCTTTGCAAGAACACAAGCTTAAGATGCCTCCAGCCTCCATGAGGCCTTCTACTTCAGAAAAGGAGTTGTGCAAAATCGCCGATTCCTATTTTGGAACAGATACCATTTTAGAGTCTCCGGATGACTTCTCCCAACATGACCAAGATAAAAGTCCATTGTCTGACAGTGGCTTTGAAACGAGAAGTGAGAAAACACCTTCAGCCCCACAAAGCGCAGAGAGCACAGGGCCAAAACCACTTTTCCACGATGTCCCCATCCCTCCTGTCATTACGGAAACGAGAACTGAGGTAGTTCATGTCATTCGTAGCTATGAACCCTCTTCAGAAGATGTTCCTGAACCACAGGCAGAAGAGCCACCATCAACAAAAGTGGAACCCACCCTAATGGAGCTAGAACCCAGGTCAAATGGTGGATCTATCAAAGAAAAAGTGAAAGCATTTCAATTGCAAGCTAGTGAAGATGATGACCACAAGTGTGTTCTCGGGAAAGGTGTCCGTGTGAAAGAAGAGACTCATATCACTACCACGACTAGAATGGTGTACCATAAGCCTCCATGCCCTGAGAATGCTTCAGAAAGAATTGAGGAAACAATGTCTGTTCATGATATAATGAAAGCTTTCCAGTCAGGACGTGATCCTTCCAAAGAACTGGCAGGTCTGTTTGAACATAAGTCTGCGGTAGCACCAGATGCTAGCAAGTCAACTGAAATTTCACCACAACATGCAGAGAAGGACAGCAAAATGAAACCCAAACTGGAGCGTATAATAGAGGTCCATATTGAAAAAGGTAATGAGGCTGAACCTACTGAAGTCATTATTAGAGAAACAAAAAAACATCCAGAGAAAGAAATGTATGTTTATCAGAAAGACTTACCCCGGGTTGATTTGGAAAAACACGATGCTCTTCCTTGTTCAGATGAACAAGGTCAGCAAGAAGAAGAAGAGCTTACGGCTGAAGAGTCACTTCCTTCTTATCTGGAATCTTCTAGAGTAAATACTCCTGTGTCTCAGGAAGAAGACAGTCGCCCTAGTTCTGCCCAACTTATGTCTGATGACTCGTACAAAGCACTGAAGCTTTTGAGCCAGCACTCAGTAGAGTACCATGATGATGAGTTGTCAGAACTAAGAGGGGAGTCATACAGGTTTGCTGAGAAAATGCTTCTCTCAGAAAAGCTAGATGTGTCTCACTCCGATACTGAGGAATCAGTTACTGACCATGTTCTACCCCTTAGCTCAGACTTGCAGGGGCCTGATAAGCGATGCAAAGTCGCTACAGCCCCCCCAAAAGAACTCCTCACCAAAATCTCTAAAGATATATCAGAAAATGGTGTAGGTAAAATGTCCAAAGATGATCATTATGATAAAGTGACAGTGTTACATTATACTGGAGATGTTAGTAGCCCCAAGCAAGCCATGTGGATGCGGTTTACTGAGAACAGATTAGATAGAGGTAGAGAAAAGTTGATATATGAAGACAGGGTGGACAGGACTGTTAAGGAGGCAGAAGAGAAGCTGACAGAAGTATCACAGTTCTTCCGGGACAAAACCGAAAAACTGAACGACGAACTCCAATCTCCAGAGAAGAAGCAGCAGAAGAGAAATAGGAAAGAAGTTCACTCAGGCCACAGTTCAGCCAGCAGTAGCCCTGATAAAGCAACAGTGACTGACCTGCCGGGTTCAAAGGATGACTGGAGTAAAGGTGGATTGTACGGCCATGAGGGAAAGTGCTTCCCCAAACCTGATGAAAGAAGAGCAGCTAGTTTGCCCAGCAGCCCTGAGAGAAGGGCTCTCACACAGCAAACTGAAGACTGCAAGCAGTTGTTGGAGCACAAAGGAATGGCTCCGAAGAGTAAAACCCCTGAGTCCTCACCGACCGGCTTTCAACTGAAGCAATCCAAACTCAGTTCTATTAGGCTGAAGTTTGAACAGAGCATAGGCTCCAAGAGTAAGGAACCGTCTCCAGATGATAAAAAGCAGGACACTCAGTCTAAAATCCCAGTGAAGAAATTACAGGACAGCAAGCTCCCGGTCTACCAGTTTTACGCACGAGAAAAGCATGCAAAAGAGGTAGACCTTGCTGATGGAAACTTAACACTTCAGAGAGAAGCTTCTGCTGTCAAATTAAAAGACGGCATTCTGAGCAAAGGGAAAGCTGTGGAAGATGCTGCTGCTGTCGCTGCTGCTGCTGCTTCAGATGTACTAAAACACAGAACTGAAACCCTAAGTAAAACTGTAACAGATGGTTTTTCAGAACAGAAGGTGAAAGGTCTGGCGTACAGTTTGAGCTCAGACACTACACTGTCGAAGGGGAATTGGGATAAAAAGATCTATAGAACATGGGAAAGCCCCGGAACATCGACCCATAAAACGCAAAAAGAAAAACTTTCCCATGTCCTTATTCAGGATGTAGTGAAAGAAAATCACATTGCCCACCCTGAGGCGAAAGACGTGGCCAAAGCTGGTGAATTTATCACAGTGACAGAACGTGAGCACAAAGTGTCGACAAATGGATCACATTCGAAGGAGGTGAAGGAAGTGACTGTAAAATCTCCCTCCAAAAAGGTCCTGTATAGAGAATTTCTGGTCAGAGAAGGGGAATGCCCCAGTGAAGTGATGGACAGAACGTCCAAGAAAAAGGAACCATTGACTCCATCCCACATCCCAGTCAGGATTTCGGAAGAAAAAAGAATGTTATCAGTTAACATTCCTGATGGCATTCACGAGCAGCCAAAAAACACAGCCCACGAACTGCCAGCTAAATTGTCCCATGCCAGTACAGCTAAGGAAAAAGCTGACAGACAGTTTGATTATACAGAGCAAGATAAAAATAGTCAATCAGAGTTTAGAACGGTGAGCAGTAAGCAACACGGTTGCATTGAGTTAAGTCCTCTTGCGGAGGATACAGAGCTCTCTCCTAGTAAATCACCCGATTCTTTAGAAATTAGCCCAGGGAAAGAGTCTGCCTCGAGGGACCTTGACTCAAATCAGTATGCTAATTTGGGGAAATCTGCCCCCTCAGCTGCTGCAGCTGAGGGTACAAAAGAGATAAAAACGTTACCAGTTTATGTCAGCTTTATTCAAGTAGGGAGGCAGTATGAAAAGGAGGTGCAGCAAGGAACCGTTAAAAAAATTGTAAGTCAGGAGTCGAAGACCGTGCAAGAGGCAAGGGGGGGCTTTTATACCACCAGACAGCAAAAACAACTTCCTTCGCCACAGGGGAGTCCAGAAGATGACACGTTAGAACAGGTGTCCTTTATAGATAGTTCTGGGAAAAGTCCATTAACCCCTGAAACGCCTAGCTCAGAGGAAGTCAGCTATGAGTTTACCTCTAAAACGCCTGACTCGCTGTTAGCTTTTATACCAGGCAAACCCAGTCCTATCCCTGAGGTTTCTGAAGAGTCAGAAGAGGAAGCAGAGGCTAAATCGACCTCTGTAAAACAGATTATTGTGGAGGCACCAGAAACAGACAAAGTGTTGTCCAATAACCTAGACAGGGATTCTAATAAAAGGCCAAAGGGGAACAGGGTAGCCTACATTGAATTCCCACCTCCTCCTCCATTAGATGCTGATCAGACCGAATCAGAAAAACAACACCACTCTTCTGAGAGTGAGATGGAGATGATAGAAGTAAACCTGCAAGACGAACATGACAAATGTCAGCTGGCCGAGCCAGTCATAAGGGTACAGCCGCCTTCTCCTGTGCCCCCAGGAGAAGATGTCAGTGACTCCAGTGATGATGAATCCCTGTATCAGCCCATTCCAATTAAAAAGTACATGTTTAAATTAAATGACATTGTAGAGGACCAGATGGAAGCCTTGAGGCATAAGTCATCTGAAAAGAAGGAAGCCGGGAAGCCGAATGAATTTGATCTTGGCATTGATTCCCCCCAGAATGAGAATGCGCAAAATGGGAACAATGACCAGTCTGTCACTGAGTGTTCCATTGCAACCACTGCGGAATTCTCCCACGATACGGACGCGACTGAAATTGATTCTCTTGATGGCTATGATCTCCAGGACGAAGATGATGGCTTGACCGAGAGTGATTCTAAACTTGCAGGTCCAGCAGTAGAAACCAAAAAAGACATATGGGCTACAGAAGGTATCTTGAAACAGACTGATCGGTGCTTTAGCCAAAGTAAGCTGGAAGTTATTGAGGAAGAAGGGAAAATTGGTACGGAAGAAAGCAAGCCTTTATCAAAATGCCCAACTTCTGAAAAAAATGCAGATAAGACTGAGCAGAAGTCAGGGGCCCAGTTTTTTACTTTGGAAGGGAGGCACCCTGACAGGACTGTGTTTCCTGACTCTTATTTCAGTTACAAAGTAGATGAAGAGTTTGCAACTCCTTTTAAGACAGTAGCTACTAAAAGTCTAGATTTTGACCCTTGGTCCAATAACCGTGGGGATGATGAAGTTTTTGAGTCTAAATCAAGGGATGATGAGGCTAAGCCTTTTGGCCTGGGAGTAGAAGATAGATCTCAAGCGACAACACCCGATACGACTCCAGCCAGAACTCCAACAGATGAAAGTACACCAACTAGTGAGCCCAACCCCTTCCCATTTCATGAAGGGAAGATGTTTGAGATGACTCGCAGTGGCGCAATTGACATGAGCAAGAGGGATTTTGTTGAAGAAAGACTCCAATTTTTTCAGATTGGTGAGCATACTTCTGAAGGGAAGTCAGGGGACAAGGGGGAAGGGGATAAAAATAAAGTCACTGCCATCACACAACCACAGTCAGGGGAGAAAACGGTAGAAAAAACTCTAGAGGGAGACATAGAAACACCAGCAGTTGAACATAAGCTCATCACCCAGGCCGGTGGAGATTGCATGGAAGCGACACCGGGTAGTAGCTCACTGGAGAAATCATCAACAGCTGTTAATGCTTCTAAAATTGATCCCAAATTGCGCACACCTATTAAAATGGGAATTTCTGCTTCTACTATGACGTTGAAGAAAGATGGCCCCGGAGAAGTTACAGATAAGGTAGAATCTGTGACATCAGGTGTTCAGGGGTTAGAATGTGAAGCCATAGCAGAGGTTACGAGTACAGCTATGCTTAGCCAGACAAATGGTAGGGAAGCAGAAAAGCATGATTTCCAAAAAGATAATTTTAATAACAACAACAATTTGGATCCACCCACTACACCTACTAATAGCGTTACCTGTAAAATAGTGCTAAATGAACATTTTGAGTCCAAGCATCCCACACAGAAAGCTAATCAAACGAGAAACACTTCAGGAAATGGTAAAGGTGCAACACAAGGACACTGTAAGCAAAAAATACATGGAGAACAGCAGAAATCATCAGAGCCACTAGGGAATAGAGCAAGATCAAAACTTCCTATAAAGGCTCCCTCAGCAAAAGAAGCCATCCCACATACCAGTAGCCAGGCTGGCAGAGCGACTAAAGTCAGACAGGAGAGTAAACTTGACAAAAGGAAACAGAACAGCTCTCCTGCACATGTAGAAGTAAGGTCTAAGATTCCTGTAAAAAACACACAAAGGCATAATTTAGCCGTAGCTAGAAAAACACCCACAGCTCAAAACCAAGAGCAGCTAGAGAGAAACAAAGCCAAACCGCCTCCTTCTAAATTACCATTAAAGGTAAGATCTGGCACCACAACGACAGCAACGACAGTTAAAGTGAAACAAAACCAGCTTAGGGAGGTATGTAAACACTCTATTGAATATTTTAAGGGAATTAGTGGTGAGGCTTTAAAGCTGGTGGATCGTCTTTCCGACGAGGAGAAGCAGATGCAGTCAGAGGTGTCTGAGGACGAAGAAGAAGAAGAAGAAGACAGTACGTCCAGAAACACGTCCTTGTCCGAAGCCACTCAAGTTTTCCTGCCTTCCGTTACACCGAAGCCCGCTAGAGATATGAGAACAGAGGCAGCGTCTTTAAAAACAAAGATTGAAAAGGCCGACAGTGAGAGGAGGAGGAGTAAGAGGACTGGTGAGAATGAAGGGAGTCAGGTTTCTGGAGCTCTCTCGGCTCACCTCGTGGAGATCCAGCCTAGTTTGTAAAACTTTCAACTTGTTGATCCTTAGTGCATGAACCGTTGTGACTGCTTGTGAAGTGACTTCCCGTAGTTCTCATTCTGTCATTGTCATCCGTACGTGCTGTCTTCTACTCTTCTTTCTTCCTTTTAAATGAAGCCTATATTCTTATAGACAGCTAGTGAAGCATGCTTTGAAGACATTCATGTCATTCTTCAGGTTCTTATAAGATTTATTTTGTGACAGCAAAAAAGGCTCATTTTGTCAAAATCGGGGGGTGGGGCAGATTTTTTTTTTTTACAACCCCCCTGTAAGGACTGGTGGGTTCTCCCCGCCCCCCACCTCCACCGGTAATTAAACCACCATCGACCAGTTCACTAGACAGACTTGTCGGCATGTTTGATTTCATCTACACAATTAACATCATCTAGTTTGACACTTCAAGATTTCTCAGAATGAAAAATTTGAAAGCTGTGACAAAATATACATATATATTTATATGTAGGGGGTTTTGGGGGGCACTTGGTCATTTTAGTATTTGATCTGAGCACCAGTTAACTTAGCGCAGCGTATTATAATACTGTTAGTCAGTGCTAAGGATTGTTTCACAACACCTTTTTTAATCAAGGGATTGTAAAATCACAGGTCCGCAGAGTCCATGTGAACGGACAGATATCAGGATGGCGATTGTGGCTGATCACCTGGGACTTAGCTGGACGGGTAAGATTTAATGACGTGGGGGTGACATAGGAAGCAGCAAAGACTTTTGACTCCCAGCCTCCTCTGTGTGTGTGTGTGTGTTCTCACAATCATTTTGTATCCTAAGACATAAGTGATTCAATGGGCATAAATATATGTATGCTGTCTTGTTTAAATGGGTGTTAGGACTACTTCTTTTGATGTAAAACTAATTGTAATGCACTCGTTTTATCCTGTTGCTCATTCATCCAAGGAACTGCCATTTTAGCCTCACAATAACCTTGGGAGGCAGCTTAGAATGAGACAGTATGACTGGCCCGACGTGACCCAGAGAGCTGTAGATGGGCCAGCAGCACAGGACTGACCATACAGTACAGTACAGTCACTCCTGGCTGTACTCAGACTGAGTTGTTGTTTTTGTTCACAGTTTTGTTACTTGGTAACTGCTTATCTAATGGGCTTGGGCCCAGTGTTTACCATGTGGGAGTGGAAGGTGTTTCTGCTCGCCAGTGGAGGTTGCCAGTTTCCTTCCTTCATGTGCCAAGGACACATGCCGTTCCCAAAGACCATCTGAGCAGTTTTTCAGGGGGTTATGGGGGCAGTGTTGGGAAGGGGATGGGTAGTTCCAGTGTATACACAGATTTAGCCCTTCCAGAGCTAGTAGAACACAGGGAAGCTAGGGTCTAGGTGAAAGCTATGTCAGTGCATATAAAGGCTGTTTATAGAGATGGCCAGGGAGGGATCCAGCCCAAAGCTTTGGCTTGTAGCTCACAGTGTAAATCTTCTTCTACTGTCCCTCCCTGAGACTTTTCCCCTGGTGGCTTGCAGGGCAGAAGAACAGCAATACTTCTAAGCTGACATTGCATTACTGTTATATGTCAAATATGTTTGTTGTGGGAAATCTACTGAACAGCCTGTACAACATAATCCTGATGTGATTTATCTTTCTTTCCCCGCCCTGTCCTCCTCTCGTACTTCAGAACTGGCAAGAGAGCTGAATTTTTCCGTTGATGAGATCAATCAGATCCGTGTAGAAAATCCAAACTCTTTGATTGCTCAGAGCTTCATGTTGCTAAAGAAATGGGTTATCAGAGATGGAAAAAATGCTACAAGTAAGTTCAGCGGCCTCGCATGTTGTTTAGGATGATACACAGTTTGTTGCCTTGCTGAAGTCTTGTGGGCTGTGGCACACAGGCATGGTTGTTGTCACCTGGCAATTGCAGGATCACATATGAACACACAAAGTAGCCCTCTACTGAGTCAAACCGTTGGTCTGTCAAGGTCAGCCAACGCTGACTGGCAGCAGCTCTCCAAGGTGGAAGCATTGCACATCACCTACTACCTGATCCTTTTCCTGTAGCTGCTGGGCCTTCTGCATGCAAAACAGATGCTCTGCCACTGAGTATCACCACAGACCCATCACAGCATCGTCCGGTGACACTGACTTCACATACGTGCCGTTACAAATCAAACATCACAGGAAGAATTTTTGTGCTGCCCATTGTCCTCCCAAATATAGCGATTTTCCAATGAGGGTATGGTTCACTCGCTCATGGATCACAGAGTCTTTTGGTGATCAAATGATGTGCATGGATGTATGAACTGCTTCTAAGTCGGCACCAGTTAGTTGAAGGAGTACGATCTGAACGCCATCCTTCAAGGTCTTTGTAATGATTCCGTGCTTTGGTGTGTTTGTTTCTTTAAAGGTTTGGTTTGAGTGCAATGCTGGAAGGAGAGTGATAGAGGGAGACAAGTGTGCTGTGACTAGTTGGTGACTGTGAGGGTGGGAGATGTTCTGAGTGGAATCTTGTGTGTGTGTTTTATGACAGAGTTCTGTGTATGTGTCTTTGGAAAGTGAAGTGTGGAAGAGGTATGAAGAGGTTCTGTGTGACTCTAAAAGTTTTTTTGAGAGAGTCTATATGGCAAAGAAACAAGTAGTGTCTAAACTGTGTGGTTAGACAACTGTTATAGCTTGTGTGCCTATGACAAAGAGCTTCGCCAGTGTGACTACATATATGAGAAAGAGAAGCCTGCCAGCGTGGAATTTTGGTGTCTGAGAGACTGTGTATGACACCTTACCAGTTATATTTACAAATTCCTTTTCCCTGAAACAGTTCAAGATAACCAGAAACCTATTTTGTTCTTTATTCAATAAATCAATTTTTATTGAAACATATCCCAGAAATCAGTACAGTCCTTTCCTCAGGGCCACATAGTCCCTGGGTCATACTCCCAGCAGAGAGAGAGATTTGGAATTTTTAATTCCTGGTGGCAGCAGAAAACTACCAAGCTTATATATACACAGTCCCCCTCATACGCAGCGCGCCACAGTCTTCCTGGTCTATCCCCTTCCTTCTGTTACTTTCTCCCTCTCTCCTGCCCCATGTATACAATTCCAGTCCCTGCTGGCCTGAGGAAAAGGAGCAGGGGGCTTATCTTTTCCTTTCCCTCTGTAGTATATTGTCCCACCCTGGAAAGTGCACCGGGCTATTAAGGACTTCTTTACGTGTCTTTCATGTTCAAAATCTTTGGATAGAAGGGAAGCTGTAAGGGCGGGTATCAGAAACCCCGGAAGCTTGTGATAAACACCTGGAGACCTTGTGATGAACCCCTATGAGGAAAGGCTGAGGGACTTGGGAATGTTCAGTCTGGAGAAGAGGAGACTGAGGAGGGAGGCATGATTGCTCTCCTTAGGTATCTGAAGGGCTGTCACTTAGAGGAGGGCAGGGCGCTGTTCCTGTTGGCAGCAGAGGACAGGACTCACAATCATGGGTTTAAATTAAGGGCGGGAAGGTACCAGCTGGATCTTAGGAAAAACTTTTTGACAGTAAGGGTTGTGCAAGAGTGGAATCAGCTGCCTAGGGAGGTGGTGAGCTCTCCCTTACTGGCAGTCTTTCAAGCAGCGGCTGAACAAACACTTGTCAGGGATGCTCCAGGCTGATCCCGCATTGAGCAGGGGGTTGGACCGGATGGCCCAGATGGCCCCTGCCAACTCTGTGATTCTATGATTGTAACTCATGGAGCTGCCTTATACTGAATGAGACCCTTGGTCCATCAAGATCAGTATTGTCTACTCAGACTGGCAGCAGCTTTCCAGGGTCTCAAGCAGAGGAGTTTTAATCACATACTGCCTAATCCTTTTAACCGGAGATGGTGGGAACTGTACCTGGGACCTTCTGCATGCCAAGCAAGTGCTCTTCTGCTGAGCCACAGCCCTCTCTGTGGGTAGATGCATATTTCTATATGGCTGATAGCCACAGAGCGCTATACAGAGTCCTGTTGCAGAATCAATACCTCAGATGTACATACCTCAGGGCTGGGGGGGTTATTAGTAAAATGGAGGGATGTTGGTAGATTCCTAACTAGAAGAAGAAGAGATTGGATTTATACCCTGCCCTTCACTCGGAGAGAGCGGCTTACAAACTCCTTTCCCTTCCCCCTCCCCACAACAAGACACTCTGTGAGGTAGGTGGGGCTGAGAGCGCTCTTTGAAGAACTAAGGCTTGCCCAAGGTCATCCAGCAGCTGCAAGTGGAGGAGTGGGGAATCAAACCCGGTTCACTCAGATTAGGGTCCGTCCGCTTATCTGCTACACCAAACTAGAATTAATCCTTATACTTTTTCCTGGTGTAACCTTTCAGTCTGCCACCAACCACAGTGATGAAACAGGATTTTCATATTTGGGCGAAGTAACCTTTCGAATACCAGTGCTTGGGAGGCAACTGCAGGGATAGGCGTGGGTTTCGGTGCCCTGCTTGCAGGCCTTCCGGGGGCATCCGTTTGTGTGCTTTATGAAACACGCTGCTGGACTAGATGCTGATCCAGTATGGCCGCTCATACATTTTGTCTGTGTTCTCGCTGCCATTTTAGATTGAGTGGTTTTGGGGCTTACAGACACATCAACAGGACTACTCAATTTTTTTTTTTTTTTTACGGCAGCTTGCGTGTACCTGCAAACTCACATGGCCTGCAAACTCATGGTTTTTGCAGCGCCGTGGTACACCTGTATGTGCTGTGGTGAATGCAAAGGGTGAAGTACATTTCCAGACGCTTGGGAGCATTTGTTTGACATGCCTCAGGGAGCAGAGACTCCCCCGCGGCTCTCCAGTGTGTGTCTGTTGAACATCTGTGGATGTCTCCCCTTCACCTTTGACATGTTTACCGTTTGTCAACACTGTGCAACACCAAAGCAGTAACAGAATGACTATTTTGTTGTTGTTGTTCTTTCCCCCTCAGCTGATGCCTTAACCTCTGTATTGACAAAAATCAATCGGATCGACATTGTAACTCTGTTGGAAGGACCAATATTTGATTATGGAAACATTTCAGGCACCAGAAGCTTCGCAGATGAAAACAATGTTTTCCATGATCCTGTTGATGGTAACTGTGTTTCTTGTAATATTCCTTTTTATTTACCTTATTTTCCTTTCGATAATGTGGAAAGGTCTTTTGATTTAATTAATAAGGGTCTTTTGATTTAATAAACTGCGTGACCGAGACCTGTGTGAGGGAGAGCAAAACGGTCACCCTGAACGAACTGGTCCTCCCAGATTTCTCAGTTCTCCGTCAGTCTCAAACCAAGGGGCAGGGGGTGGGTTGGCAATACTCATTCAGGAGGATTTCTCCTTCAGGGCACTCCCCATCCCAAAGATTGCCAGTATTGATTGTGATGGCCTGGTCCAGGACTCTGAGGAGAGTATAGCTGTTTTTCTGGTGTACTGAAGGCCTAGCGTACCAGCAGACAGCCTAACTGAGCCTGCTGGAGGTGGTAGCCAGCTGGGCCTTGGAGTTCCCAAGACTGATTGTCCTGGGAGACTTCAACATCCATGACAATGTTGCCACCTCCTTGCAGGTGTCAGACCTGGTGTCTTCCATGGCAGCACTAGGACTCTCCCAGTTTGTATCAGGTCCCACACACCAAGCACTTGATTTTTGGCTTGGGGATGGAGATGGATCCAATTGTTGAGGATGAAGTGCCATGGTCGGATCACTTTGTCCTGAAGTCCCAGCTGGGTGTTCCAGCCCTGCCCTGTCTAGGCAACGAGCTGATTTATGCTCGCCCACAAAGTCTAATAGACCCAGTTGGGTTCCAGAATGCTCTGTGGGACCTAACGCCCTCTGGTGACTCACTGGATACGCTGATAGAGGATTGGAATTCCTGTCTCTCTGAAGCCATCAATGAAGTCGCTCCCCAACATCCTTTTCGTCCCCTTTCCAAATCATCCCCCTGGTACACTATGGAACTTAAGGGGGTGAAGGGGGAACTAAGACGACTAGAGTGAGTTTGGCAGTGCGGCTGCGATGAAGCTGCAAGAACATCTTACAGGATGTTTATGGAATCCTATGAGGTGGCGGTGAAGGTTGCATAAAGGGAATTTTATTCAGTCTCCATTGCATCCACTAGCTTTCGCCCAGCACAATTGTTCAGGGTAATTAGATCCTTAACTTCTCTCACGGAGAGAACTCAGAAGCTTAGAAATGCAACCATCAGCTGTGAGGCCTTTGCGAGCTTCTTTGTGGATAAAGTCTTGTCACTCTGCCACAACCTCCCAGCCGATGTTGACACAGTACGTGAACTGGAGAGAGCAGAAGCTGGGCGGCTCCAGAGTTTCCTAGTTGACACATCTTCACTGGGCCCATTCCAGTCCAGTTTCCACCTGGCCGTGGGATGGAGACAGCACTGGTCACTTTCATGGACGATCTCCGCAGACAGCTGGACCGAGGCGAGTCAGCACTGCTGTTACTGTTCAATCTTACAATGGTGTTCGACATGGTCGATTACAACCGTCTGACCCATCGCCTCACCGACATAGGAGTTCATGGGGTAGTCTTGAAGTGGCTTACCTCATTTCTCCAGGGTTGGGAACAGAGAGTAGTGCTAGGAGAGAGGATGTCAACTAGATACCCGTTAATATGTGAGGTCCCTCCGGGGGCAGTCCTCTTTCCGATGTTGTTTAACATCTATGTGCGCCCCCTCACCAAGCTGGCGTGGAGTTTCAGGCTGGGGTGTCACCAGTACACTGATGACACCCAGCTATATCTGTAGATGGGTGGTCACTCGGATGCTGCCCCACAAAGCCATGGGTGGGATGGCTGAAGAAGAACCAGCCGAGACTGAATCCAACCAAGACAGAGGTTCTGTGGCTGGGGGGAGGGGGATTCAGAGCTGAGGTGCCAACTCCCTACACTTGATGGTGCACCCTTAATACCGGCACAAACCATCAGGACTTTGGGTGTGGTTCTGGATGCCTCCTTATCAATGGAGGCCCAGATCACAAATATCGCCAAGCTGGCTTTTTTCCAGCTACACCAGGTGAGGCAACCTCCCCCCCCTTCCTGTCTCACCCTGACCTAGTCACTGTAATCCATGCAACGGTCACCTACAGATTGGACTACTGTAATTCACTCTGTGCTGGCCTACCTTTGAGACTGATCCGGAAACTCCAGCTGGTCCAGAACGTGGTGGTGTGAATCCTGACTGGAATGTCATGGACTGCACATATTCAACCTGTGCTGCATCAGCTGCACTGGCTTCCAGTGGAGTACCGCGTCAGGTTCAAGGTTTTGGTATTGACCTTTAAGGCCTTGAGCAGTCAGGGACCTACATAGTTATGGGACCCTCTCTGGTATGTCCCCCAAAGAGCGTTACACTCTGCAGAGAACAACCTACCCAGCCAAAAAGATGTCCCCAGCCCAAAAGATGTCCATCTGTCCTCAACTAGAGCCAGGGCCTTTTCTGCCCTGGCTACTACCTGGTGGAACTCTCTACCGAATAACACCTGTGCCTTGTGGGACTTGGTGCAGTTCTGCAGGGCCTGCAAGGCAGAGATATTCCGCCAGGCTTTTGGTTGAGGACGGCAACGGGTACCATCTTTCCGGCACTCCCTTCCCCTTCCCCTTTCCTGCTTCTTCTCCACCATCCCCGCAAAGCAGTAACACAATTGGAATGTTGTGCCACCTGAGACTTTTCAGGTATCATTTAAACTGTTTTATTATTATTTATGAATGTTCGTATTCCTTGATGTGTACCGCCCTGAGCCCCATGTACTCAGCGGAGGGCGTTTTATAAATTAAAATTATAAATAAATAAAGCGAAGCATGAGAGGGGAAACTTCCTTTTCCACTATGAAGATCTATTTTCCTTCCAAGATAAAATTTAGGGTGTTTTGTAATGGGCTCTTAAAGAGGTTTGGCTCCATTGGCTTCTTCTGAAGTACATCAGCATAAAGTTAGGATCAGATGAGTCCCTCCAGTGCAATTGCAACGGTTCGGTTGCTTTGTGTGCAAAAATTAGCCGTTTGTGATTATGAAACTTAAACATGCCTGCCAATGCACAGATTTACACTGGGTTTTCAACCCGTTATGTTTCGGTTTAGTTTTTTCAGTGGTAAATCTTTTCTTCTGCAAATAAACATCTAAGTGAAGCTGCACCAGTTATTACGTTATACAAATGGATGCTGATTTGTAAGATATGTCTGTGGGTTTCTTTCCAAATCCTTTGGTGTCTTCTTTTAAACTATGTTATTCTAATCACTGTGCAAGGGATTCTTCTCCTCTTTCTTTTTGATTTTGATTTTGTATGTTATTCTAATACATACCTGTTTTTGCTGGCTTTTGCAAGGATCTTCTGGCTGTGCCAAACATATGAGCTTAATTCATTTACAAACAGCACAACAGGTCATTTCATTGCAGAAAGAAAGTTCTGTGGACATTTTAAGAAATTTTCTCTTGAAATGTTACCCGTGCCTTTTGATCACAAGCAAGGGTCTTTCCAAAGATGGTGTGCTTCCCTGGGTTCCTTTCTGTCCTTCCTCTCCTCCGAGTCTTCCGTGAGCTGCTTGTCCTCGCCAAGACCAGACTGAATTTTAACTTTCTCTCAGTTGATTCAGAAAAGCCGCCCATCCTTCGCTAGGCAAGACAGCCTCCCAGTGAAGTCTTCCACCCCACCCATTCGAGCTGTTCAGACTAATGTCTCCACGTGGGAGTATGATTTACAGTCCACTGTCATTCCATTTCTCTATGCTGAGTTTGACCACTCAAGCAAGAATGGCCAGCTTTTGTATTTCTCAGTCTTCTGACGCTAGCGCAGGTTGTCAGAAGTGTTTCAGCATACAGCATGGTTCCATCACAAATGGTCGGGTTCTAGAACAAAGGTGGCATCACTTAGAATAAGAGCTTTGCAGGGATGGATTATACATGCTTGGGTGGTTTGGGGTCATTGACTGGAGTGCTAAAGAAAGGGTGGTACGCCTTTGGTGTTTCAGAATGTGCAGGAGGTAACAGTACTATTTTAAAAGTATGTAAAATACTGGGAGCCAAAAAAAATTTGACTACATCTTAGGTCCAGTTTGGCGAAGGGGGCCACGTACAATGTTTCAAAACCTGATCTGGGTGATGGGCCTGCAGTTGGCCATCCCTGCTTAAGAGAGTGATTGTCCTCATGTTTTCCATTGCTTATCTTTTCTTTTCTCTCTTTATTTGATCAGTTTTTCTGATTGTACCCATGTCACCAAGATCGCCTCAGTCGCCACGATCACCGAGGTCTCCTTACTCATCACACTCCTCCCGTCTATGTAGCTTTACCGTTCCCGAAATTTATATTTAGATCCCACCCCCCGAACTGTAGTTTGTAGCTGTTGCCCTTTTAGAATTTTCTCCGTTGTGTTATGCCACACTTTTCTGTCCTCATTGAGGTGGCTTTCCATTTTTACAACTGCTGTACTTCCATGGTGTAATGATTAAACTGAAGTATCTCTGTACATGGCATCAGTAATGGTACTTGGCAAGTGTAATAGGCAAAAAAAATTAGGCCATTTAAAGAGGCCTATAAGAAAACTTGGCAATTTTGCAGTATCGTGCACTTCTATGCATAACATTTCTACAATGTGCATCAATCAAAATAAAAGTAGAAATGTAATCTGGCCATCACTGGTATACAAAGACAGCTAGCGCTAACCCAGCTTCAGTGCATTTGCTGATTGGAGGAGAAAATTCTGTAGCTATGGAATCATGAAAATGGCTGGAAACCCAATAACTAAAAACTTTCAGGAATGCACGTGACAGACTATTTATTGATTTCTGAAATAGTCAAAAGTAGTAAGCTGTATAGTGATAGCAATCTTATGGATTTAAGTTTTGTTGTGTTCCTTAAGGAAGTTACATCCATTATTACATTCATGATTAAATGGCAATCATCTCATGCATTTCTCTTACTTTTTACAGTTAATCAGCCATTTTGCATGCTTGCTTACATGTTGCTCCATGTTGCATTGCAATCAGTCCAAATGTACTGTCTTCCTTAGGTTATCCCACCATTCAAGTGGAACTGGAAACTCCCACTGGGTTGCGCTTCGTGCCGCCCACCCCTTCCCATCAAGACGATTTCTTTAGCGATTTCTCTAGCATAGAGTCACCCCTTAGAACTCCCAGTAGACTGAGTGACGTGGTAGTAACTTCACAGGGAAATATAGATGATACAGCAGCAGCACCTCCAGTGGTGACAGAAGAAGACACATCACTGGAAGAATGCAAGCATGATTTCTCAGTGCCTAGAGAAGGAACGTCTAAAGATATAGGCCAGATCCAGATGGAAGAAATGGACCTTAATACCTGCCCTCGGTACCTTGGTAGTTATGCCGGAATATCAGAACAAACTCTAAGCAAAGAGTCTAGTCCAACCTTAATAAGAACTGAACAGCATGAGAGAGAAAAGTCTGGTACTGATGAGGAGCTGACGGAAGAAAAGCTTAAATCTCTGTTTGAAGACATTCACCTTGAAGAGTTAGTTGAGTCTGAGGAGATGACGGAAGAAAAAGTGTGGTCTATTCTTAAGTATGTTCAGCAGGCAGAACAGGAAATGTCTTCAATTACAGGTTGGCAGAGCGAAGGCTCCGGGGTCAACGTAGAACAACCAACGCCGGCACGCAAAATAAGCGGTGAATTGCTAGATCGGCTGGATAACAGGTAGGAAAGGCCTTAGGCAGATACATTCTTACTATAATACATTTAGCCAAACAGTGATGTTTTCAAGCTGGTGGTTTCTGTTTGGATGAAGTCTATAAATATAATGAATATTTATGAATATTTACATGAATGTTTAGGAATCTTAATTTTAAAAAAATTATTTGTTCATTTTATTATATATATGAAAAAAATCATATTATCATGGAGGGAATTGAAACACAAATGGCTGCACAATAGTCATGAATCTGTGGTGCCGCACATATGGAATTCTGTGCACTGTATCAAGTTTATAGTCAAGTCATCTGAGAAAAGAGTGTCATAGAGATAGCAGAGGTGCAGAAAAGTGTAACTAAAATGATGAAGGGGTTAGAACCCTTTCTGTAGAATAAAAGGCTAGAATGTTTGGGGCTTTTCAGTTTACAGAAAGAGGACATGGGAGTGGGAAGTCATGGAACAGGCAGTATGCTATGAAGAAAGCAGGTAGGAAATAATTTATCTCCAGTGGTAATAGAACACAACGAAATAGATGAGTGGTAGATTCAAGACAGAGGGAAGGAAGAATTTTTCATTTGATGCATGATTAATTTGATGGAATTCACAAGTCATTGGGATGTCCACTTACTTAGGTGATCTTAAAAGAGATCAGCTTCGTGAAGGATTGGATCTCTAATGGCCATGGTGGCTGGATTAAGGTTCTTACACAGTATATCTTGAAATACCAGTTCTTCTGGGGAGGGGAGGTCCGTTGTCTTCATGTTCGCTTCCTGGAAGCCTTTGACTTGCCACAGTTGGAAACAGGAAACTGGACTAGGCCTGATCCTTTGGTCTGTTACAGCAGGGCTTTTCTTTGGTTCTGAAACTGTGAATATCTCTATCTGTACTGCAGTGCTTACCTGTACCCAATGGACCTGGCCAGATGCATCTTTTGAGGCAACTTCCAATGGCCACCCTCATCCAGAGCCACCAGTTAGGGATGTGCATTTGGTTTGGACGAACCGAAAAACAAACTGAATAATGCCTATTCTGCATAATTTGGGCCTGCCGAATCAGATTCCCTAATCTGATTTGGCTGGCCGAACAGGGATTCCCCGAATGTATGCCATATATTTGGCATCCATTCGGGGAAATCCCTTTGCTGGGTGAGGAAGGGAAAGTGTTTAAACTTAAAACACTCCCTTGCTTCTGGGTCTCGTGCCGCCTCAGCAGAGTGACTCCCCAGCCAAGGGGAGGTATTTAAACTTTAAAGACCTTTCCTTGCTGGGGAGTCATGCCGTGAAGGCAGCACAAGCCCCAGAACCAAGGGAAAGTGTTTTAAATGTAAACACTTTCCCTTCCCCCCACTTCGGCCAATGGGCTGTAGAAAGCACGGAGAGGCATTTAAAATGCTTCCCCGTTCTTTCCAGGCCTTCCCCAGCTTGCCTGCTTTGGCTGGTGGGCCAGGGAAGGCAGGGAGGGCTAGCTTGGGGGCAGTGGGCTTCCACCACTAAAGGGAGCATGCCGCCTCTGCGGCGCAACTCTGGGGGGGATTTAAACTTTAAGCCTCTCTGGAGTCACGTTGCAAAGGCGACATGCGTCCTTCATTGAAGGGAAGGCAATTTGCCTTCCCTTCAGTGATAGGAAACCCCCTCCTTCAAGGGGGGGGGATTATTATACCATATGGGGACAGTCCCCACAAGGTATAATTAAGCTGAATAAATTCAGCTAGTCCAATAATTCCCGAACCCCAGTATCATACCAATACTGGGATTCGGGAATATCGTCAAATATCAAAATTTTGGGGGTTCAGTGGATCCAAACCTGAAAAATTCCAGAAAAATTTTTTTGATACACACCCCTGTCACCAGTTTGCATGCTGTCTAGTTGCCCGCAACTAAAGCTGTTACCAGGAGTTTTGTTTTGACATTGTTTTCTTTTTAATCCAAATTTTCCACTGTGCTGACAAATGCAAGGATCTCATTCATTTTTGTCTTTTCCAGGCCCGACCAATGTAGAGATTCTATTACCTCATATCTCAAAGGAGAAGCTGGAAAACTGGAAGCCAATGGCAACTACTCCGATCCAACAACGGAGGCAAAGACTAAGCCTTTTGCTCAGGAGTCTGCAAATGGTCTAGGAAAGCAGAGCGACAAGGAAACTGTGAAACCAAAAATGCAAAGTTCTGTCCGTACTGAAGAGCAAACGATATCCTTAGCATCGCATCAGAAATCTTTGCAAGAGGCTAGCAAGCTAGCAGTTGATGCATCTAAAACCTCTGTGCCTGTCAGCATGAAAAAGATGAGCTGGAACACTTCCGAGGAGAGCAAGCCAAGACCAAAAGCCCAGGAAGCGGAAGGAGCAGCTGCGTTCGAACAGAAGGTATCAGTACCGTTTGCTGTCTTTGACATGAGGGTTCAGCCCCTCTTCATTCAGCTCTACAGCCTTGTCAATATATCACAAAGTTTACAGTGCAATCCCGTGCAGAATTACTCCAGCCTAAGCTCATCGAAACCAATGGGCTTGGACTGGAATAACTCTGCACTGGATTGCACTGATGGCCTCTTGCTGAATCCTTGTTCCTTTTATTACGCCTTCCAAAGAACTGCACAGATAGAAACCAGTTTGGAATGCTGAAAACTTGGGGTTCGGAGAGCAGGGAGTAGCTTCAGTGTCTCTTGGGTCTGCCTTTCCTTATGCAGATCTCTCACAGAGTCCAGTTCCAGCATAATGCTAACAGCTGTCAGTCTCTTGCAATGCTGTAATCAAACCAGAGTCAGCACAAAATAGGCACTTTCCCATGTACTAACGAAGCCAGGATGAGAGAGATGTGAGGAATTCACATGCGCTTTCACTCAGTCGAGCATAGTGCAGTATTAGATACGGATCTGGGCGTAAGAATTGATATTTCTCTTATGGACACCTGTGGAAATGCTTCCACAACATTTATTTTTTTACTTATTTACATTATTTATAATCCACCTTTCTCACTTTCTCAGAGTGAGTCGATACCATCAAAAAGATGGGGACATTCAATGAACAATGAAATAGGATTTGGGTTGTAGAACCACCCAGAAGTCTAAGAAAACAGAACTGAAGTAAAGCCTACGTGTTAACATAACACATTAAATGATGCAAAACTACACAACAGCATCCAGCTCACAGCAAACTCTATACAGTAGTACTGACCACAGTCCCCGATAATTTACCCAAGTAACTTTGTGAAGCCCTTTGCACCGTGCTACCCTACTTGTCTGCGTAGAAAAGCCCTCTAATGCATCTGAAATGGAGAGACTCTCTGTGTAAAACAGGAGAATCTACACAAGTACCTCTTGCATGCTGTGGCTACTGCATAATACAGTGGCTGCATAAAAGGCACTGGACCTTCATCTAGTCATGTATAGGAAAGGCACACTGCAAGATGCAAGAGCTGGGTAATTTTCCTCTGTTTACTGGTTCATAACAGAGCTACAATAATTAAGTCAGTTTTCCAGTGTGACAAACTGGTTAGAACGTTAGTGGCAGATTAAAAATTTCTCCTTAGCTGCCCCAGCAGGGTGAACACAAACACAAGGCTCCAGGGGGCTTTTAAAGGTCCATTGCTACTAAGGATAGGCAAATGCACTGGTTCTTTGTGAGCCATGTTTTTATAGATCACTTTGTCTTCCAGCTATCGTGTTATTATTTATATTATGGATGGAGAAACGAGTGTGACTTCCCATTTAATAGTACGAAGTACAGGTATCTGGTTGTTGACAGCTGCAGCCAATGTCAACAGACTTTTAAAACACAGAATATTCAGAATACCAATAGACCTACAACTTGCTTCTTTTCTATGCAATTCTTTCAGTGCATTCTTGAGTATGACTTTTTAAAAGCTTTCCCCCTCCCCCCCAAATTGTAGTGCTTGTATAATACCAAATAGGTTAGTAGGCTTGGCTTTATCTATCCCTCCCATGAGTGTGTTTGTGTGCGTATATGTGTGTATGTTTTTAACACCAAAAGGGGACATGAAGACATGAACAGAGAGAAAGGAAGTGGTGTCAAAGACTGTTGTAGAGGGTATTTACCAATTGGTACCCCAATCAGTAGTACCCCAAACAAACCTTCAGTATGTTTGTATTGAGTTTTGGGCACCACAATTTAAGAAGGATATTGACAAGCTGGAGCATGTCCAGAAAAGGGCAACAAAGATGGTGAGGGGTCTGGAGACCTATGAGGAAAGATTGAAGGAGCTGGGTATGTTTAGTCTGGAGAGGAGACGATTTAGAGGTGATATGATAACCATCTTCAAGTACCTGAAGGGCTGTTGTATAGAGAATGGTGCAGAATTGTTTTCTGTTGCCCCAGAAGGTCAGACCAGAACTAATGGATAGAAATTAACTCAGAAGCGTTTTTGGCTAAACATTAGGAAGAACTTCCTGACAGTTAGAGCAGTTCCTCAGTGGAACAGGCTTCCTTGGGAGGTGGCAGGATCTCCTTCTTTGGAGGTTTTCAAACAGAGGCTAGATGGCCATCTGAAAGCAATGCTGATTGTATGAACTTAGGCAGATCATGAGAGGGAGGGCAGGAAGGGTTGTATCAGTGCTTAGTTCTTGTGGCCCTTTCTTAAATGCCCAGGGAAATGCTGATCACCACTTTGGGGTCAGGAAGCACATTTTCTCCAGGTCAGTTTGGCCGGGGATCCTGGAGGTTTTTTGTCATCTTCTGGGCATTGGAACAGGGGTCGCTGGGGATTGGGGGGAGGTATTTATGAGTTTCCTGCATTGTTTAGGGGGTTGGACTAAATGACCCTGGAGGTCCCTTCCAACTCTATGATTCTGTGTCCCCAAATCCCCTTATCTCCAACACCCAAAAGAGCCCATCCAGGCCAACAATTGTATGATAACAATACGAATACCTGACAAAGCAAGAGCAGCATACAGGTGCAGCGCTGAATGGACTAGGGCTGAAAGTTTAGGTTGCTGGAGGTGGGAAGCCTGTGCATTGGATCTGGGACTGAGGGTTTCAAGCTTGCTGACTGTTGTGCTGCTTAGTCTTGCATCCATCATGGAGCTGGTGCCCCTTAGAGAATGAACTAAAAGCCATTCTGAGCTCAAGGTCAAATGGAAGGAGGAGTAAGCTTAGGATCTCCTTCAGCTCCCTGGACCTAGTGCAGTAGCAGGTGAAAGTATTCTTAAATGGCGGAGTGTGGCATCTGGAAAGCGGTCTGGCACAGTGCTTTTTGCCTAGAGTGCCATTGCTCTCTGGGTTCCATGGACCGGCCATTAAGGGGGCCTCTGAGGTGCAGCACCATCCCCCCTGGGGTCCCCTCGCAAAAGCTAGGAGAGTTCGCAGGGAGCTCTTATCTCGCCCTCTTCTTACGTCTATCCGTCTACCACCTGCAACTTTCTGTACCTTCGATTCCTGTTGAACAAAGTCTGAGTCCAGGGGCGCCTTTAAGACAAAGAAAGCTTAATTCTGGGTATAAGCTTTTGGGTGCATGCCCACTTCATCAGATATCTGAAGAGGTGGGCGTGCGCCAGTGTTCCCTCTAAGCTGAGTTAGTGTGAGCTAGCTCACCGTTTTTTAGCCTCCGGCTCGCACATTTTTGTCTTCGCTCAGGAAGGATGGGCTCCAGAGCCAACTAATTCATGCAGCAGGCAAAATGCTGGCTCACAACTTTAATGCCAGCAGCTCACGAAGTAGAATTTTGACTCAGAAGACTCCACAGCTTAGAGGGAACATTGGCATGCACACAAAAACTTATGCCCAGAATTAAACTTTGGTAGTCTTAAAGGTGTCCCTGGATTCAAACCTTGTTCTATTGCTTCAGACCAACACGGCTACCCACTTAGTTCTGCTCCTGTTGTTTTCCCTCAGAATCCTGCAGCCCAGTGAAGTGAACAACAGTTTGCATCAATCTGTGCTTTGTAAATCAGGAGCCAGTCTCAAAAACGTATCCTCCCATGTTCTTCCTCCTTCCCTCTTTAGCCTTGATCATGATTAATGCCGGCCTGGGTTTCCATCTCAACCAGAAACTGAAGCCATAGTTTAAAGTGTGTTTTCCAATCCTGCCAGTTTGGTGTAATGATTAGGAGTGCGGACTCTAATCTGGAAGAACCAGGTTTGATGCCCCACTCCTCCACATGCAGCTGCTGGTGTGACCTTGGGTCAGTCATAAGTTGTTTCAGAGTTGTCCTCTCAAGGGCAGTTCTCTAAAGAGCTCTCTCAGCCCCACCTACCTCACAGGGTGTCTTTTGTGGGGAGGGGAAGGGAAAGCCGCTCTGAGACTCCTTCAGGTAGTGAAGGCCAGGGTATAAATCCAATCTCCTCCTCCTCCTCTTCTTCTTCTTCATAAGAGGAAACTTGATTTGGATTAACTCTGGTTGGGCCAGGGAGGTAAGGGGGAGTAAAGGCTTCCCAAAGGTGACTCCTGCTTGTTGAACAGTGGTTGGTAGAAGCAATGTTAAACCACAGTTAAGGCTAACCAGAGAAGGTAGGGAGCAATCTGTACTGGAAGAGCAGAAGAATGCGCATTTCCAAAATCTCCCCCCTTCCCAATTTATAAAACTTGATTTGCAACAAGCCATCCTCAGGCCTGTGCCGGACCCATGTGGCTTAACATGCTTTTATGCAGTGCTACATGTCAAATCCTTGCCCAACAAGTGGGCACGGCAGAGAACCCGAATTCCACTGACAACCTTTCCACAGCTTGCGCTGGCTCCCTGTATTGTATTGAAAAGGATGAACTAATGTTGGGAATAATAATTTCCCCCCTCTGTTCCTGCTCAGATTCATGTTTGCCTTTTAAATGAGCTGGTAAAATGTACTAAAAACTGCATTTGTCAGGAGTTTAGTGAGAGTGACAGTGACACTGAGATTCAGAGCGATTCAAGCTCAGAGGAAGAACAGAGAATCACGACGAGAGTTTATCGACGCCGTTTGATTCTGAAGGTATCACGTGCACGATGTAGCTCCGTTGGCATGGAATTGGTCTTGGATTGCTGTGCTGACGGTCTTGGTGCTGTTCGCATTGGACTCTCTCTTTTTGGTGTGGGATGGGTTTCATAACAGAGAGCTGCTTCTTATGAAATCTGCAGGCTCATGGTGTGAGACAGCCAAACTAGCATGAGGGTTTGTCTCCCGTAACCCCACTCACTGTGTGCTGCATGGCTTCCTCACTGTAGGTAATGACTACAGATCAGTACGGTAAGAGCAAACGAGACTAACTGCAGTTTTGCAGCCATGCCTGTTACTCTTTGACCTAAAGCAGCATCCAAAATGGGAGCCCAGTCCTTTGGTTTCTCTATTGAATCATATCCTTCTGCTGCTATGTGGCCCAGGAGTCAAGACTGAGAAGAATTCTTCAAGAATTTTCAGAGTTACTCCTGGACCCCAAAAAAAACAAACCCGTACTAAAAAGAAATCAAACAGCTGTGTGCTGATATGCATGCCACATTGCAGGTAAAAATTGTAATGATCAAGTTACAAAATTGCTGTTGGTTGAATCTGAGGGGAATTTGAGGTGTTGTTCAGTTGCACAGTCGAGTCCGACTTTTCGCGACCCCTATGGAACACATGATGCCGGGCCCTCCTGTCTTCCGTCATGCTCTGGAGTCTGCTCAATTTCATGTCCGTTGTATCAATAACACTGTCTAGCCATCTCATCCTTTGCCATCCCCTTCTTCTGTTACCTTCAGTCTTTCCCAGCATCAGGGTCTCTCCAGTGAGTGCTGGTGGACAAAGTACTTGAGCTTCAGCTTTGGTATCTGGCCTTCCAGGGAACAGTCAGGGTTGATTTCTTTTAGGACTGACTGATTCGATCTCCTTGCAGTCCAAGGGACTCTCAAGAGTTTTCTCCAGCACCATAATTCAAAAGCATCTATTCTTCGGCACTCAGCCTTCCTTATAGTCCAACTCTCACAGCCATACATTACTACAGGGAATACCATTGCTTTGACCATACGGACTTTTGTTTGCAGGGTTAGGGTTAGGGTCTCTACTTTTTGTTATGCTGCCTAGGTTTGCCATCACTCTCCTCTCAAGGAGCAGACATCTTTTAATTTAAAGGCTGTAGTCACTGTCTGCAGTGATCTTGGATCCCAGGAGCGTGAATTCTGTCACTGCTTCCATGAATTCCCCTTCTATTTTCCAAGGAGTGATGGGACCAGATGCTATGATCTTAATTTTTTTGATGTTGAGTTTCAAGCCAACTCTTTCATCCTAAGCAAGAGGCTCTTGAAGTCCTCTTCACTTTCTGCCATTAGAGTGGTATTGTCAGCATATCTGAGGTTGTTGATGTTTTTCCTGGCAATCATAATTCTGGCTTGTAATTCATCCAGGCTGGCATTCCACATGATGTACTCTGCATATAAATTAAATAAGCAAGGTAAAACAAGCAATCCTTCTTGTACTTTTTTTCCTATGCTAAACCAATCAGTTGTTCCATATCCGGTTCTAACTGTCACTTCCTGACCCTTATACAGGTTTCTCAAGAGACATGTGAGGTGGTCTCATACTCTCATCTCTTTAAGGACTTGCCATAGTTCGTTGTGATCCACACAATTAAAGGGAGATGTCTATACACACCATTCCTTGCTGCAGATTTGTTTGTGACAAATGAGGAATAATATTGTCAGGGTCTTTCATAGACAAGCATATAATTCCTTAACAAAGAGCAGTAATTGCTACAGCTTGCTTAATTTTCTGTGGGATTTCTGCCGTTAGTATTTTGTTTTTCCTTGCAGTCTATGAAACGAGTGTATATATTTCATCCATACAAGCTCAATAACAGAGAAAAAGGCATTTTAATGAATCTGGGTTCTCATGAAAGCAGCAATACAGGCTCATTGCAAGAGCTGATCGCATACTTGTCGGTGGCACAGCTATGCAGCACACTTTTTTCACATGGAGAGGGGAACCAGTAGCTGTCTGACAGACTTTCATGTAACATGTATGTGAAGCATACCCAAAGGAGAGGCTGGGGGGACTTTCTCAAGATAAATGACATACAGCTACATGGTGGTACCCTTACTTCCTGTCTTAGAGGATCACACTTTTGCTGTCATGCACGAAAAGACACAGGTGCACTCTTGACTAGGGATGGGCACAAACCGAACCATGAAGCAAAATTCGTCATGAATTTTGCCGATTGTGGTTCACGAACAGAAATTTGTGACGGGTCTACCATCATGAACTTTTAGAGCAGTTCATGCGGTTTGTGGTGGTTCATGAATGGAGAAGAAAGCAGGGGTTTAAAGGGCTCCTGAGTCCCTTTAAATCCCTGCTTTTATTCCCCACGAAAGCCTCAAGAACAGCTGAGTGGCAGGGAGGCACTCGGCTTTTGGCCTGTCTTGTGCAGTCCCTTTAAACCTTAAAAGGACTGCAGAAGACGGCCAAAAAAAAACAGCTGCACAGAGGGGATATGCCCTCTGCCACTCAGCTGTTTTGGGCTGTCTCCTGCAGTCCCTTAAAAGTTTTAAAGGCACTGCAGAAAACAGTGTGAAAAACAGCTTCATGGCAGGGAGGTGCTTAGGTATAGGCACAAACTTGAAAAATGCAATTTGGATTCTGCTTTGTGGCTCAGCCCCGCACACCCTGTAGAAAGAGGAACATAGTCCCTTTAAATGGGGTTTGCAGAAAGCCTCCAAAACAACTGAGCAATGCTCTCCATTGCTCAGCTGTTTCAGGCTGTCTTGTGCGGTCTGTCTTGTGCAGTCCCTTCAAACTTTAAAGGGACTGCACAAGACAGCCCAAAAAATAGTGGCACGATGGGGAGGCACTCTTGTGTGTTATTCTCGGCATAGCCATGGCTGACTTATACACAAGATGTAGGTGGTTAGCTTTCCTCTCATCACAATGTTGTGGGGGCATTGTGAGCCAAAACTGCAACACTAGAAATCAACTGTCCATCTTTCATCCCCTAGAAGTCCTGGGGTCCTCAGAAGCTTCTTGGAGCTTTCTCATTAGAGCAGAGAAACTTCCTGTAAAAGATAGTTTGCTGTCCCTTTGCTCTGCTGTAGTGCACAATTTCAGCAGAACGTTGTTGTGTTCCAAGGTGTGTGCTCAGTCTGTGCCACACTCAAGAGGTCCAGTTACCCTGTGACCAACACTCCACCTAAGTGTCTGCACACCTCACAAGATTTTCCTGCAGAAATGTCAGTGGGAAAGAGGGTTCTCTGACTGTAGAAACATTTTACGCACTCCACACTGGGCCTTTGCTGATGGTATGTGACGGGTCTACCATCATGAACTTTTATGCAGTTTGTGGTGGTTCATGAATGGAGAAGAAAGCAGGGGTATGTAAAGCTGATGGTATGTAAAGGCAGGAAGGGGGAAACTCCAGCTATTATGGGCTTGGATCCAGCCAACTTTTTCACTCTAAGCTCACCCACTTCTCTTTGTTACTACAGCCCCTGCCTTGCATAGCTGTTGTCCATGGTGGCCCCATTATCCTCAGCACAGATTGTTTTGGTAGTCAAAGGGGACCTCTCCCCACCTTTTTCACCAGCCAAAAAAGCTGGTTGTGCTCAACCCTTGGAAAGGAATATTTCATCTACAGACTTCTGTGTGTTGTGAAATGTTCAGATGGTTATGGGAGCTTGAAGGAATAAATGCAGCCCAGATTTCAAAATGCAGAATGTAAAGCATTCTTAAAATGCTTGTATGACAAATGTCCTTTGTTTCAGCCTGCAGCAATAACTGAAATATAAAATATTTATTAGGCACCCTCATTTTAAAATCTGACTATCATTCCTCGGTGCTGGGGTGGATACACCATCAGCAGCTGTATCTGAGCTTGGATCCCAAGGAGGCATAGCATCCTCAAGAGATGCAGGTCTAGCTGGCAACAGTTCCTAGTCCCTAAATTAAAAAAATCTACTCTTCTGTTGTGAAATGATAGCGGATGAACTAAGCAAATAGACCTCAGTTCCATATGGATTAGGCTGTCTCACTGTCAGCTTTTCTTGGAGAGACACTGACGAGTTATTGCTTGAGACTGCCGTTCTCAGCTTTCCTTCCTTTAAATGCTTCCCTTATGTAGTTTATATCCTGAGTCTGCCTCTGCAGTTTCCAAGCCATTGGGAGAAGGAAGACACGGTCAGGGGATATTCATGTCCCACTTTCCAGTTTGGCTGAAATCCACATTAGAGCAGCCTGAGCATAAGGAAGTTGCCTCCCTTCTGCCGTCTTGTACCCCTAGAAGAAAGTTATTTCTGGCTCAGGTCTACACCTGGCTATGAGAATGCAGACAGGGCAAGGACACATGCGAACAGCAAATGGGTTCTTTGGCAAAGTGGTGAAGCTACTTTCACAAGTTCGGAAGAAATATTGAGGCTTTTGATATCTGGTCCAGGCCGAGAGATTCTTGCCACCACCGGCCTGGGGGGAGACGGACACCCCGGTGAGCCAGTCTCTGAGTAAGCTGGAGAGGCCCGACTTGGCCGTGGCTGGTCCAAACCTGGCACGGCCGAGTCCAAGCCGCCATAGCCCTGCCACCCTCACGAAGGTTGTGACTCGCCTCTTGGGGACCCACGGCACCAACCCCAGTGTTGGGGACAGGGCTGGCAGCCGGGCAACCAGAGGAGAGAGCTGGGCTGCAGAGCAGTGGTGGAGCAGCTGAGCCACACCAGACCCCGTCTCCGTGGGATGCACTGGAGATGCGGGGACAGGAGGAGAAGCCAGGTACCCAGGCAGCCCAGAATCCAAAATGATGGTCCAAAGAGAAAGACCAATCATTTTGCTACTCTCAGAACTGGAGTAATCATACATATGTATCAGCTAACAGGGGAGTTAGATTCTGGCTGCAGTTACAGGGCCAGAGTTCTAAAATAACACATTCTTTTGTCTCCTAACTTGGAATGCACGAAGCAGGCAGGGTGAGCCTCTTGACTGGCTGAAGGTGAGAAGAAGGGAGCTCTAGGGGCCTGGGAATATTTCCAAATAAAGAAACAAAGGAAAAGTTTCTGACCAGGGAACAGGTGTGGCTGGAGGCAGTCTTTGTTACCTCATTGAGCTGGTGTTCGGGCAGGCAATTACATCACTCTGAATTACATCACTCTGGACTAAGAAATAGTGAGAAATAATGGTGCAGGCTTCAGTTCTTTCTAAGGCTTGAATGCGAAGGCGGCCCGATCCTTTGTTCTCTTGTGATAAATGGGTCTTGGTTGCCTGATACCATGAGAGGCTTGTTTTCTCTTGGGAACTGTTCTTGCCAAGTAAATATGTTTAAACTAGATATCATTCTGTTTCTTCTGCTAGCCCTTGGTCCTTTGAGGTGCTAATGAGCAGAAATTCTGTTTCTTGGCCTCATGGGACTAGCAGGCAGAAAAGGTGGCTGCTCGTGGTGGAGGGGGAAAGAAAGACCATGGCGTTAAACATTTTTAAAGCTTTCTGGCATTAAACCGTCTCGCCTGTCATCACTTAGGAATGCTCTTTTCTGTAGCAGTAGGTGTGTCTGGAATCTCCGCAGATGGAAGTCAGGATTGCAGGGGCTGGTTGACTAGGGAAAGAATTGTGGGTTTATAATCTGACCCCTGTAACATCATATGCATTTAGATCTTCAATGTAACCAAATCACAACAATCGAAATATGCCGACTATCCCCCTTAAATCAATCTGTTCCATTAAACCAAACTCATCACTTTAACCCATTTCCCCCCAAATCTGAGGATTTTAGGTGTCCCTCAGTTCATTCAAATAAATGAAGCTGTGAAAGTTTCACCAAGGCCTGTGGCTACCCTTCTTGGTTCCTCACATCCCAAAGGTGTGCCCCTTAATACTAAGGTTCCTGGAAATCTCCCACTGATTTCATTGGGTCTTTCAGCATTTGGAATGGGCTGCTTGAATCTTGTATAACAGCTTCAAGTGGAAAAGAAATGCTTTTGCCCTCTACGCAAGTCTAAACAGTTGACCTTGCAGGGTGTTCTTTCATCCCCCACCCCACCCCATCTGTTTTATTTCCCATTAGCTTTGTGTATAAATCTCTCTGCCATCTGAATTTTGGCAACTGACAAAATGGGCGCTGAGTCCAGACATGAAAGCTTCCACTGTGTTACATCTCTTAGTCTTTTAAGGGGTCACGAGACTTTTTATTTCTTTGTCCCCAGAGGCAGACAGGGTGGAGTAGCCTCTTCTAATCATCATAGTCCTTTGATGAAGGACGCTGTCGTGTCTGAGAGCTCAAACGTCATCAGACAAGTCTGTCTGAAAAGAGGCTGTTGCACTCTTGGTTCTGGGGTCTCCCACTGAGAGAGGCAATCGGCAGGATCTGCATACAGGACAGGGCCTTCTGCTTTCTGTTTCAAAGGACGGTTCTTTGAGCCACAATGAGCTGCCTCCCCAACAAAGGATACAGCCCTTTGGGGACTGTTCCATTTCAAAACACAGGTGGAGGGATAGTGTGTTTGGTCTCACATATTTAAAAGAAGCAATGCTCTGTGTGTTGAAAGTTTGGTCTATCACAGAGCAAAATGTTAGTCTAGGTTTCTCTTCAGTGTGGCCCGGGCGACGTTAAACAAGATGCGGTATAACCCAAGGACTGTACCACATACAGTTTCTGCATGCCAGGACCGACCCAAGGCAATATGAAGGACTGGGCTGTTCCAAATGGAAAGCAAAAAAGGCCCTACTCTGCCTCCATTTAGTTGATCACAGGGCTAAAAACTTCAATCTGCTAGGAAGATCAGCAAGCAAGTAAGAAAGGAAATTTATCTCTTCTTTTTGTAAACATAGTTCAAGTTTTGCTTTCAAATGTTGCTTTTTAAACAATGTCTATTGGATATCTGTAGCTGATAAGATGAATGGGAGTCCAGCATTGTTGTTGAAGATCTTTAGTGCATGGGCAGGGCTCTTTTTGTAGCAGGAGCTCCTTTGCATATTAGGCGACACACCCCGAATGTAGCCAATCCTCCAAGAGCTTACTGAGCTCTTCTTGCAGGGGCTACTGTAAGCTCTTGGAGGATTGGCTACATTAGGGGTGTGTCACCTAATATGCAAAGGAGTTCCTGCTACAAAAAGAGCCTTGGTTGAGGGCCAAGTACACACATGCATGCTGTACCCCTGTGAGGGTCACCTCCATCAGAGTCTGTGTCTCACTGATAGTGCATTTGGTTTTTATGCAGAAGGTCCCAGGTTTGATCCGTGGCATTACTAGCTGTAGAAGAATCATGGTAGCGGAGAGGAAGACTTACACCTGAGGCCCTGGAGAGCTGCTTCCAGTCCGAGTAGTGCCTTTGATAGACCAGTCATCTGACTCAGTGTAAAGCAGCTTCATGTGCACATTACTGGCACCTTTTTTAGCTGCTGTCATCGTAAGGAATTGAGGCAGCTGTGAACACAATGCACATGAACTATTTATTGTGAGTCACTTTGGAGCTACTGTTTCTAGCACATTTCACTCCTGTGGCATTTCCATGCTGTCCTTCTGGTAGCCCTACACATTCCTAGATGCTATCATATGTGAGTTGCTGCGTGTACTTAACCAGCCCTTAAAATCCAGACCACAACTATTGTTAGTGCTGAAGTGAAATTTTATTTTGTGACTACATCCAAGTAAATGCCTTTATGTGAGAAATCAGTACACGTTGTGAGGTAAAAATCTGTCAGGATGCCTCCAAAGAAAGACAGAGTGGTTGAGACAGTTGAAGGCGAAGGGGATGGAGCTACTGCTGAGGGAAATGTTAATCTGAATCGGCTAGAAATCTGGGAATCAAAAGAAAGGATAGAATTGGCCTGTGAGGGTCACCTCCAGTAATGGTGCCAGTAATGTGCACATGAAGAATTGGCCAAATTAGCTGAAAAAGAAAACAAGAGGCTTAGGCACATGTTTTTCTGCACATGCAGGGGAAGGTAGCCCATTTTTCCTTCTAGTGGCTATCCTTTGCATCTCATGGGGTGCTCCTTCAGTGGGCCTCTGACCTTTACAGAATCTCTGGGAGAGTTTTTTGAGGGGGGGGTCTGTTAAACAGAAAGGGGAGCTGAGAAGTCCCCGTAGAGTCACAGCATTTTGGATCCTGGTTCATGACAGTTTAATTAAACTTTTAACGTGATAACATTAGAATGTGAAAATTGCCTATAAGCTATCCGTTGCCAAGAACATTGGAAACGCTGTTTCTCACAAGTAACCATGCATGACTTGTATTGCTTGGAGTGGTGTTGAAAAGCCAATGTGGGGGGGAATATGGCCGATCTCGCTAACGTTATAACATTCTTTAGGGTGAGGAAGCAAAAAACATTCCTGGTGAATCTGTTACGGAAGAACAGTTTACTGACGAAGAAGGCAACGTCGTCACCAGAAAAGTAATCCTGCCTTGCGTTTTCATTTTTCTGACCTTTTTTTTTTTAAAAAAAAATCTGCGTGTTGACTTTTGCCATCAGTTTTGTCCTTTCAGACTCAGGAGAAACTGTACCGATTTTCGATTTCTCCTGTATCGCTTCCCGCAGGTTACCCGGAAAGTATTACGGCGTCTTGTTATCCCACATGAGAAAAAACACGGTGAAATGGTAACAGTGTGTGAAGGGGGCTAGCAAATAAGGGTTGTGCTCTCTGTCTAAATAGCGCTGCTGAATGGCTAGCTGCTTGCCATTTAACATCAAGCCATGCAAAGCAGAGTGCTGGTGCTTGTGATAAGTAGCGCATCTCCAACCCAGAAAAGGCTCACAGGCAGACTGTGGACAGGACGTGTATATTTGTGGTCTCTCCAGAAAGACATTCATATTTTATTTTAGTGAGGGCAATAGATACGTGCATTAGAGTCTGTTTTTCAGAAGGTCTGAAGATCCATCACTATTCTCATCCCTCATGGCCCCCTCTGATTTCTTGTAGAAACTTGGGAAAGGATGGGGTAGAGCAGGTTTCAGGACATAATCTTGCAGCTCTTTGCTTCTATGGTCCTTTCTGCACTAGACCTTAAATCCTGGTTTAACCCTGTCCCCGAACTTAAATTCTACACTACACTCAAGGTTCACCCTTGTAATTATCTCAGGGTATTTTTAGTTTCCACATTACAGAGGTCACCCCAGTTTCGCCCCACACTTGCCCCAGGGTAAATGGATGCTGTTATAACTAGGGATAAATGCAAAGTATTGTGTCACGAGTTGAACTCTGATAAAACCAGGGATGAGATCCAAGTCTGGAAAGGACCTAAGACATCCTTCTGCGATTTAGAGGTAATGGTGGCAAGTCCGAAACTAGATGTCGGGTTCACAGCCCCAGACGTTGTCAGATCTGTGCACTCTTTGCCTTTGTAGAATCAAATCCCACATTGTTTCATGTTTTTTCCTTATTCAGGCTCTTTACTGAACCAGCCTTTCTAACAGTCTTGACAGATGATTGCAAAAACAGAGACAATCAAACTATTCAGGGTTCCCCCCACACACACACTGAGGAATCCTCTTCCAGATTGGTGTCGTGGTTAAGTGCAAGGACTCTAATCTGGGAGAACCGGGTTTGATTCCCCACTCCTCCACTTGCAGCTGCTGGATGACTTTGGGCAAGCCATAGTTCTGTCAGAGCTGTTCTCTCATTCTGGAAAGAGCTCTCTCAGCCCCACCGACCTTACAGGGTGTCTGTTGTGGGGAGGGGAAGGGAAAGGAATTTGTAAGCCGCTCTGAGACTCTGAGTGAAGGGCGGGGTATAAATCCAATCTCCTCCTCCTCTTAGACAATTACATTCAAATAAATGCACTCAGTATACTATTCAGTTCTTAATGTTGGTGCTTTTTTGAGATATTAAACAAAGTGTGAGATAACTTACAGTTTAATCAAACAAAGCTTCATAGAATCATAGAGTTGGAAGGGGCCATACATGCCATCTAGTCCAACCCCCTGCCCAATGCAGGACCAGCCTAAAGCATCTCTGACAAATATTCGTCCAGCCTCTCATTGATAACTGTCAGTGAAGGGGAGTGAACCACCTCCCTAAGCAGCTGATTCCACCTTTGAACCACCCTGACTGTGAAAAAGTTTTTCCTAATATCCAGCCGATACCTTTCTGCATGTAATTTAAACCCGTTGCTTTGGGACCTATCCTCTGCTGCCAACTGGAACAGCTCCTTGCCCTCCTCCAAATGACAGCCTTTCAAATATTTAAAGGGAGCAATCATGTCCCCCTCAGTCTGCTCTTCTTCAAACAAAACATTCCCAAGACCCTTAGCCTTTCCTTGTAGGGCTCAGTCTCCAGACCCCTGATCATAAGAACATAAGAACATAAGAGAAGCCGATGTTGAATCAGGCCAATGGCCCATCTAGTCCAACACTCTATCACACAGTGGCCAAAAATACCACGTGCTATCGGGAGGTCCAGCAGTGGGGCCAGGACACTAGAAGCCCTCCCACTGCTGCCCTCCCCAGCACCAAGAATAGAGTGCATCACCTGCCCCAGACTGAGAATTCCCATCTATACCCTGTGGCTATTCTGCACCCTCTTGATTTTGCCCACATCCTTTTTGAAGTGAGGCCTCCAGAACTGCACACAGTACTCCAGGTGCAGCCTGACCAAGGCAGTACACAGAGGGTCTATGACCTCCTGCGATTTCGATGCTATGGCCTTTTTAATACAACCCAAGACTGAATTTGTCTTTTTTGCCACCACATCACACTGACTGCTCACATTTAGTTTACAGTCCACCCTTACCCCAAGATCTCTTTCGCATACACTACTCCCCAAAAACATATCCCCCATCCAGTATTCATGCTTGACATTTTTGTGGCCCAGATGTAATACTGTGCATTTATCTTTGTTAAATTGCATCCTGTTTGCAACTGCCCACTTCTCCAGAGAATTCAGGTCTTGTTGAATTTTAACTCTATCTTCTTGGGTGTTTGCTACTCCTCCCAATTTGGTATCATCAGCAAATTTAATGAGTAGCCCTTCTACCCCTTCATCCAGATCACTGATAAAAATATTGAAAAGTACTGGGCCCAAAACCGAGCCCTGTAGCACCCCACTGGACACCTCCCTCCAATCTGATGAAACGCCATTGACCACCACTCTTTGGGTGTGGTCCTCTAACCAGTTCTGTATCCACCGGACTGTCCGATAGTCCAGTTTGCCCATCCAAATGTCATGGGAAACCTTATCAAAAGCTTACTGAAATCCAGGTAAATCACATCAACAGAGTTCCCACGATCCAGTAAGCTCGTCACATTATCAAAGAAGGAAACCAGGTTGGTCTGACAAGATCTGTTGGGGACAAAACCTTGTTGACTTCTCTGGATCATTAAGTGGTCCTTCAGATGCTTACAGATCAATCCCTTTAAAATCTGCTCTAATATCTTCCCAGCAACAGGGGTCAGACTGACTGGCCTGTAGTTTCCTGGGTCATCCTTTTTCCCTTTCTTAAAGATTGGGATAACATTCACCTTTCTCTAATCTTGTGGCCACCTCCCCAGTCCTCCAGGAGGCCTTGAAGATGATGGACAGAGGCTCTCCGAGTTCATTAGACAGTTCTTGGAGCACTCTTGGGTGCACACCATCTGGCCCAGGGGATTTGTATTTGTCCAGTGCAGCCAGGTGCCTCTCCACAACCTCCCTGTCAATGTCAACTGGACACTCAGGTGTCCTATTATGTCCTATACCCTCTCTAGATGGGCTTGAGTTCTTCTGGGAGAAAACAGAAGCACAAAAGTCATTAAGCCTGTCTGCTTTTTCTCTGTCCTCCACCGGAGTTTCCCCTTCTACTCCCAAAAGCGGCCCAATTGCCTCTTTTACCTTGTGTTTGCTTCTCACATACCCATAAAAGTTTTTCTTTTTGGTAGCGAGCCCCCCTGGCCAGACCCAACTCATACTGAGCTTTGGTTTCCCTGATGACAGATCTGCAGTACCTAGTAATTCTCATATACTCCTCTTTAGAGGTCTGACCTTCCCTCCTTTTCCCTCCATTTCCTTTTTCTCCCTTAGCTTATTCTGAAGCTCTCGGTCCATCCACATTGGTTTCTTGGAGCCCTTACCATGTTTCTGTCTTGCTGGAATAGTGAGGGCTTGAGCTCGCAAAAGCTCATGTTTGAGAAGAGCCCCACCCTTCACTTGTTCCTTTCCCTTCCAGCACACTCCCCCACGGAATGATTCCCATCAAGCCTCTGAGTTTGTTGAAGTTGCCCCTACGAAAATCTAACCTATGAGTCTGGCTGTGAACTTCCTTGACCCTATACAGCAACTGGAATTCAAGGAGGACATGGTCACTTCCCCCTAAGGTCCCCACCACCTTCACCCCATCTACCAATTCTTCCCTACTGGTTAATATTAAGTCTATTATGGCCGGGCCCCTTGTAGCTTCCTCCACCATTTGAAAGAGGAAGTTGTCAGCCAGACAGGTCAGGAAGTTACGTGATTCTTGTTGCTTTGTTGAACCTGTCTCCCAGCACAAATCAGGGAAGTTGAAGTCTCCCATAATTATAAGGTTCTGATGTGTGGATACTCTACCAATCTGTTCAAGGAGGGCAGCATCCATTTCCTGTCCCTGGTCAGGCAGTCTGTAGCAGACTCCAGGAACAATACCCTTTGTCCTACCTCCCCTTATTTCCACCCATATACTTTCCACAGGGCTGTCAACCCCATTCTCCAGAACTTCCTGACAATCCAGCCCTCTCTTCACCTACAACACCACTCCACCTCCTCTTCTACCCTTCTGGTTTTCTTGAACAACTCATACCGATCCACTACCACATCCCAGTCATGAGCATCATCCCACCAAGTCTCAGTGATTCTATCATAGTCCTCTGTTTGCAAGAGAAACTCCAGCTCTTCCTTCTTATTACCCATACTATGGACATTGGTATATAGGCACTTGTAGCCTTGTACATTTGTTTGACCTGTCCTACCCAGGTGGGCCCCCACTGTTTTCTCTTCTTCATTGAAGTCCCCATGTTGATCGTCCCCTTCCACCTTATGGCTTCAGTTTAAAGTTCTCCTGGTTAAGCTCTTGTCACAGGCTGGGGTGCGGGGCTCTAGATAGGAGCGAGGAAGTCAAGGCACAGTCCAGGGTCAAGAGCCAGGCAAACAAGTCCAAAACGCAAGGCAAAGCGAGGTGGTCAAGGTGCAGTCCGGGGTCAAGAGCCAGGCAGACAAACCAACCAGGAGAACCAAGTCCAAAACACGAACCATCAGAGTTGTCCGGGAGTCAGAGGTTCGAGGTACAAGCCGAGGTCAAGGAGCTGAGGACATTAAGGCAGGAACACAAGTAAGGAGGTACAGAGCTTCGTCAAAGTGACTAGTTGCTGGCACGACTTGCCAGTGTGAGGGCGAGGGCTAAATAGCTCACTAAGCTGCTGGCAATTAGCACACCCCAAGCAGGTCCCGGCTCCTGCTAGTACTCAGGGCTGAATGAGCGGCTGTGGCACATGCGTGCCTCTCGCCGCTGGGCTGCCATGTCCCGTCGGCACTGTTCTCACAAGCGGGAAACCGGTGGAGGCAAATCGGGGGGAGTGCTGACTTAGGCGGGTATCTGCCTCAGCCATTGGTGGGACAGCCTCCAAACTCTCCGTGCTGTCAGGTGCGGGATTGTCCAGCCTTGGGAGCTCATCCCCAGCAGCACTTAGCTCCTCCACTGGAGCTGTGGGCTCAGACTCAGCAGGAGCCGTGACAGCTCCCCAGGTTCTTTCAGAACATTTTCTTCCCTGAGCTTGAGAGATGAAGTCCATCATGTGCCAGAAGGCCATCTCTAAGACCACCATCTCAGCCAACGATTCACCTTGAAAATGGTCTGTTCTCTTTGCACTCCTCTTCCTTTGAATGGAAGGATAGAAGAGAATACGACTTGTGCCCCCAGTGCCTTCAACTGCCTTCAAAGAGCTTCATAGTTCTCTTTAATTTTTGTGATGGTATTCACGGCTGTGTCATTTGTCTTCACATGAACCAGCACAAACGGGTACTGACCAGTAGGTCATATCAGTTTTGGCAGTTGGTCTGTAATATTCTGAATTCTGGCCCCAGGTAAGCAACACATCTCTCAGAGTAGAGAATCTGGCCTGAACACATTACGTTCCGTACCCCTGATAAGAGAGTTCCCGATGACCACCACTTTCTGCTTCCTTCCACTTCCGTGTGGCACCATGCCCTCTCCACTCCCTTTTCCAGGTCTTCGTGGCTCTCCTTCCACTCTCGGCTGGTAAACTCCAAGTTGGTGTATCCTCACTGCAAGGCTCCATGGGCTGGGAAGGAGGTGCAAAGGAAAACCCATATGGGCAGACTGGAGAGCCAGCAATGTATCACTGGGCAGATGCTCCCACACTGCTTGACTGCTGCATATGAGGTTGTTCCACCATGCTGAAGCCACAGTCGGAGTGGCTGTGCCTACTCCCCCCTCCCCAAACAGTCTCCTGTTCCCTCCCTTGCACTGCTTACTCGCGGGCCAGATGGGCTGGTTCTGGCCCCCAGGCCTTATTGACACCCCTGAACTAGAGTTTTAGTTGATTATTCCACTGATTAAAGCTTGTGGCCTTCTTAAAAACCACAATTTTGTTTTAGCAAAAATGCTGTGATTGCTACTAGTCCATTATCTATAGTGCCATATGTCATCTTTAGGTGAAAGTTATTTGCCAGTTTTAAAATAAGGTCACAGAAGTTGTATATTCTATATCTGGAGAATGAAACTTAAATCCTTCTATGAGCTATTTTTTTTAATGACCATAAGATCTACAAAATGTCAGGACACTGATGAGGATGAAAGTAGTTATTTTAGCCCTCCTTTACTTCGTCAAGCTTGATATTCACTTGACTTATCAGTAAACACTTGTTACATAGAAGGAGCGTCTTAATGCACCACCTGTTTCCCATTTCCCATGTGCCTAGCATGATTGGTGGTGCATTAGTTGTGCCAGGTACACTATGTCCTCTACCCGGTAGGCTGCTTTGTGAGTAGGTAGCAAGGCTAAACCATAAGTGGCAACCTGATTCCATTTCTGGATCTTCCTCTTTGGAGTAAAGTCTGTAATGTAGGCCAATATATGCAGATAAATAATTTTCCAAACTAAAAAAATGCACAACTCCCAGTCAATGAAAACTTGGGGTTTTCTTTTCTTTTCCCCCCTAGAACATCTTTTTTACATTAACACTGAGCTATTGTTAATAGAACAGTGGTCCACACTTAGGTCTTCTGACTTAAATGACCAGAATTGAGAAGATCTGCACTGCTTGTCAGTTCTTTGATTTTTTACTGCAGAATTTCTGCTTTGGCAAATATTTTCTGCTGGCTTGCCCCCCACTCCCCATCTTTTCCTCCATTACTAACCTACTCACTTTGAAGTTGAATTGTTAAATAAGACCCTTTAAGGAAAGAAGTAAAATTTCCAAAGTATCTGCTAACTTGGGGTGCCCAGCAAGGGGTATCTGTAGATCTGGCTTTTCATTGAGAGGCAACATTCAGAATTCTAAATTTAAAAAAAAACTTGCACTGATTACGATTATTCTAGAACGGTGGCAACCCAATTCAGCAGACAGTTCATAATATGTAGGATTATCGTTTTGTAAAGAGGTGCTATTGAAAGCGTGTGTTTCTGCAGCTCAGCAAGAGTGGCTAAGGCTGTGGATTGTGTGGTTTTGAAATGAAGTGTTATGATTTAACAGCTTCTTATGTACCCCGTTGCAGCTTCATGGGACCTACAAGAACCAGCAGAGTGACAAATAATATCTGATTTCTGAAAGTGTACCTTTGTCCTTTAAAGCAGGGAGAAGGTTATAAGGTGAAGACGAAAAAGGAAGTCCGACATGTAGAGAAGACGTCATATTCATAACAACCAAACAGCAAATGGTCAGTATGATATGTGGATGTTCCCATTTTGAGATGATGGGCTAGGGTTGCCAGCCTCCAGGTGGTGGCCGGAGATCTTCTGGGATTAAAACTGATCTCCAGGCGACAGAGACCAGTTTCCCTGGAGAAAATGGGCCACTTTGGAAGGTGGACTCTGTGACATTATACCCCTCTGAAGTCCCTCCCCTCTGCAAACCCCACCCTCCTCAGGCTCCACCCCTAAAACTCCAGGTATTTGCCAACCCAAAGATGGCAATCTTACTATGTGCAGATCCCATGCTTTACTCTTAAATCCTGTGCAGAGCTAGAGGAGATGCACGGTGTCAACCATATCTCCTCCTTTCCCCCTGCAGTTTTCTACTTCTACCAGTAGCCCCACCCCCACCCCCACAGATTATGAGGGTCAAAGGGGAGGGCTGCATTGAAAGGGAGGGGAATCAGTAAAAATCACTGTCTTCCTCTTCCACAAGCAGTAAGTGCCTAGGATCTAGCACATGGACTTTTGGCATGCAGTGTACGTTTGGGGGCTTGTGTTTATTGCCAGGCACCTTTTACAGGGCCATAGTCAGGATTTTTACTTTGGGGGGCATTTAATTTATATGTATTTATTTATTGTTTCTATCTGTATCCCGCCTTGCCGGACATGCCGGCTCAAGGTGGCTAACAAGATTAAAATATCATAGAGCAATACAGAGTTAAAAATACAATGCAAAGTTAAACAGCATCAGTTTACAGATAAGAACAAGCTAATGGTGGCGGTATTCCAAATCAACCCAATGATAAAAACAGCATCCAACAGGGTCAGATGATGGCAGTATTCCAAATCAGCCTAATGGTAGAAATAGCATCCAATAGAGTCCCAGGCCGGAAGGTGTTCTAGGGCACATTCATCAGTGGCGGCTCCTAATTGAAAGCCTGGTAGAAGAGCTCCATTTTACAGGCCCTGTGGAACTGTAAAAGGTCCCGCAGGGCCCTGATGTCCTCTGGGAGCTCATTCCACCAGTGTGGAGCCACCACTGAGAAAGCCCTGCCTCTGGTAATAGTCAGCCTTCTTTCGGACCAGGGAGAGTCAGGCGATGTTGTGACCCTGACCTCAGTGCTCTCTGGGGCACATACGGGGAAAGGCGGTACCTCAAGTAGGCAGCCTCCTGACCATATAGGGCTTTAAAGGTTAGAACCAGCACCTTGAACTGAACCCGGTATGCTACAGGCAGCCAGTGCAGTGTCCTCAGCACAGGCTGGATATGGTCCCATGTAGAGAGGCCTATCAACAGCCTGGCTGCAGCATTCTGCACTAGCTGCAGCTTCCGGATCTGAAACAAGGGCAGCCCCATGTAGAGAGCATTGCAGTAGTCTAACTTCAAGGTGACCATGGATCACTGTTGCGAGGTCATTGCGTTCGAGGAAGGGAACCAACTGCCTAATCAGCCGCAGATGGTAGAAGGCCGCCTTGGCAGTGGCTGCTACCTGGGCCTCCATTGTTAAGGAGGCATCCAGGAGCACTCCCAAACTCCTAACCCTTGGCGCTGGCACCAGTGGCGCCCCACCGAAGGTCGGTAGTGAGGTCCCTATCCCCGACCCACTCTGACTCAAGCACAGGACCTCCGTCTTCGTTGGATTCAATTTCAGTCGATTCAGTCTGAGCCAGCCTGCCACATCCTGAAGCACTCGCTCCAGGTCATCTGGGGTGGAGCTGGACCGCCCGCCCAACAACAGATATAGCTGGGTGTCAGCATACTGGTGACAACCCAGCCTGTGCCTCTGGGCGAGGGGGCGCATGTAGGTGTTAAACAACATCGGGGATAACACCGCCCCTTGAGGCACCCCGCAAATCAACAGGTGCCTCTGGGACGTCTGATCCCCTAACGCCACCCTCTGTCCCCGACGTTGGAGAAGGGAGACAAGCCATTGTTAAGGCAAGCTCTTGAATTCCAATGTCAACGAGGCAGTGGATCAGTAACTGGTGGTCGACGGTGTCAAACGCCACCAACAGATCCAACACCAGTACTGCCATGCCACCTCGATCCAGATGCCTTTAGAGGTCATCTGTGAGGGCGACTAGGCCAGAAGCTGGACTGGAATGGGTCCAGCATGGAAGTGCCATCCATAAAGCTCTGCAACTGAATCGTCGCCTCTCTCTCCAGTACTTTGCCCAGATAGGGCAAGTTGGAAAATGGCGATAGTTGGCCAATTCAGCCGGATCCAGTGATGTTTTTTTCAGTAGAGGGTGGACCATCACTTCCTTGAGTGCCTCAGGACTAATTTAAATAAGTTGGGGGGCACCCCTGTACATACTGCCGGCAGGGAAGGCAGGGCGACAGCTCGGCTCAGCATGAATTTGCGGGGGAGGGGGCATGTTGTATCCTAATCTTCATCATACCTCCTTGGAAACTGGGTTGCCAGTTTTTTTATACTGCCCAGGCTCCTTTCCTGCCATGAAAGAAAGAAATCCTTTTTTTTGTCACTTGAGAGAGGGCAGCTTTTTTTGCCAGCTGTTGCAACTAATTGCCCAAGATAATGAGCCATTGCCTGGGAGCAGTAAGTTAAAGCAAGTGTAACAGCTCCAAATAACACGCATAGACGGAGGTCCTGTCAACAAAGGGGGGGGGAACTTGTTCCAGAAACACCTGCTTATCCCCAAAGGGTTAAAAAGCGAATGAACTTTTTCTTGTAAATATGATGCATTAATTGTCCCTTGCCTAAGGAGGAGGAAGTGACTCAGGCAGGTGGAGAATCACTTCACTTCACATAATAAAGCTGTGCGTTGAGAGAGGATTTTGAAGGTGTTCTTGACTCTCCTGGTGACTTAAGAGATATCGGGTATATTCGGAGTCAAGAACACCTTCAGAATCTTCTCTCTTCCCGTTTTGTTTGGCCAGAGGAGCAGATCCAACAACACCAGTACTGCCGCGCCGCCTCGATCCAGATGCCTTCAGAGGTCATCTGTGAGGGCGACTAGCAATGTTCCCTCTAAGCTGTGGAGTCTTGTGAGCAAAAATTCTTCTTTGTGAGATACTGGCAGTAAAGTTGTGAGCGATTGATTTGGCTACTGCATAATTTAGTTTGCTCTGGAGCCATCCTTCCTGAGCTAAGAACGGTGAGCTAGCTCACACTGACTCAGCTTAGAGGGAACACTGGCGACTAGTGCCATCTCCACCCCATGATGTTGCATCTGTTTGAATCTTCAAATATTGTGCCAGCAAATTAGCTTTCCCGGTTCAGCAGTTGTACAACTGTGTTTGTGAGAGTAAAATTACTAGCTGTCTCACTCCCTAATGATTACACCGTGCAATAATTTAGAATTGAATTGCCTGGTGATTTTGCTTTTACCTGGAAGTAGCACCGCCCCCTCCAGAGTCAGATTTGACTGGCTTACCTTTTTATCTAATCTTTGCTTTCTCTTTCTCTCCCCCCGGCCCTGCTGCCCATCCCAGGACTGTGTGCGCTATTACTGCCAGTATTCTAGGAAGAAACTCAAGGAAGAAAAAAAACAAAATCAACAGGAATTATCAAGTCACTGATAAAAGCGTGTGTGCGTGTGTGTTTGCTGCTTCCACACATTAACCGCATGGTTTTTATGCGAAAAGGAAAAAAAAAACACAACAAAAAAAATCTAATTTAGCATGAGCCAGTTCTTTCAAGAGCATGGAAATTCACTTTCACTCACGGCGTTGGAGAGTTTGCAAATGGCGGACCGATGCACTGTATATACAAGATGCCACACTGGAATAGCTTCTTTCCAGCCAGTGGGAGTCGTCGCAAATCAAAAAGAATTCCTGTAGCAAGGGGTGGGGTGGGGTGGGGAAACGAATCGACACTGAGAAATGGTTCAAACCACAGAAAGACACTAAATTTTACTAAAATCCACACAACAGCTCGCCTTATTTTTCTTGGACCCAAACTGTCAGGGTAATAAAACACTCTTTTGTTTCTTTTTTAAAAATAATAATAACTGACATCGATAATTTCACTGTAAATAAATAACGCTGTATAAATCCTCAGTAGATTCAATGTTGATTAAGGCACTGGCTCTAAGCTCACCAACCGGAATACTGCATTCGTGTCGAACAGAAATCAGTGTCTCAACATGGCTTACACCTGCAGGGATATTCTGGGTGTATCTTCACGGATTCTTGTATATTTAGCAATTATAATGTTTGTATATGCAAAAATGCTAGCTTGATTTTAAAAAAATCTTTAAAATCCACTGCAAATTTAATGATTCCTAAGATGAGGAATTCTGTAGTTCTGTGAAAAAAAAATGATTTTTTTCCTTCTTCAGAGTACTAATATTTTGGTGCATGCGTTTCACCTTATTTTGATGAAATCTTTTTCCAGTTTTGCAAACACTAGACCGCAACTTGACAAATAAGATTCTGAAGGGGGGGGGGGAGGGTTTGCAATTCACCAAGCACGGCCACTGAGCCAGTCCCCATTTGTTTAAATAGGGTGTGGAGGGGACTCTGGCACATGCGCTACTGAAACAAAGGGCACTTGCCCAAGCAGCAGTGCTTGCTGGAAGTGGGAGGTGTGCCCTTTCTCTACAAACACATAGATAGCCCTTCATCTAATATTTGTTGCTGTTGCCAATTTTTTTCAATGGAGATGACCTAAAATTTAAAGAAGATATAACATCTACAGTAGTTGCATTATAGGGAGGGGGTGCTATCTGTTCTTGCTTTATACCCCGGGGTGGTGGGGGGGGAATGCTTGCAGCTTTTAGAGATGGGTTGGTGCTCTTGTAAGCACAAGTTTGGGATATTTAAAAACAAAAAGAGAAACGAAGAGAAATCCTTAGATAACAGACTGGCGGCACGCTGTAAAAAAAAATATTACTGTATTGTGTACTGGCTCTAAGATGTAGAATCTTTAAATAAGCCAATCATCTGTAATCATTCTAGCCGTGTCATCTTAGGTTGTTAAGGCTGCTGTGTTTTAAAGGGCATTTTTATTTGGGTTTTTTGGTGAAATACTTTAATTTGTTAATTATCTTCATATGAAAACAGAATTCATTGATAATAGCTCTAATTACATATGTATGAAAAAAAACCACTGGATGATCTAGTTGATTATTTAAGCATAAAATAAATTGTGTTAAAACTCTTCACTCATATGGATATTGTAATATTATTATATTCTCAAGATGTGCACCGAAATAGTCATAAGTTACCATCTGAGTGGTGGGTTCTTGTTCCCAGGTGGCACTGCTTCACTCGCGTTTCTGTGCATCTCCAATTTCTCCACCCTTCCTTGACTTTGATCCCCTTCCTCAGGCTTTGCTGTCCCTTGCTTCCTACTACTTCCTTCTTCCACCTGCTCTCACCTTGGTCCCTTCTTCTTCCCTACCTACACGGGTTGCCCGTTTCTTCTGTTCCTCTTCCCCTGCCCTCTCATTGCTTCCTTTGCCCTTTAGACCCCACAGGTGCCATTTAATTTGTCCATAAATGTCCTGGAATATGGGGTGCACAGTGTCGTGACCAAGTTTATGGATGATACCAAATTAGTCTGGACGGTAAAAACCAAAGCAGGTTATGAAGAGCTTCAAGAGGGTCTCTCCCACTTGGGTGAGTGGGTAGCAAGGTTGTAATCGGCACCCTGCTTGCAGTGGGCGGGCAGGGCATGAGCGGACCCCCAAATATCTATTTTTAATTAAGGCCAATTGCTCAGATCTACAATTCCATAAGAACATAAGAAGAGCCCTGGCAGACAATCTTCACCCAAACATGAAGTTAGAGATGACGTGGAAAACCAGCAAACAGGAAGACCACTAAGAATACCAGAGAGTATCTGCTGAATTAGTTCCTTTTTAAAAAAGAAATGGAAATGGAAAACTGTGGTGCTTTTCATTGACAACAATAATTTTCAGGACTTCGTTTTGCCTCGTTTCGACTGCCATGATGTTTCTTTTGTTAAATGCTGTTGCAAGTGCTGCATTTCTTTGCCAGTGTTCTTGATTACTCTGTGCTAGTTCACTTGATCTCTCATCATTTGATTGTTTGGTGACTTTCAGCCATCTCTGTTGAATGATCTTCACTAACAGGTATTGTCTTTGACCTGGCATAGAAGTTCTACCTACTGTGATTAATCAGTGATTACTCATTCACATGCGTACATCAACAGATGATGAATACATATCTGTGAGCTAGCTCCTCAGTCATTTGCACGATGATTGGAACCATTTGTTTTAATGCTTCAAGGGGGGAAAATTGCTTCTTTTTGAAGGTTACACATTATCCAGGTGGTATATTGTATGATACTGGAAGTAGATGTCATACATAGGAGATATGAGGCTACTGCTAAAAACAGCAGCCTTGCATCTCTTCTCTCCCCTGCTAATGTTTAATAGCACAGAGCATGATGGGACATCAGTGCACTACAAGTTTCTCCAACCAACGACGTGGCAGCCAATGAACGGGCAAAAAGGTAAGGAAAACTCGTCTGGGTAGATCAGACATAATGTCCTTTTTTTTACTTGTATGAGTACGTTGAAAGTAGGCACCTGTTCCAGACTAGTTACATGGAAGGTGACAAAGATGTATGCGGATGCCATCCCCAAAAATGACCTTGGATTTTCAAGGTTACAGCATACAGTCAGTCACTTTTGAGGAAATTTTAGAATTTAAAAAGCTATGAGCCTATTTAGACACATACCAGTGCCCCCCAGTCTTTTTGAGCCTGTGGGCAGTTTCGGAATTTTCAGACAACGAATTTACAAAATGGCCACCTTAGAGGAGCAGTCACAAAATGGCTGCCCAAGAGGCCAGTCACAAAATGTTGAGAGTTTGCAAATGATGGAGACAGTTTGTTTCAGAATAGGTGCTCTCTGCAGATATGAAAGGGTGGCACCTCCTGGGTTCATCTGTTCCAGTGAGCTTGGAAGAAAACCAGGGTTGGCTCTTCACTATCGGAAAGGGAAACTTTATCAAAGGAACAAATGAGTGTCAGGAAGAGCATTGGTGGTTGCCATGATGGAGAACACTACCATACATCCAATGTAGGTAAAGACCACTGATAATAGGTTAATTCTTACAGTTGGACTTTGCCTTTGCCAGGTGAATTACTGTAAGGGCTCAAGTGACAAATTAACCAAAAACTATGGTTTCGAACTGCAGTATTGTTTTAACTGTCCCATTCAGCTATTTCAAGTCTATTGCATCTTTGATAGCTAGGCTCATTTCAGTTTTATGTATAAAATGTCCAAATTAGATACGGTATATACATACTTATGTCAGTAAACAGAAGAGACAGCCATACCCTTTAAAACAAGAACACGATGGAAAGCTATAAATAGCAGGTAGTCACTGATTTTAATCCTTCCCGGAGCCATGTCGAAGCTGAATCATGTTGATTGCCCCCCCCAGTCAGAAGAAAAAGAAGGACACCCGGTTGGGTTTAACTAAGGGCCCCTTCATTAACTATTAACATCTTTGCAGCAAGGGCACACCCCGAGTGCGGGAATAGGCCAAGGCCAGGGGACGCCCCAGACAGCCTCCTTGGCATACACTGGGCAAGCTGCCTTTGCCCCGGGTGCAAGCCATCCCTCTGGCTCGCAACCAGCCAGCATAGCAAACAGGGCTGCCCTGGAGCTCCCCCCTAACCTGCAAAGCTTAAGTGAGGTGGAGCCTAGCCAATCACAAAGGCAGTCCTCATTTCCCACACTGGGCCACAAAACCCAGGTGCTGGGACTGATGGGCCCCTCCACCCCCAACAGGAAAGGTGCCACATGACACTCACCGTATCCACTTTTTCCGCACTAGCCTGCCACTGCCACAGCCAAGCCTCTGCTTAGAACCTTGCACCCACCGGACAGCCAAAGCTGTGCACAGTCTTTGCCGCAGATCCCCCAGGAATAAATCATTGCCCTTCTCAGAGAAATGCACCCCATCACCCCTGAACAACTCTGTCAACTTGGCCCATATCCCAGGATAAGGCAAAAATTGACCCAATCTGCCAGCCAGCATGTTCTTCAGCTCCCGGTTGGACTTCCAGTGACCTCTGTCCAGACATTTGGGATACCCCATGCTGCGCCACATCTGGCAGGCCACACTATCTACACCCCAGGCCACCTGCTCCATATGAGCCCCAGGTCGGCCTTTACCTGAATCACCAGAGCCTTCCCTTTCATGAGACCTAAATCGTCCCCCCGTCCCCCCCAAGTGGATCAACACAATATGTGGACACTGTGAAGGAATAGAGGGAATACGTATTAAATTTGCAGATGATACTAAATTGGGAGGGGTAGCAAATACAGTAGAAGACAGAATCAGGATACAGGATGATCTTGACAAGCTGGAAAACGACTAAAACAAAATGAATTTTAACAAGGATCAATGTAAAGCTGCATTTAGGTAGGAAAAATCAAATGCATAATTACAGGATGGGGGAGACTTGTCTTGGCAGTAGTATGTGTGAACAGGATCTAGGGGTCTTAGTAGACCATACTCTGAGCATGAGTCAGCAGTGTGATGTGGTAGCTAAAAAGGCAAGTGTGATTTTGGGCTATATCAACAGAAGTAGAGTGTCCAGATCACGCAAAGAGATGGCATTGTTTTACTTTGCTCTGGTTAGTATTGTGTTCAGTTTTGGGCACCACAATTTAAGAAGGATAGAGAAGCTGGAACGTGTCCAGAGGAGGGCAACAAAGATGGTGAGGGGTCTGGAGACCAAGTCCTATGAGGAGAGGTTGAAGGAGCTGGGTATGTTTAGTCTGGAGAGGAGATGACTGAGAAGTGATATGACAACCATCTTCAAGTACTTGAAAGGCTGTCATATAGAGGATGGTACAGAGTTGTTTTCTGTTGCCCCAGAAGGTCAGACCAGAACCAACAGGCTGAAATTAAAAGAGTTTTCAGCTAAACATTAGGAACAACTTCTTGACAGTTGAGAGTGGTTCCTCAGTGGAACAGGCTTCCTCGGGAGGTGGTGGGCTCTCCTTCTTTGGAGGTTTTTAAGCAGAGGCTAGAGGGCCATCTGGCAGTAATGCTGATTCCGTGAACTTAGGCAGATCATGAGAAGGAGGGCAGGAAGGGTTGCATCAGTGCTTAGTTCTTGCGGCCCCTTTCTTATACACTGATTGTCACTTTGGGCTCAGGAAGCAAATTTTCTCCAAGCCAATTTGGCTAGAGATCCCAGAGGTTTTCTCCATCTTGTGGGCATGAAGCAGGGGTCACCGGGGGTGTGGGAGGGGGAGGTGTTTGTGAATTTCCTGCATTGTGCAGGGGGTTGGACTAGATGGCCCTGGAGGTCCCTTCCAACTCTGTGATTCTATGATTCTGTGAAATATTCTTTAGAAATAAAAAAGAAAACAGTTCCCAGAAGTTTTTAGTGCTAAACTGACAGGCAAATTGCCATGATTTAAAATGACTCAACCTGCTTTTGGCGATATAAACAAGTCTTTGAGTCAACGGATATATGCTATAACAGCTTTGAAAAGATTTGCTTCTTTCGTGATGAATGAGGTAAGCACCTGAAAGTCTGCGCAGTAATGACCTCATGGGTGCCGATACTAAAATTGTTTCATCCTGCTGTAGTTTGACTTTTTGTACACGGCAAGGGCAATGGGTTATTCTTTTGGTTTTCTGTTTCACCGTACTTTTAAAAAGCGCCTAATCTGGCACCAATGCATTAGTGTGATAATGTATGTGAAGTTTACTTTTAAATGCACAGCTCACCTTTCTGCGTTCTTGGTACTCTTCAGGCAGCTCACAACGCAACCCTAACTTAAATACTGTATAAAACATCCAGAATCACAAAGAAAAATGTGGCCAGACAGGATTCCCAGACTCCCCACCCTGTTGTGTCCGGGAACGAAGGACATAGTCCCAGGAACAACAAATGTAGAATCCAGTGGCACCTTTAGGACCAACAAAGGTTTATTCAAGGTATGAGCTTTCGTGTGCAAGGCATACTTTATCAAATACATAGAATGGCCAAAGACGTTCAAATTTATAGTCAGATAATGCTGCATGTTAATTTGCTGTTCATTCTCTGGCTATAAGCCTCTTTGCTCATTCTACGTATTTGATAAAGTGTGCCTGCACACGAAAGCTCATACCTTGAATAAACTTTTGTTGGTCTTAAAGGTGCCACTGGACTCTAAATCTGTTGTATTGCTTTAGACCAACACGACTGACCAACTGGATCTATAGTCCTAGTTTCTCTCCCTGTCCTTTACTCCACCCAACAAAACGAAACTTTCCCCCGCAGCTGCTGTTTCTACTGTTGCCACTAGGAGGAAGGGGAGAGCTGCAATTGTTGCCATCCCAGCGAATAAGGCGTCTTTTTAAATGTCCTTTTCCAACCGGGTTCCTGAGGTTCTCTGCTTTCCTCTTAGCCCAGTTTACTCTGGGCTTGGGGGCATCCCAGGGAATTTCTGATATCCAAAAAAGGTTATCTTCCCCTCCCCTTATTCCCTTTTATAAGCATAGATCCTGGGGCAAATTACTGAGTCTAGCTAGACCATTAAACCGGGTGTTGTTGCTGTTTTAATGTTCAGCTTTTCTTAGTGCATGAAAGCTAATGGTTACAGAAGGAAAAAAACGATTGAGCTAGGAAAAGTCTGTTTCCAGCAAGAGATCATTGTGGGGCGGGGAGAAATAAAAGGATGGGATAGAAGAATTCTTTCCTTCGAGCCTGAACCTACCCTTTCCAGTGGAAAGATCAGAGGTAGGTACCAGGTCTTGAGTGCCAGAGAACTTGTCTGCTATGAACTCAGCATGAAAATTCTCTTTATTGGGTCCAGCCTTCCATCCAGCTGCAATCTCTGCTTTCTGACTTTCCAAATATATATATATATATACAGGGCTTTTTTTGTAGAAAAAGCCCAGCAGGAACTCATTAGCATAATAGGCCACACCCAACAGCAGAAACTCATTAGCATATTAGGCCACACCCCTGACAGCACAACTCATTAGCCTATTAGGCCACACCCCCATGCTACCAGAAGTGTGGTCATCCAGCCACACCCACCTTTTGCTTCTTATTCTGTTTACCTTGTTTGTTGTCAAAACCCAGGGCTTTTTTTGGAGCGGGAACTCCTTTGCATGTTAGGCCACACACACCCCTAATGTAGCCAATCCTAATGAGTTTCTGCTGTTGGGTGTGGCCTATTATGCTAATGAATTCCTGCTGGGCGTGGCCAACTTGGGAGCCAGCCGGAACTCCATTCCTGTGTGCTCCTGCCCCAAAATAATTGAATGGGAGACCACCAAGGAAGTCCCGGGTGGTTGGCTACCCGGGGGCAAGCAATGCCAAATGAATTCTGTTCTTCTCTTGCCTTGAAAAACCCTGTGAGAGGTCGCCATAAATCAGCTCTGACTTGAGGGCACTTTACTGCTAGAATTTTCCGGCATCTTCTAACAGTTCCTTACTAGAACCTTCTGGGATCCCTCAATGTGCATCTGACTTCAGCGACCGCACAAGATTTACTTCACAGAGTCAGGTGATCTACGGATCAGCCAGTGTTCTTCCAGAGCCAGCTCCTTAAACTTCAAAAAGGCCGGTTTCATAACAGTTAATCTTGCCTGGGAGGGCTGTTTCAAGTTACCTTGAAAACAGAAATAGAGCACAGATTAGAATATTGCGGCTGTACCATAACTGTGAATTATATAAAGATTACCTGCCAGGCTGAGGAGTCATCACACCTCAAGAAGCAAATCTTGAATGATTAAAGACAGCGCCGGAGGCAGAAAGAACAGGACCCCAAGCATAGGGTTATAGGGTACCAACCTCCATGTGGTAGCTGGAGATCGCCTGGGATTACCACTGGTCTCCAGGTGACAGCGATCAGTTCTCCTAAAATATGTAAATATGTAATCTTTCTTTAAAATCTGCCTCCATTCCTGAGGACTGGAAGGTAGCGAATGTCACTCCCATCTTTAAAAAGGGCTCCAGGGGAGATCCGGGAAATTACAGGCCAGTCAGTCTGACATTGATACCGGGTAAGTTGGTGGAAACTGTTATTAAGGAAAGAATTAGTAGGCACATTGATAAACAAAAACTATTGAGGCAGACTCAGCATGGGTTCTGTAAGGGAAGAGCTTGTCTCACTAACCTGTTAGTGTTTTTTGAGGGAGTGAACAAACATGTGGACAAGGGGGACCCAATAGATATTATTTACCTTGACTTCCGGAAAGCTTTTGATACAGTTCCTCATCAAAGGCTCCTAAGTAAGCTCAATAGTCATGGGATAAAAGGACAAGTCCTCTTGTGGATCAAAAACTGGCTTATAAATAGGAAACAGAGAGTGAGTATAAATGGGAAACTTTCTCAGTGGAGGGTGGTAAGCAGTGGGGTACCACAGGGATCAGTACTCGGTCCGATGCTTTTTAACTTGTTTATTAACGATTTGGAATTGGGAGTAAGCAGTGATGTGGCTAAATTTGCAGATGACACAAAGTTGTTCAGGGTGGTGAAAACCAGGGAGGATTGTGAGGCACTCCAAAGGGATCTGTTGAGGATGGGTGAGTGGGCGTCAACGTGGCAAATGGGGTTCAATGTGGCCAAGTGCAAAGTGATGCACATTGGAGCCAAAAATCCTAAATATAAATACACGTTGATGGGGTCTGATCTGGCAGAGACGGACCAAGAGAGAGATCTTGGAGTCGTAGTGGATAACTCGCTGAAAATGTCTACACAATGTGTAGCTGCAATAAAGAAGGTCAATGCTATGCTGGGGATTATTAGGAAGGGAATTGATAACAAATCAGCCAGTATCATCATGCCCCTGTATAAATCATTGGTGCGACCTCCTTTGGAATACTGTGTACAGTTCTGGTCACCACATCTCAAAAAGGATATTATAGCATTGGAAAAAGTGCAGAGAAGGGCAACTAGAATGATAAAAGGGTTGGAACACCTTCCCTATGAAGAAAGGTTAAAATGCTTGGGGCTCTTTAGCTTGGAGAAACGACGGCTGAGAGGTGACATGATCGAGGTTTATAAGATTATGAATGGGATTGAGCAGGTTGAGAAAGAAGTACTTTTCTCCCTTTCTCACAATACAAGAACTCATGGGCACTCTATGAAATTGCTGAGCAGTCGGGTTAGAACAGATAAAAGGAAATACTTCTTCACCCAAAGAGTGATTAACATATGGAATTCACTGCCACAGGAGGTCGTGGCAGCTGCAAGCATGGACAGTTTCAAGAGGAAATTAGATAAACATATGGAGCAGAAGTCCACCAGTGGCTATTAGCCACAGGGTATAGATGGGAACTCTCAGTCTGGGGCAGGTGATGCACTCTATTCTTGGTGCTGGAGGGGGCAGCAGTGGGAGGGCTTCTGGTGCCCTGGCCCCACTGCTGGACCTCCTGATGGCACCTGGTATATTTTGGCCGCTGTGTGACAGAGTGTTGGACTGGATGGGCCATTGGCCTGATTCAACATTGGCTTCTCTTATGTTCTTATGTTCCTTGAGAAAACGGCTGCTTTAGAGGGTGGACTCTGTGGCATCATACAGCACCTCCCCCTCCCCAAACACCACCCTCCCAGACTCTACCCCCAAAATCTCCAGCAATTTCCAAACCCCCAAATACTATTAGGTACACAGATGCAACTTCATTGCAAAAGGCCTCAATGAAACCCTGGATTACTTCCCTTCTGAAAACCTGAAGGAGTTCCAAAGAACAGAAGGAGAACGCTAGTTCTTGCGTTATTGTGATCGTTGCATTATAGCCTTGATGTTGTTGGGATCCTTGGTGTTAATTGCTAAGGCCCTGAGCTAATGCAATAAAGCTTACGTTGATGATTCTCGTAACAGACAAACTCGGACTCCAAAAGTACAGGTTTTTGGAACAGGGCTCTGGTAAGTTATTAGGTTTGCAAACCTTCAAAAGGGGTCTGGAATTCTCCTAGAGCTACAAAAGCCAGTGTGGTGTAGTTGGGTTAGTATCTTGGACCGGGATCTCCGAGACCCAGGTTCGAATCCCCATTCTGCCAGCATGACAGCTTGCTGAGTGACTTAGACCCAGTCACACTCTTTCAGTCTACCTCACGGGGTGGTTGAGAGGCTGAAATGGAGGAGCGGAGGATGATATAAGCCACTTTGGGCCCCGTGGGGAGACAGGTGGCATGAATGAAGTAAATAAATTCATTCATTCATTAAATGAGCAGGCTGATCTCCAGACTACAGAGATCAGTTCCTCCAGAGGAAACAGCAGCTTTGGCAGGTGGGCTCTGTATGAGTCTGTTGCCATTCAGGAATCTGCAGAAAGTCTCTTTTAATCAACACAGACTAAAGTTTATTCAGGAGAAACAAAGAAAGGAGCACAAGGCCTAATCCAGTCTGTCATCGCTGTCCTGTGGCCAGCTTCCTAGAGATCCCAGCCTCTGGAATTACGGCTCATCTCCCAATTACAGAGATTAGTCCCCTCAGAGAAAACGGATGCTTTGGAGGGTGGACTCTCTGTGGCATTGTACCCCGCTGAGGTCCCTGGACTCCATCTCCAGATGGATTTGGCAACCCTACCCCCCCCCCCATTTCCCACCAGGGAGGAGAGGGCAACCCTACAGCTTACCCAGCCAGGAGTAAAAACCCAGGATGAAACTGTTCCAGATTGGAACTGTTCCAGCAGGACAGGGAACCACTGAAGAGCCAGTCAGAGCTAGCAGGAGCAGCGGGGAGATAGCCAGGCTTGACACTGCGGCAGAATGCAGCATGGCAGCCGGCAGCAGAACCAGTGATGTTACAGCCCGAATCACAGCTGCCCGGCACATGGGCAGTAGAAGTCATGGGGGGGGGGTTTGGAGGCCACCAGGAGATGCCCGCCAAGCCCAGCCCTGCAAGCAAGGGGCCGACCTCTGGGAGGAGGAGCAGGATGAGGGAGAGAAATCCCTGCCCTTCCAAGGCCGGAGAAGGCCTAAGATACCAGCCCTTCAAGGCCCATGGAGGAGCAGAGGACAGAGGAAAGAATCTCCAGCCAGCACCTGATTGGCCTGGGGCCTTGCCAGTCAGGAGGGCTCCACCTTGAGGGGAAAGGGAGTAGGGGAGCCTGGGGGTGCTCCTCCCTGGGAAGGCCTTTTAAGAATGGATGGAGGAAGGCCCGGAGGGGAAGAGCCAGGTCACATCCCAGAGGTGTGTGGGGAAGTCCTGGAGGAAGAAGGGGAGAAGGAGCCAGGTGAATGTGAATCCCTCCCCCCGCCTTCGCTTCTCTGAGGCACCGATGGAGATCCCGCCTAGAGAAGGGAGTCCTGAAGGGCACTGTGGCCCCGAAGTCACTCCCAGAAACGGACACAGATTCCAGTATCCTAGAACTAATATAAAAGATAGAACAGACTATTGAACAACATCACAGGCTCTCTGGAATTACATCCCCACAGAGTTTCCTCCAGTCCCCAAATTCTGCCCTCCTTCCCAGTCTCCAGGAATTTCCCACTCTGGATGGGCAACCCAAGTGAGGGGTTTAGCCTGGCACTATAAAGGACTGACTTGATGCTCTTGTGACTGAATAGTTACCACCTGCGACGATTTGGATAGCAAAAAAAGCAGCACTACAGATGAGTAGTTTTAGACTCTGAGTGCAATGGATTTCACTGATGTCCTGGGACCTACAATTCCCAGAATGCATTACGGGACAAAAAATGGAAGAAGAAAGATGACAGTGAGCTAGGCAGAACATACACGCCTCTAGCGATACCCTACATCCTCTCTAGGGTTGCCAACTCCAGCTTGGGAAATTCCTGTCAATTTGGGAGTGGAGTTTGTGGAAGGCAGGGCTCAGGCAGGGGAGGGAGTTCAGCAAGAATAGGGTTGCCAGGCCCACCCTGGCCACCGGCAGGAGATGAAGGGGTGGGGTTGCCAGATCCAGGTTGGGTAGCTCCTAGAGATTTGAGGATGGAGCCTGGGGAGGACAGGGACCTCAGTGGGGTACAATGCCATAGAGTCTACCCTCTAAAGCATCCACTTTCTCCAGGGAAATTCATCTCTGCAGTCTGGAGATAAGCTGGAATTCCAGGGGATTCCCCATTTCCCACCTGGAGGCTGGCCTCCTTAATTCCACAGAGATGACCCTCCAAAGCTGCCGTCTTTTCCAGGGAACATAATGATATGAACTTATATAAGTAGTGTAGTTTATCAAATGTATACTATATGCAGAGTACATGATGCGAAATGCTGGCCTGGATGAATCACAAGCCAGAATTAAGATTGCTGGGGAAAAGATCAACAACCTCAAATATTCAGGACTTCTGGTTTTGGCAGCTGCAATGGCAACAGCAGTCTCCTGAGTTTCCGGGAGCCACATGCCAATGCCTGCGGCTCGGAGGGGGTGCGATTGTCCGCACCACCCCCGGAGCCCTTGGGTTGGGCTCCCCACCATCGGGCGCTAGGAGAGCTCTTCCTCTGGCAACTGGCTGGTGAAGGGGGGCTCTCCCATGCCTCGAAAGTCCCACCGCAGAGCATCCAAGAATGGAACGAAGCATGCACATCTGAACAAGCATTTGGTGGCCAAGCGCGTGAGCTTTTAAAGCAAATGAAGCAAGAACAACATTGAACTGTGAGTCAGAGTTTAAGCAAGAAACACCGAAGATAGTAGAAACACCCCCTTAAAAGGCGAGGAGGGGAGGGAACTCTCCCCCCGCTAAGAGGAAAACAATCAAACTTTTTACTTTTAACCTGGGGGGGAGCTATAAAGGCACGATGGACTAAAATAAGGAATGAGTAAGAACTTACCAGGCTCTCTAAAGAATATTAGAGATTGTAACAACTTTTTAAAAAAGTAAACAACTTCTCAACATGGCGCCTTCACGACAGGACGAGAAAGAGAAAACCAAACCTAAGCCTAATTGTAGCTCTCACATAGAATTTCTGGCAGTTGCTAGAGCTACCGTTTTCGATTTCAGGTCGCTCTAGGAATCTTCAGGAACTCTATGGTCAGAAGTTTAGGTAAGTGGCGAAGGCCTACATCTTTTTAATTTTTCTTCTGGGATACTGGCCCCCTAACCCTCCCACTCGTTGCCAGCCTGAGCTCCCCTGGAAAAAATGACTTCTTTGGAAGGTGGGCTCTGTGGCATTATACTCTGCTGAAGATGGATGAAGCTCAGTAGTTGTGGCAGTTGCTGAGAGGACTCTTGCACAATGGGACTACCGAGGGACCACAGTTCAGTGCCTTCCAGTGCTACAGCCAAAGTAAGTTTAGGTGCAGAACAGAAATTATTAAAATCAAGTTTGACCATCAATATAGTTTCAGGTTGTGGTTTTACACACCATTTATTTATAAGGTTTTTAGAATAACTTGAACATTTAGGTGTAAAAAAACGAAATATGATATTACCCAGTGAACATTTCTGAAAAGGTTTTGTACCTTTGCCTATGTGTTCATCTGAAATTGCATTGTCGCTGGAGGAGCTTCATGTTGCATCTTTGTGTTATGGTTGGGGTTGCCAAGTGCCTTGAGAAAAATGTCCTGTCCCTTTAACAGAAGCTCAATTGGACCTTATGTGCCCGGAGATGCTATTTACCTCCATGCCGTAAAAAGCTTCAGCTTCCCAGTTCCACACATTAAGCCTCTATGAAAAGGCCATGAATTTTTCTCCACACCTGTTGGCAACCCCATTTTGTAAGATGAACAGAGCAATGGCATTCATATTCCCTAACGTATGTAAGGCATTCCTTCGAGTTTGCAGGTGTGTAACTATGAAGACTAGTGCTGTTTTTAAAGGGGTAAAAATCACAGGTTTTTCTCAGTTTTGAGTCCAGCGGCACCTTTACGACCAACAACATTTAATTCTGGGTATAAGCTTTTGTGTGCCTGCACACTTCATGCATGCACACGAAAGCTTATACTAAGAATTAAACTTTGTTGGTCTTTTAAGGTCCCACTGGACTCAAAGATTTTTCTCAGCTCAGCATTTCTGTCTAAAACAGTCCAGGCAAGGCACAGACTGTTCAGGATCTGTGCTTCTGTCCATGGTTTGGGGAAGACCCAAGGTTACTGTAAAGCTGGGATAAAATGCCTTTGCTTATGGAAACACTAAATCATAAATGGTAGCAACCCAATCCTAGGCGTGATTACTTAAAAGTGTCTCACTGTGTTCAGATACTCAAATACTCAAAGCCAGGACTATTTTTGGGCAGGAACGCACAGGACGGAATTCCGGCTGGCTCCTGAGTTGGCCACGCCCAGCAGGAATTCATTAGCATAATAGGCCACACCAAACAGCAGAAACTCATTAGGATTGGCTACATTGGGGCTGTGTGGCCTAACATGCAAAGGAGTTCCTGCTACCAGAAAAGCCCTGGGTTTTGACAACAAGCAAGGTAAACAGAATAAGAAGCAAAAGGTGGATGTGGCTGGATGACCACACTTCTTGTAACATGGGGGCGTGGCCTAATATGCTAATGAGCTGCATTGTTAGAGTGTGGCATAATATGCCAATGAGTTTCTGCAGATGGGTGTGGCCTATCATGCTAATGAGTTCCTGCTGGGCTTTTTCCACACAAAAAAACCCCTGCTCAGAGCTCAAATACTTTGGCCACCAAATGAGAAGGGCGCACTCATTGGAGAAGACCCTGATGATGGGAGAGACTGCAGATAAAAGAAGAAGGGGACGGCAAAGGATGAGATGGTTAGACAGTGTTATCGATGCAACAAACATGAAATTGAGCAAACTCTGGAGGAAGACAGGAGGGCCTGGTGTGATGTGGTTCACAAGGTCATAAAAAGTCAGACTCGACTGTGCAACTGAACAACACTGTGTTCAGTGGGTCTTACTCACAAGTAAGTCTGCATGGGAAGTCTAGTTTTCTGTCAAAGTTAAGAACAAGCAGTGAAATGAAATTGCACAATGCACCATTAGAGAGCCATTAAATAAAGATTAAATGTGCAGACCACTGCAGAGCAGGACAAACAAAAACGATTACAGCAAGGTATAATTAAATCCTTATATGTAGTTATTACAAGAATTACTACTTTTGCTAAGAGCTGGAGCAGCTGCATAAATAATTGAGTAATTACCAATTACTAGGACTTCATGCACTGGTGATTTAGGAGCACAATCAATGAGATTTCTCACTGTATTGGATAATACGGAGAGAGAAACAGAGAGCGAGAGAGATCCTGTATTCGTTTCAAGGAAGCAAGAGGTGGGAAATACTTTTTAGTGTAGCAGACATATTGCTGATTTGGAGTTGATACCCAAGTCATGTTTGTGTTCCTTCACACAATACATCATGCATTTTCAAATATCTCATAGATAAATCTGACTACCCTGTTTTGTAGTGATAGAATTTACAGTTTAGGGACATTTACCATGTTAAGGAATCAGTGTTTTGTGGACTTGCCCTAAGATCACATGATCATAGTTCTAGAAGAAGGTTTAGACATTGCGATAGGGAGATGTTTTGGTTGTTCTTCATAATGTTTGAAGTCATTCCCCATTCTGATAGTCTTTATCAGGGGACCCAGAAATATTAACTTTAAATATTAAAGTTGTGCAGAAATGTAACACACTGACAGTTTGCACAGAACTAAAAAAGCAGAGGTGATTGATAGTGAATAGATGGGTCAATTACGGGGGTGATATGACCTATTTAGATGTGCAGAGGACCAGGGAGACAGGACTGTGACTTAAACAAAAGTTTTGGGGTGGACTGCCAGTTGGCATCAGGGCAGAGGCACACAATCTGAGGACATAAACATATGGAGCAGAAGTCCATCAGTGGCTATTAGCCACAGGGTATAGATGGGAACTCTCAGTCTGGGGCAGGTGATGCACTCTATTCTTGGTGCTGGAAGGGGCAGCAGCGGGAGGGCTTCTAGTGTCCTGGCCCCACTGCTGGACCTCCTGATGGCAGCTGGTATTTTTGGCCACTGTGTGACAGAGTGTTGGACTAGATGGGCCATTGGCCTGATTCAACATTGGCTTCTCTTATGTTCTTATGTTCTTATGTTCATGTGTGTGGATGGATATAGACATTAGAGAACAATGCTGACCAGTGGGAAGTCTTGAGGGGCTTGCCCCAGGTGAAGAAAAAGATTACCTGGACCAATGATGAGTGCCAGGGGGTGTGACATCAGGAGGGGCAAGAGGTGTAACCAACGAGGTCTCAGTGGGGTAGAGTCTGGATTCACCGTAGCTACGATGTGATTAGCCAGGTGCAAGGTGACTGTACAGGAGCTGGTTGAATGTATTTGATGATCACTAATGGTTCTGCCAAGGTAGATTGAATAGGTTCCCAAGTTTATACAAAAGGTGGGAGATGGGTCCCTGATTAGTGTCAGGAAGGACTGCTAAACATTTGAATGTATGATTGGTTTATCTCAGTATCCTGAGAGAAGGAGCAGGAAAGACAGTTGTGAAGACAAAGGATTTTTACAGACATAGGTGCACGCAAAAGGGCTGGATGAAGTTCTGGAGACAGAAGGGCCGTTCGCCAGGTGGCTACTGAATAGCATAATGGAAATACAGATACCTTACCTGGTGGAACCCATTGTTTCATATGCATACCTTTTTTTTGGGGGGGACACACTGGAGGTTTGCTCTGAGGGCTGCCTTGTTGCCACCTGAAAATGGAGACCCTTTTCCAGAGCTGTGGCTAGCCCTGTGTTTCAGACCAGGAATGCCTTCCTTGTCCTGAGTTTATGGGTTTCTGGCTCAGCTTAGAAAGTGGGGTGCCACTGCTGTTGGGGCTACCCTAGAGTAAGGCAGTGCCTCTGGGCTTACAATGGTGCCTCTTTGTCTTAAAATTTGAAAAATCACTGGACGCCCTTCTCCCACATCACAAGTGATGTCTGAACCCCAGTTAAGAAAGACTGTGATTCTTTGATTGTAGGTGCAGAATAAATGCACAGAATACATCGGAGAAAAAAGAATGGTGCGAATGGCAGGCAAACGCATCCCAAGTCAAGCTTAAAAGGCTTGACTGCTGGGATTCTCCGCAGTAAGCTGTGAGTGCAGGATGGGCCGATAGTTTCAAAGGGCAGCCATGCTGGTCTGTAGTAGAACAAGAGATTCTAATCCAGGAGCATCTTAGAGGCCGACAAGATTTTTGTGGTAGAGTCAAATTCCCTTTGACTCTCTTTGGCTGTGATCCCACGCACCTTTAGATCTGACATAGGCGCGAACACCTGACGGATCTAAAGGGAGCGATCAGACAGCAACATCTGGGAAGCATCTCGCAGTCATCGACAACCTGTGCTGTTCCACCACAGAAGCGGAGTTAAAAGACACTGAGGAAAGTATGGTGGTAAACAGGTTCTGATGGGCCAGGGACGGACTTTCCCCTGTCTAATCGCTCAAGCATGCTATCAAGCCGTCGGGATGGTCTGATCAGGCCATCCCAGCTCAGTGCCAGTTCCCCCCCTCTCTTCACAGTATGTGCATCATTGCAAACTCCATTGCGGAGGTGCGATTCCTCATCTATGCGCCTCAGAAACAAACAGCCAAAAAGAAGGAGACTCACCCGCAGTTGCATCTGATCACACTGTGACTGGCTGCGCCCGCAGCTACAAAGAAAGGTGTGACCTGCTAACTGCGGGTCCAGACGGAATAGCCTCGCTTCCCCTCTGCTTCAACTGGTGCCTGTGACTGCAGCCTTCTGAGAGCTTTGACTCTTGAAAGTTCATAGCCCCAAAATCCTGTTGGTCGCTAAGATGCTACTGGTTTTGAACCTAGCAGAAGTACAGTATATCATTGTTTTGATGGTGCCTTCAGTCATACACTTCTGCAGGAGATCTTTCTTGGCTCTCAGTCTTCTTTTTGAGCTTGGTAAATAGCTACATTGTGAAACTAGAAATTATAACATTGAAGTCTGCCTGACAATTACTAGTGTGATGCTGAAGTTTTCTCACGATACCAGATGTTGGACTGGTGGTCCCAGGTGTTTGGACCTGAATTATATTTGCTGTCTTCAACCAAAGGTCAAAAGCAAAGCAGCTGTCTGGTCCGAGTTCCGCAGTGCATCATTCCCAACTAGCTTAACATTCCGAAATATCCACCAGGACACTTATTTTCTACAATCTTTGCAAAACTATTCAAGCAATGGCATCCAAAATTACCAAAGAAAACAGTTTTATAAGACTATACTAAATGTGGTCAACCAGTGGGTTCTTTCTGCCACCCAGGTGGTCTTGTCTGAGATATTGAAATACCTAATAGAGCTCTCTGTAGAAGAGGGGAAGCTGGGGCTATAGATTTGAAGAGGGGAGGGTAATGAAGTCTGGTTTGTTTAAACTTGTTTCTAGTTCGGGCCTGCTTTGTTTAAATTCCCAGTTCACAGGCCTGCATAATAAATCAAGACGTTTCAGACTGGCAGACCAAAAGAGGTTCTTCAAAGTGGTCTTAAAGGTAAACCCTTTGAGTAAATACAACCCACCAATAAAACTGGCTCAGCCTTGTCATTATGTTTTTGTTCTCTTGCATCCTGTTGCCAAGGGCGGAGGCAACAGCAACAGTTCTCTCTATGTCAAGGGGGGGAAAGAAGGAGGCAAAGAGTGCTTCTCTTCTGCCAACAGATTTCCCATCTGGGCCAGAGGTGGCCAGAAGCACAGATGGCTTTAAAGAAAGATAGACTCATGGAGGATAAATCTGTTAATGGCCACTAACCATGTTGACCAAAGGGAAACTCCACATTCAGAGACAACGTTAAATACCGGTGATATGGGGCAATGCTGGATAAGGCCTTGATCTCTATGCCCTGTTTGATGACCTTCCAGGTTGGCAGCTGGGAGAAACAGGATGCTGCACTAGATGGGCCATGATCCATTGGGCAGTTCTTATGGGCTTGGGGTTTATCATACATTCGCACCATGTTAATCCACCAATGTGAACACAGGTCACCAGCCATACATGGTGGCCCACCATGAACTCAATGAGCCTCTCCTTTCCTTAATTGCTTGCCACTGCCTGATGCTGCAAAAACAGGGGAGGGGCGCACTCAGTCCATTGTACAGGAGTCCCCAACACGGTGCCTGCCAGCACCTTTCCTGCTGCCTGCCAAGTGTTTTTTTTTAAAGTTAAAGGAGCCAGGTGGGGCTTTTGTCCACCAGGGCTTCTGATTGGCCATTGGAGATTTGATTACCGGTGCATATTTTTTTAAATGCTGCTTTGGCAGCTGCTGCCACCACCAAAGCACTAGGAACTTAACGATATGGCTGAAGGTAAGCTGTGGCAGCCATTTTGTGGCAGGGTTCCTATCCTGTGGCAGCCATTTTGCGGCTGCACCCACCACACTGTGTAGGAATCTGAACAGGCTCAAAAAAGTTGGAGACCCCTGCCATAGTACGTAGCTGGTGGACAGTGCCTCTTTGGGTAGACCTTGATCTACAATGAATTCATGCTGCATAAGTAACCCGTTCAGAATTGAAGCCGCTCCTTCAGAATTCTCTGAAGGGTTTTATGGAATCGGTTTTGTGTAAAAATCCCTTGATTTCCATCATTTAAATTATTTATCGTAAGCAGCTTTGGGTCTCCGTGACAATTTTAAAACTCTAATTAAATAAAGAGGCTCATCCTAGGAAATCTACCAATCCCCTGATCTCTTGTGAGCCTCATTAACCCCATGACACTGCAATTCACAATTAATGTTGCAATGGAGGCCCAAACGGCTAGGGTTGCCAGCTCTGGGTTGGGAAATACCTGGAGATTTTGGGGGGTGGAGCCTGGGGAAAGGTGGGCCTTGGCTAGGGGAGGGACCTCATCAGGGTACAGTGCCTTGGAGTTCACCCTCCAAAGAGGCCATTTTCTCCAAGGGAACTGATTTCTATTGCCAGGAGATCAGTTGTAATAGAGATCTCCAGGCCCCACCTGGAGGCTGGCAGCCCTTTGAACCACGGAGTCATCCTGTGCAAAATTACATCCTTCTAAGTGTCAATGGGTGTGATTCAATTTAGGACTGCACTGATAGCATCCCAGAGTAAACAGATTATAGACATAATGTGCAGAGAGATTAAAGACCTGCCATAATGCACAATACTGATTGTCCGTATGGTTTGAAAGTCATGCAAAGTCTTTATATTTTGGTATAACATGGGCACATTTAATTCAGGCCACCTGACACATAGTGAATGTGGTTAAAGAAAGAAAGAAAGGATGAACAGCAAATGAACAGATAGACAGACAGATAGATAGAGATAGAAATATGCATTAAATGTTAGTTATACAGTGGTGCAGAAACCTTAATTTCAATGGTGAGAATTGGGGACATAGCTTTCACTCTCCCACTGAACAAGGAACTTTGTAAACATAAACCATTTGCTATTATGAGAATGATGAATTTTAGAGAAGAGCATTGCTCACTTACTGTCATGTTTAATTTTACCAAAGACTTTTAATGCACACATGCATACAGCATTAGCATCTGGTTTTGCTCTATTTGATTTCTTTGGTAATTTTGTGGATTCGATGGTTTATAAGAGTGATCTTTCTCCCCCTGCCAAAGGGTCCTTTCCTTCCTCCTTGATTGTTTTTTCCTGGTCTCCAAGCACCAGGCTCTTTGCACATGAGCAGGGACACTTCACCCATAAATTTGTGTGTCCATTTTTAACAACTCAGATTCACTAGGGTTTATGAACTTGACATATGCTCAGAGACACTTAAGATATTACATTTTTTAAGACTTGTGTATTCTAGATGGCCTGTATGGCCCCTTCCAACTCTGTGATTCTATGATTCTATACGCTTGTCAGGGATGCTCTCGGCTGATTCTGCATTGAGCAGGGGGGTTGGACTAGATCAGGGTGTCGAACTCATTTGTTACAAGGGCCAGATCTGACATAAATGGGACTTTGTGGGGCCAGGCCACGTGTGCCATAAAATGTAATGCCAGGTAGTAGAGATACAAACTTTGTAAAAGATGCAAACACAATTAAAGATATTATTTTTTTTGCTTAAAATACAAATATGCTTAAAGCTCTTGAGATATTTTGTTTATTTAACAGTTTGATAACTGACAACTCCCAAACCGTCCCCCCACTTTAAAAGATGCCTGCCTAAAATGGAAAGGTGGGGGGATAGTGGGATTTGGCAGTGGAATTTTTAAAATAAAACATCAAGAAAAGGCACAAGGATCTTAGCAGAAACTAAAATATAAACTTAAAATATAAAATGCTCTGAGCCTAGGAGAACATGAACTCGTTGGGTATCGCAAGCTTCTCCCCCCCCTCCCCCAGGTATACTCAAGAGTGGCAGCGGCTCTCCAGTGTAATGCCTCCCTTTGGCTGTGGGTTCCCAGGTTAAAGTACTCACTCAGGCACCCATTCTCAGGTCCATTCAGCAGAGATAAGCTGGCTCAAAATATCAACCTTGTACTGCAAAAGGGCAACTCCAGCCAGCAGCAGCTTCAGCTATACAAACACTGGAAAGTGCAACTACTTGAGCTCCACTCCATTGAAATACATTGCAGCACAGAGGAAGTTGCAAACAAAATGTGGAATGGATTTCCCATTAAGGTCTCTGGGTCCAGATATGCTACTCTGGGACTGGAATGACAGCCAGCAGAGTGAAATGACAGTCCCTGGGAGTGGCAGACACGTACTGGGATTGGAATAAGGGACCCCAGATTGGAATTCCATTCCCAAAGTGCTGCTGCTACTCCCAGGGACTGTCATTCCACTCTGTGACCTGTCATTCCAGTCCCTGGGATTCTATTGCTAGGGACCAATACTCTCTCTAAACTGTGGAGTCTTGTGAGCAAAAAATTCTACTTTGTGAGCTACTGGCATTAAAGTTGTGAGTGAGCGATTTGGCTACTGCATAAATTAGTTTGCTCTGGAGCCCTCCTTCCAGAGCTAAGACAAAATGGACTTGACCTGACGTGTTTCAGCCTGTATAGGCCTTCTTCAGAGGTCAAACACAATGAAGAGCATATTGGCTTATATGATAATACTGTACAACCATACAATTATGCAACATAGATACAAGATGGCCCAGAAAAGAACTGTTCCAAAGTGAAACCACTAGGCACAGAATATAAATGAGGCCTCCAAAGATGCAATCACATGCCAAATGTTGTTTCACAGATGGTAAAATTGTCCTTTAAGCAAAGAGGATGCTTTGGCTAAGCAATCACTGGAAGGCACTTTCTGGACTAGAAATTACTATCAGTGAAATATCATTTGGCATGTGATTGCATCTTTGGAGGTGTGATTCGGTCCTTATATATTTTTTTAAATTCTTTGTTAATAAATGCCTGTATCTTTTTATACTATATACATTAGGTTTTTATTGTTGCCCCTCTATTCTTTTTGACTTACCTTTTCAGATTCTGGATACCTGGTATTTTTGGCCGCTGTGTAACAGGGTGTTGGACTGGATGGGCCATTGGCCTGATCCAACATTGGCTTCTCTTGTGTTCTCTTATGCTTCTGGCCCACGGGCCTTAAGCTTTACACCCCTGGACTAGACGGTCTGTATGGCCCCTTCCATGTATGGCCCTGTGATTCTATGAGTCTATTGACAGATAGTTTTAGGCTAGGGTTGCTCGGTTCTCCTGGCCACTGGGGTGGGGTGGCGATAGGTTGCCAGATCCAGATTGGGAATCTCTTGGAGATTTACAGGTGGAGCCCGGGGAGGAGAGAGACCTCAGTGGGGTACAATGCCATAGAGTCCACCCTCCAAAGCAGCCATTTTCTCCAAGGGAACTCATCTCTGTCGTCTGGAGATGAGCTGTAATTCTGGGGAGTCTCCAGGCCCCACTGGAGGCTGGCATCCCTAGGCCCTTTCCATCTAACACTAAGTGAATGCCAACTCTCGTGCAGAGTGGTTATGCTACTGAAATAAACTTATTGGTTAAAAAACAAACAAACAAACGAGAGGAACCCAAATGGGTTCAGGTAGCTGCACCGGTCCAGAACAAAATCCAAACTGGGGATTTTAGATTATTCTGGTGACTGCTTGGCTGCTTTCTTGCAAAGTGACTTCCAAACAATCTAGAGTGTTGCAGTGTATTTTTCTTCTTTAGTCCTGGAACCATGCTATGACTTGATTTAAACAGAATTTAAAATTCTGGCGGGGGGGGGCCTTTGGAATTGGGGGGCGTCATGTGACTCTCCTCCTCCCTTTCCGTTCAAAAGAGGGAAGATCCAAAAGCCAGGTGACTGTCTTGCCACTTGACTCAGCTCTCCGAACAGTTGCCAGCCAACGAGTCCCTTGCTCCACACTGACCTGAAGCGATTCTTGGAATTGCTTTGGGACGGCCACGCAAGGCGAGATACTTCTCAAGGGGGGAGGAAGGCAGCACAACTGGGTAGCAGTGCATGTCCCAGGCTCCCTCCCAATGTTTTCCCATCCTGCCAATGGAAGGAAGGCCTTCAGGCTGGCATGGTGGCTGGCTGAGGTGGTGCGGCTCAATCCCCCACAAAGCCAGGTACTTTCCTGGGGGCGGGGAGGAAGGCAGCGGTGGGAACCAGTGATGGGGCTCAGCCCCTAAAGCCCCATCGCTGGCCACGACCCTGCAGAGCAGTCATGTAACTTAAAAGCACAATCCTGTTTCTTCAGAAGTTAAGTTTCACTGAGTTCAGTGGAGACAGACCAAGGTGGGCGGTGGTGTTAGTCTGTCTGTAGTAGTAGAAAAGAGCAAGAGACCAGTAGCACCTTAAAGACTCAAAACACATGTGGCAGGGTATGAGTTCAGTTGGGGTTGTGTGGAGACTGGGAACTTCTGCTGAAGCATGTGCCAAACGCACGTCCTCCCATTTTTCAGTCTTCATTCCAACATATCTTTCATGGTTGAAAGCAATGTGCCTGTGTGCCACTTCTTCACTGTCCACTTTACTCCCAGTTCTTCAGCCGCCAGCTCACACAGTCTTGTCTCCAGAGCAAAGTCATTCATGCCTGGCCAAATCGCTCCCTCACAACCAGTGTCCCCTCTAAGCTGAGCTAGTGTGAGCCAGCTCACGGTTTTTTAGCCTCCTGCTCACACATTTTTGCCCTCGCTCAGGAAGGACGGCTCGAGAGCGAACTAAGTTGTGCAGGAGCCAAATCGCTCGCTCCCAACTTTCATGCCAGGAGCTCGCAAAGTAGAATTTCTGCTCACAAGCCTCCACAGCTCAGAGGGAGCACCGCTGACCACCTGGAAGGAAAGGCGGTTTGCGTCGAAGGCGCCGCTGCCAGAGACGTCGTCGTTGGCCTCCTTTGCTCCAAACCGGGCTTCGTTTCCCCGCCCCGCCTCCCCCTGACGGGCCAGCTGCAGTGTCTGCAGGCCGCGGTCGGCGTCGCTGTGGGCCCGCCGAGGGGAGCGGGCGGCTCCCTTCTTGGCGTTCAGCGAGAGCGGCTGGGCCGTGCGGACGGAGCGTGCGCTCAGCTGCCTCGGCCCAGGCGGTGCGTCTCGCCGCCGCCGGCCCCGCCTCCGTCCCTCGCAGCAGCAGCAGCAGCAGCAAGCGCCGCCACCGCCTCCGCCTGGGACGCGGGCAAGCGAGGAGCGAAGCGAGGGAGCGCGCCCCCAGAGAGAGGGAGCTGAGGCGAGGCGGTGGGGCCGAGCCCGCCCTTGCAGCCGCCCCTCAGCGCCCGGGGATGGCCGACAGCGCCAGCGAGAGCGACACGGACGGCGCGGGGGGCAGCGGGAGCGGCGGCGGCGGCGGCGGCGGAGGAGCGCCGGGCGCGGTGCCGGGCTGCCCGGCGGGGCCTGGCTCGGCGGGGGGCGGCGGCGGCGGCAGCAAAGCGGGCGGCATCGTGATCTCGCCCTTCCGCCTGGAGGAGCTGACGAACCGGCTGGCCTCGCTGCAGCAGGAGAACAAGGTGCTCAAGATCGAGCTGGAGACCTACAAGCTGAAGTGCAAAGCGCTGCAGGAGGAGAACCGCGACCTGCGCAAGGCCAGCGTCACCATCGTGAGTGAGGGGGAGGAGGAGGAGGCCGGGGGGCGCCCGGGCCAGGCGGGAGGAGGAGGCACCCGCGCCCGGCCAGCAGAGGGAGGAGCCCAGGCGGCTCTGGCGGCCCGGCCGGGGTGGGTGGGGGGCGGGAGAGGGGGCCCGCCGGGAAGGCGCGCCAGCTTTCCCGCGCCGCCTTTGAATGCCGAGCGCCAGGCCGAGTCCACCCGTGCTGCTCCGGCGCGTGGAAGTGGGCGGCGGCGGATTCCCCCTTGGGGCCACGGACCCTCCAGGAAGGGGGGGGTGGGCTGGCTAGAGCCGGGCTGGAGGAGCCGGGCCTTCCTGCAGGGCGAGCCTTTGGCTGTGTCGCACCCCTCCCCTCTCTCGGCTTCGCTCGTGGGAGGCGACATGATAGGGTTGCCAACTCTAGCCTGGGAAATTTCTGGAACTTTGGGGGTGGGTGCGTGTGGAGGGGTGGGGATGAAATCGAGACTCCGTGGTATACGATAGAGGTTGGCCTCTGGAGCAGACATTTCCTCCAGGAGAACTTATCTCCGTAGTCTGGAGCAACGCTCCTTCTAAGCTGTGGCGCCCTGCGAGCAAAAATCCTGCTTTGTGAGCTGCTGGCCTTCAAGTTGTGAGCGCGTGATTTGGCCAGGGCACAAATTAGTTTGCTCTGGAGCCCTCCTGCCTGAGCAGAGAAAAAATGTGTGAGCCGGAGGCTAAAAAACTGAGCTAGCTCTCGCTAACTCAGCTTAGAGGGAAACACTGGTCTGGAGGTCAGTTGTCATTCCAGGAGAACTCCAGCCCTCCACTTGGCAGTTGGCAACCGTAAATAAAAATGACCAGGAAGCTTGTGGTCCCTTAAAGACTGGCAAGGTCTTATTCCAGTCTTAACTTGGGTGATCTGCAGGGGACTTGCACAGCTCAGTTGTCTCAGCAGCTGGTACAGAAGACAACAACCTAACAGATGCTGTAGGCCCTGTGGAATGCAGGGACGTGCTTTCTGCGCTGTGCAAAATTCACATCTGAGGGAAAAAAATACAGAGATGGTTCACTAGTTATGGTAAACTCTACCACCTGTGATGAGTGGGGCGTCTCAGGTTTTGCTGAGAGAGTTGTATGTGTGAGGAAGTCCCAAGTTTTTGTTTAAGGTGAGGGAAGTAATGTGAAGCCTCTCGATGCATGCCACCCAATACAGCAGTTTCACAGTGGACTCTTCCTCCAAAGTTTTCATAAGGGATTGTGAATTTGAGGTCCGGGACAGAATATGCAAGAAAAGTGAAATGTTCTCTTGAAGGAATTTTCTCACATGGCTTAAGGAGAACGTCATATCTCAGCATGCGGCCCTGCTGGTGCATATCTCCATTTTAAAAATAAGTAAATAAATGCTGAAACCTGCAATGTGATTTATTCCTTGTGCGCACCCATGTTAAGGGTACTGGACAGCTCCAGAGATCGTTGCTACCCCTAAGCAAGGTTTGAACTGAAAAGGTACAGGGACTGAGCAGTAAAGTAAGGTCGCTGGGGCAATCTGAAATGTGTAGAATTACTGGAGTTACTTCATTTTCTTACACACACAAACACTTCTTTTTTTAAAGACAAGCCAGTTTCAGACATGAATTCCCTGGAGGCAGGTCTGTGCAGGTAGGATTTGCTTTGCTTATAAGTACCTGGGTCACCAAGCCAAGGGTGATGAAGCTGGTTTAGCCTCCAACCTAGATTGTTCACCTTTCCTGTTCCCACATAAACAAACGCCTTGTGGCTGAAGCCTGTACAGTGAAATAAAGTCTTCTGCTCAGATATAACAGCAAGGCCTGCCTTTCATTCCGGACAGTGGCTGACATTGGTCGGATGGATCTGTGCTGTACGTTTTGCACTTCTCCCTAGAGAGAGAGAGAGAGAGATGTTCAGCTTGTATGATTCTAATGCTGATGGTCACTGAAGAGGGGGTACTATTACTGGACTGAGCGCTCCTCGAGACTTGTACAGTGTATCGTAATGGTTAAGAATGCTGAGCTAGTGTCTTGAAGAGAATCCCGGGTTCAAATCGCCACTCGTGCCATGAAAACTCGACGGGGGACCTTGGGCCGGTCACACTCTTTCAACCTAACCTACCTCACAGAGTTGTTGTGAGGGTAAAATGAAGGAGGAGAGAACACCTGAAGCCATGTTGGGCCCCCACTGGAGAGAGGGGCAGGGAACAGGTGAATAAAATAAATAAAATGTTTAGAGGGTCAGCCATGTCAGTCTGTGGGAGCAAAACTTGTCAAGATGGGTGGCTGTACCTCCCTGCAGCAGATCTTCAGCACCCTCAAGCCCCATGGTGTTCAGATGCCCTGTTTGTGTGTGAGTAGGTCTGCAGGTGTGACGTTTGAATGCTTGGATGGAGTTGTTGTGTTCATCCTGCACAACAGTTTTCGGGGGTGGGATGGGAGGTTAATACTAGTGATGGTACAAACCAGTTCATTCTCTTTATCTTTGTACTGGATCAGGTCTAAGGTGTTTTATATCTTTTGAGCTAAGCCTGTTTGTCTTCACTGGCTTTGATGCTTGGAGAGATATGATTCTGATGGAGTTCTGTGGTCTTCAGGAAACTTGGAAATTATGTTCTTTCTACAGAGTGGATGGAAAGTCTGTGTGCATTTCCCTGTTTTTTTTGTTAAGGTCTCTATAAATGGCCGTGCATGGCCTTGTGTTGCACAGTGTTGCAAGGTAAAAAGTGTGCTCGAGTGCTTCCATGTGGGCCCTGGTTGGATTTTTAGATGTGCAGAACAGCTTGACAAATGGCACAGTGTGTGTATTTGTTTGTCCTGTTAAACATAGTCTGGCCAAGGACCTCCAGGAGCTGATGCAGCCATTTAATGGTTGGGATGGGACTAGGCTTAGAATGCCAGCCATTAATGACAAATATGGGCTTTTGTGACAAGCGTAAGCATTCTTTTTTTCTTTGTGTGACCCATTGAGTAATGTGGATCAAGGTCAAGGTAGAAACACACCCAGCATCATGTCTTTTGTCTGTTATGAGCATGGTTGAACTGTGGACAGATATACTGTGTGAACATTGAAAATGGCAACAAATTCCAAACAGCAAGAGTGTCTTGTTGGAGGGGAAAGGCAACGGAGGGCCCCATGGTACCTCGAAGACTAAGAAGACTAAAGTTTTGATAAAAAGTAATAATCACACATGTTGTGATTTCCAGTGGATAGACTGAATTTGTCTCTACACGCCTGAAATGTGATAATGGGCTTTGACAACTTAGTAGATGCTAGCTTTTGTGACACAAAGTTTAGGGCACTTCCCAAATACTCTCCATTTGTGGTACTAGAGTGGGAGTTCTCTTAAGGTAGGCAGAGTTTATCTTTGATTCCCCCTTCCTCATTTCATTTCAGATGCATCTGAAATGCCTTGAGGTAGTTCACGCCTCTTGGAACTACTGTTGTAAGCTTTTGTGAGTTCTCTGAAGCACCTGTAGTGGTTGAAACACAGTGTTAAGTCTCTGGCTAGAGGCCTGATGTCTCCCTGCCCCCCCATTCTTCTTTTAGGAAAATGAACCTCTGGGAAACCAGAGGGTAGAGGAATGCTAATATGCTACCTGTGTGCGTATGCAGTTTGACATCTTATTTAAAAAAGCCATTTGTGAAAGGGAAGGTAGGTTAGTTAGGTTATAGCAGCAGGCAGGAGAACAGTCGCTGTAACATCTTTAGGGACTTGGAGGCCAGGACTGATATTACTGCAGCAGGTGATAGCTGCATTTTTATTTCTACTCACAGAGGCTGTGATCTTTCATTATAACTGTACAAGTGCAGTAGAGGGAAAGCCTGTTCATTCCTGTTTTAATTTCCCTAATGACGGCGCTTCCTGCTTTGCTCATACGGAGAGGTGAGATTGCCTTGTCTGGAGTACAAACAGGTTTGGATCTAATCAATTTTTACTCCGAAAGAAAACTGAAAACAAAAAAAACAGGAAACTGCTTAAGTGAGTTTCTTCTTGAGTATTTTTATAAATGCTTTAAATAAATATCAGGAGTAGGTTGGTGCTTCTCTTATATTTTTTCCAAAAAGGATGTATGCATTGTTATGAGCAAGCATTCATAAGTCTGCATACTTTACCCATCTCTGGGTGCATTTAGATGGGCCATTTAATCTGCTTTCGGCACGCTTCAGGAACGGATTTTATGTGCGCGTTCACACACCCAACATCTGTGCACTGTCCCCAGCTGTCGCTTTCTGGATCAACCCTCCTTTAAAACGGAGTATTTTGATACCACTTACCCAAGTGATATTTTCCCAATTCTTCGTTTCGAGCTGTACTTTTCAGGCTTCCGCTTTTCATCAGTCATTTTTTTTTAAGCCTCAGTGGTATGTGCATGGGCGGAGCTCCGCTCCTAAGTTAGTAAAAGCAAAGTTTGAATGGTGCCTAGTTTAAGCATTTAGACAAGTTCGGGATCTCATGGAGGCCAGTTTCGGGGGTAAAAGTTTCATTTAAAGTGTTTATTTAAAGTTTAAAAGAAAGTGTGGAAATCGCTGTTCTGCACACACAAGAAAATTTTAGTTCTAAAGATGGCTGCCTGTGTGCATGCTCAAGCTGAGAGGGGGAAAAAACCACCGATGCTCACTCCTGGCAGGGAGCAATGTGACTGCGCAGGGATCCGGAACAAGGAGGTCAGTGTGATCGCGATTCTCCGGCTTAAAAAAAACCCGCATCGGACCGAAGCAATTTACACCGCTCCCAGCACGCTTGTCTGAACGCACCCTCTAAGAACCTCTCCAGAATATGTCTGGGTATGAAGTGATGTGTGTCTGTTACTGGTATGGGCTCTGTTGTCTGCAATGCCCTAAGGTGCCCTAAGGAGAGCCCTGCGGAATCAGACTCATGCTTCATGTAGCCCAGTATCCTATTTCACCAAGGGATCAACAGACAGGGCATAAAGATCAATGCTATTCCCGTGATGTTGCTTCTTAGTGTTGGTATCCACAGGTTTGCAGCCTCTGAATGTGGAGGTTTCATTTTCTCGTTCTGAGGACCCACTGGTGGGCTCACCCTCCATGAATCCTTTAGAGCGAGGCCATCTGTGCTCGTAGTCATCACTACATCCCGTGGCAGTGAGTTCTACAACTCAATCAGTCATTGAGGAAAGATGCATTTCTTGTTGTCGGTCATGAATCTGTTGCCCATTAGCTTCACTGGGCATCCACGTGTTCTAGTATTGTGTGGGTGAGTGAGAAAAAGTTATATTTTCCCACCCCGTGAATAATTTTATAAACCTTTATTGTATACCTCCTTAGTCATCTGTTTCCCTACATTTAAATGTCTCCTTTAAAGTCCCAGACCCTTACAAATAGGTACACATTTTTGTTATAGGACTATTTGTGCTACTGAGAGCAAATGGGTGGTGGTGATCAGACAGTTATTGAAAGTGCTTACAGATTTCTACAAACCCAGTTTGGCCTCTGACTGAACAAAAAAGCACACGTCCCATGTTTGCATCTTTATAATGCTACCTCCAACTCTGAAAAGTGTGCATAGGCTACTGGGTAGGTTATGCCAGGAGCTTTAAGGGCCGAATCAGAGGCAGAAATTAGTACCATGGAGTTTTCAGAGACGGACAGAGCTTCCCCTGACGTGCTTATTTGACATTTGAGGTGTCAGGCAGCCTCTGGAGGGAGGGCCTACTAGAAAGTGCCCGCCCACCAGAAACGGGCAACTTGTAAGCCTATCCACCAGCCTAGTATTCACAGGTATTAACCTTTGTTAATTGACAAAAAAACTTAATGGAAAAGAAGATGAAGAATTTTTAGCAGATTGGAAAGACTTTAAAATTTACCTAGAATTGAATTGGGATGTTAAAAATAGATTACTTTGTTTTGATGATTATTAAGAATAGAAGTAGTATAAGAAATGGATTGTATTCAAAATGTTACCTAAGAGGGAGAAATAGAAAAGCAAAATGTTTAAAATGAAGATTTGATTATTGAGTAAGAACTGAATGTAAGAGAATATTGACTGAAATATTAATGGGGGTGGAGCATCGCTGGGAGCCGGGGGAGGGGAGGGAAGAAAAACTGTAGAAAAGGATATGTTAAGAATTGGTTATTAACTATGGAACATGCTATTATATCCTGTTAATAAATTAAAAAAAACCCCTTTGTTGAGTAGTAATGTCCTTTCATTGAGTCTAGTCGTCAAGTTTGTTTATGTTTTAAATTTTGCAAGCTTATTTGAGAGTTGAGTGGCAGATTAGAATATTTCACACACTTTGAATCTGTTGTGATATTCAGACTCTGCGTCATGAGCATCTTAATCGGAGGAGGGGGGGTGTTGTATTTTGGAAAGCCATTTCCCATGATTTTATTGTCTTGAAAATGTGATGAGTTTGTCTTTTGAGTATTCAGTCTGTTGCAGCATTCTAGAGGTGAGCATGTTGAATTTATCAGTGCTCGTTTTGCTTTGGATATCCTGTAGGATAAGGATGTAGTCTCCCTTGGTTCTGTAGAAGTAGACACTGGATGTGCCACACTTGAACAGATGGGGAGACTTCTTCGTTGCCTTGAATTCAGAACAGAAACGTTGAAGTGCATGCTATCTAGTAATTCCAGTAGGCACTGGCCTCCTGAAAGGGGGCACTCTTTCCCCTGACATAAGGGATCTCCTGCCGCAGAAAGTATTTCTGACTTCTGAAATTACCTAGAACCACCATTACCTGTCTTCATGTTGAAGCTAACATGGAAATGGGTATGCTCTACTTGTCTTCTGTCTTTATATGGTGGTGTCTTCCATATAGTTTATAAGAAATCCTTGGGTGTACTTTTGAAGGCATCTTCATCTCACGCACATTCTGCTAGCTTCCTGTAATATATAAAGGGTCTTGAAATGTTTTATAGTGTTTTCCTCTGTGCCTAGCTCTGTGGCTCTTTCAAAGTAAAGCAGAAAGTCAGACAGACATGTTTTAAAAATGCATGTTGACTAAAATTCACTAAGTTGTACACAGTGCTCAATTAAATTCTTAGTATCAAAGAGGAGATCTGCTAATCCCCAGCTTTTCAAGTTTGATATCAACAAGTGTTTATTAAAATAAATTGTGTTTAATAAGGTTATGTTTTTAAATGCTTCGTTGAGGCACAAGATTTGGAGGGGCATGGAAAAAGAGTACTGAACAGTTTTTCTAAAGACCATTTTTTTACTACAATGGACTTGCTGGCTCAAGAATATGCAGTTTGTGGGTACACCAGGTATGCTTTGAAATTGAGTTTTAGCAGGTACCATGTCAGAAGACTGTAGCTCATGTTTTCATACTTGTTTCTCCTGATTACAGAGAATGTTTTCAGTGTCTCAGATGCAAATCCACATGTTACATATTCAGTATTTATGATGGGTAAGGCTACAAGCTTGCAATTTGCATTCAAGGAGAAAAGGGTAGACTTGATGTCACAAAAGAGTGCTCATTTTCCACATTTTTTTTATTAGAAAACATCAGTGAAATGTTCAAAACAATTCTTATATGAAAAAATACACTAAGAATTCATGTAAAATTATTGTGTTTTTCCAAGTTGCGAGTGATAGCCAGATTTCCAGTAACGTACTTTCCGATCTGCACGAAGAATACTCATCCGTTTGGGTTTGGTCAGGTTCTGATAGATTTTTTTTATTTGGAGTAGAACAATTAGTGTGATTCATCCATTGTTAAGATCATTTAAAAGCCATTCACTTGGTTCTCACACTCAGTGTATTTCAGTAATTCTTGGCATTGATAGTCAAGTAAGATGAAATCTTAATCGGGAAAATGTGTGGGTTTAAGAAGGAAATTTTGAAGAGAAGTTTTGTAACAAACTTGCTTTCTCATGCTTACTCAGTTTTTTTGCCATTTCATTGTGTCATAAAGAGATGTAATTTTTTTCCATTGTATATCTGAGTATGGAAGTAGCTGTTTACAATGGCATTCAGAGTTGACACAGATCTCTTATTGGATACAAGAAGAATGATTTGCAGGAAGAAGAGATGGCCTGCAATATGGGGTCAGCTCCCTAGATGGGTGGCAAGTAGAGAAGCTCATCAGAATGTCCTTCCATGTTAATTATTTAAAGGGAAGCAATGTGCTGGAAACCTTACTGCTGTAATTAATCACTCAAATTTATTACTTGCATGTCCCATTGCATAGCTGCAAAAGACAGGGATACTTCTGAAACAATACGATCTTTTTTCCCCTGCTTTTGTTTTGCAAGAACATTTCACTGGGTGTTCTTTTCTGAATATGCTTTTGATCTGATATGCAGAGGTTGTTCACTGAGGCTTTTGGAATCTGAAATATTATATGTAGGACAGATTATTTGTAAGTGGGTCTTATATGTTCAGACATTTAGTAGCACAGAGAGTTCCAAAGGGAGTAAACAAAGGATGCAGAAAGGGGGAGAATTTCAGTAGCAACTCTGTTAGCTATCAGTTTTTATATCCTTGAAAATCTCTGTAAAATGAGCACTCAAATGGTTTAACTATAGTAGCCAAGGTGGTTTAGGTATTGAAAAATCAAACCAGCTACAGCCATGTGAAGCATGAAGAGAAGTGATGTTAAAATCAATTTTGTATAACAACTGAAGTTGTAGAATACAAACAGCAAGGAATAGGGGCGGTGGCCTGGAAAATAACAGGATGCTAATGTTAGTCTAGGACCAGCAGTTACCATATAGGACTCGTTAGCTATTTTTTGCTCTTAGTTTCTCTGAAGTTTAGTGATACTTCCCATTTTAGTTCATTTAGTCTTTATTTAGTGTTCAGGGTTTCAGTTAGTGGTTTGAAAAACAGAAACGTGTGCAGTGCAAAAATACCTTAAGGTTTGAAAACATTGTTTATGAGAGCATTGGAATTTGCACGTTACCGTAAAAAGAGCTGAATTTTTTTTTGTCGTTGCTGTTAGTGTTTTAAGTACACTAAATTAGTGGGATATAGTGATTAGTGTGATAAACTAGGATCCGAGGGACCCAGGTTCACATTTCCACTCTGCCTGTGAAACTTGCTGAGTGACCTTGGCACTAGCAAGACAGAGACCGATTCCCCACAAGCAGCTGTGCCACCCTTGGGCTTCCGTTTGCCCCAGTTGTATCGGTCAGTTTCACACTATTCGCTGCACGGCTGCATTTTGACCTGAAGCTCCCCCCAATTTCCCCCACATCTTCTCGACCTCAAAAAACAAGGATCAGGGCAAACGGAAGAGCAAGAGCGGCACAGTTGCTTGTGGGAAATCAGTCAGAATTCAGAAGTAGTCTGCACTGCAGAGACTGGGTGATTAACGAATTTAATATATAAATAAATAATATAAAATCTTAATTAATCCTTCAGAAACTTTTTAAAATCACATCTTCATGACTGAATGTAATAGGGGAAAAAATACTATTTATCAAATATGGAAGCAGATACTTAGGAGGATATGGATTGCCTCAGATTCAAAGCTACCGATTGCCTACCTGTTCTGAGTATGCTTTCAGTTAAAGATGGACCATGCTGGAATATGAATAACAGACATGAGCAAGATTATTGTTAGCAAGCAGGGAAGCTCTCAGGTGTGCAAAAGTCTGGAGGAGGGATGCAAATGCTTGAGGCCAAATGAGCTGATTTGCCTGCTGTGGAACTGCATTAGAAAGTCAAATGAAGGGATTCCACAAACAAACTGTGTCTGAGGAAGTGTGCGTGCACATGAAAGGTCACACCTTGAATAAAACTTCGTTGGTCTTAAAGGTACTATTGGACTCTAACTTTGCCTATGGAAAAGGCAGTCTTTGGAAAGAGTCCACATCAGGAGGAAGGAGTTCCTGACTCAGAGAGGATCTAGGAGGTTATGGCCAGCTCTAGTAGCAGACTCTACCTTGCAGTTCCTTAAGGCATCTGGCCAGGTACTGATATACAAATAGGAGGAGCCTATTGACTCCACATTTCGGGTGGCTCAGGCTAATAAGTATCATGCCTGCCCAACTTCAACAGACTGACTCCTACATATCCTGGTGTGGATGCTACTGTGGCCAATATGGCATCTGGATCAGATAGCCCCATGGAGGGGGGAGTGGCACTTAAAGAGGCTGTAGTCTATGGGGGCGACACAGCCCCGCACACAGCCCATGAGACCAATGCCCTCTTTGTCTAGGCTTCAGCGGCTTAGTGGCTTTTTAGCCTATATCTCATTTCTTTGGCTGTGCAAGATGTAGAAAAAGGTTTCTGATGACCCCCCCATTTGACCTTCTATCTCCTAAGGTCAAAGAAGGTCATGGCTTTTGTAGCTGATACTACCTTGGTTCCTGTGCATTTCAGCAAGGGCCATTGGCACTACCGTGGTCACCAAGCACACCCTATGGCTCAGCAACTGGTCAGTGGAAGCCTCAGCCAAGACCATCGTGGCATCTTACCCCTTCAAGGGTTACATGCTCTTGTTGGACAAGCTAGAAGGTATTCTAATTGAGACACAACAGAAGAAGGAGGTCCTCCTGCTCTCAGACCATAGGATCTTCAAGAGAGGATCCAGACATTCGGGCTTTTCCTTTGTGGTGGTCTCTAGGGTATTGGACCTTCTAGGAACCCGTAGGTCTACAGCAGATTTTCCTGGAATTGCTACAAACCTTCCTACAGGTTCCAGCCTTCATTGTCTAGTTCCCACTCAGGCAATACTGGACCCTTCAAGGGTAAAGTGAGATGTCCCAGTTAGAGCTGATGCCTTTCCTAAGGGGATGGAAAGTCAGCTGCAAGAATCTGATATTCAGTGGGTACAGTCTGTTCCAGATCAGTGGGTCCTCTGGGCAGTTTTCTTGAGTCCAACTAGAGCTCGCCTCAGCTCCAAGAAGGTTCCTGCAGTCTCCTCTGTCTTTCAGTCAAACAAAGTTTTCAATGAGTTCTTCAAGATCTGACAACTTTGGGAGCTAGGGGCTGTAAAATTGATTACCTCAAATCAGTGTGGTTTAGGTCTATACTTAATGTTTTTCATGGTTCTGAAGAGGAACGGGAAATGGCAACCCATTCTGGGCCCCAGTTTCTAAACCAGTCACTGAAGTTCCTTCAGTTCTGGATGGGAACTCTTTAATCCATCATAGAAATTCTGAACAGGGATGTTTCTTGTTTTTTCATAGACCTCACCGAGATGTATCTTTACATTCCAAGTTGACCTCTATTTTGGAAGTTTTTCAGATTCTCAGTTTGGGACTGGCACTTCCAATTTCAGTCAGTGCTGTTTTTGGTCTGGTATTGGCTCCCAGTCCCAGATCCTTCACCAAATTGATAGTATCATTAATGGCCACTCTTTGCAGGAGCAGCCTCCATCATTACCTTTATCTGAATGACCTTTGGCTGAGCACGCCTTCCATAGAGAACAGAGCTGAGGACCTGCAGAGAACGATAATCCTTCTTTGGTGACATGGGTTCATTGATCGCCTTTGAGAAGAGCCATTTATCACACACTCTAGTATTAACTCACTTGGGGGCAATGATAGACACATCAGAGGGAAAACGTTTCCTTCCACTAGACTAGGCACAGGCAATGACTATTTTGGCTCAGCGAGTTCCATACCAGCCTACCTCAAGCATCATGTTCCTTTCTGGTCCCCTTGGGCCACATGATCTCTACCATCAAGATGGTCCCATGGGCAAGAACACACTTGAAAGATCTGCAGTGGCTAATTCTTCCCTGGCAGTCAGTATTAGTGAAGCATCATTGGAAAATTCTGATTTCAAACAAGTGAGAGCATCTTAATTTGGTGGTCCAACTCCTGCAGCCTTTTGAGAGGCAAATTCATTCACCCCCCACCAGAGCTGGTGGTGATGACGGATGCCAAGCTGGATGGGGGGGAGCTCACATGGAGTCAACTTATGTACAAGGGAATTGATCTCTTTGGGATCGGTTCAAACCAAGAAATTGGCCGTAGTTACAGACCTTTTCCTTGGCTCTTTAACATTTTTCCTTCAACCATCGCATCCTCATCTGTGGACTTCTTTATCAACAGCCTGCCTGCCAAGGCCAATATGTACCCTCATGGGGAGCACCAGGTCAAGAAGCCTTCAGTGCAAGCTTCAAGGGTCATGAGGTGGTCAGAACTTGACCTACAAAGTGTAAGAGCAGATTACATTCAGAGCTTGGCCAACAGGGAAGTGGATTGCCTTCCCAGGTTGGTCCTGGACCCAAACGTAGAGTCTCTGAAGACATTAGTCTGCAACCAGTACCTCTGTCCCCAGGCAGAAGAGATTAATGCCTTTCTCCAGCCCTGGCCAGAGGGTTTTCTCTACGTATTTCCTCCAATACCAGCTCTACATCAGTGCCTTTGCAAGATGAAGGAACTGGGTGCACAAGTTGTTGGTGTTGCTCCCTTTTTTGGCCCAGAATGCTGTGGTCTGGTGAGTTTGCTCATAGGGGAACCTTGAACGTTTCCAATTTCAGTGGTCCTTCTGAAAGAGGGGCTAATTGTTCTTCAGGTCCCGAGAGTTTCAGGTTAATCGCTTGGTTCTTGATCGCAAATCCTAAATCATTTACTGCTCTCAGACAAAGTGATTCAGATTATTCTAACGGCCAGTGGTATATCCCCTTCTAGAATCTTTGTTGTCCTCATGGCAGGCCTCCAGAGCAGGTGCACTGATATTTGCATGGAGAATTTGAGCCCAAATTGCCTTTCTTGCAGAGCTGTCTGAAAGGGGCCTATGCCCCAGTACTTTAAAGAGGGGATTGACAGTTCTAGCCACCGCCCTACCAGAGTGTGATGGTCACCCAGTTTCCTCACATTTGCTGATTTAAGACAGGGAGCATCTCCTCTCCAATCTTCCTACAACACACGGACTTCCAACTTGGAGGCTTAATTTGGCCATTAAGGCACTGGTTTGTGATCCATTTGAACTGCTTCTTGAGCTTCTATGAAGGCAATGATGTTAAAGACCTTTATCCTAGTCTTGGTGACTTCAGCCCTAGGGGCTTACAATTAGGAGACTTCTCTATCAGAAAGATTAATTTGCATATTTCACAGATCTGAGGAGATCTTCCTCCCTATCTTTGTCCTACATCTCCCTACATCATGCTAAAAAGAGTAGAGGTGGCTACTCTCTATGTCCATAGAGTTCTTCACATATATATTTTTAGAGCTAAACAGTGGCATAGGTCTGATTTGCTCTTGGGGGCATTTGTCACCCCAATAAGAGTAAGAGGGCAACCAAGACTAAGTTGAGTAGGTGGCTGAAGCAATGCATCCTATTAACTTACCAGGCAGCCAAGATCCCTTCCCTTGAGGTTACTCAGTCTGATTTGTTAGGAGACCGTCCGCTTCCACAGCCCTGGACGCTTGTACTTCCATGGGGGAGATATGTAGGGTGATTATTTGGCCCAGTCCTACCTTCATATGCCCTAAAAGGTAGTCAAGTGGAAATCTTTGGATACAGCCCTTGGCCATCAAGTCATGCAGCAGATAGTGCAAGAGGATTAAGGATGTTGAGACTTTTTTACCCACCCTGGGGACAGTATGCTTTGTTACAGCCCCACATATCCAAATCTCCTAGTTCTTCCAAGGGAGAACGGCACACTGGTACTTACCATGAGGGTCCATTCTCCTTGCAAGTGACTAGGAGAACTAGGCCCACCCCCCAGAAAAGGGAAATGGCACATAAAGATGCAGAAGGATAGAGATGTTATAGAAAAGGAGGGAAGTTTCCTGATCAGGTGATCGACCCATTTGTTAGTCTGGGTTTGATTATGTTGCTGGGCTTGCTAAATTTTACAGATTACATCGTGTGCCCTGGGAACTATGGAAGTTTCTGTTTGAAGGAGAGATGGGGGAACTCCTCTCCTCTGGAACAATAAAGCTGGACTTCCTGCCACCAAAAGTGGAGGGAAGGGAGTTCCCCACACATCCAGGTCTCCTACTCACTTCCAAGGGGGGTGGACCTTCACAGTAAGCACCAATGTGCCAGTCTCCCCCTATGAGGAGCTCCCCAACCCATGTTCTAGGAATGCCTCCCAAAGGCAGGTAATTTAGCTCCATCTCTGCACTTGGAACTGTTGGATGGATAAAATGATTCAGTGATGTAGCATAATGGCTCTTCTCCCAGGTGAAAGTGAACAGTAAATCATGCAGCATTGCACCAGGCCACCGCTGTGGGAAGGTACATTGGGTTGACAGGAGGCTTAATTTTCTTAATGCATTTTTCACATTGTGTTGGTCATAAATCTTCCTTATCGGTTGCAGAAGAACACCTGTGTGTATGGGAGGAAAACACCTGAATCTAGGTTGAGATGCTATGGGATAGATCAGGCAGAACCGGAGGAATTCTGTGGGCATGTAGCAGGGCTTTTGTGCATGCTGTGGGTCTCCCCTCTCTTCCCCCTTCCAACGTTAGTTCCTTGTGATTTCTCAAAGGCCTCTTTCAAAGGTCCTCTGAGTTTAGGGAGCAGCTTGTTCAGCTACGTGACTGGCAGTGGCTCCAAAATCTCACCGCATACTCAGGAGGTCCCTTGGGTGGCACTCTGTAGCCAGGCTATAATCCGTGCTATCGGTGTGGTTTGCCTATTGGGGGAGGCTAATTCAAGGTATGCCCCCCCACAAGTGATTAATGGTAGCAGCACTAATCTTGAAGATCCTGGTGAAGAGCAGCAGCTACATTAGACTGCTGCAAAATGTATTACATCTGTTCACCTCAGACATGCGGATTAACACACGAAGCATTAGACCCTTCCATCAAAGTCAGTATTGTTTACTCAGACTGGCAGCAGCTCTCCAGGTTCTCAGGTAGAGAGGTCTTTCACACCAACTACTGCCTGGTCCTGTTTAACTGGAGATGCCAGGAACTGAACCTGAGACCTTCTGCATGCCAAGCAGAGGCTCTACCGTTGAGCCACAGCCCCTCCCCTAATACTGGCTAGATCTGCCCCATGTCTAGTTGAAACGAATGTAGAATTTTCAGAATGGATTTATAAGTGTAGTACCTTTCTACAAGTGTGTTTTCTCTGGTTAAATCAGGGGAAAATGTGTGATTAGTTGCTTGGATTTATTCCTAATTATTTTCTAGCTCTTAGATTTACTACTTTAGTCAGCTTCTAAAGTTGCAAGAAGACTTTTTTTGTGTCATCATTTATTTATTTTATTAGACTTCTTACCCGTCCTCCAATGCTCCCTCTAAGCTGTGGAGTCTTGTGAGCAAAAATTCTACTTTGTGAGCTACTGGCATTAAAGTTGTGAGAGAGCAATTTGGCAACTGCATAAATTAGTTTGCTCTGGAGCTATTCTTCCTGAGCTAAGACAAAAATGTGTGAGCTGGAGATTAAAAACCTGTGAGCTAGCTCACACTAAGTCAGCTTAAAGGGAACACTGCCACCCTCCCCTGCACCACAAGGCTCAGGGCAGGTAACAAGTAAAAAATGATATCATAATTAATGATTAAAGCAATTAAAACAATCAAAGATAAAATCAGATTGACACATAGGCACTAATACAACTTATCTAGGTGAGGTTGTACAAGCTGTATGTTTGTAAAGAGCTGGAACACGGTGCAATGCAAGGCAGGGAGGGAGGCTGGAGGAGGTCAAATTAGGTGGAAACTTCCCTGCCTCAACCATATGCCTGGCGGAACATCAGGTTCTACAGGGCCCAGATCTCATCAGGAAGAGTGTTCCACCAGGCCCAGGTTGAAGCAAGACAAATACTTTTGGGGTTGGGGACCACCAGAAGATTGTTGTACATAAACCACAATGCTCTCTGCAGGGCAGACAAGTAAGAGTTATGGAGTCTGTGCTCTTCACATATGCAGGTTCTGTCTTCAGTCATGTACAGAACTTGTTCAATATCTATATTCTTACGCCGTATACAGGATTCATTTTCCCCAGTGAAGCTGACTTATTGAAGTGGTTTTATAAGATTATGTCCTGTTTGATTTTAAGGTGATTTTTTAAAAATATGTTGGTGTGTTTTTTAAAAAATAGAGGAGGTGTTTCATGGTCAGTCAGAGGACACAACACCTGCCCCTGATCGACGAATGGATGCAGTATAAAGCAGGTTCATGGGTTCAGAATTGTCATCCATCGATGTGCAGTTCCTGAAGCCTTGGGGAGAACAGATGCTGGATTGGTGCTAGCATGTACAACCCAACTGTAGAAGTTAGACATCTTAGCTTTCTACATATGGTAACGCCATATGCTTTAAAATGTCAGGACTATCCATGAGGCCCCAGAGATTGAACATAGTCTACACTGGCTGAAGAAATGTTATTGAGGTATAGAAGAGGAACTTTTTTCTTAAACTGCTCTGTCATTTACTTCCATTGATAGGGGAGTGATCAAGTAACCGAGCTTATAAAAGTACATAGTAGCATGGGCAATAGTGCATTAAAGTTTCCCCTCTTTTTCTGCCACTCCATCTCTGAGGTGGCTCTACGCTAAAGGCATAGCTGCTCCCATTTTCTGCATGCAACACCAGTTGTCAGTAATGGCTTTGATTTAAATCAAGAGATTTAGTTGCAAATATATCCTAGGGTTTTTGATTGTTCAGAAATCCTGTCCTGCAGTTGGTGAAGAGTCTGCAAACCATTAGACACATTTGGCTTGGGGGGGAGATTGCTAAAAGCATTGACAGGCTGTGTGGGGGTGGCTGGCAGAGAGAGAGAATGTGTCAGAAACTTAAGGAATGTTTTCATAGATACTCCTCTTTTGGCTTCCTAGGGGTTTTTTTAATTGTTAAGCTATCCTGAAAAAGTGTAGTTGAAGGAGAATCGTGAGAAGGAGGGCAGGAAGGGTTGCATCAGTGCTTAGTTCTTGTGGCCCTTTCTTACATGCCCAGGGGAATGCTGACTGCCACTTTGGGGTCAGGAAGCAATTTTTCTCCAGGCCGGTTTGGCTGGAGATCCTGGAGGTTTTTTGTCATCTTCTGGGTGTGGAACAGGGGTCACTGTGTGTGTGTGGGGTGTATTTGTGAATTTCCTGTGTTGTGCAGGGGGTTGGACTAGATGACCTTGGAGATCCCTTCCAACTCTATGGTTCTATGATTCTGTGAGGAGTTATAAAATGAAACGGTGTGTTGCCTATTTGCAGGAGTGACGAAAGTGCATATAAGCAGCATTTTCCAGGCAAAGTGGTTGAGCTGCTGATGGCAAAGGGTATATTACGTGCTTCTTACGATAATGAAAAATAGCTCCTAATGCATTGGTTCCCCCCGCCCTGAGGAAGTTGTCAAAATGTTGTGGCAAAATTTATTGCATGACCAGATAGTGAAGTCCAGAATTGAAATTGCGTAGTGCTAAGAGCTTTTAAAAAGTGATTTTAAAATACTCCTTTCCAGAGTGTCCTAAAAAATCTTAAGTGAAAAAGTTGGTTGGAAATGAAGACTTTGGCCAAGGATACAAGAATTGCCCAGCTGGGCTTGTGTTTTTTGAGTATCTGTGCACTCTAAAAGAAGGCAGGAGGTCTCTCATCAAAAGGGAAGAAAATCCCACTCAGCTAAGTGCGAGTGTTTAATGTGTTGCAAGGCAGTTCATTGTATGCGTATGCTGTGAGTTTAGGGGTGCCTGAAAGCTACCATTCTTTTCCCGTTGGGAATATTTTGACACTCCTTTGATAGTCATCATTCCCCCCCCTCATAAAAATGTGTCACATATTGGGGAAGAGAGAATTCCAGCTTTTAAAAGCTTATTTGGAAAAGCAACGGCAGCTTTTTTTCTTGAACAGAGAGAGGTGTCGTTTTGGACCGCACAACGATACATTTGGGGTTTGAAACTCTGGCGTTTTTCATAGATGAGATGAAACGTTGGAGTGTTTCATATATGAGATGTATTGTGGTTCATGTGATACAGGCTGTTTTTCTGCCGTGGCTGTTTTGAGGTCAGTTGTTCTAAGACTGGGCTGGTGCCTGAAATTGTTTTGAGTGATTTGCAGTGGGGTTTTCTTTTATTGAAGCATTCTTTACACACCAGGGGTCATAGGTTCTCTAGGCATCTGTCCCTTGCGCTTTGGTTCCGTAGTGCAGCCTGGTGGTGGCATTTTCCCAAAGGTCCTTGAACTCTTTTCTCTCTGAATCTGTGATCAGAAATAAGCCTAAATTGAAGTGATTAAATAATACCTTAATCAAATGCAAAAGGATAATGCTGTTGACAGCACTAATAGTGAGGCAGAAGTGTAGATACAGCCTGCAAAATAGTAGTAAAACAACTATGCAGTGATGTAAAATCACCTAAAATGGCAAGCTGGTGCAAAAACCTAGAAGTGCTTACTTGGTTTTTTGATTTGCATTAAACCGCAACAAGTCAGCACCTTACAGTGAGAAATTACTGACACAGATTATTCACAGGACTCAATATGGCACTCACCTGTCCTGATAGTACGTTCTTTAAAAAGAGAGAGGAAAAATAATTGGTTTTGATTTTCTTGCTTCTGTGTGTGTTTTAGTTGTAGCTTCCAACCTAATATTGAATTGAAATTGTTTTAAATTGATTGAAAAGATGGAAAAGACATGAGAGTCTGATCTGTTTGCAGGAAGAGGAGGGAGAGAGATTTACTTGTCTCCCCGGGGAAGTGGGTTGGTTGCAGACAAGACAGGTACGACTATTAAGACACTTCACCATACCTAGCTGATGAAACTGCACACTCTTTCTTCTTTACCTGTCTCATCCAAAGTTGAGTGAGTGATAAAACTGTTACATGTTTTTGTTTTTCCGTATTCTGGTAGTTGGAGCAGTTCCCAAGGAAAAGCAAAATTAGTTGTATAAGCCTTGGGGATGGGGGGTGGGGGTGGAGTGTTGAGCAGTAACATACCCCCTGGTTGCATAACAGTCTGCCTCTGAAAATGAGGCTTCATTCAGACATCATGAGAAACCTTAGTTTATAAGCTGAGGCTTGGTCAAGTCCAAGTTAGTTGTGATATCAGAATGAAGATGGTCCTGCAGGTTTGGGTTTCGGGGTGTTGGGTTTTTTTTACATTTTTTTTACTTTCATGTGTATAAAACAAACAACAACAAACATACATAAGTACACATTGGGGGAAGATTCATTTGCATCTTTTTTTTTACATAGTCATTTACCTAATGCTCTAACCAAAGAATTCATTTCTTTTTCCCACCTTATAATTTTAAATATGTATCTTTTGCTCACAGTTAAACATATAGTTCTTTATTTCTTTTTATTTTGGTTATAGGAATTTTCTATGATACGCTCTTCTATCCATTTATAAAATCTTGACCATGTGTCCTCAAAATCTTTGTTATTTCCTCTCGAGATTTTGTTAACTGGTACCAACCAAGTTTGTTAACTGGTTCCAACCTGGGATTTCAGACTCTGATTTATTAAGAAACATCCCCCCCCCCCGACCCCTTGTTTAAAGGCTGCATCTCGGATTCCATAGTTGTGTTTGGAAACTCAGCTCCGCCCCCCCCAAACCTCCTCAGGTTGTTTTACTTGTGGTTTGTTGTGACATCTAAATTCATAAACATGGTTTGTCCGCAAAGCTGTGGAGTCTTGTGAGCAAAACTTCTACTTTGTGAGCTACTGGCACTAAAGTTGTGAGCGAGCGTTTTGGTTACAGCATAAATTAATGCCATCCTTCCTGAGCCTAGACCGAAATGTGTGAACCAGAGGCTAAAAAACTGTGAGCTAGCTCCCACTAACTCAGCTTAGAGGGAACACCATCACTTGTGGCTGCAGGGGCAATGCATGAAGGTTGTCCTGCCTGCTAGTATGCAGGCAGAGGTGAGAAGCAGACAGATTATGGTTTATGCAGCAGTAGGAGGTTTGTTCCTTACATCTGTAAATTAGCCCAAGTTTGTTGCACAAGCTGTGGTTCATCTTGGCTGCTGAGTGTAGTCTGAGAAGAGTTTCAAAAGTATTGGGTGATACAACGTAGGTGCCTGCCGGTCTGAAAATTTAAAATGTCAAAAAAAAACCCTGGTTCTGTGGCAGGGGTTGCCAACTTCTGGTATGTTACCGAGTTTTGTTCTATCCTAGAGACAGATTGCAGGTTAGGAAGAGCACCAGGAATGAAGCTACCAGCTGAGCAGCACAGAGAACAACCCTATGGAATAAAAAGCTAAAAAAAAGGTCTAGAGGAGATCTTTTTGCCAGCTTTTCCTGGTCTTAATTTAAGTGATGCAGAAACTACTCTGCAGCAGCCAGTGGCCTTTAGCTCACAACCAACCAGCTAGACACTCACTCTTATTCTACTGCATTCCTCTTCGATGAGCTGAAATCCCTGTGTGGTGGGGTGGGCAGATTTGAGCTGCGATCAGACAAGTTGTTTGATCTGGTGTCATTGCTGTTCCCTTCCATATTTAAAATGCGTGATCAGACAGCAACATTTGTCGCCCGTTCCTCAGTCATCGCCATCCTGTTCTCACCAGTTTTCGAATTGGAGCTATTTGACACGGGGGAATGTCCGGTCCTTCCTGGAGTCAGCAGTCTCACCCCACATCTCCAGAAGTCTGATCGATCCATCACACTCTGAAGCTGTTTGGGAAGCCTGAATGTTCCCTTCTGGTTTGGGGATTTCTTTCCCACACCATGGCTACGGAGCACTGCACATGTGTTTATTTTTTACAGACCCCCCCCCAAACTGTGTTTCTCTTTTAAAAATTTCTCAAGTACAGTTTCAAAAACACTTTCCCCAAACCGCACTACATATCCCAGCAGCCTTCTCCAGCAACCCCATTGGCCAACAGCCGTCGCTGTCCTGCCAGGAGTTTGAAGCACTGCTTCCAATACACACTTAATGTGCATGCTCAGAAGACAAATAATTTTAAAAACTGCCTGAACGCCCCCCTCCCTGACTGCCACGTCTGATCAATCAAACCACAGGGTGAATGTACAGTGAAGCACGTTAAGGGTAAGATGTCTGATCAAAACTCTCTGTCACAAAAAACCTGGATTAATTAGAGGCGGGGCCAGACCGTGCTAAGCCTATCATCTGACCGCAGCCTTGATATAGGATCTACTATGAAGCCTGCAAGGTGACCTTGGTCTTGCCTACCTCATTGGGTGGTTGTGACGATAAAACAGGAAGGAGCACAGACACCTCGGAGCTCCTCAGAGGAAGGATGAGATGAGCACACACTAGATAGACAGAGGTAGCAGTTTTACCTGGGATAACATCTAAATCAGAGCAAATTAGGTACCGCCAGTCCCTATGGACTACTTATTGCTTTTAGACGCCTATAAGTTTAGGATATCCTTTATGTTAGCTAGATGTGAGGCTTTCCCCTCAGCGGTGCTTCAGGGTAGATATAGAAGCGTCCCGTTTGACCAGAGGATCTGCCAGTGTGACTCTGGGGAGGTAGAAACCATTGAGCATGTGGTGTTTAGATGCAACTGGTACAATAAGATCCGAGACAAACATATCACAACTTTTGTCAATGAAACATCTGGCCAGACAGACCGGGAGTGTTGTAACCGACTGTTATCCGATGAAAATCGGACTATTACTGAATTTGTGGCTAAATTTTAGGCGGCATGCCGTCGTATTAGAAAGGTGCAGCTGAATTTATAAAATTGTATTTGCCTTTTATATTTCTTACTGGATTTGTCAGCTACTTTAATGGTCTTATATATCTTTTACTGCATTTTACCCAAATTTTTAAAACTCTGTATCCTAACATGTTATGGTTATGTTGGCTCGATGCCGTAATAAATAAACAAACAAATAAATGGCTATACCTCATGGCTTTAAACTGTCTTGGAGTTTCATGCAAAAAACAACAACATTTGATTGGGTTTGTTCTCAGTAGTAGTTCGCAAAATTAGTGGGATTTCTGGCAAAGTGAGGAGTACTATGACACAATGGTGGTGTGTGAGTGTGTGTGTATAGATGCTCTGCCCTGTGGGCATTAAACAGTCCTGCCACCATGTGAAATATTGGCCTTGTTTGTTTTGTTTGAAAGGTTGGTGATCTTTTCCCCTTTATGCAGAGGAGTCCTTTCTTTGACTTGCTTCAGAATTGTGGTTAGCTGTCTTTGCTCCCCCTTTTTCTTTCTCTTTCCGTTTTATGGTAGACTGTACCATATTATTTTAATAATTGCACACTCAATCCCTTAAAGCAAAATAGATTGGAATTTCAGGGAGAAACTGGAAGAGAGCCAGCATTCAAAGGGGTGGGGGGGATTCCATAGAACAGTTAAATCAGGCAACTTGTAGCTCTGTTCTTATTTATACTTCCCACATGCTGTGGAGCAGCAACAGGGCTTCGTGCTTGCTGTGTGAAATGTTAATTGTTGAGTCTGATAATGATCTTGCAACTTATTGCAAGAAAATACACTTAGAACGAAGCCTAGTTCTTTTCTGCTTGTTACAGGACCTTCAGAAAACGAGCAGATTGAGTTGAAAACTTCTTTCCTTGCTCTCTGTGGGGCTAGGAGGAATAACTGAGTACAGGCTGAGACAAAAGAGCTGGTATACATGTGTGGGGAAAGTGTTTAAGTTGAGAAGACTCAATTAAAGGGAAATAGGGGAGGGAGAAAGTCAGAAGGGGTATAGGCAAAGTGTTAATGGGTCTTTGCAAAACAAAACCTTTGAGAATTTAAGAGTCCCTTGGCAATGGGGAAAAGAATTATGGCCATAATCCAGAGAGCTTGTTTTCAGTACATTTGAGGACTTCTGGCTTTACTAGTGCCCTTCCTGTGCTGCATTGCAAACTGCTTTTAAAGGTCCCCCAGACTTTTGGAGTAGCAAGCCATGCTGTGCAGGACAGGAGTGTGAAACCCTGCTGGAGCACATAGGTAACAGCAATGGAACGATGCCGTTGTATTAGGCAATCCTCCATGCACTCAGTGTTCCTTGAACATGGGCACGAATGGGCCATTAGATTACTCCAAGCATCTGGGGAGTGAGTCATTCACACCTGCCAGAGTGAGGGCTCAATCCAGTTTTGGTTTGGCAAGAGTGGTGGTGTCCCCACCCCGAAGGCTGCTAATCAGGAGCACTTTTAGAGTTGGCTGGCTGGGTGACTACAGTTACAGAGGCGTAGCTGTGTTAGTGTGTTGCACTGAAATTAGAAGACTAGCAGCACCTTAAAGTCTAACAATTTATTCCTGTATAAACTTTCATGAATCTGCCCTCACTCTGTCACAAGCATTAAGACTATGGAGAGGAATATACAGGAAAATAATGTTAATTTTAGACGTGGCAGGGCTGGCCTCAATGTGGCCCTCTTGTTTGTGTGTGCTTGGTTCCATGGCCCTATAATGCCTGATCCACCTGTATGTTCATGATCAGATTAACAGAAGACCCCGTAAGTCTTCAGTATGCTGTCCTGTTAAGAATCTGACCCCCATCTGCTTCATCTGCTGTGGGTTTTTCAGTTCCTGGGTCAGTGGAAAAACCTAGAAGACCAGAAAAACTGAATGATAGCAAGGAAATCTGTGCTTCTCAGAGATAGCTGTGCTTTCAGATGGAAATAACAGAAGTCACGGCTAGCCAGTCTACAACAGGGGTGCCACAAGGACAGGGTTATGTCATACCTGGGCAAGAGCTAGAGGGCCTGTGAGGTTATAGCAGGCCCCCCCCCAGCTTTTTGAGCCCGTCAGCACCTTGGGTATTCTGACACAGGGCGGTAGGTACAGCAACAAAACAGGAGGATAACCACAAAATATCAAGGAGTGAAGTTATGTGCAACTCTTAACAGTAACTCTTCAATATTTCAGGCAGAAGCTCAGCTTGACGGGATGCCTTTTAATCTGTACAGCCAATCAGAAGCCCTGCCCCATCTGGCCCTGCCCAGTTCCCTAAAGCACCTGCTGGGTGCCAGGAAAGGTGATGGCGGGCACCATGCTGGGGACGCTGGGCTATAGCATAGTCAGACCCATTCTCTCGGGATGTGCTGTTAGCTCCTTCTACTCAGCTGAGGCAAATCTGCATGAAAACACAGATTGTTGTCTGTCCTGTAGGCTACAGAATGCTAGAATACTTTATTTTGTATTTTGGCCCTGACTTGCAGCCCTGTTACCAGAAGGTTTGGCCGCTGCTGTTTAAAATCAAAGGTAATTTGTAGTGCAAAATACAGAATTTGCTGATTGCTGAAACTAGCATCTTGATGTATTCATTGGAATGAACAGTGAGCAGCGCATAATACTTCCGCTTTAAAAATAGTTAGAACAGTGCATAATATTTCAGCTTTAAAAATAGTGTATCCAGTGCACAACACTTCACACCAGTTTCCTTTTGTCAACCACAGTAGAATTTCCCCCCCCCGCTGGAGATCGTAAATGTATCAAGCTGTCCAGCTTTTTAATCATTTGGGGAGACTGAGCATTATGATGTGTATCCAGGGGTTGCATCCTCCACAGGATCCTTGTCTGTGGGAACCCGAGTCGCCTGGACTCAGATTGGCTCTGCCATTTTTAATCTCACCCACAGCTGAGTCCCAGGAGCAGCACTTCCACTTTTTAATGCCGCTGGTGACTCCCGTTTCAACTTGAGAATGGACCTCAGGTTTGCCACCAAGTGTAACGTTTTTGGGGATCGTTCAGCAGTTCTGTCCCATTTCAACACAGATCTCAGCTGAATTAAGGAAATTCCAAAGTGTTCTAGCAGGTGACTGATGCATAATTAACATAACCTCTAATCTTGTTAAAGCACTTCTATATCACTTAACAATCGCAGTAAGAAGGGAGGCGTAGAAGCTTAGTTGGCTCACTTAAATTCTTATCACTACAGAGGTGTTTAATTGTCAAGATATGAAAAGCTGGCAGTCAGAAGTGTAAGACTGATGTTAATGAAAGGAAGTAGGAGGTTGTGGGCTGATAAATATGTCACTGAACTCACTTCCGACCTGGAGTCCCTTGTTCTTGGTAATCAGTTTAAAACTCAGGTTGCAAAATCATTATATAAACCCCACGACTAGTGTTGCTCGGACTAGCTGTCCATCTATATGAAGTGGCTACCTAAAGGTTCATAAAAATAAATGATCTTTTGAGTTTTATTGTTAGCAAAGTTGGGAAGTAATTACGCACGCTGTGTATTCTCCCCTGCAACCTATCTTAAACACACACACACTTTTTTCTGGTTTTTCTACTCTTTAATATTCTACGCCTGTTTTTTCTTAGCTCAGGTGACAAAAGCTAGCAGTTTCTTTTGAGTTGTCACGGAATCTGTAGGTAATCTTATCTCATTCCCAGTTTTGGAAATAGAAACCATTCAACAGATTTTAATGCAATGGCAATAAGGAATTTGCAGCTCCAGCTAAAAGGTACCCTTTTGGCGCAGCCATATAACTGTTTGCTACTTGGATATGAGTCCCACTGGCTTTCTCTCAAGTAAATGCAGAGTGTGGCAGTTTTAATGTTTACCCTAAGAGCACTTTGCACACTGCATATGTTCACTGCCAACTGTGCTTGTTGTTGGGAAGCTTTCATACGGAGAGCACTCTGTGTGTGTGCGCATGCTATTGTCTTCACATGCAAAGTGTCCCCCTGCATGCTGCAACTTAATGCAGTTGTGTTATTGAGATTGTGCCAGATTTGTTTTCTTTTAGACTTTTTTTTTCTCCCTGCAGAACTAACCATCATGTTGGAGGCACCAATTCTTCTCACCGGTGGCTCTTTTGTGTATGTTTCCCTGGTTGGTCATGAGCTCGGTGGCCTTTTGTGTCCTGCTAGGAGGCTCACGTGGGGACCACCAGCTAGTTCTCAGCTGACCTTGGTGACCAGCCAATTATTATGTGCCTTCCTATATTTCCTTTGCAAAATGTCATCCTCTAAGTGTGAATAAATATAAGGTGCTGCTAAATACTGTGAGGCGAAAAAATTCACTGGTTTCTGTGTGCTTTGACCTACAGGTGGTTTTACCTTCATTTTTGGGTGTTGTTGTCAGTCTTTTAGATAGAGAACTGTGGTAAAGATTGTGAGTTTCCCCAAGAGCACAGAGAGAGCTCAGCAGATGGGTTATGCAAATAGAATCTGAAACCTCTAGAGATCCAGTACAGTTCTGTAAACAGAAAGGGATTCTCCTCTCTCCAGTTGAACTCTCTGACTCCTAATACAAGTTCTTCTGCTTGAGTTTGTGGAAATTTGAGACTTCCTCTTGCCTGCCAATCACAAAGCCCCATGTTGTCTTTCTGTGCCTGAAGAGGGCCTTGAGGCTTCAAGTTTTCCCAGTTCAAGCCCTGGAATCCTTGGCACCAGGTGGGTACAAAAAAATTGATATTTTTTTGTTTTGAGTCTGTTGGATCTGAAAAAATTTCAGTGTTTCCAAAAAGTCCCAGACTACCAGTATGGTATGTGGATCCAGGATTTTTCAGAGATCCTGAATTTTGGGGGGTCCAATAGACCTGAGAAGAAAAATACCAACTTTTTTTTAAGGTAGCCTTTAAGGTTTGCCTTGGCTTCTCTTACGGCATGATTTAAACTGTGCTGTAGGAGAAGCTGGCCCCTGCCACTTGCAGACCTGGCTGGGAGGGCTTCTCCTGCGGACTCGGTTTAAACTGTGCCACAGGAGAAGCTGGCCCCAGGATCTGTATGTGGCAGGGAGCTCTCAGCCCCTGTCACCCTGGCCAGTCCTGGGCTGGCTCCTCTTGCTGCTCGGTTTGAACGGAGCTGCAAGATGGGATCAGCTGGGATGGCGGGAGCTGAGAGCTCTGCCCTAGCTGAACCTGGGATGGCACCGCTTGCAGCTTGATTTAAACCGAGCCGCAAGAGGAGCCAGCCCCAGCCGAGGCAGTGCAGGGCTTGCAGCTCCAGCCACCCCAGTTAATTCTCTCTTGCAGCTCGGTTTAAACCGAGATGCAAGAGAGGATCAGTGGGAGCTGGCTCACTGCAAAAGGAGCAAGCCCTACGTGGCTCCCACCACCCATTTGGTATAGCTGAATATACCTGAATGAAAGCTGACAAAAAGTGGCTTTTATTCGGGCTCAGCTATCCCAGTAGCCAGTCAGATTCTCTGATCTGTATTTGGCTTACATAATACCCCCAAAATAGAGGCAAGGTATTTTTCAGCTATTTTTTCCAGCTCAGTTTATGTTGAATGCACACTCCTAGTTGGCACCAGGGGCTTTAACTTAAAAGCATCTCCCAGTGTCTGTATTTGGTTATTCCACCCCGGTAACCTACTACTGGATTCTGTGCTCTGCCATTGCCTGTTCAAGTGACAACTGTAAGTTACCCATTTGTGCATGAGAACTGCCGGGGACCTGAACAGCCCCGGGGCTCCCTGACTCCATGCACCAAAAGCAGCAATGCATGTGGTGCCTTTAAGACAAAGCCTGCTGCTCTGTTGTTCAGTTGGGACTGGCCCTCTAACAGCCCAAGGCTTGATAATCAGCTGGGACAGCCTTGAGCCAGGATGAGGAAACAAGTTGAGTCACTGCTGGCATACGGCTGGGTGGCAGTGGCTGACCATAAGAACTGTTCAGATCTCACGGGATTTGCTCAGATCCCATGGAAGGTGAGCCTCCAAACAGGCTGGCCCCTGGATAAACCCAGCCTGTCATAAGGCAAAGGGAAGTGGGTCAAAGAGGACTCACTTCTCTCACTCTGCAGCTTGAAAAGAGCAAGGGTCAGGAGAGTGATGGAGAACAACGGGGAAGGAAACCTCCTTCCGTCTCAGTTGGAGGCCTGTGGGAGGTACACAGGGCCCCTCTGCTAGCAGGGTTCTGCCAGACTCTGGCAGATCTTCTACAACAACATTAGAACATAAAAAGAGCCCTTCTGCATCAGACAAAAAAGCCCTAGGATTCTTTCTTCTACAGCAGCTAGCCAGATGCTTTACAGTAAAGGGAATATGGCTTAGTGACAGAGCAAATTTTTCAACCCTTAGAACCTCCAGTTAATAAAACTTGAAGTAGCAAATTCTCTGCTTGAGGCACAAAGAAATGGTGTCAGCACGTGCAGTACTGAGCTAAGCGGACCAGTGGTTTTGACTTGGTGTGGGGCAACTTCTTGTGTCCAGTTGTTAGGCAGGATTGCAGGCCCCACTGCTGGACCTCCTGATAGCACCTGGTATTTTTGGCCACTGTGTGACACAGAGTGTTGGACTGGATGGGCCATTGGCCTGATCCAACATTGGCTTCTGTTATGTTCTTATCCCTGATTGCTTGCCTCCTAATAGGTGGTATGCATAGATATAGCTTTTGAACATGAAGGTTCCATCAACAGTGGTGGCCATTGGTGGGCCTGTTGGTCTAATCCCCTTGTAAAGCCATTTAAGCTGGTGCCTTATGGCAAGAATGGACAGATCATGTGTCGTGTGCAGAAGCCCTTTCTTCTGGATGCAGAGTGTTTGTGATGCTACAAGTAAATGCGGTATAGCAGTCAGGGGGTCAAACCATCAAATGTGTTCATTTACTTCTGGCTCAGGTTCAGAAGTATTTTTTACTTTTTCTGGATCATATACAAAGAAAAATTGTTTTGGTTTGTTCCAGAGCTTTGAACCAGTAAGATACAATTCACGAGGAGTAATATCACGCTGCGTGTTAGCGATGTGACTGTGTAAAATGGGCAGGAAAGGAAGCTGAGTTGGAGCTTTGGTGGGAGGGGCATAGATTGTTTTTCAACATGATTATTGTATTCATTACTTCGTTATTTTGCTTGATGCCTCTCTGGGTGGATTGACCTAAATGTTTCCCCTCTGGCCAGCAGGAGTGTCCTTACACAGTGCTTGCTTGCTTCTTTTATTTGTAAACTTTGATTGCAGGGACCTGGTGTGTAAGCTAGTTAACATCACCATCATATCTCAGTTCCATATCTTCCGTAGGCCTTAGCTGTGTTGGTCTGCAGTAGAACAACTAAATACAGGTTCATTAGCATCTTAGAGTCCAAGAAGATTTTCAGGGTATAATCTTCTGAGAGTCAGTGCTCCTTTTGTCAAGAGTCTGAAGAAGGGAGCTTTGACTCTCGAAAGCTCATACAGGGCTGCAGTGGCTCAGTGGTTAAGATGCTGAACTGCAGACCAGAAGGTCTATGGTTCGGAAGTTCGAGACCTGAGTGCCTCATGACGGAGTGAGCTCCCGTCTCTGGTCCCAGCTCCTGCTAACTTAGCAGTTTGAAAGCAAGAAATTGCAAGAAGATAAATAATAATAATAATCTTTATTGCATTAGCATAAAGCCATAGCAACAGTGCAGTATAAACAAGTAACCAGCACTAGATTCAGGCAGATATTAGCGAGTCAATCATTTTACAAGGATAGAGGACCAGAGTCATGCCCCCCGCGCCCCCCCCAAAGGAAAAAGGAAAAAAGGAAACACTTAAAATTATCAGTTTGTATGTGGTCAACAGCTATCAGGGGTAAACTAATTAGATTTGGACAAATTTACATTCCTGATCACTGCAGCTAAAAAGGAGGCCACTTTAGCCGTGATATGCTTGTCAATAGTATTATCAGAGAGTAGCACTGAGACTACCCAAGGAAGGGAAGGGAGTTTTTCTTTTCTCAGAATAGGAGTAATATATCTCTCTCTTTCCTTGTTCCACTTGGGACAGAGAAGCATTATGTGGTCCATAGTTTCTATCAAGGAGATAAATAGATACCGCTTCAGTGGGAAGGTAATACCGTTGTGTGCACCTCGGCGTCTAGTCATACCAGCCACATGACCATGGAAATATCTTTGGACAGCGCTGCCTCTTCAGCTTGGAAACGGAGATGAGCACCGCCCCCTAGAGTCAGATTCAACTGGCTTTTGAGCAAGGGAAACCTTTACCTTTAGGGTGCTACTGGACTCTTATCTAGTTTTTACTAACATTGCTTTGCTTAAATTGCTTGTAATTTTTTTTAACTATCTTCTGCATCGTGCAAACTTTTGTTTATAGTCAAACACACAATATGCAGTTATTCTATTTTAGGTGGAAGCTCTCCTGCTAAGGTCAGAGGTAAAGACTAAGCTTGAGGCTTAGCCACCCACAGAGGCCTTGGGCAAAATAACAAGGTGATCATGAAATGAGCTTAAAACAGCTAACCACCATCTTAGTCCACCTTTTGAATTGACCTCCTGTTCCTCTAGTTCTCATAGCCTTCCTGTCTTTTTAAAATATGCCCCTACCTTCATTGTCTTCAAGAAGACTCACTACTTTAGCAAAAATGAAAAGAATTTACCTGGTTTTTAGGTAGGGTTGAATGGTGTAAAGAGGAACTCTGGGGCCAAGGAAACACAAGAAGCCTCCAGCTTTAGTTGAAGAATCCTCCAGACCGAGGTCTTGTTGATGGACAACAGCATCCATTAGCTTTAGCATCTGAAGGGTTTCTGGTATTGGGTTCCTCCTGTTAATCTCTCCTCCTTTCTTCTCATGGTTCACAGGGTAACTACTGACCCATCAGCTTGACGTCTATATCTGGAAATGTTTTAGAGCAAATCATTAAAACAGTCAGTCCTTGAGCATTTAGAAAGGATGGCTGTAATTACTATGAGCCAGCATGGGTTTATCAAGAACAAGTCATGTCAGACTAACCTTATCTCTTTTTTTGAGAAAGTTACTACCTTGCTGGATCAGAGGAATGCTGTAGACATAGTTTATCTTGATTTCAGTAAGGCTTTTGATAAGGTTCCACATAGTAATCTTGACAAGTTGGTAAAATGTGTTTTGGATCCTATGACTGTTAGGTGGATCTGTAACTGGTTGACAGATCAACCCAAAGAGTGCTTGTTAATGTTTCCTCATCCTCTTGGAGAGGAGTGGCAGAGTGCCTCAAGGATCTGTCCTGGGACCTGTTTTGTTCAACATCTTTATAAATGATTTGGATGAAGGAATGTTTATTAAATTTGCAGATGATGCTAAATTGGGAGGAGTAGCAAATACAGTAGAAGACAGGATACAGGATGATCTTGACAGGCTAGAAAACTGGGCTAAAACAAATACAATGAATTTCAACAGAGATAAATGTAAAGTTCTCCATTTAGGTAGAAAAAAAATCAAGTATATAATTATACGATGGGGGAGACTTGTTTTGGCAGTAGTATGTGTGAACAGGATCTAGGGTCTTAGTAGACCATACACTGAACATAAGTCAGCAGTGTGATGCTGTAGCTAAATAGGCAAATGTGATTTTGGGCTGCATCAACAGAAGTATAGTGTCCAGATCACGCAAAGAGATGGTATTGTTTTACTTTGCTCTGGTTAGACCTCACCTAGAGTACTGTGTTCAGTTTTGGGCACCACAATTTAAGAAGGGTGTAGACAAAGTGGAACGTGTCCAGAGGAGGGCAACGAAGATGGTGAGGGGTCTGGAGACCAAGTCCTTTGAGGAAAAGTTGAAGGAGCTGGGTATGTTTAGCCTGGAGAGGAGATGATTGAGAGGTGATATGATAACCATCTTCAAGTACTTCAAGGGCTGTCATACAGAGGATGGTGCATAGTTGTTTTTTGTTGCCCCAGAAGGTTGGACCAGAACCAACAGGTTGAAATTAAATCAAAAGAGTTTTCAGCTAAACATTAGGAGGGACTTCCTGGCAGTTAGAGCCAGTGGAGTCAGTGGAACAGGCTTCCTCGGGAGTTGGTGAGCTCTCCTTCTTCGGAGGTTTTTAAGCAGAGGCTAGATGGCCATCTGAGAGCAATGCTGATTCTGTGAACTTAGGCAGATCACAAGAAGGGAGGGCAGGAAGGGTTGCATCAATGCTTGGTTCTCGTGGCCCTTTCTTACATGCCCAGGGAAATGCTGGTTGCCACTTTCAGGTCAGGAAGCAATTTTTCTCCAGGTTAGTTTGGCTGGAGATCCTGGAAGGGTGGGGTTTTTTGTGGTTTTTTTTTGCCATCTTCTGGGCATGGAGCAGGGGTCACTGGGGATGTTGGGGGAGGTGGGGAAGTGTTCGAATTTCCTGCATTGTGCAGGGGATTGGACTAGATGGTCCCTTCCAATTCTGCGGTTCTGTGCCTGAAACTACACTAATCACAGAGCATTTTTCAGTGTTCTGCAGTCTTGTTTTTCTTGTAGACCTGAGATTAAGAAACTGGCTTATCGGAGGCCAACTTGAGTTATGGGCTGAGTAGGTATTTGACCTTGGGCACTCTGATCATATTTATGTTCTGCAATTCAGGTAGGGCCTTTATGGCTGAATAGGGCAGGTAAAGTTCAGGCTCCACCTTTCTAGATTAGGGGCTGAGTTGCACTATCCAACTTGATTAATTAGTAACATTTATACTTCACTTTTCCTTTTGGCTCAAGGCAGCTTATTATAACGGGGGGGGGTGGAATCTTAGCTCCACTATAGGACACCTCATAGTGCCCTGGACTTGTGATATGAAGGGGGGGGTGCCTGTGTGACCCTCCTTGCCCACAATAATCATTTTTCCCCCAGAAGTTTTGCAGTTGTACTCCGACTCAGGAGAAAAACCATGATTGAAAGGTATGGTATAAAATGTGTTTACTTCAAGAGCCACAGAAGTTTCTGTAGCAGCCAAAAAAGGATGGGTGGAGGGTGTGGGGGTGGAATATGTAGTGGGAAGATCGTCTCATCACCAGCGGGTGTTGGTGTCGTAGTGGTGTTTATGATCCTCTTGCTGGCGATCATGGGGTTTGGAGGAAAAGCTTTCCTTCTCCCTTCTTCATATAGTGGGCTCAATCCAGCCACCCCTTCCCGTAACAGTTTAGTACCAAATCATTCCAGGTGCCTCCTTCTCTCTCTGCTGACGCATCCCCCTGAGGCGGCAATGTCATAACTCTATCATTTCCAAGAATAGCTTGAGGTTTGTTTGTGTGGAGTTAAATCACAGTGCGTGCTCTCAATCTTGGAGAAGGTCAGTTTTCTGCAGAAATGTAATAAAGGAAAGCAGGTGTCTACCTTTCATCCTGTATAGAATATAGCATGTAGACTAGAGAAGCACCAAAATGACTACTCCTCTTTCCTGAAGAAGTGACTGAATAGTGATGGTCCGCTGCCTCCCCTTTTTTGGGAGAAGGGGAATGGGTGAGGAGGTGGGCACTTTGCTCCATATGTTTCAAGGGGACACGTTTGGTTAGGAACTAAGCTCCCGGTGTTACCAGCCCTCCTGGGCCTTTTTGTGCTCTCTTCTGACAGTGTTCTTGCTGGATTGTGTACCAATGGGCTTGGCTCAGAGCTTCAGTGGCTGACACAGAGCACACTCTAAACATCCCATTTACAAGGGGCCATGCCAGCTAGGCTTGCCACCTTTCCCCCTTTCCAAAATAGGGTAGTATGATAATCATAAGTCCCATCACTGCATTTCTGTACTCAGAAAAAAATGTACCTGTTGAGTTCTTGTTGTGCGGCTGCTAAATGCATGGAGCATCTCGTGAGAGAACATACTTCTCTTGGCAGAAGTGATCAGGTGATCAGGAAAGAGTGGAAGGGTGCAAGAAGTGGTGTGGCTTTTCCTGGGAAAGTACAAATCAGAAATTTTTCCAGTGCCCTAAGTACAGAGTGTTGTTGTTCAGTCGCACAGTCGAGTCCGACTCTTTGCGACCCCATGGACCACATCACACCAGGCCTTCCTGTTTTCCATCATGCTCCGGAGTCTGCTTAATTTCATGTTCATTGCTTTGATAACACTGTCTAACCATATCATCCTTTGCTGTCCCCTTCTTCTATGACCTTCAATCTTTCCCAGCATCAGGGTCTTCTCCAGTGAGTGCCTCCTTCTCATTTGGTGGCCAAAGTACTTGAGCTTCAGTATTTGGTCTTCCAAGGAACAGTCAGGGTTGATTTCTTTTAGGATCAACTGATTTGATCTCCTTGCTGTCTAAGGGACTCTCAAGAGTGGTCTAGTTCAGTGTATTTGTTTTGACTTGCATTTAGTAAACAAAGCAGCCTCAATAGCCCAGACTAGGCTGAGCTTGTCAAAGCTCAGAAGCTAAGCAGGGTTGACCACAGTGAGAACTTGATAGGATACTCCCAAGGCAGACTGCCGCATGGAGGTAGGTGGTGGCAACCCACCTTTGCTTGTCTCTTGCCTTGAAAACTCCTTGAGTGGGGTCTCCATAAGTGTGTTGTCTGCAAGGTCATCAGCAGGCACCTCAGACATGGCTGCAACCTGATTGCCCTGGCTTTTCCCATGGTCCCGCTGCTGCTCCAGTGGCCAGGACTGCTTCCTTCCCCTGGTTTGCTGCTGCTTCACTGCCCAGCTGCACCAGGTCAAGTCCCTCCTCGCTTTCCATGACTGCAACTCACTGGGTAGATAGATAACATTTATTGTGTAGCCATTAGCCATTACAATTTAAAACAATGTACAAATTAGACAACTTATTGTATTATGTGTTTTTCTTTGTATGCTCAGTAAAACAATTATTAAGTGTAAAAAAAGACAGTTTACAGTACTGGAATCTGAGTTAGATTTAAATTATGATAACCTCTAAAAATCTGCACATTCAGTATTTAAATTGATTAAAAACCTTAAATATAGATACCTATCTTCCAGAAACACATAATCAGCCTCAAACATTGCCATTTTACATTGCCATTTATATTGCCCAATTTCATTTTTCTATCTTCTTGGAGTCCACCTTGGCCATGATTTTACTAGCCGCTAAGGCCAAAAGTGCTACCCTGTTTGAAACTGTAGGGTCTACATCTGACAGCAGAACTATTAATTTGTCGATGTCAGAAACATTCTGCATTTGATCTGTTATTGCAGTCAAGATAAATTTATACCTTGGTTCCCGGTACAATGGACAGACCATGACATAATGAAAAAGGTCCTCCGTGGAAGTTCTGCAGATACAAATACGCTGTTCCTGGGGTATTTTTAAGTATTGTCCCAGGAGTAATTCTGTTGGCACAGTCTGGAATCGTAGTGTTGTGACTCATTGGGTAGGTCAGGGAGTCAAGCTGGGGCCTGGACAACTTATTTGGCTTCATATCTGTATTTGCTCTTGTGCCTCTGCCCAAACTTGCACTTCAGTAGAATGCCACACACATTCTTTCTCAGAAGTCATAGGGATGACCAGCTGAGAAACATCCACCAGCCGGTGGGGTGGAGTGGGGACTCAAAAGTGCCAGACTTTCCTAATATTAGTAGAAAAGAGCCAGAATCTAGTAGCCCCTTAAAGACTAGCAAAATATGTGGCAGGGTGTGAGCTTCCGTGAGTCACTGCTCACTTCTCCTTGCCTGATGTTAGTGATGGTATCCATTTACTGTTCTTAATTCTGTGAATTTAGAAATGGAAATTTTTCTATGGAAAAAATAAAGCACTGGAGAAATTTCCGTCCCACGTCTCTGGGTGGTTCAAGCCGTGCTGGTAGGGAGTGGCTGGGCGTGTGCGATGCCAGAGCATTCTTGGCAGGGCCAAATTGTACAGAGGACTGGAGGACTCACTCCAGACTCCCGACACCTTTTAAAAAGGCTGACTGTCTTGCCACTAATTGAAGGATCAAGCTGTTCCTGGCAATCAAAACAACATGAAGGCTTTTTGGCTCCCTTGGGTTGCTTTGGGATGGGAGGAAAACCGGTTGCTGTTGTTGTAAAGGGACAGTTCAGGGTTCTCAAAGTTGGTCCTAGGGAAGTGGACTCCAAAAATTATTGTTCTGATTTTATTTATTTATTATTTCAATTTGTATCCTGCCTTGCCACGGAACTGGCTTAAGGCGGCTAACAAACATTAAAAGCAATAAAACAGTGAATACAGTAAAATACAATAAAATATAAATAACAACTGCCTAACGTCATAAAAATTCTAACAAGGGCAGTACAAATGATTTTGTATAAGAAAGTCAGGAAGGGCATGACTAAATAGTGGGAAGTTGTGTTGGGGGGGGCGTAATTTTGTTTTAATTAATATTGGGAAAATATCACTGTTCCCAAAGTTGAGTGAAACAGTACTGATGCCCTTTCCAAAATGTTTCTTCTTTTTTGTTGTTGTATTTATTAGGAAAATTTCTATGCAACCTCTTCAAGGAAGCTAGCTCAGGTGGCTTACAAAATAAAACCTTCGTATAAAGCATCGTAACAGTTGTTAAAACCCACCATTAAAAATAAAGGACAGCATAAAGCATGAAGCAGATTAAAATGAATTCTCAGGCTAAAAATAGACTATAAAACATTGTTTCAAGAGGTGCCAACACTGAAAAAGTCCTGTCTCTAGTAACTTTCTGCCTCTCCTCTGAAGGTAGAGGAACAGAGAGCAGGGCTTGTGAGTCTAATCTTAACTAGTGGGTGGGAAAATATGGGAGGAGGTAGTTTTTCATGTACTCTGCCCCCAAACCATTTAGGGCTTTAAAGGTAAGAACCAGCACTTTGAATTGTGCTTGGAAACAAAGCAATTTACACAAAAACTCCCAAAGGATATTTTCAAGGAAAATGCAGGCGGCTGGAGGAGGGAGGATGCTGAAGTCTGCCGAAGCTGGTCTACAGTCTTTTGAAACAGTGGCCCTTTAAAGTCTGTAATGGTTTCATTGAAAAAAAATGAGTATTTCTTTTCAGGTGGGTAATCATGGAATGAATCTTTTTAAAAAGCGGTTGATAAGGGGGATAAAGACCATTTGATGTTGATATTTGCACAAGAAATGTCTAAGTGATGGGAGGGAAAAAACTGATTGTACCTGATATTAATAAATTTATAAAGAACTGAAGGGACCTGTATTGGAACAGTCTCTTAATTGGAGGTTGTGTTCTCTGCATAACAAGGATGAAGGCTGCATGTAAGACACGTTTGCCGTGAAATCAGAGGCATATTGCAGATCTTAGGATGTGTATGTAGCACGCTGTACCTGTTACTTTCTTTTTTAAAAAAACTGATTTAATTCGGTTTCTCAGTGTCCCTAGGGCAATGTGCTTTCGTGCAAAGGGACCGTAAAAGAATTCTGAAAGGTAAACTAAATCTATCACTGGGCACTAAGTAATTCATATTTATTTATTCATTTGTTCATTCAATTTTTATCCCGCCCTCCCCGCCGAGGCAGACTCAGGGCAGCTTATATTAAAATGTTAAAAAATATATATTAAAACACAAGTGCTTACACAGTACAACCACATAAAATACAAGACATACCAGAACATACCATACTAAAACATACCATAAAATATAAAACATACCAGTTCATAATACTGCATAGAGTAAAATGCTGGTGGCAGTAGCATCCCAGTGACCATGATAGGTGTTCTAGAGAATGGCCCCCGTCAGTATCCACATAACTGGCTATTGGTGTTGGCATAAGGGCCTTAACAGTTTGGTTGGTCTTGTTAGTGTTGTTGAAGTTGCTATTGGCGGCTCCTAATCGAAGGGCTGGTGGAGGAGCTCTGTTTTACAGGCTCTGCGGAATATAGATCGATCATGGAGTATATAGATCGATCAGTACTCGTGAAGGATGGTAGGTAAATGGAAACTTCGTGTTCAGAGGCAGCGTGCCCCTGAATAACAGCTGCTGCAGGAAGGAAGGCCTTGCCTTCTGTGCCTCTGTTCATGGGCTTCTTTAAGTCTTTCTGGTTGGACACTGTGGAGAACAGGATGCTTGGCCAGATGGATAATTGCTGTGTTGTATCGGGTCCTTTTGTAAGTTCTTAGACCAAGCCATAACAGATCGACTGCTGCCGTATCTACTATTTAGTACACTTAAGTTTTAGATATTGTAGTACATCGCCTAAAATGCCAGAGCGCTTTGCTCCCTTCAAATTTATCCACTAGAACAACGTGGCAGGCTGAAGGAGCTGGAAAGAGCTGGGATGGTGTAATGCAGGGTGTCGAACTCATTTGTTATGAGGGGCGGATCGGACAGCAAAGGATGAGATGGTTAGACAGCCCCACTGCTGGACCTCTTGATGGCACCTGATATTTTTGGCCACTGCGTGCCGAAGTGTTGGTCTGGATGGGCCATTGGCCTATCCAACATTGGCTTCTCTTATGTTCTTATGACATAAATGAGACGTTGTTGGGCCGAGCCACGTGCGTCATAAAATGTAATTCCAGGTAGCGGAGGTATAAACTTTATAAAGGACACAAACACAAAGAGGGTTTTTTTTAACTTAAAATAAAATATGCTTAAAACATTAGCACTCAGTGTTTTGTTTATTTAACAGTGTCTGATAACTGACACCCCTTGCTCTGAATTATTGCATCAAAATGTCCGTGCTGTTGCAATCTTGAGTATGCTGTTCAGGTATCTGTAAGCTGCAAACCTACAATGATGCAGCAGCAGCAGAACTGGAAGAAGAAGCAGAGGACAGCCAGTCCCACTGCGGGACTGATGGAACCCAACCGGGGGCCTGATATGGCCCCCGGGCCACATGTTTGACACCCCTGATGTAATGGTTGGTCCAAGGATCCGTGGCATGGTGCCTGTGGACTCTGTGGCGCCTGCCAGGACTTTTCCTGGTACCCACCAAGTTTTTTTAGAAAACAGACAGACGGCGTTTGCCCTGCAGGGGTTCTGACTGGCTGTGCAGAGCATTTAAAACGCTGTTTCATTCAGGAGTGGGGAGAGCAATGTGATAAGTCTCTGCAGGTCCTGATTAGGGAGAAAAGTGGCGTATGAAGTAAGTAAAATGGAAGCAGCATCTTTTGTGGTGATTATGTAGACATTACAAGTGACAGCACAGAAGTGTTTGCACCCCATTATATAGATATTAACTTCCCTCTCATTAAGACCTGGAAAAGGAGATGTAACTGGAGATATGAGGTGCAGAGTGTTCCGGCTGTTTTGGATGTGCTCTAGAACATGCTGTGCAAAAAAGCAAGATCTCCCAGACGCCGTCTTGCGATCTCTCTTCATCTTGACAGCAGACCTTCCCAAAGACGGTTCAGATTGCAGTCGGAGCTGAAGCAGAGATCGAAATGACAGTTGTAGTAGTCAAGGTGATGGGATATGTGGCTATTTGAAGGCTTCAGTTCAGACAGAAGAAATTAGATGTTTACGAAAATGGGGGGAGGAGGAGGAGGAGGTGGCGGTGGAAGTGTGATTTCTTCTCAGCTCGTGCAGGAGACGCTGCACAGATGGCACTTGGCGTTTGCGCAGACATGGAACACCTGTGAAGATGCTCAGGGTAATGAAGAAAAAGCTCCCATCACTGAGACAAGCTCTTATGTTAGCACGTTTTGATGCCCTCCCGTTAGAGGTCCTTTATGGCAGATTTACTAGCACCCCCTACCCTGAAAGGACCTGCCCATGTAACAGCAGGAACCCAGAATCGATTGCTCCTGTCTTGCTCAGCTGTGAATTTTATAATAGGATTCGGGATGTTTTAATCAGCCCCCTCCTGCACAAGCATAGTTTGCCTGAAGAGAGACTTATATCTTTCCTTTTGTTGGATACTCGTCCTCACATTACTTTCTCAGTAGCGTGATTTCTTTCTGTCGCTATAAGGGTAAGAGAATATTAGGTCCCGGCGGGTTGACTGTTTTATGTGACATTTATGTATATTTTATACGCATCTTAAAATGTGATCCAGGTTGTATTTTATCTATGCCAATAAAGGTCAATGGACCGACGGACTGATTTTTGCAGAATCAGGGACGCTGGCTTTAACAGGGTTTCAGTTGTTAGTGGAATATCTGGCAGGGACAGAGCAAGAGAAACTGAAATGCTGGCTTTGAGGGGAAGGTACTAATAAAGAATTTGCCAATCCTGGGCTGATGGGGGAGAGGAGAGTCGGAAGGGGGTTCACGCACACATGCACACACATACTTCCACTGTCCTCCGTTTGCTGGTAGGAACCGGACACTTTTTTCCTGGCCTGCTTTACGAGCAAACAGAAAACTGGTTCGGGCATTCTGGTAGCCAGCTGACATGTGCAAATAACTGTCCGCGTGTGTGATCTATTCATGTGAGCAGCGTTAACACCTGGTAAGAATACTCACAGAAGTGAGGGGGGGGGTGCTTTCTGTGAAAGGAGATCCCTAGTATGTCTGCTGCTTGCAGACGCTGCCACTCTAACTTCTGTGAACGTACTTGTCAAAAGTTTCTTTGCTCCCGTGAGTAGGCCGCTTGCTTTGTTTGCCAAGGTTAGGTGGCCAGTGGGATGTCTGGTCCAGCTCCACATGAGCCAGCTTCAGAGCCTGGATGGGAACCTGAGAACTGTGCCTTGCCAGGTTACAGGGAACAGCCTGCTGTCCGGCCTTGTTTAGACTGGCACGGTGCTTCCCTGATTCTGATGAGCATGAGCCCAAGTCTAAACTTAGTAAGAGTGGAGTCTCCGACACTTCACCCTTGGCCATCGTTTCCATCATATTAATGTCACACAAAGCGTCCACTGTTTGAATTACTGTCTCCCCCTCCCCAAAATCTTTTGTATGACAGCCTTCTTACCTGTGGTTTTAGAAGGCTGGATTGTGGGAAACAAATTAGCGGTGGTTCTTCAGAGCTGTCATACCTTTGCCCCCCTTTTTTGAATACCGAAAGAGATGGGAATGGAGAACTGCTTTGTATGATAGTAAAATGCCTGTCCTAAGAGAGGTGGGGGATATAAGAGAGACTGCATCTTGTGGCACATCTGTGCGGCCTGTATCTTGGTTGCATTTTAACTGGCTGAAATACTTGTGTTGCATTCCGGGAATTGGAACTTGCAGTATGTGTGCCGAAATAGGTTTCTGCACACAGGTCTGATATCCTTGGCATGGTAATACCTGCTGTCTGCGTGAGGATTTAAAAAACACACTCTTTCCAGGAGCGTAATAGATGCATGCGCAGCCCCATAAGTACCTTGCTTCGGAGTTGCATTTGACAGGCTGTGGCACTGCTGCTATGCACTGCTTTTCTCCAGTGGAGATGCAGTACTAAATGCACCATTTTCTAAATCAGAGCTTAATTTTACAGGTTTGGGGGAACGGCATCTCCGTGTTCAAATGTACTGATGGGGGCAAAGTTACCAGACTTCGGTCTTGATCTTGATATCCAGTATCTTTTGAGGCTGAAGTGGGAAAAGAAAGAAACGTAGGGACATTTAGAGTTTGATCCAGTCCACCATGGGAGAGTTTTCGTGCTCTGAGTTTTCCCTTCTTAACAGCTATTTTTTCTTCAAAAAATCTCTCTTTTACAGCAAGCGAGAGCGGAGCAAGAAGAGGAATTTATTAGTAATACCCTGTTTAAGAAGATTCAAGCTTTGCAGAAGGAGAAAGAGACACTTGCAGTGAACTATGAAAAGGAGGAAGAATTTCTCACTAACGAGCTCTCAAGGAAACTGATGCAGGTATGTGGTGTTCAGCACTGTCTTTCCAGGGACGGGAATGGCAGGATGGAGTTAGAAGGAAGGTAGCCTTTTGAGATCTTGAAAACAGAGAAAAGAAACATATTCTACGTCCAAGGAGGAGACAAGGGCTAACATGCTTTTAGCCTCTTAGCCGTGCATCCTGGTCCTACGGCGTTAAGTGGTGTTTGCCTCTGAATAAAGTTACAGCTTTTGGGTCTGCTTATTTCTCGGGGCTGTGGTTAGAACACCGAGTTGGATCCTGTTGTATTGAAAATGGAGCAAATTCAAATTCACATAGCTGCTTTTTGCCTTTGACTTCCTACTGTCTCCCCCTATCGTGTTGCTTCCCCCACCCCCCAAAAAACCCCACTGCTCATGAGGTGCTCCACATCTTTTGGGCGGCTTCTGCTAATTTTCACTTTCTGGCTGTCCTTTCCTGTCATCCTCTCACATTGTTCCCGGGGCCCCCCCCCACCATCAGAAGCAGCATTCCAGGAGGCAGTGAGAAGGGAACGGCAGCAAGGAAAATAATAAAAGAAAACCCACTCCTGCGATCCATTCCGAGCCCCGTGTTTTGTAAATACAGGAAGGCATGGCTGGCCGTGGTAATTGAAGGACATAACACTTGCCGTTATATATAAACCTTAGTCAGAAAGGGCTGGCCCTGCTTCTCTCTGGATATGGCAGTTTAATTCTATTTTTACTAACACATGGCTTTCCTGAGAACGCATTTACCATCTGTGCTTTACAGATGTTTTTATTGACACTGTTTGAAAGGTTATGTGCTTATTCAAGAGCTCAGAGCATTTGAAAAGTTTTGCATGTGCTTATTAAGTCAGCCAGCCTGTCGGTTGTGCACAGCAATGAAAGAATTGTGTTTGCTTCTGCACAGTGAGCCGAGGACCTGCTGACACCGTGGTTGGACGGTGGGGCCTTTGCGTGTGACTAAAGGGCTTGGAAGTTCCGCCGTCTTTCCTGGTATATAAAGAGGGGGAAAGTTCACACATTTTACGAGCTTCGTGTCTCACAACAGTTGTTCAAAAAAACTGATAGTACCTTACAAATACACCCCCCAAAGTACCAAATACATAGCAGAAATATAAATGAGAATTTATATTTTAATTGCTTACTTTTTCATAACACTGAAGGACCCTCCTTGAACTTGATTATTTTTACATTCATCTTGGCTTCGGTGAGTTAGGGAGTTTTCAATGGATCCAGTCCTGCTTTAAATTAAAAACTTGCTTATGATAATAACTTTTCCCCCCTGGTGATGCCAGTAACTTTTATTTATTACATTTTCTCGTATCCCATCACAGAAGGAAGTAACGTTTTTTTCTCTGTTTGTTTTTGAAACTTAGTAGTGTTTAATCATGTAATCAGTTAAAATCCAGTCAATTAATTTAAGAAATCCTTAAAGGAATGAGAGCAATTGCAGCTGTATCTAAAATGAACACTTTCCAGTGGAGAAGAAACTTTCTGAGGAGAGAGGAAATCCTTGGGTCCATTGGCACTATGAATAGCAGCACCTGCTTTGTGCTTAACAATATGTCTGGAGTAAGTGCTTAAATTGCACACACTAAATTAACTAGAGGTGTGTGAATCCAGATGGTGCCTCGCTTCTTCGGGCTGAAATTACCCATCACCACTGTTCCTTTTTAATTTGCATGTAATTTCCTTTGGGAGAATCTCAAGTTGATAGCATTATGTCTGGGGCTGTTGTTGACTGTAGGAATGTGGACCAAGCAGGGAATTCCTGAGAATCAAAGGAAAAAGCTTTTCAACAGCAACATCAATTCAAGATATAATCTATCAAGAAGGAGGCTTTGAAAGCAAAAGTTAGTTGAGTGGCAGAGATGTTAAAAATGTTTCTTAGGTTCCTTGGGTGTCAAGTCCATGCTCTACCTATTTAGTATTTTTCATTTCCCCAGAAAACTTTTATCATTCTGTCAAATGTCGGCCAGGAACTCTAGAACTATGATTTCACAGGATTCCAAATCCACAGACTGTTCATTCTGCAAAAAGGCAGAACGTGCAATTTTGTGTGGATTTGCTTAATTTGAAGCTTTACAGATCTTACTCCCAGGGATGGATCCCACGTCCTGCATCACTCGACAGATTCTGAAGGCTTAAGGGTACTTAGGTTTTTGAAAGAGGGGTTGGCGATTTCCAGTGCAAACCCCCACTTTGCCCTTTATTCTGTTCTTGAGGAATTTCAGAAAGGGTGGAGTGGGAAAGCAGTGGGAAGCCGCCCCCCCTTCAGTTTAAGAAGTGCCTCTAACTTAAGTCTTTGGAACTGCATGGATGGAGACAGGACTGTGTGTTGCTCTTTGTGGTGCATTCATGCAGACTTTCAGAGGCCCTGATTGGTGCGGCATCATGCCATCACACGATTGTTCAGCAAAGTGACTGAGTGCATGCATTGTTCAACCTTTGCTATTGTAGTGTGGGGAGCTTAGATACTAGATTCACAGCAGTATCGTGGATGGGTGTGGGGAAACTTCCAGAAGGGCTCCCCCCCCCCCGGTACAGTCTAAATAAAAAGCTGACCATCAGTGTCAGAGCTATAGATCCCCCATTAGCAACTTGGCTGGAATTCCCCACATCAGCATGATTTGTGTTGTGGTTAAAAACACACTGATGTATCAGCTTTTCAGTTTTAGTGTCAGGAAATATTGATTTGAAATAACCCTTTAGTCTGTTCGCTTAATTTTAAAGGGAAAAGCGTGTTTGCACACTCAAGAATATTTATTCAGAACCCCCCCACACCTCTCTTCTCATTATGTGTTTTTCTCCCTGATATTGTGTCCTAACCAGTGCTGTAGAATGCCTGGATCGTGGTTTCAGTAACACTTTGTGCTTATTGGCCTTGTAAGAGCACGATGCTCAGTGAGCTTTGTGCAGTGCAACGATTGGTTCCATGGATAATGTACTGCAGGACCACGACAAGGAGGAAATGGCCTGTTAGCAGACATCTTGGAAGAGGGACGGGTTAGAACAGATAAAAGGAAGTACTTCTTCACCCAAAGAGTGATTAACATATGGAATTCACTGCCACAGGAGGTGGTGGCAGCTACAAGCATGGACAGTTTCAAGAGGGAATTAGATAAACATATGGAGCAGAAGTCCATCAGTGGCTATTAGCCACAGGGTATAGATGGGAACTCTCAGTCTGGGGCAGGTGATGCACTCTATTCTTGGTGCTGGAGGGGGCAGCAGTGGGAGGGCTTCTAGTGTCCTGGCCCCACTGCTGGACCTCCTGATGGCACCTGGTATATTTTGGCCGCTGTGTGACACAGAGTGTTGGACTAGATGGGCCATTGGCCTGATTCAACATTGGCTTCTCTTATGTTCTTATGTTCTTGTTTGTCTGAAGACAAGCTCTGTGTGTGAGTGAGAGAGGTCCACTGGCTCGGTATGTTTGTGGACCTTATTTTTCTGTGTTCATTTTCTGCAGGTGTTCTGTGTGTGTGTGTGTGTGTGTGTGTGTGTGGTTAGGTTGTCTTATCTTTTTATGTACTACTGGGTTTGAAGTCTGTCATTCAGTGGAAATTAGTTACCTGTGAGCACAGCACACGTAGCTTGTGCCCCGAGAGCATAATTCTGTTATTCAGAATAGCTGAGGCTAGAACTGTGTTGCAGTTATATGGATTCTGCACTTTGAGTCTCTTAAAACTTTATTCCCAGGATCCTTCCCGGTATTTCTTCCCAGTACCAGTTTGGTGTAGTGATTAAGTGCGTGGACTCTAATCTGGGAGAACCGAGTTTGATTCCCCACTCCTCCACTTGCACCTGCTGGATGACCTTGGGCAAGCCATAGTTCTGTCAGAGCTATTCTCTCAAGGACAGTTCTGGAAAGAGAGCTCTCAGCCCTGCTTACCTTACAGGGTGTCTGTTGTGGGGAGGGGAAGGGAAAGGAGTTTGTAAGCCGCTCTGAGACTCCGAGTGAACCTTTTGGGTGTGGTGATCCGCAAGTCCAAATTTACTTTGCATATTAACCCATCCAGGGCTGGCCCAAGGATTTTTTGGCACTATGGGTGAAATGTGACCTTGGCAACCAAATATTCCAGCATTACATTTTCTACAGTGGCCAACCTTCTCCTAGTTTGTGCAACATACAATCTTATTTAAAAAAAAAAACCAACCAACCCCAAAAAACCAATCTTGTCCTTTCAAAATGCACAGAAATCTTGTTTGCTTTTGCATACATTAAAGTTTGCTCTGTTAAACCAGTGCTGTTCATTGTTACATTTTCAGCTCTGGGTTAGTGAAAGTGACGACTATACAGATGGAACTGTCTTTTGTCATTCCTGCTGCAGTTTTAAAATGCTTCTGTCTTGGGTTTCCCTGTCTCTCTTGGTCTACAGTTGCAGCATGAGAAGGCGGAACTCGAGCAGCATTTAGAGCAGGAACAGGAATTCCAAGTGAACAAACTGATGAAGAAGATTAAAAAACTGGAAAACGATACCATTTCAAAGCAGCTGACTTTGGAGCAGGTAAATCTCCTTGCATTTTTTGCACTGCATTAGCTGATGGTAAAGCTGTGGATGAGGAACTGTGAGGGGGCAGAGAGGGTGGAGGCGATGGAGTTTGGTCAGGAAGGCCATAATAAGAGAGGGGTCTCTGAAGAATCCTCATGGAGCTCAAGGTCAGGAGGGGCTGTATGCTATTGGGATGGAGGAGACGGGTCCTAGGAAGGCTGTGCAAGATATAGGGGCAGTCTGGTATGAAAAAATATACAGATGTGTGCTAGATGCCCATAGAACAATATAATAACAAAAGAGACTAGATTAAAGCCATAATATCAGTTAGTGTCTGGTAATAAAAAATAACCACTTATTCCTTCATAGAAAAAATACAAAGGCCAATAAGATTTCACATAGCAGTCTGCTCCAGACTCTCTCAGTCTATATCCCTTTAACAGTCTTGTATTTCGCAAAAGCAATCGGCTCCAAATCCGATCAATCTGTGTCTCTCTTTCCAACACTTTTTCCGGATATATAAGTGTTTCAGTCCTCTGGTCTTTCCTCAGGAACAAATCTATAAACAAAGAATTCCAGTGATAGTGCATTGAAATTACCTTATATTATACTGGCTCATCAGTCTCTATAAAACATAGTGAGTGTAGAAATTGATAAGGTAATCCATTTTACCCTATATAGGAATCTTACATTCAGTCTAGTATTCAAGTTGACACTTTCATTGATTCTGAAAATACATTAACATTAGTCACTATAACATTAATTGGTGGACCAACACTTATTAAGGATTTCCCCTGTAATATACTTACTACTTTTCTGTTAATCTATTCGGGCAAGGTCTCCTCACTTATTTCCAAGCATCCTGATGCTGCCGCCGGCAAAGTCAACTGGACCCAGACTATGCCTCATTACCTCCGTCCTTCTAAGACCGTAAATATGGTCTTAATTGGTTGCAGCGGTGTTTCTGAAGCCTATATTTAAGGCAAAAGGTGTCCTTTCTATCATTTTAAAAAACATATACTGTCTGGCAATTTTACAGGAAACTAAATGACAAATTTACAAAAAACCATGAGAGATCTAATTCTGAATTCAGTCCTCTTGGTTGCAGAGTTCCAATAGAGTATATATAAAAAGCTTCTCTTGAGCATTTTTTGAATTCCAAACCTTCCTTTGTCTTCAATAGTTTCTACTACAGTGTACTCAGAGTCATCATAACTATGATTCCTTTCAACAAAATGTTGTGCCAGATATAGGAGCACATCTGCCAGATACAGAGGCAGCCAAGGATGCAGTGATGTGAGGCAACCGTGGCCAGTGGAGGCCCGAAAGCAGCCAATGTCCTGTTGGTAGGAAGGAGAAGAGGCGGAGGGCTCTTGACCGCAGGCTGATCCGATCACAAATTAAACCTCGTTGAATTGTGCAGTCCGTCTCCTGCTTGCAAAACCCCCGCTTTCAGACCTTTGGCGCCCTTTTTCCACATGGCAGGGCTTGGTGTGGGAATTTTTAAATGGCCCTGGGAGTGAAGCAGCAAAAGAGTTGTTGCAAGAACCTGGATTATTATTGCCTACTCTAGCATTAAAATCCCCTGCTAAGATAATGTCCCCCTGGGGGAGTGCTTGGGTCAGCTGTTCTGTAAGGGCCATCAATCTGTTCCACTGATCAGTTAGAGCAGTTTTATCCTTTGAGGGAGGTAAATAAACATTAATTAACATAATAAAAACTCCATTAAAAGTAAGCAAGGTTACAAGGGCTAAGTCCTGACGTTCGTGTGAATCAAGAAATTTTGCTTCATAAGTTGTAGGGACAAATGCAGTAAGGCTTCATGAGGTCGACCATTATTATTGGGGTTAGTTGCAGGCTGGGAAAAGGATTTGTACCCCTCAAGAAAAAGCGGGGAAGTCTACCAAGTCTCTTGGAGGAGAATAATATCATGGGATCTAAGATAATCTAAAATCTCTTGGTCATTAAGCTTTACTTCTCCATCCTGCAATATTCCAAGGCAGCAAAAGAGTTGTTGCATCCCATACTACGGCTGGTATATTTCAGGCAGTCATGCGGACACTGTTGCATGGGCATTGGAACTAGTTTTACCACTTTGCCTCCCCCTCCCTCTCTGATCTCTCCTCCTACGAGTGCAGTGGTAAGACATTTGACGCCTTGACACTATTAGAGCCAGGGGGTTGCTTCTGTGTATTCTTAAAGTAGGAAAGCACTGTAAAAACTGGCCATGAAATGGGCCATTTTAATTGGTGGATTTGGTTCCATCACAGTTTAGTACTGTTTCCTCTGAAGACCACAGTAATCGCATGTCAGCTGCATAGGTAGTCCAGTACATGGATGGAAGTGCAGTGAGAGTTAAACATTTAAATGCTTCCAGAATAGCAAAGAAAAATCCTGTTTGTGTGAATTTTTGGCCAGTGGACTTTTGTTCCATATGTCTAGATCTAAAAAAAAATGCAGTGTTGTTGCTGATGAGACAGGGATTTATTGCAAACGTGACTACATTTTGATGGAGAAGGTCAGATCTGAGCTACAAAACAATGTCTGCCCCTCTGACATTGCTGGGCTTTAAAACAATCTGTAGCATTTACTTGTACATTAGTAATAGGAGGGGAAGCTCAAAACTAACAATGGTGCTGCAAATGGAAGTCGAAGCCCTGCTTTGTTGAAATAAAAACAATGGCCTCTAGATGGCAGTGGTGACTTAGGCAGCATTCAACGGGCACAGAGGTTATCTTAAAACAATTTTACTGGCTGACTTCTAGTGGAAAGTTAAAACCTTCCTTTTACAGAGATCTTTATGGTTTACCTTCGAACCTGCTATGGATCTTGATAGCGAAGGTTTACCGGAAGTTGCTGATGTATTTTCTCCTGGTTGGTCTGTGTTTGGGTTTAGTATAATTGCAGATTTTTAAATTGATTGTTTTTAGAGTTGTGAGCAGCTTTGGGAGCCGGTTGGGTTTAAACAAGGGTCTTAAAAATGTGATAATTACAAGGGATGTATTTCTCAGGGAACTACTTTTCTACAAGCACAAAAGCAGAGCTTTCTCCCAGGTTTCCACTTGATTACAAGTTCTGTAAATTACGCCAAAGAGGTCGTGGACTTACAGTGGCTTCTTCTACGGGGGTGGGAGGCATGGCAACTGTAGAAGCCACGCCAGGAGCAGTAGGAGCTTATTTTTTCACTTCACTTATTTTTTATATCAGTACTTTGTTTGTTTGTTTGTTTGTTTGTTTGTTTGTTTGTTTGTTTGATGGGAGTCTTCACCTACTTCCCTCCTGTCTGCATTAAACTGATATTAGCTACTGATCTACTGTTTTTGATATGTAAACTCCATCTTTTTAACTCTTGCCAGGTTAAATTTACCAACAAGGGTGCACTGACACCAAAAATCCCTGTCATCAAGGGGGTAAAACAAGTCTGTGTCTTGACCACCACCCTGTTCAACCTGTTTCTTTCTGATCTTCCCCTCTATCCAAAATTGAGGTTCACACCCTCAAATTACACTCTGAATCGGTACCTGCTCTGCTATATGCTGCTGCTGCTGCTGCTGTCTTATCCCTTACTCAAGTGGGATTAATGCGCTTTTTATCAGCTTTCATCTCATATTGCACCCAGAATTCCCTATTCATCAATTCTGACAAGACTAAAATTTTACTTTGTTTATAATCTGCCTTTCTACCCAATTGGCACCCGAGGCAGCTCGCATCTCTCTCCTCTGCTCTGAGTTAGCCTCACAGCAACCCTGTGAGGTAGGCTAGGCTGAGAGTGAGTGATTTGCCCAAAGTCTCCCAGCAAGCTTCCGTGGCAGAGTGAGGGATCTGAACCTGGTTCTCCCAGCTCTTTGTCTAACACTCTGAACACGACCCAATTCTGGCACTTTGCTGAGAGCCATGATGAAAAAAAGGGCTAAAATGGGAGAAGGAAATGCAGAGCTGAGGAGGTTTTCCTTCAGTTGAAGGGGAGAGGCCTGGGAGTCCCACGGGTCATTTATGTACTCCCTCAAACAACATGGAAATCCCCACAAGGAAGCAGCCAGTTTGTCAAAAGTTGGGGCGGAATGTTTCCTTCCATCACGTCCATGAAGGGAGATGCCGTGGTCATCAGATGACTGTGCATTTTCTTGAATGATGTGGGTCTGCAGTTTGTGACATGAATTTTGAGATGCTGGAAACCATCAAGGGTGTGCAAAAGTAGCATTTAGGAACTTAAAACATCCCTCTTGCAGGCATCCATCTGCTTCTCTTGTTCACACCTGGAGCTTCAGGTTCTCAGCCTCTAAGTCTTTGCACCTGCATCAGTCCATGCTACCAACCATGGAGGAGATGAGTGAATACCTCTTCATTCATGCAGGCTTTCCAGTGTAGTAGGGTTGCATCTTTGCTTTGACCCTAGCACCAGCAATAGCTTAACCACAGGAGGTGGTGGTGGCTACAAGCATGGAGGGCTTCAAGAGGGAATTGGATAAACATATGGAGCAGAGGCCCATCATTGGCTATTAGCCACAAGGTATAGATAGGGACTCTGGGGCAAGTGAAGCTCTGTATTCTTGGTGGTTGTGGGGGGCAACAATGGGAGGGCTTCTAGTGTCCTGGCCCCACTGCTGGACATCCTGATGGCACCTGGTATTTTTGGCCACTATGTGACACAGAGTGTTGGACTGGATGGGCCATTGGCCTGATCCAACATTGACTTCTCTTATGTTCTTAACCTTGTAGAAAACACTGGAATTGCTTGAAGTAGCTCACGGGCCTGTCCCCTGGAAGACCTTGGCTGAATAGAAATCCATCCCTTACGCTCAATGATGATGAATTCCAGCCATTTCAAAACTTTACGAGTACATCCTTAGTACTCCGTTGCTCGGTTTCTAAACTTGGACCAGGGGCTTTGAGAGAGGTGCCGTATTTTGACCCCCTCCCTGACCATAATTTTCTGGCCCTGCGTAATGAAAGCTGTTAGAACTCAGCAATATTCCTAACCATTGGCAAGGAATGAAGAGTTGTGGCACCACCTGCAACCATTGCGGTGGCTGTGAGCCCTGAAATCTATTAGAATACTCTCTGTGGGATTCTAGGTAAAGCACAAAAGTTGTCTTGAACACATGGATCTCCTGTATAGGTCTTGCCTTTGGAACTGGTGGTGGAAAGTGCCCTCAAGTCACAGCGGACTTAGGGTGACCCAATGCTGTTTTCATGGCAAGAGACGTTCAAAGGTGGTTTCCTATTGCCTGCCTCCGCGTCACTACCCCAGTATTCCTTGGAGGTCCCCCATCCAAATGCTAGCCAGGGGTGACCCTGCTTAGCTTCTGAGATCTGATGAGATCGGGCTGTCCTGGGCTAGCCAGGCCCCCAGAATAATCACTCCAGGAAGCGAATAGGGAAGGTGCTGCAGTGGCATCCGTAAGAATCTGATAATCTCCTTCGATGCTACACCATGCCATTGCGGCTGTGGAAAGAGAGAGAAGATTTATGCTAATCTAATCCTCAGCATAGGCCTGATTGACACTGACCTTCACCAGTCTTATGATGAGCTACTTACCTGCCATCTGGGTACCTCCTAGCTGAGATTGAAGAATATAGCTCTCTTCTAAGGTCTTTTGGCTGGCTGAAAATATTTTTTAGAAAAACAAAAGAAAAATACTTTATCTACATATGTTCAATCTCTTGTGCTCTGATCTGAGGGCCTTCTAGATTCCCCCCCCCGAGGGGGAAAAAATATGTGTAACAAATATACAAGAATAACATAGAAACCTTTAATGATTCATATTCTGAGATGCTAGGCGGAACAGGAGGTACTCCCTGAAGATATAAACAGTGTCATTTCCCCCCCCAGATATAAATATTTTTACATAGTCTGAGGAGTTTAGAGAGGAAGTGTGGGGGGGAATTGATAAATTCATATCCTGCAAGATACAAGTGGTGTGAACTTTCAACTTCTTTGTTTAAGTCAGTGTAGTGCTTCATTTTCTGCCCAAAGAATCTCTGGATTAGAGCAGTTTAGCCTTTTTTTTTCTTGGGAGTCTACAAAGGGTCATCTTTATATGCTGCAAACTTGATTTTAAAACTGGATAGAAACTTGGGCGGAGGCAAGATTAAAAGCACAAATATATTTATTTGCTTTGGTGCCTGTGTTCAAGTCTTCTCTTGCTTTCGAGGTTGAGTTCATCTCAAAGAATTGAGAGTGAAGCAAGAAGATTGTCTGCATTTTCTTAACCTGGGACTTGATTCTTGCCAACTTTGTCAGTAGAATTCTAAACTATCCGGTGCTAGATTAAGTAGGTTTTGGTTTGATTTGTCACGATGTCACCACAAATGTATGTTTAACATACTGATAGTATCCGCCGTTGATCTAGGTTGGTTGCACAGCTCTCCTTAGAGTACCAGGTGTAAGTCTGCATCTCTCTAGAGAGGTCTTTAGAATTCCAGGTGGATGCCCACTTTTGCTGCCGTTAGCGTGGCTTTAATTTCATGTTCACCCACAACACTGTTGGAACTGGGAGTGGGCAGTAGGCAGACCTGGCATCAAGAACTTTGGCAGTACTGGAAGACAAGCTGCTGAGCCTTCCTTTTGTTAAAGAGACAGGAGTATGTCATTTTCCCTGGGAACATCTGGCAAGAGGAGTCAGGAGTGTCGTGTACTGAAAGAAGGGTCTTGCTTCTTGCCAAGGTGGTTCTCTATAAGAGGGAGGGAGAGAGTTCTGTCGCAGAAACTCATTGTGTTTGTTAATCAGAATAGAGTTTAGGTGTTGCCTTGTCCCTTTCAGTTCCAGAGTTTTCTTGGAAGCTTCGGAGTCTGGCGTAGGACCACAGTCTGTTCCTTCCTGCCCTGTAATAGAATTTACTCTTTACTCTGCATTAGGGCAAACATTTTGCTGTCTACTTGACAAACAGATGTAGGTTTTGCTGCAGCTGCTCTTTGAGTGATTCGTGTTTGGGGCAGCTGGGGAAGGTCTTAGCATTGCTGAGAGGTGAGTCCTGCCTCTGGTACTGTCCCATGTAACACTTCTTGAGCATTTAAGGTTAATATTTAAAGATTGTGAGAAGGGAATCCTTTGGGTCTTGGGAAGAGCCCCTTTCCTGCTTCCATTTAATTGACACAAGGCAGTTTGTTTGAATGGTTGTCATTCCTACTTTCTTGTTATATGGAAGAACCAGATCAGTGTTAGCTGCTGATTCCTTTCGTTGCCCTATAGACTGCCGATTCGGAGCTCTTCCTATTGGCTGTGTTCAGCACACATTCTTCATTAACTACTAATAGCTGCCGGTTATGTGAATCGAAACCTTAACAGCTTTTTGGCATCTCAGCTTGTGTGAACTGGTAGCGCGGTGATCTGGGAAGCGCAGTCATCTCTATGAATCATCTCGCTCCATTTTGCATCTGTTTAATGCTACAGCTCCTTCCCACATTAGACGAAGTTTGACATTTGGTAGTAAAAATATAAGGCGAGGATAGATGAGTTCTGTTCCTGCAATCACTGTTCATTGTGACTGAGACTTAACTTTCTCCCTTGATGCAAAATAAGAATTACCTTTCAGAGCCTTGAGGACTTTTGAGCTTTCCTTGAGTATTCAGCAGATGTGATATGCAATGGTAACGCCTTTTCGTGGTGGCCTTTTTCAGAGGTGTCATTAGACATGAGCAGCTGTATGTCTCTTCTGCCCTTGTGTTTTGATTAGGAATTGGCCATGATTACTCTTCAGATGTGAATAGCTGTTTCTCTGCAAAAGGACATGCTTGATAGCAGACAATCGTTTGCTGCTTCCACTTGTCTGGCAGATGCCTTCAGTTAAGCAAACCGTGAAATCCTGTGTAATTTGAGTTCCTAACTTCTGGTGATGGTAGCTGCTCCATTTATTTTAACTTGTGTCTGCTCAAATCAAGAAGGGGGGAGGCAGCGAACTGAAGAGCTAAGGAGGTATGTGGCTCAGTGACCCCAGGGTTACTTCCCCATAGCTCCTCCACTGAGTTCACTTCCCCTTCAGTTTGGTGTAGTAGTTAAGAGCAGCGGACTCTAATCCAGAGAACCAGGTTTGATTCCCCACCCCTCCACATGCAGCCAGCTTTGGGTCATTCACAAGTTTTCTCAGAGCTGTTCTCTCAAGAGCAGTCCTCTCAGAGTTCTCTCAGCTCCACCTATCTGCATGTCTGTTGTGGGGAGAGGAAGGCAAGAAGGTTGTAAGCCACTCTGGGACACCGAGTGAAGGGTGGGGTATAAATCCTCCTCCCCCCACATTGACCTCGCTTGCACTGGCAAGGGGAAAAGGAGTTCCAGCTGATACAGAGCGTGGAAATTACTGCCTCTCTTCATGCATAGATGTTACTTTGGCAATTCAATGAGGCCTCCATCCCTGATTCAAAGTGTAATTTTTGGTTGTATAGTTTTAACCAGAGTGACTGGTCAAGAGGAAAAGACCTGTGGCCCTAGCTAGGCTTCCATCATGGGCAGATTTACTTGCATGAAGGTAACAAAGGAGTACCATTAGTACTGATTTCTGGCATTTTATGGGTTCAGAACCAGATGAGATAAAATCGGAGCAACCCTCAGTGGGGTTCTTGTTTGTTTCTTTTCTTACAGAAGTGCTTTCTAACAAGCATAAAGCCATCTAGATATGGTTTCTGGACCTCAGTCCCATATTTTATTCCACTTAATTTATTTAAATTTATTTATAAATTAAGACCACTTATATATATATATCCATCCAATTACTTTTATTGGCATGTGAATTTTTTAATATATAAGTGGTCTTAAACATGCTGCTGCGACCGTCCAACTAAGACTCTTCAGAAAGCAGTTCTCTTCCTTATTAACCATCTCTTTTCCCCTAGCTAAGACGTGAGAAGATTGACCTTGAAAATACACTAGAACAAGAACAAGAAGCATTAGTGAATCGCCTCTGGAAGAGAATGGATAAACTTGAAGCAGAAAAACGGTTTGTGTTCAGTCCCGTCCGTCCCCCCTTTTATTGCTTGCATATTGCACAACATTTCTTTAACGGAGGCTATGTGATATTAACAATCAAATATCTAAATGTCAATAGCAGGGGGATTTTTTTAATGTTCTGTTATACAAGCAGCATGCTTCTGGTTGTGAAGGTATCTATTTGGAAAGCCCCTAGTATGACTACCTAGGGTAGGATATGAAATCTTATCTGTATCCAGGAGCGGACTGGACATTTAGCTTGCAGGGAAATTTGCCGATGGGGTCACTGCCTTGGAGGGCCACTGGTGGCCAGGAGCAAGCAGAGACAAGCCCCAGCAACATTGCTGTCACCTCAGGGACCACTTTGCTCCGGCCTGCTATCGGCAGTGTCTGTTGCTGTCAGCTCACCAGTCGTCGACTCTTGCATTGCTGCCAGTTTGCGGGGAGGGTACAGTAGTACAGCTGATGCCCTCAGTTGGCCCTGCTGAGCTGAATGTCCTCTGCAGCTCCAGCTTGTGGTATCCCAGTGGCCATTAAGTCTGGCTTGACCAATGGCCAGAGGCAGTGTGGCGTAGTGGTTAGAGGGTTAGAATAGGATCTGGGAGACTTGAGGCTTGAATCTCCCCATTTTGCCATGGAAGCTCTCTGGGTGACCCCGGGCCAGTCACACACTCTACGCCTAGCCTACCTCATAGGGTGGTTGTGAAGAGAAATGGAGGAGAGGAGAGCGATGTAAGCCACTTTAGGTACTCACTGGGGGGAAAAGGCAGAGTAGAAATGAAATAGAAGTGTCCCCTTTTCAGTCATAAGAACATAAGAGAAGCCAATGTTGAATCAGGCCAATGCCCCATCTAGTCCAACACTCTGTCACACAGCGGCCAAAAATACCAGGTGCCATCGGGAGGTCCAGCAGTGGGGCCAGGACACTAGAAGCCCTCCCACTGCTGCCCCCTCCAGCGCCAAGAATAGAGTCCCGTTGGTAGCCATTGAATAACTGTATGTCGTCCTTTTTGGCCTCTGATGAGCTTTGCTTTAATAATATTAAACTTGCTTCAACAGGTGGAAATTACGTTTTGACTACTTTGGACATTCATTGATATTTCTTAGCAGCCAGTCAATTTCGCTGGAGCAATTAAATCTCCGAGAGCCGTGGGAAAGAAAATAATAAGATGTTTTGATGTGGTCGTAGTTAATCTAGTTAAACGAATGCTTCAGGCTAAGTGGGATCTTTTTAGTCTTTACCAAAGTGCAAGGGGTTAAAACGCTTGGCTGTGTGATACAGCACATCGTATGTTCTTTCGGGGAAGTTTAAAAGTTGTTTTTCACAGGGAAGTGTTGGCACGCTCTTTGTGGCAGCTAAATGACAGCAAGCTAACTTATCAAAATGTTTTCTCTTTGAACGTGACAAAATGAGAGTGAGTAGTGGGCAGTACAGGTGACTACTGAATAACTTATTTAACACACAGCTCATTTGGAAGGTCATCTTGAGAGCACATGGAAATGCAGGATGAGCCCAGATGATCATTTACCAGGCACTGACTTAGTGGTGAGGAGAAAGTCACCCTTCGCATGCGTGCCTGCCCAGATTTCTGATGAGGTACAGAAGTGTGATAAAGTTATCCCCACTACTAGAACTAATGTAGCATAGTAGCCAAGTCACGTTCAGCTCCAAATCAGAAAATCCTTGGTTTGAGTCTGGCCTGCCTCCGCCGTGGACTTGTCTTGGTGATCATAAGCAAGCCACTCTCTTGCGGGGGGCCCTTATCTTCCTCAGCCTGCAGTCTGTACGGTGGGTGTGGTAAGACTGACTTGCTGTACAGAGTTTCTTAGAAGTGTTGCAGTGGAAAGCGCTTTAGAATGTTCAGAGTGTTATCAATTTACTACTCTATATTTTTACCCTCAGAAACATGAACCCACCAAGAGAGAAACAGAAGTTTTTAAACTGTCTGAGTGTACCCCATTGTTAAAAGTAACCATTATGGAATTCTTGAAGTCTTCTGTTTCGCCAGATCACTTCTGCGAGCAGTCTTGTGACTGTCTTAAGTGTGTGTGTGTGTGTGTGTGTGTAGTAATGTGGCATATCCCAGTCATTTTATGATTATTCCCTGAAGTTCGTCTTGGATTTAGGTCCAGATGGGTCTTTATATCAGCCTAGGCATGAGGTACTGTGTCCTAATAGATCTAGCTGCTTTAAAAAGTCCAGTCTTTGTTGCAAAGGGGGATTTCAAAGTCAGATTTGTACAAACAGTGGTTCAGAAATGAAGGAGGAGGTTGAAAGAAGTCAGGTTTATTCCATTTGCTCATGTGCCTACATAGTAATGTTGTAATACAGTATTGGTTTTACCTAGGGTACCAAGTGAAGAATAAAACAGTGCATTTTTACAAAACAAGGAAGCCACCTGGCAGTACTTCACACACACACACACGGCCCAAAAGTCCAGCAATGCAACATATAGTTCTACAATCACAATACTGTGTAGAGCACAAGTGAATACAAAGCGTAGTCTCGACTGTTGAGGTGTCCTCCTTGTGGACCTGTCCGAGCGCCCTGTGGGCCCACAAATGCCACCATCGGCTTGTTCATCTTTAAGACCTAGTGCTGGAGTTGCCCGATATGGCGGCCGCTTTGGAGCAAATGAATGAGTAGCCTTTGATGACAAGCTCTTCCTTTACCAAATAGCCTTTTAAAACCAAAAAATAATTCTATTCGACCTTTTTCCTTTGCCTTTGGGTTACACAGAACTACAGTGGAATACAACTGCGCGTGATTTTTGTTCCAGGAGTTACAAGTTCCCTTTATGTTATTTTTTTTTTAATTCAGAATTTTACAGGAGAAATTAGACCAACCCGTGTCCGCTCCTCCATCACCAAGGGACATATCAATGGAGATAGACTCCCCAGAGAACATGATGCGGCACATCAGGTTTCTAAAGAATGAGGTGGAGAGATTAAAGAAACAACTGAGGGCAGCCCAGTTGCAGCGTAAGTCCAGTTTGCCTTGTCTGCGTGCTCTTGTGTGCCTTGCAAGAAGTAGGTTTTTCAGGAACCGTGAGCTTTTCTGGCTGGAAATGGCAGAAGAAAGGTGTGAAAGTAAAATTCCTAAATCATGTTCAAGATCACCTGCTATTGTTCCAGTTGTGACTGGGAAAAGCTTCAATAAAACAATTGCAGATTTCAAGCAATGCCCAGTAATGCATTATTTTTGTCCGGGGTTATACGTGATGCTCAGCTAACTGATCTTTATTTTTATTTATTATTAAATTCATACCCCTCCCTCCCCAGATGGGCTCAGGGCGGCTAACAAATGAGGCATATATGCCAAGATTAAAACAGTTTGGATCTTCAGGTTTACCATCTCTTTTATGCTGGTGCTTTAAAGAATATTGGCACATTTGAGGAGAACAGAAAGAGTTTTTAGTAAAATGGCATGGCATCATAGTACATCTTTGCTGAAATGAAACTCAGCATTAGTTACATTAGTCTCTGTAACACAGGATTTGCTGTTCAGAAGCCTTAAAAAAACCCACTTAAGATGCCTCTCTACTTCAGACTTCCAGGCAGTTTCAAATATTAAAGAAATCTCTTGTTTGACTTTTTAAAAAATACTAAGTTTCTGACAGTGTGTCTTTTAGGGTCTACTGTGGGTATTCCCCCTCCCCGCCCCAAAAAAATTATGTTTGAGAAGATCATGAGTGGCTCTCAGATTTCTTCCCTCTCAGCTATTCCTTCCTATTCCCTCTTCCTCCTCCTCCTCCTCAAAAGTTTCCCTGTTTTTTTAAACTCCAAATGCTCATGCCCTTCTCTGTCTTCTCCCTCAGCCTTATTTAGTCACGGCCGTGTGGGTGTCTTCTGGGCCTGGTGGAGTTTGCCGCCTTAGACACCAGCTGCTTTCAGTCTTGCTCTGGCAGTTCCAGACAGCAAGAAGCACTGCTTTCATTAGAGCCAAATTTTCAGCAGTTCTGGGCATGAGTGCCAGTGCCAGCAGCAACATTGCTACTCCTGCCAACCCAGCCTGTCTCCGATTGTGCCCAGGCACTGTTTTGGGATTGCTTATTGCCTCAATAAGAAATTCCACTTAGGTGGCCCACTGCTCAGGCAGAATGACTGGCTGGGCCCTGAAACGAGTAATGCTACCCCAGTCTACTCAGTGGTCTCCTTCCCCTGGCCATTGTGGATGAGAAGGTCACTCCACCTGGATCTCTGCCTTCTGGATAAAGCATGCAGTTGTGGAGGACAAGAAAGAGGATTCCTGCCAAAAATCCCATTTGGGGTTTTGTCTGCTAGCTAGATAGCTTCCCTGATGTTCATCGTTCAGCTCAGTCTAGTCTAATGATCGCAGCAGAAGCGAAATGCTTTCTCCTCAAGTGTTTCCTTTCTGTGCTGTTGTAAGCCATGGACGAGGGAGTCTGCCTCCAGCCAGACTTGGAGGATGATGCAGTTAATTGGCACAGCCCTGCCTGCAGACTGACTAGGAGGCATAAACTTCTCATGAATACCAGCAGAAGAACCCTGACAATAGGCCCTGTGTTTTATTCCCTCCCAAATTCTGAAAGCCCCATACGTGATCGTTTTTAGGTTTATTTCTAATAATCTGCCAAAATATTTCAGCCTACCTTTGTAAGTAATTGATGTCCTTGTTTGGGCGAGACGGGAAAGCACATGCCTCGTAGGCAGAGACCTTGTATGCAAGTTTGGAAAATTAATCTCTGTCACTTAAAGCATATGAGATGCATTAATCTTGGTGTTCTCTCCAGTTCTTTCGATGTGTTACCTTCGCTTGCTCTACTTGAAAGTAAGAACAAGGTCTCTGGGTGCCGAGCTTGGGAACATCTGCAAGTGCAAAGCCTGATTTATTAGCACAAAGATGGGATTTTTGGCTTTACTCTGGTTTGTCTTTCCAGCAGTCTGTTCTTGTCCTTGGATGACCTAATGGCCATCCAAGTTTGCCATGACCTGATGACACAAATGAATTATCGCATTATACGCAGCCATAAGCAGCCTGAAAGAGGCCAGGCCGCAAGAAAAGTCCTTGAAATTGCTGTACTGCCAAACTGGTCGATGTAATCTTTTCCACCCATTTTCAGTTTGGGGAACTAATTTTACTTTGAGTGCCCCTTTGGTGCTTCTTCTTTCCAAAGTGCAAGAACATCAAGAACACATGGGAAAGGATCCCAAAGGGTAGCTGTCTTAGTCTGTTGTAGGAAAACGAAACACAGAAGGCCGCTGGCACCTTAACGACTAATAACATTTATTCCAGTATGAACTTCCGTGAGTCAGAGCCCCCTCCCTGCTCCTCTCCACGCAAGTGTTGCCTCTTCTGGGGTGGACAGAATAGCGATGGGATGGGCTCCTACCATGTGGATCTGGGGCTGCTGAAGTTACCTTTGCCATGAAAGTTTTACAAGAAGAATTCATGTGGGTGGCTGATCCAGTGTGGAACAGTGGGTAATGTTGAGCTTGGGCTGAAGTGGCTGCCTTCCTTTCTCAGTGATTAACATCACAAAATGATCCTAGGTCAGTCACTGCTGCACCGGGCTGTTGTGGAAATAAATTGGGGTGAGTCCCGTGTACTCAGCCCTGAATTCCTTATAGGAAGGGCAGGATAGAAGCATGACAGATACATTTCAGCTTCTTTGCGCATTAACAAAGATCCAGTTCCTCATTTCTGTTACTACCAGGGCTCTTTTTGTAGCAGGAACTCCTTTGCATATTAGGCGACACACCCCTAATGTAGCCAATCCTCCAAGAGCTTACAGAGCTCTTCTTACAGGGGCTACTGTAAGCTCTTGGAGGATTGGCTACACTAGAGGTGTGTCGCTTAATATGCAAAGGAGTTCTTGCTACAAAAAGAGCCCTGGATTCACCACAGTTAAAATCATTATTGTTGTCCAAATGGAAAGGGGGGGGGCTCTCTCTTCAGAAACCAAATCTTTCAGCTGAGCTGATTCTTATATCGCACCGTCCCAATATTCTGTCCCTCTAAAATGGATTCTTAGTGCTACGAGAATTTTTTTTACTTATTCAGTATCTTTTAGGAACTTTCTTGGCCCTTTGCCGACTTTGTGAAAAATGTTGAAGTTAGAGGAGCCAGATTGTTCTTGAGTTTGAGAATTTATGTAGTTGAGTATTCTACTGCTCAGTCTCTTGTGTTCACAAGGTAGCTATTTTAGAGGCGTTTATAGGATTGCCCTCCTCCTTCCCCCGAGATGCCCCCCCCCGGTAGTTCCGAGGGTCATCCTTCTGAGTCCAAGCCATCAGGGTAGTCCTGCCTTACCGTAAACCACTTCCCACGGGTATGGGGGGCCAGGAGCTGGACACAGCTTACTCGTGATTGAGTTTTAGCTGACTTCCCTCCTGACTAAGTGGGGGATGCTCCAGGGATGCTTCCAACTCCGGTGAGCTTAAAGTGACCTGGTCAGTTTGCATCCCAGCCTCGAAATAATTAGTCCTTGCCTGGAAACTGGTGTTACATGTAGGGGACCACCTTGGGTATGGGGGGGGTTAAGAGCTGCAACATTGTTCTAGATCCTAGTTATAGCAGAGGCAACACATTTTTAAGGCAATCAGCTGTGATTCATTTTTTTTTATACCCCGTAATAACTATAGCAATGGAGCTGCGGTGGCTCAAGTGGTTAAGACGCTGAACTGCAGGCTGTGGAAGATCAGTAGTTCAGCAGTTCGAGACCCGGGTGCCGCATGACAGGGTGAGCTCCTGTCTCTAGTTCCAGCTCCTGCCAACCTAGCAGTTCGAAAGCTAGAAATTGCAAGTAGATAAATAGGTACCACTTCGGTGGGAAGGTAACAGCGTTCCGTGCACCTTGGTGTTTAGTCATGCCGGCCACATGACCACGGAAACGTCTTCGGACAGCGCTGGCTCTTCGGCTTGGAAACGGAGATGAGCACCGCAACCCTAGAGTCGGATTCGACTGGCTTTCGAGCAAGGGAACCTTTACCTTTAATAACTATAGCAACATTATTAACTCAGACTAGCCTTTTCCTCTTCCCCTCCTCCCCTTACCACTTTTTTAAGCAAAGGGATTTGAGCCTTTGCCATGTTTGCCCCAGTCCACACACTATTTCACTGGCTTGGACCTCACTTAGCGCAAAGAAAATGGTGCATGCAGAAGCGAACTCCCACTGCAGCCTACTGTGGCTGTCTGGGGACTGTGGACACACACACCCCAGAACAAGGGTGGGATGGTGGAGTGGGGGTCTGCAATGGGAGGAGGGGAAATTAGTGAAAATTCTCTCCACCTCCCCTTCTTGTTCTGTCTGTCGCCACCAGAAGATACAGTTTTGACGCAGGCCACTGTAACATTAGTAATGACTGTGCAGAATTAATGAGTGGACAGGATACATAGTGGTTCTTCAGGAAGAGTCGTATCTTGAACCCCTGGGGGATATCGCCCTGCACCGCCTTCTCCCCGTCCCTTCTTGGCTCAGTGGTAGAGCATCTGCTTTGCATGCAGAAGGTCTCCGACTGAACCCCTGGCACCTCCTGCGAGTAGATTATAGGAATGACCTCAGCCCGAGACACTGGAGAGCCACAGCCAGCCGCAGTAACCAATCCTGATCTTAGATCAAGATGGGTCACCGTGTTAGTCTGTCTGTAGCAGTAGAAAAGAGCAAGAGTCCTGTAGCACCTTATAGACTAACAAAATTTGTGGCAGGGCAGGAGCTCTCGTGGGTCAACATAAGAACATAAGAGCAGCCAATGTTGAATCAGGCCAATGGCCCATCTAGTCCAACACTCTGTCACACAGTGGCCAAAAAGACCAGGTGCCATTAGGAGGTCCAGCAGTGGGGCCAGGACACTAGAAGCCCTCCCACTGCTGCCCCCCTAGCACCAAGAATAGAGTGCATCACCTGCCCCAGACTGAGAGTTCTTATCTATACCTTGTGGCTAATAGCCACAGATGGACTTCTGCTTCATATGTTTATCTGATTCCCTCTTGAAGCTGTCCAGGCTTGTAGCTGCCACCACCACCTGTGGCAGTAAATTCCATGTGTTAATCACTCTTTGAGTGAAGAAGTACTTCCTTTTATCTGTTTTCACCACTCAGTTCTTCAGAACTGAAATGCTGACCTTGACAGGTTGATGGTCTAACTTGGTATAAGTCAGCTTCATGGGTTCGGATGTTGGCAATAGTTGTTGAGGGGCTGTGATTTCCTTCAGTTGCCTCTCTCTCTTCCCTGCATGCCCTGGAAAAGATACCTTGAAGTTGTAATGAACGTAGTTCTGGTCTCCTCCAGGCACCTGTGAGTTTAGCGTAGCTGTGTGTTGCCTCTGTTCTGTCAGTAGATGAGAAAAAAGAAGCTTGGCTGCATTGCAGCACTTAGTCCCTGATCCAGCAAAATGCTATGTCTTTTTCAGAGATAACTGCACACTCCGCCAGAGATTACTTTTGTAGTTTGCTCTGAACCAACTCATGCTGCTGAGGAGGCATCTCGACTGGAAAGTGGTTTGCCACTTTGCTGAAAACATTTACAAAGTCTTGGGAAGAAATCTTGTATTTGTGTCCCATTTGTGATCAGCTTATCACTGGGCCATAACAGCCCAGGATATTGGTTATTACTTCTCTTCCTTCCTTCCTTCCTTCCTTCCTTCCTTCCTTCCTTCCTTCCTTCCTTCCTTCCTTCCTTCCTTCCTTTTTTTCTCTCTCTTTCTGTCTTTCTGTCTTTCTTTCTGTCTTTCTTTCTTTCTTTCTTTCTTTCTTTCTTTCTTTCTTTCTTTCTTTCTTTCTCTCTCTCTCTCTTTCTCTCTCTCTCTCTTTCTTTCTCTCTCTCTCTTTCTCTCTTTCTCTCTTTCTTTCTTTCTTTCTTTCTTTCTTTCTTTCTTTCTTTCTTTCTTTCTTTCTTTCTTTCTTTCTTTCTTTCTTTCTTTCTTTCTTTCGTCTACCTACCTACCTACCATTTTCTTTTCAGTGTGCCTCGTTGGCTGTCAGCTCTTGGTTGTGTCTGTTCTAGGAACTGGCCACGCTTCCTGTATTCTGATCTGCTGTTGGTTACTCTCAGCTAAGCCAAGTAGGGCAGCTGTCGGGAGTCTGTGGCCGAGGAGCCAAATGTGGTTCCGTGTGGAATCAGATACGGCTCTTTAAAAAAGAAAATGAAAATTTTTAAACTAAAGTCCGTCAGAAGGATAGTTGGAGTGTTAAAACAACCTCTCCGTGTCAAGGCAATGGCAGATCAAAAAGAGAGAGAACTTTCTTACAGCATTCTTTTTTTTTTTTTTTAAAGAGCTTTTTAGAAATGCTTTACAGAAAGGGAAATGACAGAGAGGAACACTTGCCAGTGACCCAAGCGCAAACTGTGCGCAGATTTACGGCACTAAAGCAGTTTGTGCTCCTGTGTGTATTATTGTGAGATCTTGTGTGTGCCGCTTGCAAATAAAGGACTTGCAACAACCAGTGTTCAGCCTGCAGAAATGTTATGGATTATTAATCCACATGTCAATCACCAGTAATGTTAGAGTATAGTTTCGGTTATGCAAGGAGGCTTTCTTTATGCTCGCTCTTTGTTGATCTCTTGCTTAGTTTGACATTGTTCGGTTGGTTAATTTATAAAGAGCTGTTGACCCCAGAAAGTAGGGTATCTGTTATGCTACTTATATTCTCATCACTCGGTAAAGACAAGTTCTGAATTCTAAAAACGTACCAGTGTTTATAGTACATCTGAAACATGAAACTGCGTTTACTAACAAGAGCTGCTAAACAAAATAAGTCTTGACATTTTAGATTCAGAGAAGATGGCACAGTATTTAGAGGAAGAACGTCACATGAGAGAAGAGAATTTGAGGCTCCAAAGAAAACTGCAGAGGGAGATGGAGCGAAGAGAAGCCCTGTGCAGACAGCTGTCAGAAAGCGAATCGAGTTTGGAAATGGATGACGAGAGGTTTGTGTTGCTGGTGTATGCAGTGATATAGCAATGACTTCATAAGGAATCAAAAGAAATTAAACACACATTCCTAAAAGAGGCCTTCTAAATCCCAGGGAAGAGCCGTGAGTCATGAAAATGTGGAGCTGTCACAAAAAACGCATAGAGTTCTTCCCCTCTGCAGTGTGATGCACAGCTTTCTTCATGTCCTGACACAACTAATGCTGAGCAGTTCCTTGCATGGTCAGCTTACAAGGTGGACTGGAGGAAAAGAGAAATGCAGCAAAACAACACTGAGTTTAAAGTGAGATAAATTGTGCTCTGCTTTGGATTGTGGTGGGAGGGACGACACCTGAACCGGGACTTCTGTATGCCGGCCTTTGGTTTGTCACAATATATTGTGATCTCAGTGCCTTATGGTACCACATTGATGGAAGTATCAGATGAGGCACATCAGAACAAAAAATTCCTGCTTCCAAACGTTGCCCCACTCTTTAGTGCCCTTGCAGCTTCTGAGTAATAACTGCACATGTAATTGGAGGTGCACCTCCTGACATCCTGGGGGTGAACCAGTTGATTTGTGAATTAAATTAGAGTAGAAATTGAGGACTCCATAGAGGAACAAGAACATGCTTAGGATCTCCTGGCTCTTAGATAGGTCATTAATTTTTGTTTTTGATTTTATTCATATACATTCAAAAACAAATAAAAAATTCTTATACTCTTAGTTCTTCAACTTTTAACTGAATACGCTCTAGAACTTTAAACCACTTTGGTCTCAGTAAATGAAAGTCCTCGCTCCTTTGGAAAGGTGTAAGGGCTGTCGTCAAGTTAAAGAAATCTTAGATGATTTTATCATATGCATTTTAGTAAAAAAAAAATCATTGTTGAGTATCTTTTATCTAGTGGCTTAATCAGTAAAACTTTACAGTCACTCCTGACCGTGCAGTGCTGCTGCATTACTACCTTATTGTATTTTGACTACGGAGGAGCCTGGGTCTGGAATGAACAAACAAGTAATTCTTTTCTCTTTTTATTCAGATACTTTAACGAGATGTCTGCACAAGGATTAAGACCTCGCACTGTGTCCAGTCCAATCCCTTACACACCTTCACCAAGTTCTAGCAGACCTATATCACCTGGTAACTATATGTACTTACTAGCTTATGACTAAGTTTTGCATTGCATTGTGATGTCTTTATGCGCCCCTACAAGTGTATATGGGGCATATTGACTTCCCCTGCCATACACTTGATGTGGACCAGCAGCTGGCTGGCTACAGCATTTTGTTTTGCTGCAGAAGATCACAGAACCAGGTAAACTCTGGGCTGACCTGCTTGTCAGTCATCCTCCCAGGTGTGGCTGATTACATGTATCTCGACACCCGGTGGTGAGCCTGATTGGTTGCCAGTTGGCCTGTGGGGTTCTTCCACTCCCCCAAGGCTTATTGTATTTGGCTTCATGGTATCCTGTGAAAGAACCTTAAAACAAAGTGACCCCTAGGTCTGGAAAGAATAAACCTTCTGGCCTCTTGTGTCTCAAGTCGGGGTGTGGGGTGCATACATGGGGCCCCAGCAAGCCACCAAAATCATCTTTCTGTCCCCACTGTTAGAGGCCAAGTCGGGAGTTGTCATAGACGAGACCTTTTCTGTGGTGGCCCCTTGGTGGCCCCTTGGCAGTAGAACTCTTCTGTCCTCAGCCATTCACTTGTCACCCAATCTGATCAGGTGTTTTCGTGTTGGTAGGCGTGCTGCTTAATTATTTGGGGAGGGGGTTGTTTGTTTCCCTCCAGCTTCTTGAATAATGGGAGTTAACTGTTACTCTGCTGAGCCGTCGGCCTTCCTGTTGATGTGCTGTTACTGTTGTCCTTATTGATTATAGGCTGGTAGAATGCAGAATGTTTCAGTCGTTCTCATGTTAAGCGACCTCAGAAGCCCAGATGGCCGAGGGGTGGAATAAAGCAGTGTGGAGATCTGGAACGTGCATCAAGGGATCCTAGGCCCCTTCTCTGAGTATTCGAGAAGGAAAAGATGTCCTTATTAATTACAGGAAAACTTTATTGCACAACTGTGCAACTGTTGTAATGCCTTGCTGAGGCAGCTGTTGTCTCATTTGGAGGTGTTTGGGCTGCTCCTGCAGCTTATGCGCGTCAGTGGCTGGCTCAGAATAGCTCAAAAGCCGATAAACAGGGGGAAGACACTTTAGGAATGTCCTGGAACACACGATTTTGATTTACTTGGTGGGGTAATAGACACTCCCCCCTCCTTTTTTTTTTGTTTTGGTTTTCCCCGCTCCTTACAGATTGTGGCTGCCCTGAGTGGCCGTGAGCCACTTAGACAGAAGGTGTCAGTGGTGGAAGATGGAAGAGCTCTCTTGCACCAATCAGCTTACTAGCAAGCCTGCCTGCCACTTTCAGCTCATAAGCTCTTGATGTTTCCCACCACACTTTAGGTGTAGAGCAAGCCAGAAATCCAAAAAAAATTAGCATCACCTGGCTTTGTCAGCGCCACAAATCATTTTTGTGCAAACGGATTTTCCAACACGGTTTATTTGTCTAGTGTAGAAAAACGTTTTAGAAGGCAGTGACTGTTGCTCACTCGTTTCTAATGTGCTGGCTGGAAGTTTGGCTACCTGGATGTGTTTTTAATGCGTCAATTGCATTGTTTTAGGTCTCTCATATGCAAGCCACACAGTTGGTTTTACTCCCCCAACTTCACTCACCAGAGCCGGCGTGTCTTACTATAACAACCCAGGCCTTCATGTGCAGCACATGGGACCATCCCATGGTATTACAGTGAGTATTTCAGAAGAACGCATCACCAAAAAACAGGTCCCGTAAAATGTGGAAGTTCTGTCTCTGTCTTCTTTGCAGATGTCTTCTGATCAGAGCCCCGTGCATCCCCTGCTTCTCCCTTTTTGCTGCTTCCATCACGGAAATTTTATTCCACAGCTGATAGACATCAGTAAACAGTTTGCTTTGCTGAGTAGAGCAAGATTGCAGCGTTTTTTATGTCTCTCTGGATCGCTCACGGTTTTAATTCTTTTGTTGCTTGCTGCTGAAACCTTCCTTTGCCGCCTTGAGCCACCGTGGTCAGCGGGAAAGGCATTTAATTGAACAGATAAGAATTGAAATGAATTGAACAGATAATAGGCACTCAGAATAGGGAGCAGATCGGTCTCACCTTGGGGCAGGCATCCTCCTTCCGCACTCACAGATCAGCCAGGTCGGTGTGCACTGTAAGTGCGCGGACTCTAATCTGGGAGAACCGGGTTTGATTCCCCACTCCTCCACTTGCACCTGCTGGATGGCCTTGTACAAGCCATAGTTCTGGCACAGCTGTTCTTGAAAAAGAGCAGTTTCTACCAGAGCTCTCTCAGCCCCACCTACCTCACAGGGTGTCTGTTGTGGGGAGGAGAAGGGAAAGGAGTTTGTAAGCCGCTCAGACTCCGAGTGAAAGGCGGGGTATAAATCCAATCTCTTCTCCTTCTCCTCCTCCTCCTTCTTCACTGTCCTGGGTAGTTGCCACTGCTGGAACTGCAGCAGTTACCTTCTCGTATCACTGTGTGTCCATGTCTATATTTATTCATTCATTCTGTTTTATGAAGTGCTTCCCTAATGACAATTTTAAAAGCTCAAAGTGACTCGGAAAGCATACGAACTTTCCAGACTCCATAAAACCAGACCTCTTGCTGCCCTGTGAGGGCATGGCTGCTGGGTTAACACGAGTTAACAGCTGCTCCTGGAAGCAGGAGCGAAAGGCCCAGACCAGGAGTCCTACCAGAAGGGAGCAGGACTGTTGAGGGCCAGAGTTATGACGCAGTTTAAATACTCGCAAGACTCCACTCCCCCTCATTCTGGGAAACGAGGCCTCAGCTTTATTCATAGTTGTTATGATCTGACAGGTAGTTCTGTCAGATTCCGCACAGTACAATGATTCATACCTAGTGACCTACTCATTTTCTGCCTTGGCTGGTTGGAAACATAAAACTTCCACGTGGGGGCTGCCAACCTCAATGGTTTTATTAAATTTCATTATTGTTCTTGTAATAAAACCACATTCTGGCAGGTAACCAGTATTAGGGACTGAACATAACAGCATAAGAGCCCTGCTGGATCAGACCAGTGGTCTGTCTAGTCCAGCGTCCCCTCTGGAGGGCCATCCACAGGGTTCCTCTGGAGGGCCATCCACAGGGCATAGAGGGCCGAGGCCTCCCCCTGACACTGCCTCCTGGGTCTGGTATTCAGAGATGGACTGCCTCTTAAGGTGGAGATTCCCTTTAGTCACTGCGGCCAGTAGCCACTGATAGACCTGTCTTCTCTTCTTCTTTTGCTGTTGGACCCCAAAAGGTAGCATGTGTTTTCTTCATTATGTTGTGGGCTCGGTTTTTTTTTTAACATTAATTGGTGAAATTGTTTCCGACCCGTGTATCGGGAAGACCAGAAGATCAGCTTGATTACATTATAAACAAGTCTGGTTGCGCACCAGATGTCCACTAGCTGTGATTTGTGGCAATCTTTTGAATCTTAATTTGCCGTAATGTTTTTCGTAAAACACACAAGTATCTGGATTTAATTTGCATCAGAACTGACGTTTTCATTTGCTCGATGAGGGAACGTGTTGGAGGGGTGGTTTGAAGGACCAGCCGATTCAACCCCTTCTTTTGTGTGTTCGGTTCCACAGAGGCCTTCACCACGAAGAAGCAACAGCCCTGACAAGTTCAAACGCCCCACTCCTCCTCCTTCTCCAAACACGCAGACCCCGCTGCAGCCTGCTCCGCCCCCTCCGCCGCCCCCCGTGCAGCTGCCGGTCCAGTCATCAACCTCCCAGTCGGCCTCTTTTCCACACTCAATGCATCCTTCATCTCAGCCTTAGTGCACGCGCTCAGCAAATCTGTCTTCAGAGTCGGACTCATGACACCGAGCAGTTTACTACAAGCCAAAGGCTTACAACAGCATATTCGGATTTGACTTATTTGCACTGAAGTTTATCGAGGCTTCACTGTTTAATTGTGTTGTACATGTTTTGGGGAGGGTTTTTTTTGTCCACGGGCTCCTTCAAAACGGTAGCAGGTTTCATACATGGAAAGCACTTCGGCGTAGGCGATAGCGTGAGGCTTACACGCAGAGGATAAAAAAAGTGGCCGCTCACGCAGGAGAGGGCTGTTGATTGGCGTTCCCCAGAAGTGTCTTCCGTGCAAGAAGCGTGTCGTATTTTGAAGCGGTCCTAACATGCAGCCAGTGTTGTGGATCAACAACACTAATTTAAAAAACAAAGATTCCATCAGTGTTTTACTTGAACTTACGTGTCTGTCCATTCTCTTGGCTGGAATGTTTGCTCCTCTGTTTGATATTACGGCATTTTGTTCTGCTGAGCTCCCAAAGCTTTATTTCCCCACCCACCTCCTGGGCTTCTAGGTTTGTAAGATAAAAGGGACAGCTTTTTATATTTTTTCATGACAATTTACATATAAATCTACAGGCATCGGCTGTATATTATGAACTCCCAAGACAGTACAGTTATGTTTTGAGCATATACGGTATATTAAGCGCTTACATTTCAGTAAATGACAAAAAGTGCAGCTTTTTAGTGCAAGAGTGAAAGTCGGACAGCTCGGTGCCCAAGCTCACTTTTCCTCCACGGCATCCCTTAATTTCCAGATCCATCGTTAAAACTTTTAATACCTTTTTCTCCGGTGTGTGGTACAGTCTGAAGTTTAATGTGGGAAGCCTGACTCGTCGAAGTATATAGAATGTATCGATCCATGAACCTTAAGAGTTGATTGCTTTCATTTCTCTTTCATGTTGATCTGTAAAAAAAACTGTCTGTACTGTTGTTTTTCCATCACAATGATCTTCTGTGAAATGTGGTGCTGCCTACAAGATCCTTGTGGCTGATTCAAGTGTGTTCTCTGATTTCTGCCATAAAAAAAACGATTTGCATTTTAAAAAAAAAACCCATACTGATCTCCCCCACCGCCCCCCATGTTTAAAATATATTAATTGTGTGACACTCCTCACCCCCTCCACTCTGGAAGTCTGAGCAACTATTGTATGCGTTCAAAGAAGAATCAGAAAGAAAATACAATCGGAAGTGCACATTTATAGCAGCAAATTGGTATAACAGCTGAACAACGTTGTATTGCTTGGTAGGAAAAAAAAAAAAGAACAGATTTACAGAGGAAGTTTAAGTGACAATAGCAAATGCATATTTAGCAGCATAAGCCGGTACAATGTATAAAGAAATGTATTCTGAAATACATTCTTTCCATTTAACACAAATAAATTGTTTGGTTTCACTTTGCAGTGGAACAAAAAGTGTCACTTTTTATTTTTGCCTGATACGGCATTCTCTTCACTTTCCTATGCTCCAAGTCATGATTTAACCGCGGGGGGGGGGCGGGCGGGCTATATAGCAGTCCATTTAAAAGAGCCACGTTGCGACCACAAAGTGTGTGTGTTTTTGCATCACTAATGACACATTTAAAATCAGACCGATGCACGTGACAATCAGTAGCTTATTTAACAAGACGTTTGTTCTTAACCACACACAAATGTAGTTTGTTTACAGAAGCTTTTGTGGCATACCTTAGCAGCTTGACCACACACATTCTTGAGGACAAACCATATAAGTGTTGGAACCAGATCTGATCCCATCCCTTCGGTGAATCTCCTTGATTGTTATTGGCGAGAACTGTGTTTGCCTTTACCTCTCCCACTGAAACCAGCTGCGGTGGGCAGATGCCCCTTGTCTAGTTCCCATTGATTTCACACAAAGACTTTTTTTTTTACTTAAAATAGAAACATGCTTAAAACATCAGCACTCTTGCAATATTTTGTTTATTTAACAGTATCTGATAACTGACACCTCTTGCTCTGAATTATTGCATCAAAATGCCTGTGCTGTTGCAATCGTGAGTATGCTGTTCAAGTGTGTATCTGTAAGCTGCAAAGCTACTTTTGATTTATTGACATTCACCATAGAAATCTCATGCTCAGAGTTCTGAGTCCAGGACCCAGGTTAAAACATGAAGTGGCTGAGTGATTGAGAAAGTCTGGTGAAGCAAGCTATGATGCAGTAGCAGCAGCAGCAGAACTGGAAGCAGGAGATGGCCAGTTCCACTGTGGGCCTGATAGAAGCCTTCCAGGGGCCTGATCTGGCCCCCGAGGCCGCGTGTTTGACACCTCTGGACTGGGTATGGAATACCAAATATTAAATCTTTCATGAGAGCCAAAGAAATGGGGATTGCATCCTAACTTACTGGTTCAGTTTCTACTTTTGGACTGGCTCTGGACTGTCATCAAGCCAATGCTGGTAGAGGGCTGGTTCCTTGTTTGACCAAGGTTAAGAACTGGAGGTCCAAACCCGGGAAGTTATGCATGCTTCCTCCCCACAATCTCCTGTTTCCCTGGAGCAAATTCTTTCTCCTTGCTTGTACCTGGTTAAACAGTTCTTTAGGACTGTGGTTTAAAAGTTTAACAAGGGATCTTGTTAAACCAGGATCTGCAACTGTATTTTCAAGAGACTTCCACATTTTGAATTTAAGCAGTCCTTAATCAGTGCTGACCATGCAGTTAAAGGAGAGGTCGGAAAGGGCACAGAATAGGATGTTTTTTATATAATACATAACAAAAAACATGCCAGTAAGGAAAAGGGTGTGTACTTTGAAAACAAAGACAAACATAACAAACCTAACTCTAACCAGTAACACTAATCCTCTGTGCCAGTCAAGCAAATGATTTTCTTGTTAGTAGTTTCAGAAAAGGTCATAAGCTTGAAGTCTCCCTTTTGAAAACCCTCACCATTTTTTCCTTAGAAGTCGTTACCTCACTTTTCCCCTGGCCAGTTAATATAGTTCAGTCAAAATGACTTTTAAATAGACTCTGTATTCTGAGCAAGGGCTGCGGTGGCTCAGAGGTTAAGACGCTGAGTTGGCAGTTCGAGACCCGAGTGCTGTGTAATGGAGTGAGCTCCCATCTCTGGCCCCAGCTCCTGCCAACCTAGCAGTTTGAAAGGAAGACACTGCAAGTAGGTAAATAGATACCACTTCGGCGGGAAGGTAACAGCGTTCCGTGCACCTCAGCGTTTAGTCATGCCGGCCACACGACCATGGAAACGTCTTCGGCGCTGGCTCTTCGGCTTGGAAACGGAGATGAGCACTGCCGCCTAGAGTCGGATTCGACTAGTTTCCGAACAAGGGAAACCTTTATCTATTCTGAGCAGGTACTCATTGGCTTTAATAATTTCAGTTTGTGAGTTCTTGACGGGGGCGGGGTGGTTGGATTTGTTGGAAAAGTTTACAGGAGTTGCAGGTAACAGATCTCTGGTCAGGCGGTTACAAAATCGACACCAGTTTTTACACTGTGTTGGAGGAAACAAATAGAATGGGAGTCTCTAACATGGTGCCTGTGGGAGCCATGTTGCCCACCAACATCTTTTCTGGAGCCCGCGAAGTGTTTTTAGAAAGTGGGAGGGGCCAGTTGGGGCTTTTGCCCAGCAAGGTTTCTGACTGGCCACTGGAGATCTGATTGGCTGTGCAGATTCAAAAAGACAGCAGCTGCCACCACAGGACAAGGATCTTCACTCTGTGACTGAAGGTAAGCTTATGGCTGGCTCCACCTCCCAAGGCAGCCATTTTGTGGTAGGGCTAGCATGCTGTGTCAGGATTCCAAAGGGGTCTTCAGGCTTTAAAGGTGGGTGACCCCTGAAATAGAACAACATAAATCCTTGGCAAGGTGTAGCTCATTTTATGCTGCTGGTCATTTTAAGCTCTGGTTAATACATCGTTATTTGTCAGAAGATCTCAAACATTTGGGGGCAGAAATTGGGCCCAGAATGTTCGGTGTTTTTTTAAAAAAATTGACATACTGGAAGCTAATATTGATAAAAGAGCATAATAACAGAAGGATAATATTGCCTAAATGAAATGACAGTGCAATGGATTTGAAATTGCGGCTGGCTCTCTAACAGGGCATTACATATTCTGTCTGATACAAGTGTCATAGGGGGCTCTCTTCCATTTGCTTCTCGTTCTCATGTGAAAGCACAAAATTGGCAAATGTATATTTGTTCTTTGGAGGTCGGGCAGTCTGCCACTCCTGGGGATATGCCTCCCATCCTTTTTTTTTTTTAAATCCCCCCCGAAGGGGGTTTTTTATTGCATTTTCTAGATATCTACAGAAAAAGGGAGGGGTACTAACAAACATAGCTACAAGAAGGGGGAGATAGGAAAGAAGATCCAAAACATGGTGATTATATACAGTGCTTACAAATGTGGCATTAACAAATAAAAGCTTTCAGTTGTTAACCTCGAAGGTGACAGTTGAGTACATCGCTTATGAAGCTCTAGCTCATACAGACTGTTTGGAGTATACTTCTGCAATACACTAACATTTCTTTTATACAAACATCAGGCACTCTCATCATCTTGTTACAATAATTTCTGCCTATTACTTTCTGCCCCTCTAACTCTTTAGAATTTTTATCAATCAATACATGTAGTCCAATAGCATTTAAATACCACTATTAAAAAACATCCAAGTTAGGCTTAAACATGTTTCTCTTAAAAGAAAACTCTCCATTTACCCTCTTATTAAAAAAAAGAAAAGAAAGACAGATAAACTGGAACCTCCATATGCATCACATAACACCCCTTTTCCCTCTTCCTTTTATGGAGTTAGCCTAAATTAATAAAATCCTTTTAAAATTGATTTAAACATTCATTATCAATTTCTGTAGAAACCCTTTCCCTTAATTTTTCCCAACATACCCCCTTAGCCAAAAATCTCATCTCTAGAAAGGGTTCTTCACTATAGAATCTTCCTCAGTCTTCTTTAACTCACAGTCCATTATTGTTAAAACATAACCACCTTTCGCCCAACCTTCTATTAGCTTTGTCCCCCCATCAAAATATATAATAACTTTATTTTTTAGGAGGAGAGTTTCCCCTCCCCCCCGCTTGTCATAGGAGAAACATAGCTACATTGCTGTCTCATCCAACTTCACAACTACTCAGATACTTTCGAGTTCCTAATGAAGATTCAGTTTCGTTTTAATTTTAACTGCGACACAAGATGCCATATCCAAAGATGCACTCCAAAGCCTGAGGTCTGTTTATCTTCTCTTTGTTATCAAGTCGCCAGGGTCCCATAAATCCATCAGATCTTTTCGCTGCCTCTAAAAGTTCTCTAAATTAAATGGATATGCCTCCCATCCTGAGCCCTTCCCAGCAGCCTGGTCTCTGCCCCCAGGGTGTTTTTGAAGGTGTTTGGTGACATTGATTGTGCTTCACCCGCTATGGGGACAGCAACCTTCCCATGTTTAGAGGAGAGATGTTCACCCAAAAGAATGTGCTTTTCACTCTGTTTTGCTTATAGCGGAACATCTTCATTGTCTACAAGGAAAAGACCCGTCTGACACAACAAACGCTTCACTTGAAAGACAACATTGTCTCCTTGTCTATAATCACCCCCTGAGTGAAGCTTCTTGTTGCATCAGTGTTGACAACAATGTTTGTCTTTTCACAAGGAAGTCAACAGAAGATCCAAGACCTGCCACAATTGGTACTAAAGTGGACTTGGGAAGATCTAATGATGTCTGCCCAATTCCTGAAGGTGCACGTTTGACACCAAAATGCGATTCTCTGCCCATGGTTTCATGTCAGGCTATTACGGAGGCTGATGCATCAGACAGCCCAACAATGACGTCGGATGGTCTTCATTACCTTCTTCATTGCAATGCTCCGAACTCAGGATCCCCTCCGCCTCCCTCCACCTCCTTGTCCATCCCCTTCCTTAAGTCCTCTGGAAGGAGTTCACCTCTGTCCCTTTCTTGCTTTGCCTCTGGCTGGAGCAAAAACTGGCTTGTCCTAATAGGCCTCATAGAGTTGAAGAGCTGATTGGTTGATAGGTCTTGCTGTTGAAGGCCAGCCTTTAGAGAGGGCTTCCTGGCCTCTCCCAGAGTTGTAGAGCTGACTGGTCGATAGGTTTGGCCTCATCCTACTTTCTTTTAGCCCCATGATTGCTCCCTGTTCTGTAGCTGAGGTCGTCTTATCCCTGCCAATCAAACAGTGACAATGTTGTTGGGGCCCGGCTGATCAGTGGGCAGGGCTCCAGTCACAACCAGAACATGGCCACCAAGCCTGCTGGCCCTCTGGGGGGCCACAGCTGCCCCCCCCTCAGTGGGCATCAGAAGTGTCCCACCCTTTGACATTTAATCTGCTTACGTTGCTCATGGACATGGATACCCTTTTAGAGACTGGCAAAGGCAACACCCAGAAAGACGCGTGCACTGGCATTGTTTTTGGCTGCTGCGTTGATTTCCTTGTGAATGGCTTTACAGTTGAGAGGGGACTGTAGAGTCTCCAACCCCAACGTGGGCCCTAGAGATCTGGAGAGTCATAGCTAATCTCCAGACAACAGAGAAATCAGATCCCCTGGAGATAACAGCTGCGTTGGAGGATGGACATTATACCCTACTGAGATCTGTCCCTACCTCCAAATCTGTAGGAATTTCCCATTTTGAGTTGATGACCCTAGGGGGAGTTATGAGAATTGCTGTGAAGATGAAAGACCCGGAAATCTTTGCTTTGCATACAGAAGAGACTTCTAGGTTCTTTGGATCTTGGCCAAATGTTACAAAAGTAGTTTGCCGCTAAATATAATTCTGGAGGAACAGATTAATAACAGGAGCTGTCAAAAACATTTCCTTTCCTTGGATGAGATGCCATACAAGTTGTGTCTTCAGGATAAATGCCTTCCAAGAAGTTGCGCGGCCTCTCTTTTGCATTTGTCTAGGGCACTTGTGAGTCTAGAGGCCTGAATCTTCCTTCCCTATGGTAATTCCCTATGGTGATCTATGACGGAAAGGCTGGCCTAGGTTTGCTTCCTCATCCTTGTTCATTCTCCCACTCCTAAAAGCCAGTGCTGTCCCCGAGTAAATGAGAGCAAGCCCCTATGGAGAAAATTACAGGAGACGCTGAGCCTGGACAGATGTTCTTTTATTTACAAAATGACTCCTTGCTTATAACTCGTTGCAGGGTAAATGAACGCAAAGTCACAATTCAGGAAAGGAGAATGGAGCCCTCTTGGTCTTTAATGTTGCGCCGCTGGCTTAATGTAACTCTCTCAGCACAGAGGACGCAGAGTGGAAGTAATAGAGATCCGTTCCCCTGGAGAAAATGTTTGCTTCGGAAGGTGGACTCTATGCCATTATACCCCATTGAAGTTCCCTGTCCCCCAACCCCTGCCCCCCCCAAGCTCCACCCCCCAAATCTCCAGGTATTTTCCAACCCAGAGCTGGCAACCCTGCCACCTCAGACCTGAATCCTTTCAGCGCACAGACCCTCACTCATGATGATGAATAGGCTTTTTTGCTTGTGTGCATATACACAAAAACATGGACTGGAGCTCACATTTCCACTGGGTTTTCTTTGGGGTGGGTGGCATGCCACTGTAGGAAGGTTACCGTGTTTTGGTGACCCAGATCCTTCTTTAGTGAACAGAGTGCCCTTGGCTTGAACGCAGCAGCGCTTGTCCCGAATCTTCCATGAGGTTGCAAGACTACAAAATTACACAGAGTCACGTTTCGGTTTGAAACAAAATAAGAACTACTTGATTCTAGAAACACGTGCTTAATAGCGTAGGGTAGAGAGATAGAAACAGTTCCTATACTATCTAACTCAGAGATGGTTGCGGAAGCTGAGAGACTTCCTGCATCGCCATCTGGTGTGCATGGGAGAGAGAGAAGAGAGGAAGGGGACGGAAGAAAGTTACTTTTCCCCCTAAGAGTGCTTATCTACACTTCAAAGGGATTCAGTGACAGTAAACAGGAAGATGCTTAGGGTCTGCCTGTCTGCCTGCAACTCTGTGGTCACTGGCTTCTGGAGGCTGAGACGCTGGGACATCACATCTGGTGCTTCCAACAGCGACCAGGCTTCTTCCCCGTGTTCACTGACAGCTGCACAGATCTACATTTTAGGGTTGCCAGGTCTGGGTTGGAAAACACCTGGGAGTGGAGCCAGGAGAGGGCGGGGCTTGGGGAGGGGAGGGGCCTCAGCAGGGTCCAGTGCCATAGAGTTCACCCTTCAAAGCAGCCATTTTCTCCATTTTCTCTGTCAGCTGGAGGGGAGTTGTAAAAGCGGGAGATCTCCAGGCCCCACCTGGAGGCTGGCAACCCTACCACATTTGCAGGAGGATGCAGCTGTGGTAGCCTCAGCTTACAGGGCAGCTTGGGCAGCGTGCCACGGGGAAGCTCAGATGGTAAGCAGCAGAGCTCTTTTCCTAGCAGGAACGCCTTTGCATATTAAGCGACACACCCCTAATGTAGCCAATCCTCCAAGAGCTTACATTAGCCCCTGTAAGAAGAGCTCTGTAAGCTCTTGGAGGATTGGCTACATTAGGGGTGTGTCACCTAATATGCAAAGGCGTTCCTGCTACAAAAAGATCCCTGATAGCAGCCTAGGCAAGGGAGCAATGGCTGTATGGAGCCAAGGGGCTTCTCAGGGTGTGGGCTGTGGAGAATGTGAGCTGGCTAAGGCACAGGGAACACAAAGAGAAAGAGGAACACAAGAACTCCAGGAAGAGGAAAGGGCTGGAGTTAGAAGGCCTGGGAGCAGAAAAGGAAATCAAGCCAGCCAGGAGAGGAAAGGGGTGTGTGAAGAAGAAGCTGGGGAGGGAGAAGAGTGGTCTCAGGGAGGCTCCAAGACCAAGAGGCAGGCTGCAGTATTGCATCTCTTCCCCTTTGTGATGTTTTGTAACCTTGGGGTGGGGGAAGATAAGCACAGCTTCAGGTATCTGGAACAGTCAACTGGAAAGAAAAGCCATCTGTACAAGGAAGCAGCGACGGGCGGGCTGGTGCTTTCAAGACCCCATGGACCCCAGGTTTGATGTTCCCATGCCCCCAGTGAGCATCACAGATCGGTTGATTGATCCCCACCCCCACATGCATCACTGAAACAGAAACAGTTAAAATATATACAGGTCATAAAAACAACAACAATTAAAACATTGCTTAGGAAGGAACGATCATTGAGGGGATGCCAAATGAAATACGAAAAGTCTCCACCCACCGGTGAAGAAGAGACTGTCCATGGAGGGGGACGGGCAGGTCGCCTTGGTGGGGGGAGAGTCCCAGAGCTTTGGTGCCATGACCGAGAAGGCCTTCTCCCAGGTTCCCACCCGCCCATTCTCAGAAGGTGGGGGCACCCAAAGTATGGCATCCCAAAATGACCAAAGTGTTCGGGCAGGTTCATAAGTAGGCTTACCATCTTCCAGGTGGTGGCTGGAGATCCAGGAATACAGCTGATCTCTAGGTGAAAGAGATGAGTTCCCCTGGAGAAAAAATGGCTGCATTGGAAGGTGGACTCTATGGCGTTATATCCCATTCAAGTCCCTCCCCTCCCCAAAGCCTGTCCTCCTCAGAAGCCACCCCCACCCCAAATCTCCAGGAATTTTCCAACCTGGAGCTGGCAACCATATTCATAAGGGTGTAGGCGGTCCTTCAAGTATGTTGGTCCCAAACAGTATTAGGGTTGCCAGACACCCCGGTTTGGCAAGGATTATCCGCTTTTTGGAGGGTTCTACCCGCCCCCAAGCCCCAACACCCACAGCCATCCCTTCCCTTCTCTATTGAGAGAGTGGAGGGAGAGGGGCGGCCGTGGGCTGTGCACTCAATCTCTTGTGGGGAGCCCTTGGCTGTGGGCACTTAAAGGGACCCCTTTAAGTGCTCACAGCTGGCAGGACCATCCCCATGGGAGCGGGGCTTGGAGCCAGGATGTCCCCACGTTAGGGGCGCCCTGCTCCCTCCAGGAATGCCCCCCCGAAGTCCCCCCGGGGACGAAGATGGACCTGGCAACCCTAAACAGTATAGGGCTTTAAGGGTGAATGCCAGAATTGTACCCAGAAACAAATTGGGAGCCAGGGTACGTGGTCCAAGGCTGGACAGGTAACGTTCCCTATGACTCATACCAGTCAGCATCCTGGTTGCGACCTTCGGTACCAACTGACGTTTCTGAACACTTCTCAAGGGCAGCCCCGGGTAGAGCACATTGCAATGATCTAACCTAAACTAGATAAATCCTGGCCTGTTTTGTTCTTACAAGATGCTGCCTGTTTCGTTACCATTTTACCACCGGTCTTGAACATGGAAAGTGCAAAAGAGCTTTGACAAGCATCTGCATGCAGAAGTTTCCAAAGCAGTTTAGAAAACACTGGACACCATACACAGGTAAAATTTTGCTGGCCTTACATGGAAGCTTTCCTCTGTATATTTATTACCAGCTTGTTCTGCTTGTCCAAACATATCTTCTCCAATGTAAAAGGACAAATTTCCATCTGTTTATACTGGGCAAGTCTGACTAGATTTTTCATGACCTGCAAGTGTCATGCCGGCTTTACTTAAATAAATGTGTGTTTCCGTTTGGTTCTTTCCAAAACAAGGGCTAACCATGACAACATAATAAAACATTGAGCCCGTTAAAAGGTATCGCATTCCTCAAACCATTAAGCAATTTTAGGATTACTACCTGCTGTTGTCTGGGGGGGGGCAGTGGGGGAAGGCATGTTAAATTATGCATGGCTTAAATTTGGCAAGTTCTTTGCGTGTAATTAGGATTTCGTTGGAGAGGCCTATTTGCTGAAAGTCATCCTTCAGTAGAGGAATGTGTAGACTTTTTGTCATGTGTATATTTATTTTCCAAGACACAGAGTAAACTTTGGGGATGATTTATATGAGCAGATAAATCACGGTGGACTATTCCCCAGACTGTGCCAACCCGTAGGAGGGATCCACCACACCTCCATCAAAAATCAAGCATTTCATGGCAAGTGGAAATCAAGCATTTCAGGCAAGCGGTTCTAGCCTAGCCTTCTCCTTAATGTACTGCATTTCTATCTGCAGGGAGTTGTTGGTGTGTGCGTCTGTGTGTGTGTGTGTGTGTGTGTGGAGAGAGAGAGAGAGAGAGAGAGAGAGAGAGAGAAAGTGAAGAGGATGGAGTTTTAGAATCCTAGACTCTTAGGGTGCATTCAGGCAGCGTTCTGGAATGGTTTAAATTGCTCCAGTCCCGGTGTGGGGTTTTTGTAACCTGGAGAATCACGATCACACTGACCTCCCCACCGTCCACACGCAGGTGGGGTTTCCCCCCCCCTCAGTTTGAGCATGCACACAGGCAGCCGTCTCTAGAGCTAAAATTTTTGCGCGTGCGCAGAATAGCGATTTCCACACGTCCCTTTAAACTTTAAATGAACACTTCTCTTTAAACTTTTACCCCGAAACTGGCCTCCCCGAGATCCCGGCCTCGTCTAAATGCTTAGACTAGGCACCATTTAAACCTTTATTAACTTAGGAGTGGAGCTTCGCCCAAGCGCATACTGCCAAGGGATTAAAAAAAAAATGGCGGACGAAAAGTGGAAGCTTGAGGCAGCTTCCCAGAGGGGAGGGGGGTCGAAGCGCCCAGAAGTGGCTCGATAGGCGCGATCAGGCGTCAGAAAAGTGCGGCTTGAAACGGAGAATCAGGAAAACACCACTTGGGTAAGTGGTATCAGAATATTCCGTTTAAAAGGGGGGTTGAACCGGAAAGCGACGGCTGGGGACGGTGCACAGATGTTGGGTGTGTGAACATGCACATAAAATCCGTTCCTGGAGCGTGCCGAAAGGGGCTCAAACGGAGCGTCTGAACGCACCCTTAGAATCCCAGAGTTGGAAGGGGCCAGACAACCCCCTGCTCAATGCAGGATCAGCCCAGAGCAAACAAATGTTTGTTCAGCCGCTGTGTAAAGACTGCCTGCCAGTGAGGGGGGGCTCACCACCGCCCTAGGCAGCTGACTCCACTGCTGAACAACTCTTACTGTAAAAAAGTTTTTCCTAAGATCCAGCCGGTGCGTTCCCGTCCTCAGTTTAAACCCAGTCCTATCCTCTGCTGCCAATAGGAACAGCTCCCTGCCCTCCTCAGACTGACAGCCCTAACTTGTCTGACTTAGAGCCTAAAATGCCCTGTGAGTCAGCAAAAATAAATCTGCATGCAGTTTGAGTACTTGCCTGTACAGAGAGATGTATGCAAACTTCAACATACGGGTTACATAGACTGTTACTTAAGCACTTTGGTTTCGGGCCATAAGCAACTTAAAAGCAAGGCTGATGTCCAGGTATGGCATTTTCTTTATTTGTTAACAAGGACGGTAGCCATATATTTCTGGCTGAGTACTTGCCATAGAGATCCATCTTTTGCCTCTTTAGAACTGAAAGGTGCACTTCTGAGCAAATGGAAAGTAGGTTATAATCTGCGAAATTAACAGGGCTGGATTTTCTGTCCTGACTTTACTGTTTTACAGTCTGAAGAGGACCCAAGCATTAGTCAAGAAAAGGATTTACCAGAACATGCATACTATGGCACACTGCTCCTGTTCACCTTGAACCTTGGATCTAAACTCTTCCAGCGTTTAAGAAATGTGAAGCTATTTAAAAAGTTAAGCCTACCAAAATGAAGGAGAACTTTTACATTAGCAGGTTGTTAATGGTTTGCCCTCAGCAATCCTTGAGTGTTGTTAAAAGCACATCCCATCAAATAATCGACTTGGTTCTTGTAGTAAAGTTGTGGCCAAGAGAGCCAGTTTGGTGTAGTGGTTAAGAGCGGAGGACTCTAATCTAGAGAACCGGGCTCGATTCCCCACATCTCCACCTGAAGTTAGCTGGGTGACCTTAGGCAAGTCACAGCACTCTCAGCCTAAAAATAAGCATAGCTTGCCACCTAGTTGGTGCCAAAAATGAGCTACAGCTTTGGCAGCCAAGCAATCCCCCCAGGGATCTCCTGGCTATTCCACTCCCAACGCCATATGATAATTTCAATTTGTAGGGCTGCCAGCTTTGGGTTGATCCCATCTCTCCCACAGATCGAAATGCGGATCAAAACGGCTAACAACTATGTAGAATAGCACAATTTGAGCAAGTTAAATGCCGCATAACAGCTAACAGCAATGCAGAATACCATAATATGAAACCAATATAAATAAACCACAATAAAATCAGTATAAAATTCTAAAAATATCAGTATCAAAAACTGAATGCCTAATGGCTTTCCATTGAGGATCCAGTGATTGCTTTGGAGGAATAGTTACTAATATTTACCCAAATCGAGGAAACTTACAAATCTAGAGAGCAATAAGACCAACCAAATCCATACTTATAGCAATTGCCTTGCTGAAAACCATCTGGCACAAAAAACCAGTTTGGCATTCGAAATTCAAAGTTTAGTACAGTTTTGAGTTAATTTGAACTGATGTGTCATTTATAAAATGGCTTAGTTAACTCTGAGATCCCAAGCTGTCAAGAGATAAAAGGTCTTTGAAAGTACACCTATTTCTATCTTGTTGTAAAAGATCCTGCACTCCTCTAGAAAAGACCTGGGAGAGCCCACCGACGATGAGTGATTGTCATCGAATGCTGCTCTAGAAGCATGGTATCGACATTTTCTCAGAGTAAGTGAAAAATGAGAGTCCAAGTTGGCAAATATTTTCCAAATAATTTAGGAAAGATGTACAATGGTTTGTCTTGTTTCGTTTTCCATCCGCCAACAGGACTGTCTTCAACTTTCCTGTCTGGCACAAGCAAACTCTTGGAGCACGGGGCTGCAAGTATTTTTGTGCCCCAGCATGGATTACACTGTAGTGACCGAAACAACACTTTTAGATGTTGCTGAGTGGGAAGCTCTTTGCCCTCTCAGCTCCTGTATAACAATTAATCTTAGTTAACGTTTTATTTTCCTTATCTTTCCTCCTTTAGTTACAATCATTGTTTTTCTTACAAGAGATCTAAGTTCGTGGACTTGGAACATAATGGACTTTGAGCACTAGGGTCTTCTTCCTTCCAAAATCTCTCCCGTTCCCTTGGATTCCTAAGGTAAGAGACGGCAGCCTCTTAACTCCTAATAAGTTAATTCAAGTCTTGACAAGTGGAACTGTAATAACGAGGGATTAAATGGAATTGACACTTCCATTTGTCATCTTTTTAGCTGGCAAGTTTTAACCTGGCCTGCTCAGCCATTCCTTGTGTTAGTGGAGGAAAACCGGAAGGGCAGGAAAAGTATAATCACGTCGCCACTGAACTGTCTCTGAATTATTAACTACAGACTTGGAAAATTATTCTTCACTTACTCCGAATGGTCACAGTAGACCTTTATTCTGCCCCAAACAGCAAACTGGGTTGTCAGAATGTGGCAGTTGACATATCACTGAGGTATAACTACAAACCTCTTTTACAATTATTTTTAAAGCATAATTATTATTGTGCATAGATGTCGCTCATCCCGCCACCCTGTTTTTAAAACCAAAAGTTTTGTGTTTTTTTCACTTTAAAAGGGGGTTGGACTGAATGAAGTGTGTTCAGCTGCTACAATTCTCTAGTCACAAAATATGAATGAACGTGATTTTCTACTAATGATGGACTGAGGTCACACTGTATGTACAATCCATATAAAATAATGAATATATTAAAAAATAAAATAATAAGAAGGTCAATATGTTGCCGAAGGCTTTCACGGCCGGAGTTCGTTAGTTGCTGTAGATTTTCTGGGTTGTGTGGCCGTGGTCTTGGCATTGTAGGACCTGACGTCTCGCCAGTAGCTGTGACTGGCATCCTCAGAGGTATAACACAGAAAGATGGAGACACCTTGACATAGAGAGCACTCCATCTTTCTCTGTTATACCTCTGAGGATGCCAGTCACAGCTACTGGCGAAACGTCGGGTCCTACAATGCCAAGACCATGGCCACACAACCTGAAAAATCTACAGCAACTAATAAGAAGGTCAATTTTAATAGGGTTGCCAACCTCCAGGTGGTGGCTGGAGATCACATAGAATTACAACTGATTTCCAGCTGCTAGAGATCAGTACCCCTGGAGAAAATGGCTGCTTTGGAAGGTAGACTCTATGGCAGGGGTGTCAAACATGCAGCCCGGGATCAGGCCCCCGGAGGGCTTCCATCAGGCCCGCAGTGGGACTGGCTGCCTTCTGCTTCTTCTTCCAGTTCTACTGCTGCTGCGTCATTGTAGGTTTGCAGCTTACAGATACACAGCATACTCAAGATTGCAACAGCACAGACATTTTGACGCAATAATTTAGAGAAAGGGGTGTCAGTTATCAGGTACTGCTAAAAAAATGAAATATTGCAAGAGTGCTAATGCTTTAAGCATGTTTTTATTTTAAGTAAAAAAAACCCAACCCTTTGTGTTTGTGTCCTTTATAAAGTTTCTATCTCCGCTACCTGACATTGCATTTTATGACACACGCATGGCCCGGCCCAGCAAGGTCTCATTTATGTCAGATCCGGCCCCCGTGACAAATGAGTTCGACACCCCTGTTCTGTGGCATTATACCCTATTGAAGTCACCCCCTCTAGGGTTTGCCCGTTGGGGGCAGGGGATCCCCCACTTTTGCGGGCTCCTGCCAGCTAACCAGCTGCCCGGCGGGAGGAAATCCACCCCCCCCAACAGCAACGTGGAGCAATGTGCCTACGTCACCCGGAAGGGACGTAGGCATGTAGCAGAGTCCTGCTCACTATCCACTTTGTGGAAGGCTCAAACCACACTGTGTTTTCTTTCTAGGGCTAAGACTGGGGCAGAGTCCCAGATGTCAAGAAGGCCTTCTTGCAACAGCAGGAACTCTTCTACAAGCTTGCTCATTGTCCTAGAAGCAGTTCCCCTTTCCTCCTGCAAGATGAAGTGGAGCAGCTGTGTACTGGGGTACTGATTTCAGTGCAGTCAGTGAAGAGTTCCGCTTTCAGCAGCTCTTGCCATTCTTGCTCTTCAGCTCTTCCCAGCTACTGCGGCTCTCCCAGGAAGGATTGTTCAACTCTTCCCAGCTAGCAATTTCAGCTCTGTCTTTTATGCCCTTTTTGAATCCAAGGCTTGTAAAACAAGCTTTGCCTTTCAGAGAGCACTACCTTCAGTGCTTCTCAATCCATCTACCCTTCTCACCCTTTCAGCTAGCCCAGTCCTGCTTTATACCACCTCTCATTGTCATGGTGGCGCTTTCAAAAACATGCCCCATAATTTGCTCAACATGTAAATTAACACAAGTACAGAGCTGCTCCACTTCATTTTGCCAAGTGGAAAGGAGAACTGCTTCTAGGACAGTGAGCAAGCTTGAAGACTCATCCAGCATCTTCACAGGAAGAGCTCCTGCCATTGCAAGAAAGCCTTCTTGACATCTGGGACCCGCTCCAGGTTTAGCCATAGAAAGAAAAGACAGTGCTGTCGGTGACTTCTACAAAGTGGATCGTGAGTAGGACTCTGCTCTGGGACAATGGCTAGTGAATCAGGATTGATATCTTTGGGAATGGTTTCCGCAGTTGCTTTCTGTTGTTTTCTAAGAAACTGGATTTACATTTTGAGTTTATGAACATTACTCTAGACTTTGAAACTGGCCCTTGGGACTCAAGGGTTTACATACAGAACTGGAATAGTGGTAGTACCAAAAAAACCCACAGCAGCCCTGAAGATTCAGTACCGTGAGGGAGAACGTCTAGCAATATAAGAGGTTTTAATTAACAGCCGACAATTTATGCTGGCAATCAAAAAACGATTTCCTGCGAGCTGAAGTGTTATCAGGCCTAAGGGAAGGGAATAAAAATAAAGAAAAGACTGAGGGAGTGAGAGACTGAATAGAAGCTGTAGAATGTTATGTTCTTTGTGCAAAAACTGCATAGACTCCAACTACGGCTAATAGTTTGTCCGTGGAATTTATATTAAAATAATTAGATTTTTTTATTTACATATGCTTGCCTGCACTGCTGCATTGCTGTCTGCTCACCAGTTGTATAACACTGCACTGACAAGGTCAGAAAAATATGCTTTCCGTATGTTTTAAAATGGGTTTTCCCCTTAAGTGGTTCAGAATGGATTTAGCATCGTAGCCTGTATTATAGCAAGTTATTTCTCACTGCTCCCCTACCCTCAATAAAATCTTTTTTTTTTTTGAGGCCTACAAAGAAGCCTGCCTTGTCATGTTTTGTAAGCATCCTTGAGCACCACTTCACATGACGTGGTCGACTTTGATTATCTCTTTTAACTGTCCCTGCTTGTTGGCACGTCCTTGGCAAATCACGACCCCTATTTTGAACTGTGGCGAAAGACTGGAAATTGTAAGTATCGTGCACACACAAGCACCTGTCTCGCCATTCTTCAGGTTTCAGCCCACCCCCCCCCTCCCCAAGTGTCCGGAAGTAAAATTTCTTTTTTTTTTTCCTTTTTAGATTTTTTATTGAGTATTATAAAGGAAAAGGGTAGGGAAATAGAGAGTGGGAAGGGGGTACAAAGGTCAAAAGGAAAATAGTGCTTACAATTACTTCTGCAGGGACTATTACATTGCATTAATAATTATACAATCAAGTAATTCTTTGTATTAACTCTAATCACTTAAGTCCATACATTTCTTGATATCTGCAAAAAGCCAAATTATTGCTTTTACATCATAAAAGCATTCTATAACTTCTTACTTTGTATTTTAATAAAACATTCCAGTTAATTAATCATGTTTAAATTGTAATAATTTCATATCTATGGATTCTCATGTTCAGATCTCTTATAACCTCTTAATCATCCATTTTCACTTTAAACAGTTTAGTCTCTGATATTTCCACCTCTTCCAATCTGTGTTCCTCCCATGGTTCTTATACTTCATTTAATACTTGTTTCGGCAAATTTTTTCCTCAGTGAAATTTACCAGAAAGCTCCTGGACGTGGACCTCTTAAAGGCGCTGTATTGGAAGTATAGCTGTGTTAAAGATATCCTTTAAAGTTTCCATTATGACTTGAAAGGTAGCCATTGTTCCCACGGAGCAACTTAGCCAGATACCTGAGACCACAAAGTTTGTTTAGACTAAACCAGAGAATCCAAATTAGCTCTAAATCCTTCTCTGAATCCAATCTATTTTCAGTATAGTCCAAATAAATTCATTGTAGAGTCACAATCAGCTTTTAAATGTATTAATATCCAATCCACTTTTCAATTTGTAACCAGTTAAATCAGTAAGGAACAGCACAGTCAAAAATCTTCTAAGAATTGTATCTCCTTTAAAATGTTAATTCCTTTCGTTTGAGAGCCGCTTCCAGATGGGGGGGGGGAATTCCCCCTCTCCCCATTATTCTTTTTACAGCCTGGTTAAATCCTTCACCTATATTTCAGCAGGCATTTCATGAGAAGAAAAAAGAACTTACTTGCAGAATATCTTCTTATAGTTTGTGTAGAAAGTCACTTGATGTAGAAGTGCGCTTAATTTCAGTTCTTAAAAGTCCAGTAGTCACAACTTGGTACCAAAATGGCAATTGCATCGGCTGGGGCTTCAGGGCAAACAGGAAACTCCAGATCAAAGCCACCGCCTGAATCTGGCTCTCTGTCACGCCCCCTGCTTCAGGTATTCCTCTCCTAGGATACCCCTAGGAGTCCAGAAAATCAAGACTCCCCCAAACCATGCAATTCGGGTAGCCGCTGGAGCAGAGATCCATGGCTCCCCCCAATCTTGTTGTGCCAAAACCAGAAGCTCCCGGAAGTAAAATTTCTGAGTGGGGGATGGATGGATGGATGCGTCTTGATCCTAATGTATTTGCATATAAATGTGTATACTCATGAACACCCAGACACTAAATCATCATATAGAACACAGCCTGCCTTTTCACACACTGCAGCTACTGAGGTTCATTCGGAACCGTTAAACCTTACCGCACAGTTACATTTTTCTAGGATCTCTTTAGGCACAAGAACAAGCATGCTCTGTTCTTAAATCGTGATTAAACCTAGTCATCGGGTAAGCCGATTAAGTACAAATGTCAATGCACTGCTTCACTTCTACTGGCTTCTCCCATACCAAGGTAGTACATGTTGTAGATGTTTAAATTACAGCTGTTCCACAATTACAGTCGGATTTATTGTTAGCTGACACATTCCTGGTGTGTAATTAGGGGAATTACATGAATTCCAGCGTATCTTTATTTTCATCTATCAAATGTTGAAAGGTATGTGACATCTCCTACAAAGAGTTTTTCATCCTAACAGGGATTTTTTTTGTTTGTTTATGTTAACACTAGTGACATTACCCTAACAACATTACCTGGAATGTTTTCTGGTGGCTTATTTGTAGGAAATGTCACCTACCCTTCAACATTTGATAGATGAAAATAAGGACAATCTGGTGCACATATAACTCCTCTAATTACACACCAAGGAATGTTTCAGCTGCCAGGAAATATGACTGTACTCATTGTGAAACAGCTGTAAATCCCAGAAGTGATGTCACATCTCTCTAGGAATCGCAGAAACTTTATAGTTTACCAGAGTTTCCAGTGATTCCTACAGAGGCATGACATCACTTCCAGGTTTTCTTCAGAAGTGATGTCACACAGTATCCCCCCTGTCCCTACCCCCCCGACTCATGCTGGTTGTGATTGTATGGATGCTATGACTCTTGTGGACCCACCCTCTCCAGACTCACTCCCTTCCTGTTAACCCCTTCCGGATCAAATTAATTTTCTGTCCCATCGCCCTTTCTCCCTGGGCTTCTGTCTTATGGGTTTTTGTCCTCTTTAATGTCCACAGTGATAAGTGAGAACAGTGGAAAATTTGCCTCGTGAGTGATTCACAAGCCTATTCTGATTAGTATAAGAGAGTGTCAATATATTATTGAAAATATCAACGGTATTGTTTTTATTAGTTGAAAAAATCACAGTGATTCTTGAAAAAGAGAAAACTGAAACAGGAGGACATCCACGGCTACCTGTTTGGTCACTGGGTTCTTTATGAATAGATTTTGATCTCTATGCAGCTGAGGCATGTTCAAGTATCACTTCTCAAAATTTATTGTTAATGAGAACTCATTCTCAAGAAGATTGTGTATAATTTAATAGAGTATAACCACAGTGTATTAGAATTCTGGGTTGTAAAGATACCCCATGTTATATGACGTTTAATTTATAACTCTTGAGGATTTCAGTTAGAAAGATTTCATTTAGAAAATAATATAGTTGCAGGATCCTCAAATATATGGTAAAAAGCTGTATGTATTAGTTGTTGTAGATTTTCCGGGCTGTGGTCTTGGCATCGTGGTACCTGACATTTCGCTCTGCCTTTCTGTGTTACGCCTCTGAGGATACCAGTCACAGCTGCTGGCAAAACGTCAGGCACTACAATGCCAAGACCACGGCCATACAGCCCGGAAAATCTACAACAACTAATGAACTCCAGTTCTGAAAACCTTCGACAACATATGTATGTATTGTATACATGTATAACTTTTGACAAAATACATTAAGGTTTTACTCATCATCGCAGTGAGTGTTGTTCTCTCCAGAGTAAGGGAGGCATGGGAAGATGGGAGAAGGAACCAAAAAATTAATGCCAAGTTTCACTCAGCCCGATAACTGTTAACTGCAAACCATCTTGCTTTAGCTTGTTTGTGCAAAGGAGTGCATGCCCTCTTAGCATGTGCAGGCTGTCTTTTACTCACCAGTACGGAACTACTGCTGAATCTCCTGTCATCAGACTCCTCCCCACCTGCCCCCAGAATCTGGGATTAGGTTAGACTAAAGGACTAAGAGGCATAATGCTCAGACATGTTCCTACTAAAGAACCCTAGCTCTCCCAACCCAGCCTCGAATCCTACTGTGCAGTGTTTATGAGCAGAGCAAAGGTATATTAATTAAATCAGCAAAGGACTCATGGCATGATCATAAGCAAATCATATGGCAGTTCTACAGTTTCTTCTTGACACGTCTGTGCATGTCTGCTTGTGGCAACTACTGCCCATAGAAATTGGAGATGAGAAGCAGCAATCAGCACTAAAGGCTCAACTACGTTCTACATCTGGAACACAGTTCGTTTCCGATGCGGTTTCTATTTTTTAATCTGGTAGAACAGCCCCCTCTGCTCAAAGTCACATGATTGTGACTCCATGCGGTTACGATGTGGTTATGCACCTAGTGGTGTGCGGAAGCAGTGCCATTGATATAAATATCATCACCAGGTATGTCCCTACCCATGATATCGTCAGGCCCACCTACTGAATGTCAGGGGCCTTGTGAAATCATGTCCCTTCACCATGAAAATTCTGGCCGCTGGCATTCCACTTTGCCAATGGCTACAGCCCACTAGCTCACAAAATATATATGGTTGCCAGCTCTGAGTTGTGAAATTCCTGGAGATTTTGGGGGGCAGAGCCTGAGGACAGCGGATTTTGGGGAGGGGAAGGACCTCGGTGGGGCATAATGCAGGCCCATAGCCAGGACTTTATAATTCAGGGGGCTTTATGGGTCAGGGGGCACAGACGTCACAGAATAAAACAGGGCTCTTTTTGTAGCAGGAACTTCTCTGCATATTAGGTGACACGCCCCTAATGTAGCCAATCCTCCAAGAGCTTACAGTAGCCCCTGTAAGAAGAGCTCTGTAAGCTCTTGGAGGATTGGCTACGTTAGGGGTGTGTCACCCAATATGCAAAGGAGTTCCTGCTACAAAAAGAGCCCTGGAATAAAATATTTTTTTAAAAAAACTCACTTTTGCAGCGTTCGCACTCTGCCTGCCTACGAGGGAAGCAAGCTGTGCTTGGGGAAGGGGAGGCGGTGCGGAGTCCTCTGGGTGGCCCAGAGAGCCGGGGTGTGTGCGCTGAGGGCTGAATGGAAGTCAGGGGGCCTTGGCAAGAAGTCAGGGGGCCAGGCCCCGAAATGCCTCACTGTCGCTACGGGCCTGGTATAATGCCATAAAGTCCACCTTCCAAAGCAGCCCTTTTCTCCAGGGGGATGGATCGCTTTTGACCTGGAGACGTGTTGTAATTCCAGGAGTTTCTCCAGCCGCCGCCTGGAGACTGTATCAATACAAAAACACTCCGTGTATAAATTACGAACAGAAGTAGAAAAAATGTATTGTACAAATCAGTTTCAACGGTTCAAATACTTATCGAGTTCAACAAACACTCTTGTGTGTTCTTAAGAGTGTTTGTTGAACTTGGTAAGTATTTGAACTGTTGAAACTGATTTGTACAATGTATTCTTTCTACCTCTGTTCGTAATTTATACATGGAGTGCCCTTGTATTGATGCAACCTCCTCCCGTGAGCTCTCCTTTTGATACAAAAGCCACCTGGAGGCTGTGATCACACACACACACAATAATCCGCTTTCAATGCACTTTTGAATTGGACTTTGCCAGTTCACACAGTAAAAATCCAGTTGGAAAGTGGATGGAAAGTGGACTGTTTAGTGTGTGTGAATGCAGCCGGAGACTGGCAACACTATCCTTAAATATCACCTTTGTATTTAAGGTGCTACGTGGCTCTGTTTTGTTTCTGTTTTGACAGGCTAACAGGGCTACCCCAGTTGAGGGAGGGCTTCTAGTGTCCTGGCCCCACTGATGGACCTCCTGATGGCACCTGGTATTTTTGGCCACTGTGTGACAGAGTGTTGGACTGGATAGGCCATTGGCCTGATCCAACATTGGCTTCTCTTATGTTCTTATGATCTTATGTTCTTATGAGGTCAGTGGCACAGCTACGTTACTTTTATGACTTGTTCAGCTAAGTACTGAAAGGGAGCAGAGGTGTTTGAAGGGTATTGGGTAAGGTAGACTATGATCCTGAGCAGTGTTCCCTCTAAGCTGAGTTAGTGTGAGCTAGCTCACAGTTTTTTAGCCTCCGGCTCACAGATCTTTGTCTTAGCTCAGGAAGGATGGCTCCAGAGCAAATTAATTTATGCAGTAACCAAATCACTTGCTCACAACTTTAATGCCAGTAGGTCACAAAGTAGAATTTTTACTCACAAGACTCCACAGCTTAGAGGGAACATTGATCCTGAGCCAGCAAGCTGGATCAGAGCTGTATGCGCAACTGTGGACACCAACAAGTGTCAGATGTTGCATCATGCATGCGATCTCAGAAGCTGACTAGTTAAAATATGAAGGGATCGTTTACTTTGTGGGTAAGTGCTAGGATAAGTCTGATGCATCCAAAGATGCCAGATGTTACCTTTTAGTCCACAGCCAAGATGGTGAACTCCATCTCTAGGTATTAGGTACTAAACTACTATCGAAGTGTGATCGCTAAATAAGGTCAGTAGGAATGAGAAAAGTTAAACAACCAATAGCTTTAGTAATTAGAATGTGTGTGAGGCTTGGAAGATCCCTAGTTCAAATCTCACCTCAACCATGAACTGACTGTTTGACCTTGAGTAAGCCCACTGTTCTCTGTTTTCCATATGTAATACGTGATCAATACTGGCCTACTTTACAGGATTGCTGTAAAGGCTTTGAACACCCAAAGGTAAAGGTAAAGGTTGCCCTTGCTTGAAAGCCAGTTGAATCCAACTCTAGGGGGTGGTGCTCATCTCCATTTCCAAGCTGAAGAGTCAGCACTGTCTGAAGACGTTTCTGTGGTCATGTGGCCGGCATGACTAAACGCCAAGGTGCACAGAATGCTGTTACCGTCTCTCACCAAAGTGGTACCTATTTATCTACTTGAAATTTCTTGCTTTTGAACTGCTAGGTTGACAGGAGGTAGGGCCAGAGACTAGAGCTCACTCTGTCACGCGGTGCTCAGGTCTCGAACTGCCGAACTACTGACCTTCAGGTCTGCAGCTCAGCCTCTTAACCTCTGAGCCACCGCAGCCCCTTGAACACCCAACCCCCGAAGTAAATGCAAAATGTTATTAAGAGTGGGTGTTTTTGCATCAATGGAAGAAAATAAGGAAACTGTGAGGGCTGAATTTTGAAAATGTGGAGACAGTAAGCAATAGGGTTGCCAACTCTGGGTTAGGAAAGTCCTGGAGATTTTGGGGATGGAGCTTGGGAAGAGTGATGTTTGGAAAGGGTCAGGCATATAATGACATAGTATTGACCCTCCAAAGCAGCCATTTTCTCCAGGGGAACTGACCTCTGTTGTCTGGAGATGAGTTGAAATTCCAGATCTCCAGACCCCACCTGGAGGCTGACAACACTAGTAAGCAATATGTTGCTTAGTCCTGGGTTACCAGTCTACAGGTGGTGGCTGGAGATCTCTGATTACAACTGATTTCCAGGTGACAGAGATCAATTCACCTGGAGAAAATGGCTGCTTTGGAAAGTGGACTCCATGGAATTATCCCCTTCCTGCAAACCCATAAGAACATAAGAGAAGCCAATGTTGGATCAGGCCAATGGCCTATCCAGTCCAACACTCTGTGTCACACAGTGGCCAAAAATACCAGGTGCCATCAGGAGGTCCATCAGTGGGGCCAGGACACTAGAAGCCCTCCCACTGTTGCCATCTCCCCCCCAAGCACCAAGAATACAGAGCACCACTTGCCCCAGACTGAGAATTCCTATCTATACCTTATGGTTAATGGCCACTGATGGACCTCTGCTCCATATGCTTATCTTGAAGCTGTCCATGCTTGTAGCCACCGCCACCAGGCTCACCTCCCCCCCAAATCTTCAGGTATTTTCCAACCCAAAGCTAGCAACCCTAGACTGAATATAGGATTCCCTACCTTAAAACAAGACTCACTTTGTGATCAGGTTCGTCCCAAACTCAACACATGAAGATTACAAAAAAGTGCCAGACTGATGAACTTTATCACACACCCTCACCCAGCCAGGGAAGGCTATAGGCTGACCATCCCTGTCCTCAAATCAAGTAGCAGGAGGGGCAGCAGCTCTGTGATTCAAATGCTTACTGGTGAATGTGGGGTGCTCCTCCCTCCCCTAGAAAGTAAGGGCCATGCCTTCCTTAAAGGATAAAAAATTCAGGGTGAAGCTGACACTTGTGTTGTGTATGGCTGCACTCACCCACCACTGGACACTGCACTATTGTGCTAGGCTGGCCAGCCTCCAGGTGGGGCCTGGAGATCCCCCGCTTTTACAATGGATCTCCAGCTGACAGAGATCAGCTCCCCTGGAGAAAATGGCTGCTTTGAAGGGTGGACTCTATTTTATTATTTTTTATTTTGTTTTTCACATTAATATCCCGACCATCCCATGAACGGGCTCAGGGCGGGTCACAACAGTTCAATAAATACAATAAAATTTAAACACATTAAAACATATAAAATCCAATAGTCACGCTTGCCGTAGGGAGAATCCAGCCCATTGATGTAACTAGGTATGGCCAGTTATCAGTAGGTGGGAGACCGCAACCTCGGGAGGGTCATATGTGGAGACCCACTGCCTCAACCAAAGGCCTAGGGGAACAGCTCCGTCTTGCAGGCCCTGCGGAATTGAATAAGATCCCACAGGGCCCCGTTCTCGATAGGGAGCATGTTCCACCAGGTGGGGGCCAGGGCAGAAAAAGCCCTGGCCCTGGTCGAGGCTAAGCGGATGTCCTTTGGGCCAGGGATCACCAGGAGATGTTGACTCTCAGAGCGTAACACTCTCCAAGGCGTATATGGGAAGAGGCGGCCCCTTAGGTATGTTGGTCCCAGGCCATATAAGGCTTTGAAGGTAATTACCAACACCTTGAAGTGGATCTGGTACTCAACTGGCAGCCAATGCAGCTGGCAGAGCACATGACGAATGTGAGCCTGCACAGGCATCCACATCAGCAAGTGTGCAGCCGCAATTTGTACCAGCTGTAATTTCCGGGTCAGCTTCAAGGGTAAGCCTGCGTAGAGCGAGTTGCAGTAACCAAGCCTGGAAGAGACCATTGCATGGGTCATCGTCGCTAAGTCCTAGGGGGAGAGATGGGGCTTCAGTAGCCTGATCTGCCAAAGATGGAAAAATGCAGATCTGGCGACTGCCGCAACCAGGGCCTCCACAGATAAGGAGGTATCCAGTGTTACTCCCAAGCTCTTCACTGACTGGGCCGGTACCAGAGGTGTCCCTTCCAGTGTGGGAAGCCTGGTGCCCACCTCCAAACCCCCGTGACCCAGGTACAGGACTGCCGTCTTCAATGGATTTAACGTCAATCGACTCTGCCACAACCATCCAGCCACAATGTCCAAAGCCTCAGCCAGATTTCCAGGAACGGAGGATGGATGACCGTCCAGTAACAGATAAAGCTGAGTGTCATCGGCATACTGATGGCAACCCAGCCCATAACTCTGGACTAACTGGGCGAGGGGGGCACATATAGATGTTAAATAGCATTTGGCGAGAGGATTGCCCCCTGTGGCACACCACATTCCAGCGTGTATCGCGGGGAGACCCTCTTGCCCAGTGCCACCCTCTGACTCCGACCATGGAGAAAGGAGGAAAACCATTTCAAGGCAGTCCCCTGGACCCCTACATTGGTGAGGCGGTGGGTCAAGAGATCATAATCGACTGTATTAAAGGCCCCTCCCCTCCCCAAACCCTCCCAGATCCACCCCCAAAGTCTTGAGGTATTTGCATCTGGAGGCTCAGACCTTATATTGTACTACTGCAATTCCTTGGGCCTCTCCAGCTGCAAATGCTTGCTACAGCACAACCTCCATCAAAGTGTGCATAAGCAGCCTTAGGACGTGTTGAGGGAAGCAGCCAGTATCATATTGCCCCTGTATAAATCAATGGTGCGACCTCATTTACTGTGTATAGTTCCGGTGTGTAGAGTACTGTGTACAGTTCCGGTCACCACACCTCAAGTAGAATATTATAACATTAGAAGAAGTGCAGAAAAGGGCAACTAGAATGATAAAAGGGTTGGAACACTTCCCCTATGATGAAAGGTTAAAGCGCTTGGGGCTCTTTAGCCTGGAGTGACATGATCAAGGTTTATAAGATTACACATGGGATAGAGCAGGTCGTGAAAGAAATACTTTCCTCCCTTTCTCACAATACAAGAACTCTTGGGCACTCCATGAAATTGCTGAGCAGTTGGGTTAGAACGGATAAAAGGAAGTCCTTCTTCACCCAAAGAGTGATTAACACAGGAAATTGACTGCCACAGCATGGAGAGCTTCAAGAGGGAATTGGATAAACATATAGAGTAGAGGTCCATCGATGGTTATTAGCCACAAGGTATAGATAGGAGCTGCGGTGGCTCAAGTGGTTAAGACGCTGAACTGCAGGCTGTGGAAGGTCAGTAGTTCAGCAGTTCAAGACCCAGGTACCGCATGGCAGAGTGAGCTCCCGTCTCTAGTTCCAGCTCCTGCCAACCTAGCAGTTCGAAAGCAAGTATATAAATAGGTGCCACTTCGGTGGGAAGGTAACAGCGTTCCGTGCGCCTTGGTGTTTAGTCATGCTGGCCACATGACAATGGAAACGTCTTCGGACAGCGCTGGCTCTTCGGCTTTGAAATGGAGATGAGCACCACAACCCTAGAGTCGGATTCGACTGGCTTTCGAGCAAGGGAACCTTTACCTATAGATAGGAACTCTCAGTCTGGGGCAAGTGATACTCTGTATTCTTGGTGCTTGTGGGGGGGCAACAGTGGGAGGGCTTCTAGTGTCCCGGCCCCACTGCTGGACCCCCTGACGGCACCTGGTATTTTTGGCCACTGTGTGACAGAGTGTTGTGGACTGGATGGGCCACTGGCCTGACCCAACATTGGCTGCTCTTATGTCCTCAAGCAGGGTCTGCAGTCTGTGAACACGAAGCAGCGGTCCTTTGAGCAGCTGTTCAATCTGCAGTGAAAGGAAGCCCTTACCTGCAGCTCCCTTCGGGGGGGGGGGAGCACCTGTGCCCGATCCATTCTCCCCACGTGCAAAGGCCAGGGAGCGCCTCAGACCTGGCTACCCCCCCCCCCCCCGGCAAATGCCAAGTGAGACTAAGTCAGACTCAATGGCGACGCCCGTCAGAGCGCCGCTTCTTGAGGGCCGGCGGAAGGCGGGCGGGGGACCCTTTTCTGGCGGCAGGAACCTCAGCCGCAGCAGCAGCGCCGCCGCCTCCTTCCTCCGCCTGCTCTCCATAAAAAACACACGCACCGCCACCCTCGCGCTTAGTTACAACCGGTTTGCACCGGCCGCCGCCTCCCGCTCTCCCCCTCTCCCCCTCCGCCGGCACAACAGCGCGGCTGGCCCTCCGCCTCGTCTGAGGGAAGCGCGGCGGGGCGGGGAGAGCCGGGCGCTGCCTGGCGGGCGGGCGGGCTCCGGGCGACCCCTCGCTTCCCTCGGCCCGAGGCGCTCGTAGATAAGGGCCGCCGCCTTGCCTTGCTTTGCTTTGCCTTGCCTCGGGGGTGGGCCCGGCCGGGCGGGGCTGTGGCAGGTAAAGGGGGAGTCGTGCGTGCGGTGGGGGGGGGGAGAGACGGAGGCGAGAGCCCGGCTGGCGTGTTTGGGGGAGACCCGCTTAGGGGCCCGGGTGTGTGTGTGTGTGTGTGTGTGGGGCGCGGGTTGGTGAGGGGAAGTTTCTGTCAGGCATCCAAGACCGGGGTGGGTGGGGGGGACGGGACACGAACGCAGCCCTCTTCTCTCCCTCCCCGCCTCCCCGTTTTTATTAGGGGAAAAAAAATATATAAACTGCATGGGAGGATGTGCTGCAAGAGGTGAGGCAGGCTGCAGCAGAAGTAAGCTGCAGTCGGTGCAGCAGGAGCAGCGGGGACCGGGTTCTTGCCTGGACCGGCTCTGCTCCCGTTATTAGAAAGGTTGAAAAGGCGCGGAGAGTTCGCCTAGCCCGGAATTGTTGTGCCAGCCCCGTGCAGAAGTCGGAGTAACGCTGGAGGAACCCTGACTGGAACGGCGCTGTTGGCAACCTTGCCGGCTTTCTTCCTCCACACTTCTCCATCGCTGCCAAGATCGCTTCACTTTTTAATAACTATTCTCGGGGGGGGAAACAAGGGTGGGTGAAGAGCAATGGAAGGTCAAGTATGTCGTTACAAGGCAGCCCCTGTGCACCTGGCTAGTTGTGAGTTTAGGATCCAGAAGGCTGATAGTTGTTCATATATATTTATCGCTTGTTGTTCTCTCCTCTTCCCTCGCTTTTCTCGCTCTGTGTGTTGTCTAACCTTTGGCTGTGAATTCCTTCAGGGTTTGTTTTTTTTGTGTTATCTGGTAAATCTCTGTCTGCTGATGGCCGCTGTATAATAGACACTAATCTAAAATAAAAGGGTGGTAGGGGGTGCATATGTGCTCTTAAGGCTGAAGAGCCCTTCTCCCCTGTGAAATGGTTTGGTGTAGTGAATCAGCTGGTGGGATCTGGAGTCTTTTATACTTTATCACCTTAATTTGTTGATAAAAAGTGTCCATTCTGTCTTCTTATGGGCAGAGAGACGCTTATATTTATGTCACACTAACTGTAAGCGTATCGTGTGCTAAGAGATGTGTGCCCATCGGGATTGTAGGTTGGGATGCCTCGTTAAAACAGACACTTCTCTGCATTCTGAACCCATTTTCTCATCTGGGCGATGCAGATGAGTTTGTTTGTCACTTTGCAGTCATCAAACTGGGAAGGGTAATTCATGTATTGTGCCAGACTTTTCTCATGTACGGGTAAAAAGCTGCATTTTCAGAAGGGGGGGGGGAATCTCAAACTTATTTTCAATAAATACTTTGGCAGGTCAGGTCATAGATTGATGGTAGAAAAGTTCAACCAACTTTCAGATTTCTATAGTTTGGCGGGCCTTTCAGGCTGTGTGGGAAGGGATGGCTGACAGGGCAGTTCTACAAGATCTTGGAGTTTCAGAAGGCTAGTGCTGTAGTGTCATTGGGCTTGAAGCTAGCCACTTCCGTCTAGCTTCAAACCTGAAAGACTAAGCACGGTTGGGAGTTACTTTTGTACAGTTCTATATGGGAGGATTATGACGAGAATTGGGATTGTATCCCACCCTCCCCCACCCCAAATCTGGAATGTTACAAGATCTTTTATGGGCCTTTGCAGGTTGCAAAATCCTGGGAAGTTGAGTATGATTAATTAGGAATGGTGGAAGCGTTTTTCCTCTGGTCCGAATGAACCTCTTTGCCAGGATTCTTTCAGCTTCGCAGCGTTCAGAGCCCATGAAAGCTTTTAAAAATCCTCAGCTACAGTGGGGGTGGGGATTAGGGTCTGCCTCACAGCACATATCCCCTGATTTTAATCTTCATCTCCAACATACTGTAAGTTCTTAGGTGCTGGAACTGGCCAATTTTCTCATTCTCCTTCTTTTTTTCTCCCCTTACCTTAAAATGGGGGACGTGGGATTGTATAGATCTTGTCAGAGCTTGGAAGCTAAGCAGAGTGGGTACTTGGATGGGAGACCACCAAGGAAGTACTTTTCTCCCTATTTCACAATATGAGAACTCGTGGGCACTCAATGAAATTGCTGAGCAGTCGGGTTAGAACAGATAAAAGGCACTTCTTCACCCAAAGAGTGATTAACATGTGGAATTGACTGCCACAGGAGGTGGTGGCAGCTACAAGCATGGGCAGCTTCAAGAGGGAACTGGATAAACATATGGAGCAGAGGTCCATCAGTGGCTATTAGCCACAAGGTATAGATAGGAACTCTCAGTCTGGGGCAAGTGATGCTCTGTATTCTTGGTGCTTGGGGTGGCAACAGTGGGAGGGCTTCTAGTGCCCTGGCCCATTGCTGGACCTCCTGATGGCACCTGGTATTTTTGGCCACTGTGTGATATAGAGTGTTGGACTGGATGGGCCACTGGCCTGATCCAACATTGGCTTCTCTTATGTTCCTAAAGAAGACTGTGAAGGCAATGACAAACCACCTTTGCTTCTCGCATGCTTTGAGGACCCTATAGGGTCGTCATAAGTCAGCTGTGATTTGACAGCACTTTACACACATGCACGCCTTGAAATGATGCTCCGCTTCTGTCAACATTCTGTGCTCCTGTCCATGCTCATTGGGCTGTCTTCCCTCCCTTTTAGAACTGAGACATTAATATTTTTCTGCTTATTGGGGAGACCCAAATATGCAGAAATCCTTCCCTTGCCTGTGAGTAGTGCCTGTTGTGGTGCTGTGCTTGTAGGCACTCATCTGTTACTAGAACAAATGGAGGGGGCACTTGTGGGGGGAATCCTGTTCCTCCCCTATTGCTGAGCCAGTGCACCCAGGCCTAACCACTCACCTGGAGCCTCGCTGTGGCAGTACATGGGGGCCTCTCCAAGCCCTGAGCAGCTTCTGGTGTCCTCTGCCACCAAGGTTGGGCCCCAGGTGGCTTCTGGTTGTCCTCCGTGGTGGTGTCTGGGCCCTGAACAGCTCCAGACATCCACCACCATCCCAGGACCTTGCTACAGCAGCTGCTAGGCTCCAACGGAGTTCCCGGACTTCACAGAAGCAAAGCAAGTGCATTGTGTGAACATGCACAGAAGGTTTCTAATTATTATTTTTTTAATTTTACTTCAGGGCTGATGTAAACATTTCAGATTTTTCTGCAAGCTTTAGCTCTCTGCGGTTGGGGGTCATGCATGGCTAATAGTATATAGATTAGGGGAATTGGGAAGAGGGAGGGAGGGAGGAGGATCCCCTCCTCCGAGTAGCACGACAACGTGAACCTGCCGCGCTCACATTGGAAGAGCTGCTGCTTCTCGCTTACCGACAGCTGACCCTTAGCAACCTAGTGCTGTAGCTAGGGGTTGCCAACTTGGGCTTGGGGAATATGTGGAGATTTGGAGGGGTGGAGCCTTAGGAGGAAAGGTCTGGGGTGGGGCAGGAACTCTGTGTGGTAAAATGCCGCAGATTCCACCCTCTGAAGCAGCCGTTCCCCCCAGGAGAACTGAACTCTGTGGCCCGGAGCTGGTTCTAATTCTGGGAGTTCTCCAGGCCCCACCTGGGCTTGGCAACTGAGGTCTGGAGTTAGGTGAGCTGTAAGGCGCTCCCCTAGTCTCCGAATATGAGTTGGTATAGCATAGGAGGGGACTATCCCCCGTCCCTATGCAACGAACATGAAGTTAAGCAAACTCTGGAGGGCGGCAGAGGACAGGAGGGCCTGGCGTGATGTGGTCCATGGGGCTGCGAAGAGTCTGACTCGACTGTCCGACTGAACAACAACATCCCCCTCCCCACTTGTATTGTATGAGAAACTGGGGGATGCAGTTCTCATAGGAAGTATTCCCCCCCCCTCCCGGGATACAAATAAGCTCTCTGGGGCTTGAGCAAGCTTGTTTTCCCTCTGCACTGACTCTCCACCTTCTGTACTCATTAGGCCACCCCCTCCGCCCACCAAGTTTACCAATGGATATTTTTTCTGCAGTACTTGGGAAATCCCCCAAAGTATGCAGAAGCTGCTGTCTGCTCAAGGTGGCCGTATTTCACCACCCTGCTGAATGACACACTCAGCCGTGTAGTTTGCTGTTAAGAGGGAATGACAGTAGTATGTTTGATCAAAATACATTTGTCTTCTCTTGTCTGCTCTTGACAAAGAGAAACCTGAGAGGTAGTGACTCTCCAGTTCCCCAAGCCGAACAGATTGCAGAGTCACAGTCTCTCTCCGGAAGACTCTTTCTCACTTAGGGCTGCCAGCCTCCAGGCGAGGCCTGGGGATCTCCCATTTTTACAACTGATCTCCAGGTGACAGTGATCAGCTTCCCCGGAGAAAATGACTGCTCTGAAGGGTGTACCCTGCTGAGGCCCCTCCCCTTCCCAAACCCCGCCCTCTCCCAGATTGACCCCTGAAGTTTCTAGGTATTTTCCAACACAGAGCTGCCAACCCTATTCTCACTCCTTGGTTGTACTTGGGCAGAGCATGCCATCACAATGCTATAAGTAGTTGTTCCTTATTTCATGGTATTACAGTGTCCACTGAATAGATGCAGCTGCACAGCTTCACCCTGCCCCTTATTTCTAAAAGTTCCATTCTGGAAATGTTGGATTCGAATCAATTCAGGAGCACCTCAGAGACCAACAAGAGTTTCAGGGTATCAGCCGTTGAGAGTCAATGGTCCCTTCGTCAGACTTCCGTCGTCCTTGACCAAGGGAGCTTTGACTCTCAAAAGCTTGCACTCCAAAACTCTTGACTGGTCTCTGAGGTGCTATGGGACTCGAATAGAACTGTTCTGCTGCAGACCAATATGGCTTCTCTCTGGAACATTCTGGAAATGCTAAGTGATCTCGAACGCTGCCACGGGGCTCGAGCTTTGATCTATTGTTAACATTCCAGCACGAGGCTGTGGCCGTGTGTGGACTTAGCTCCCCTCAAGATAGTTTGTGGAAATGTATATGTATGTCCGGGCCGAAGTGCTTATTATCTTATGACATCTCGCAGCACAACATGTACCTCTTGAGTGTCAGCATATTTTTGAAACTGGATTATGTAATGACCTGTTATATTTCAGTTTTTGCTTCAGCCTAGTGCAGAGGTTCTGACTGCACAATATGTGCTGTGGAGAAACTTCCCCCTCCGAAGGCCAGCTTCTATTACACTGGCTGGTTCTGCATGTGGCATTTGCTCCACGTTTTCCCAACACTGAGGAAAATGTGCAGCACAAAACCTCATTCAGATACCTCGGGCCAACGCCGTACTGACTGCAAAGTCACCCCTGGATGGCCATAAATCTATCCAGAAGGTACAGCAAAACCCGATGATCAAAGAAAGCAAAAGCGGCATGCAATGCAGAGGGTACTATAAAATCCAATGATCAAAGGAAGTAAAAGCAGCATGCAATGCAGAGGGGAATTTCTGTTCCAACGTGGGTTTGCCAGTGCAGAATTGCCCACTTTGATATCCTCATTTTTGTTTTGTTTTGTTCAGTTATGGAAGAAGTATTTGGCATTAGGAAGAAAATATGCCAGACATTGCTCCATTGATGTTAGCCTTTTCCATGGCATGCTGTGATAACTTATGGTAAGTTACACTTCTTTTGTTTGTTTGCCTGTGGTTGCTGCACTTGTGTCTTATCCTTTCTCCATGGATCTCAGGGTAGTGTGCCATTTTATCCTCCCAAACACTCTTTGGGGGTAAGTTTAGGCCAAGGATAGTAACTTTCTCACAGCTGTCTGATGAGCTTCATGACTGAGTGGACATTTAAATGCAGTTCTCTTGAACCCAGCTCCAAGTCTGCTGTTTGAGAATTCTGGAATGCAGCAGAATTCTGCTATTCCAAAAGTAGAAGTTAGGCCCTGGTCACACTACTGTACACTTTCCTGGGGACCCTCTTATGCTCACTGGCTGTAGAGATTATTGCCAAGAATACTGGGACAGGTGGGCCTCGGTCTTATTCAGGAAAACATTAATGTTCTGAAGTGCATTGTTGCAGGAATTAGGATCTAATGAGCTGTTAATGCCTTAACAGTTCATTAGATCCTTAACAGGATAAATTTACTCTCTTTTTTTACTCTTGCTGGGTAAATTTAAAACAAATTGGGGGACTACAGGAATTGTAGTTTTTAAAAAAAGCAAAATAAGAGCAAATCTTGGAAGGAGAAATTTATTCTACCACACGCTTTTCACCCATGCTATTTTACACAGTATGTTCACATGGGTTTTGTTTTTTGTGCTGTCAAGTCACAACTGACTTACAGCAACCCCTATACAAGGCAAGAGACATTCAGAGGTGGTTTGCTATTGCCTGCCTCCGTGTCACAACCCTGGTATTCCCTTGAGGTCTCCCATCCAAATACCAGCCAGGGCCAACCCTGCTTAGCTTCTGAGATTTGGCTAGCCTGGGTTATCAGGTTAGGGTTTGCATGGTACAGAAATGCCTTACAAGTACTAAATAGGAATGATCATTTACTACTGCTAAATAATCAGCATGTCTGATCTCATCAGATTTTGACTGCTAAGCAGGGTCAGCCCTGGTTAGCACTTGGATGAGAGACCGCTAAGGAAGTCCAGGATTGCTATGCAGAGCCAGGCAATGGCAAACACCCTCTGAACATCTCTTGCCTTAAAAACCCTAAGGTCTACAGCTCAGTGGCACTTTACACCCACAAATGATACTTTATCAATGCAGTTTTTCCCCCTAAGAACGTAAGACGAGCCCTGCTGGATCAGATCAGTGGTCCATCCAGTCCAACGTTCTGTCTCTCACAGTGTCCAGTCATTTACTGCAGTGGGCTAACAGTAGGGCATAGCTGCCAGGGCTTTACCCTGATGTTGCCTTCTAGCACTGGTATTCAGACGCTTTCCACCTTTGAATGTGGAAGTTCCCATTGTGAATCCATTGCCCATCAGCTTTATTGGCAGGCCCACGTTCTAGTATTGTGGAAGATGGGGGAAAAGTTCGCTCTGAGATGTTATCATTTGAAACAGTTGTCCAGTGCTGGTATGATCCGTATTTACCCACTGTTGCTTATTATTGTGCTATAAAAAGTTTTGTAGTGCTGCGCTTTCGCTGCACTGCTGTTTTCTTCCGGTGTGATAAAAATTGTGCCGGTGCTTAATGCAAACGAAGAAGAGCACCTGGCAAAAACCACTGTGACTGAATTGAAATTCTTGAGGATCAGGAATCACAAAAGTAGTTCTGTGAATATTCAGTCTCTTAATCACAGAGAAAATGAACATAATCTGGGAGCCAGGCAGTCTAAGAGGAGATCTGTTCTTGTCTTTAAAAATGTGTATTGTTGGCATAAGCAGTCATGCTAAACTGGTTTGGGATTAGTAAAACAATGTGTGGTTTTGATTTGTGTATCATTTAGAAGGAAGACTTGCTCACAGGGGAAAGGCAATTGCAATATATATATATATGTGTGTGTGTGTGTGTTTTCGTAGAAAAAGAGCTGCAGAAGCTCATTAGCATATGGTATGCTAATGAGCTACTAGGCTATTAGCATATGCCACGCCCCCTGACATCACCTGAAGCAATGTCAGAAGGGGAAAAAAAAGGGGGGGGAGGCATCTTCAAAAGCCTACCCTTCCCTTCCCCAGCTTGCCTGGGGGGGGAGTGAAGAGAGAAGGGGTTTAAAGTTTAAACCCCTTCTCACTAGAGTTGGGCCACAGAACAAGGAAAGAGGGAGAGTAGAGAGAAGGAAAGAAGGAAAGAAAGAGAAGGAACGAAGGAGTGAAAGAAAGAGAGAGAGGGGAAGAAGGAGGGAAAGAGGAAAAGGAGAGAAGGAAAGGAGGGAATGAAAGAAAGAGAGAAGGAAAGGAGGAAAAGAGAGGAAGGAAGGGAAAGAGAGAAAGAAAAGGAGGGAAAGAAAAGGAAAGGAGGGAAAGATGGCAAAGAGATGGATGGAGGGAGGGAGGCTCTCCCACCACCACCCATCAAGCTCCCGCCACCCCCACTCCCGCGGATCCCTTAGTTAACGCTTTGGTGGGGGCCGGGGAAGCTGGCGGCGGGGTTCTCCTGGCATCCTTTGAGCCGCAGTACTCCTGCGCGGACCCGGGGGGCATGACAATGGGGCTCTCCTGGCATCCCCCAAGCCGCAACGCTCCTGCATGGGCCCGGCTGATGCAGCAGGGGGCTCTTCAGGCGTCCCCTGGGGCACAGCGCTTTTGCGCGTCTCGGGGATGCTGGCGGGGGGCCTCTTCAGGCATCCCCTGGGCCGCAGCGCTTCGGCGCGGCCCGGGGACGCCACCTGGGGGCGGGGCTTGCTACCACCGCCATTTGTGGTGGCTCCTGAGCTGCTGGAGCGGTGCTCCGGCGCTCTCTGGCCCTCAAAGACCCCTGTTTATATATATATAAAAGAACTGCAATATAGAAAAAGAAGAAAAGATTGGATTTATACCCTGCCCTTCACTACCCAAAGGTGTCTCAGAGCAGCTTACAAACTCCTTTCCCTTCCCCTCCCCACAACAGACACCCTGTGAGGTAGGTGGGGCTGAGAGAGCTCTTGACAGAAACGGCTCTTTTTCAAGAACAGCTCTTATCAGAACTATGGCTTGCCCAAGATCATTCAGCCAGGTGCAAGTGGAGGAGTGGGGAATCAAACCCGGTTCTCCCAGATTAGAGTCCGCGCACTTAACCACTACACCAAACTGGCTCAGTTCCTCGAAAAACAGAATCTAGATGGCAGACACTCAGGCTTAATGGGAGATGAGATTGTGATGGAACAGGCCTGCTCAGACTTACTGACCCTGTTTTGCCAGCTCCCTCCTTGGCTTGCGCCAGTTCCTGGAGGGTGCTATTCCACTTCCTTCCATTAGGTTATGATGCCACCACTGTCCTGTTGGGGTCCTCCTGCCAGGCGGGACAGACTCCCGACAGCCCTTCTCAAGCTGAGGCCCTGCCTCTGGTCTCCCGCTACTCAGCGCCTGGTTACCCCTGGGGACCAAATTCCTTCTTTGGGGGGCCCCTGGAGAATTGGCAACAGGTGCTTTGACTGCTTGCCTTCCCCCTTCTGGGGACTCCCCTCTTAAAGTAGAGGCAGCTGGGTCTAAGGCAGCTGGGGAAACTGTGTGGTCCAGAAAACACAACCTACCTGCCTCAAAGAGTAAAATATTTATTGAAAAGAGAAAAAGGTTACAAGCATACTTTTTAGCACAGCACCAGATCAGCAGCCCGAAGAACAAAGAAAAAGTTGGTCACGATCGCATCCTTCTTTCCCTGGTTCTAAAAACATACTCTACTGGATGTTGAAATAGAGCAGGCAATTCCAAGCTTAGTTGCAAACTGTTCTAAAGAGGTTTCATGACCTCAGGCTTCCTGCATCCAGCCAGACAACCAGGCCGGGCTGTGTGTTCAAGATGACTGCTGTCCTGCTGAGCAGAGCTCAGTGGTCTGTTCTCTCCCAAGGCCCAGCACCAAGAGAGAGCTCCCTCCTGGGAGCAAACACTTTTATTGAACAACAAATTTAGAGTTCAATGGCACCTTTAAGACCAACAAAGGTTTATTTGAATTGGTTGTACTCAGAGCTCTCTTGTAGCAGGAACTCCTTTGCATATTAGACGACACACCCCTAATGTAGCCAATCTTCCAAGAGGTTACAGAGGTCTTCTTACAGGGGCTACTGTAAGCTCTTGGAGGATTGGCTACATTAGGGGTGTGTCACCTAATTTGCAAAGGCATTCCTGCTACAAAAAGAGCCCTGGTTGTACTGCTTCAGACCAACACAGCTGACCAACTGGATCTACTTTTATTGAATCTCTGATACCACCCACTCTACAATCACTCTTCCCACCCCTCTTGACCAGGGTTGCCAGGTCCCATTTTCTCCCCAGCACAGGAGGGGATTTGTGGAGGCGTGCCAGAAGGGGGTGGGGCCATCCCCGACACGATGACATCACACAGAGCGATGTCATCACATCGGGGATGCAGCACCATGCGCACACGCCCTCCCCACTTTCCCCCATCCTTTTAAATGGTTGGGGGGGGAAGCGGGGGCTGCCTGCTCCTGCCCTGCAAGTGGTGAATTAGCTGCTTGCAGGGCAGGAGTGGGTGACTGCCACTTCAGAAGCTGCGAGTTAGTTGTTTGCAGGGCAGGCTTGGGCAGCCCCGCTTCAAACGAGCATGCGCCCTGCACGCCTGTCCTGCAAGCAGTCCCTTGCTCTTTTCAAGTGAGGCTGTGGAGGACTGTTGGGGGGAGCCAGAAAAATCCGGGGATCCCCTGCTCCCACCTGGGAACTGGCATCCCTACTCTTGACCGGGCCTGGGGCATGCAGGTGCATCCTGGGAGCCTTCCTGGAAGGCATTCTGGGAAATCTCCAGGAGTCACCCTCAATTACTTTGCAAGCCAAGTTATTTGCAAAACTACGGCTAGTAATTGACCTAGTTTCTTGCCCTTCCAGAAAGAAGAGACAGACAAATGACTTTACTCAGAGTGGAGGAGAGGGAAAGGCATTCCATCAGTCACAGAGGTTGACATGGATTGTGGCATGTAAGATTGCATGTGTAAGATTTTTGCCCACTTGCAGTTTGATTGAAGGGGCCACTGGGAATGTTTCCGTTGCAAGAACGACTGGGGCACTTCTTAAGTTCCGTCATTCAAAAGGCAGTTTCCTGATAGATCCCACCCTGAAACTGTTCCAAAGAAAAGTTATTGCTCAACTTCTGTGTGGGGTTGAGATTTGGGGCTGGGACGACAGCACAGTCATGAGTTTGAATAAAATACAGAACTCCTTTTTAAAGGAGAATTGTGACTCTGCCTCAGGGTACATCAGCTGCCTCTTTGTTTGCTGAGGCTGGCTTGTCCTCTTATCAGGGTTTTGCCCATATTGCTTTAATGAACTCCTGGAGAAAGCTGCTGAAGCATTCTCCGTCGAGTCACCTGTCAGATCTGTGTTTTTTACCTAGTTGCTGGAGGATACCCTCTGGGTCGCTGGTTATATTAGGATTTTTTTGGGTGCTACCTGATGTCAGCCCCCTCTCAGGGCCCCTCTTTGGATCGTTGTAAAAACTCATGTCCAGATATTTCATGTAGATGCCATTGATGCTCCAGGTTTTTCCCGTGGTTTAGACTGATCAAACAGGATCACACCAGAGCTTTTGACTTTTCTGTCTTCACCTTCTGTAAACTCTGTGGTGGTGGATGTTAGAAGTGGAGGACTTGGCACTGTCTCCTGTCTCAAGCTTGAGAAGATGGCACCAAAGAGTTTAGACAGATAGAGAGGTCAGGACACAGAGAGCATCCTTTCCTTCCTGCTATCTGATCCTTTGCTTTGAAGTAGAATGCTGCTCTTAGGGGCAATTTCCTCTGTTTCCACTCTCCCTCTCTCCCTCCTTCCCTCCCTCCTTCCCCCCTCCTTCCCTCTCTCACATGCAGAGAAGGTGCTTGATCTACCATCTTGCACCATGGAGGCTGTACATGCGTCCAGCATCCAGCACCATCTAGCTAGTTAGAATAGGTAATCTATATCTCTTACCTGCACTCTCAAGCATGTATTTCCTTTAATAAAGGTTACTTATTAGTTTTAGAACTGACTGCAGACTCCATGTAACTTTGTAAGTCTGTTGCCACACCTAACCCCAAGCTTTGCTGCGTTTAAGCCTTTGAGCACTCTGCTATTTTTCCGTGGTTCTCTGGCAGTACCACGTCCAGAGAATCCAACAGTGGAAAGTGCATCCAAGTCACAGCTGACTTATGGTGGGTGGCCCAGTGGGGTTTTCAAGGCAAGAAACGTTCAGAGGTGGTTTGCCATTGCCTGCCATGACCCTGGTATTCCATGGAGGTCTCCCATCCCAATACTAGCCAGGGTCAGACACTGCTAACTGTCATGTCAGGCAGCTGCTAGTAGCAAAAATCAGCATTAGAGGATGCCCCCCACTATGACCTGTTTTGCTGTCTTTACTCAGCTCCCAGGTCCAGGTTTCTTGCAGCCATTTTAGCGAGGTTAGGTTTGTGCTCAGCGGTAGATAAAGCAGCCTGTCTCCTTTCTCATGACGGCCAGCGTGTTACTTGTTTGACGGCTCTTTACACACTGGCCTCTAAGTAAACCTGTCCCCAGTTTTTGATTGACATTTAATGTGCTGCAATTTATGTTGTTTTTAGCCCTGGAGATTTTAACATCACTTTATTGGGCAGCCTGAATAGCCCAGCTTAGCTTGAGCTTGTTGGAGCTTGGGAAGCTAAGCAGAGTTGGCCACGGTAACAGCTTGGATGGGAGACCGCCAAGGAGAACTGGGGATGCCGTGTGGAGGAGGGCGAGGGCCGACCACCTCTGCTCATCTCTTGCCTAGAACACCCCCTGGATGTGGTGGCCATGAGTAAGCTGCAACTTGATGCCGCATTCTTCTTCAGTTTTGTTGTGTTTTACTGCTTGAGCAGTTTGTGTCGTATTGTAATGGCTTTTGGGCATATACTATAAATTTGTACTTACCTATGCACATTTGCTTTGGAGTAAATTGAGTTAATCAATGAGACCTCCTTTCTGAGTGACCATGGAAGGAAGAGTTCATGTCCCAACTAGCTTTTGAGGATCAAGTCTAAAGGGGTAGATTGTCTGTTGTTTATATGGCTGACTGAAAGACTGCAAAAAGGGAATAATAAAAACAAGAGTATACACCTGGATAGGCCAGTCTAGCCCGACCTTGTCAGATCGGGGAAGCTATCCAGGTTTGTATTTGGATGGGAGATCAACAGGGGATATCAGGGTCACGATGCAGAGGCAGGCAATGGCAAACCACCGCTGAACGTCTCTTGCCTTGAAAACGCTACAGGGTCGCCATAAGTAGGCTGCGACATGAGGCAAAAAAAAAAAGAGAGAGAGAGAGAGATTCCACCGTTTATCAAATTATGATTAAATGTAGAGTTTATACTTTACAGCAGGTATTGGTTGATAATGAACCATCAGAATAGTATATTATATGTAATGCATATGTTTAATTTTTGATTACAAGAAAAGTGCCAGTCTTACACCATAAACTATTATGAGCATGTATATAAAGGATGTTTTGGTCTGGTACCTAAAAGGCCGTGCTGTAGTTGCCAGCTGAGCCTCAGAGGGTGGATATTCCAAAGAATATCTCCTAAAGTTGGCCAAGCTGCCTCTTACCTGTACCAACTTCACACTCCCAAACTCTGTAGAGTTTGGCGAGATTCAGTGTATTACCTTATTATCTGCCCGTTTTCAGGGTGTGCCTTTTTCTGGCAGATGTTGTCCACGCACAAATGATCATATTGAAACGATCTCCCATGTCTCGTTTCAGCGCCCCTTCTATCATGCGCTATGACTGAAATTTCTGAATTTTACTTTGGCTCAATTAGAAGAATATCCTGATTGCCTAAAGATCCTTATTCTTCTTGATAATCCAAACCTTGAGATAATGGAAACTGTCGCTACATTTCTTTTTGGTGCCATTTCAATTCACCCTTTATTCAATGGATGGGTATACTTACTTGATAATTCCTTGTATCTGTATTTTGCAAATATTATTCTACGCTGTGCTTGTTTTTGTTGTACATGGGTTAGGGTTACATGCCAATAAAGGTAACTGGATTGGAAATTGATATCCAAAGACTAGGGTGCTACCACTGAAAATGCCCTGTCTCTAGCCATCACCTGCCTCACCTCTGAACATGGGCACAGAAAGCAGGGCTTGAGCGGCAGATGTTAATGGGCAGGCTAGACAGGGCAGTGGTATATGGTCCTTCAGGTACCCTGGCTGCAAGTCACTTAGGGCCTCAAAGGAAAGGACCTAACCAGACATTACAGTGTCCGTGGGTCTGACCGGTGGACACCGATGCCATTTTAGAGATAAATTTGGCCACTGAAAAAATGCTGTGAGGCCTCAGCACGGCAGGACCAGGTGATCTTGTCTCCCCCTGCATACCTTTTCAAGTGCCCAAACAGCTGTTTTGACACTTCAAAAGGCACGGGAGAGGGACAAGATCGCCTGGTCTCTCTGTACTGCAGCCACAGCATTTTTAAATGGCAGAATTCATCTCTAGGATGGCGTCAAGTTTGGCCCTAAGGCAAGTTTGTGCCTGGAGGTTTAAATTCTGCTCTGCATCTTGCTGGGTAACGTCAAGCTCAGAGATAGCGACTGGCCTAACCAACCTCACAGGGTAGTTAGGATATAATGTGGAGGGTGGGGGCCCCCTGAAGGGGAGAAAATATGTATAATAATCGGAAACAGAATAAAAACTGCAGATGCTTTCTCCCGTGAATTTATAATAAGTCCTTGTAGCAAGGATTGCAACAGGCAAAAAGAAAGTCTACTAAGCCCTGTATTAACAAATAGTTAGATTAATATATACTTGTGGATTTTATTTATTTATAAGTTTTTGTCCTACCCTGTTTCCAAGGAGCTTGGGTTTTTTTTTAATTCCTCTTCTATTTATTTTCACAGTGGCTCTAACAAGGTAGGTTAGAGGGAGTATGTGGATGCGAGAGAGAAATATGGCGACAGAGGGACCAAGATCAAGTTCATCCAGTTGGCTTAATGGCTGAATCGGGGTCTTGAACTGGGGCTCCCTAATTCTAGTCCAGCACTAGCCACTATACTGAACCTCTCTTGAATGTCTTGTATTCAGTTTACCAGTGCTCAGAGAAGGATTAAGAATCGCATTTATTACCGTGTGGTTTGGTGATATATTTCTGTGCTGTTGTAGTACTTGCTACAATACTTTTCCTTGTTCGAAAACTTCTTCCAGGTTTTAATCTGACCTCATGAACGGCACCCTGCTGAGGATGACCAGGGTTTTTATTTTCTAATAAATAATTGTATGCATTGTATTTTTTTCTTCCAATAAGAACGCTTCAAGTATTTTTGAAGTGTTTGAATAATACTGTTTGAATAATACTGTTTGAATAATACTGTTTGAATAATAATTTTAAAGTACGATACTACAGAGGCATGCTAGTGAATTTAGATGCGCGTAACAATTAGATGGTGAACATTTGAGGAATGACTTTATAAGAACATAAGAGAATGGCCCATCCAGTCCAACACTCTGTCACACAGTGGCCAAAAATACCAAGTGCCATCAGGAGGTCCACCAGTGGGGCCAGGACCCTAGAAGCCCCCTCACTGGTGCTCCCCCCAAGCACATTACTGTAGCAGCCATTCAAACATAGGGCACAATCCAGCCGTAATTCGGTACTTTTAAGTCCCATTGACTTTGGTGGGACAGAGAAACATGCTTTTAACCAGGGCTTTTTTTGTAGAAAAAGCCCAGCAGGAACTCATTGGCATAATAGGCCACACCCATCAGCAGAAACTCATTAGCATATTAGGCCACACGCCATGTTACCAGAAGTGTCGTCGTCCAGCCACACCCACCTTTTGCTTCTTATTCTGTTTACTTTGTTTGCTGTCAAAACCCAGGGATTTTTTTGTAGCAAGTTAGGCCACACAGCCCTAATGTAGCCAATCCTAATGAGTTTCTGCTGCTGAGTGTGGCCTGTTATGCTAATGAGTTCCTGCTGGGTGTGGCCAACTTGGGAGCCAGCTGGAACTCCGTTCCTGTGCGTTCCTGCCCCAAAATAGCCCTGCTTTTAACTAAGTTTGAGTCCAGTAGTGCCTTAGAGACCAACAAGATTTTCAGGGGATAGGCTTTCAAGAGTCAAGGCTCCTTCATCAGATACAAACTTGTAATATTCAGTTTCAAAGCACCAGGCTAAAAGTCTAGGACTACAGTATGTTTGATAAAAGCCGGTGGCTTTCAAAGCTATACAGGATGGACGGGTTAAAAAATCCCGCATTTTATGGATGAATCAAAAGCAGAGGCAGTTGTGCTGGTGGTCTGTAAATCATTCCAGGGTACTAGAATATCAGAATGTTCCTCATGTTTATTGTCCCCGTGGCTTTTGCTTTCCTTGCACCCAAGGCTGCTGTCAAGTTTTCGAGTGATGAAGGAGCCGGGTCTGCTCTTGTTCCCTCCGATTAGATTAGTATCTTTTGAAATCCTTATGCAACAATCTTCCCTGCCTCTGAATAACAGATTTCTATATTCTCTTTCACTTTGGTACTGCACAGTTGAGTTGCTGTGGCTCAGAAACCTGATATTTCTTCCCAGGTTGAGTTGCCAGATTCACCAATAACAACATGTTCTAGAAGGCTGCATGACTTGAGACCATCTTCGGTAAGTACCACATATTATTTGTGTAAGTACCCTGAAGCCTTAAACTATTTATATGGAAGGATTCCCCCGTCCCCTTCTTTCCTGGTTTTTTAAAAATTTAGGATACACACTGCTGCTGTCATTCCCAGGTTTTTTTCCATCATGGCATCTCTTGCAGCACTTTGTTTTACTACGGAAATAAATAATAAGCATTACAAGAAGTGTTTGTTTTTCTAAAATTTTGAATCTTTGTTCTTTTCCCAACATTTGCGTTTAATGGGCTGGGCCTTTGAACTGAGAATGCAGGAGCGTTTCCAAAACCAGGTCTTTTTCCTGCCTTCCCCGAGCAGCAACTTGTGATCCCCAAAAAGCTGATTCTGTAGCTTGGGGGTAGCCCCGTGAACAAAAGACCTTCAGGGAGCAGGGGTGCAGCGAGGCAGGACAGTCGGGAGAAACTGCCCACACCTTCCTTCTCCAACTGCTGAGCTCTGTTGGCAGAAGAGGGAGGTTAGGGTGATTTTGTTTAATTCTCTGCTCCTCGCTGTGACTCTTTGCCAATGCCCTATAGCATTAGTTCTAGACCCACAGCGTTTGGAGGGCGCAAGAAAGTTCTAGGAAAAGGGAGGAGAAGTTCCAAACATGTTCATGCTGTCCTGCCTATGCGGTTTCTGCAACCCCTCCCTCCACCTGAAAAAATAAGACAAGAATGCACACCTTGAAGCAAACATATCTATTTAGTCATCAGTTTATACAGTGCTTCATGACTTTTAACAGTCTTTGGGAATTCGGTTGCAAAGCTGTCCTGTCCCAGTGCAGCAGTGCCAGCTTACTTTCTGACTATTTGGCTTATATATTTCAAATTTTGTTGAAATCTGCGTGCCTGTTCAACTCTGTTCCCATTTGTGCATGTGTTTTGTTTTTGTTTTGTTTTTTTTGCACAGACCTTTGAGCTCTCAAACTAATCCTGGAGAATGGTGTTCCAGAAGTCACCAGACGGCGGATGGGGCTGGGTTATAGTGCTCGTCTCCTTCTTCACCCAGTTCTTGTGCTATGGATCTCCATTGGCCGTTGGAGTTCTATATTTAGAATGGCTGGACATTTTTGGAGAAGGGAAAGGAACGACTGCATGGGTTGGATCCCTTGCAAGTGGTGTCGGTTTACTTGCAAGTAAGTGTTTTTTTTAAAAGCTTGTGATTTAAATTTTAGTGTTCACTTATGAAACACTTTTCAAATATCTGTGTGCTTTAAAATTTCTGCATAACCAAATTAAATGTGTTAAAAATGGGAAAGATCCTTTGCATATTTTAGAATAGAGAAACCAAATCATTCGTGTTGAAACAGCCAGTTTTGGTCAGCCTTGTCTTCCTTATAGTAGTGCTATTTTCGGGACCACCCACATGGCTGTTGTCCTCCGTTGGTCCACTTTGCTATGATCTGTTTGGAATTATTGCAGTCACAGTGCTTCTGGAAGCGAAGAAGTGAAGGCATGCACTTTGGAAGTCCCACCCACATTGGCGCCATTTTCCTTGCCCCCAGCCCTTGTGGCAATTTCCCGCCCCATGCACACACCAGAGTGCCTTTTTTAAAAGTTGGGAATTGCTACATCACTATAGTGTTAAAGCAATCTGTTGCCATGATCTATTAGTCCCTAGGTTTCATTTTTTTAAGAAAGTAACTTTCTGGCTCTTTTTGTAGAAGAGTTTTAAGGGGAAAGTGCAGGTTGTACATTTCCTCCTATAACGCTACAACAAAAAAGGCTTGAGACTTGCTTTCTTTTTTAAAAAAATGGTAACTAGCAAAACTGCTACAGCACTGTAACTATCTAGGCATTTCTGACCCTTCCTTCCTAATACCCTCTGGTGGAGTGGGAGAGTGGTGGCTGCAGTTGACTAAGGCAAGGAAAGTGTAGGGGAAACTGCTGTGTGGGTGCTCTGTCACCACTGCAAATGCCTCTGCATTCTCTGCAGCGATGAGAGCTACCCAGAGAATCATCTCCATACTACTTCCTTAATGTTTTGCCTAAGGAAGCAAGCACGAAACTGCTGCATAAATGTAAATTGCAGAGCAGCTGGCAAGTGTACCCTAACTCTGTACACCACCCTGAATCCCTTAGAAGAAGAGAATAAAAATGTCATTCATAAATGGATACATATGCTTAAAACGGCAACTCTCGTTGCAATAATAGGGGCCTTTGAGCTGGGTTAAGCATTACTGTGTGTGGACAAAGCCCTCATATGAGCCATGTAATGTCCAAAATGACAGCGCATGGAAGGTAGTTGCATCTGCTTTCATTGAGTCCCTCCTTCGGTTCTTAACTGGAACATGCAGAAAGAAACACAGTGATGTTAGCGTTATCTGCACCAGTTCTTGGGTCCAACTTGCACACAGCTCAGGAGATCCTCCAGGATCCCCCCCCCCCTTTAAAACTGTCAAGGCAGCTATGAGTATGGGAGTGATGCGGTTTATGAGTTGGGGTGGGAGGGTGTAAGCCTTCTTCCTTTGTGCTACATTTCTCATTGCAAAGTGCCCACCTCGGGTGAGGACAGTACAAGTATGTGTATCATTTTTCCCTCGCAGAATAAGTATTGGGGAAGAGGAAAGGGACGGATCTGCAGCAGGAAGACAGCATGAGGGTGTAGGGCGAGGTTCCCCTGCAGCCCCAGCCCTGATTGCATCTCTGCTCCATGATTGCTTTTTGCCTTTCACGGAAATTGCTGGAGGGCCTGATCACAGACCTCCCGTGTCCTTGTGTAACTTTGGCCTCTAGTTTATTGCAAATCCAGGACTGGAGCTCCACTGACTGTAAAATCTAGTTCTGCAAGTTCCTCGCACAGAAATTTTTTTATAAATTTGTAAATAGTTCAGATATGGGAAAGTTAGACACTCCTGTTCTTTTGAAATGATCAGAGAAGGGGTTGGGTTCTTTTAAAAATTCCTTTTTGTTCAGAGGAGGAGCAAGGAGGGTATTATACAAGACACCAACCTTCTGTAAAGGTTGACAAAGTTCCAGATTTATTGATACAGTCCTGCCGGTCTGTTCTTCTGGTGCCGGTGTGTTCCTCCAATTCAAGAAGCCTTTTTTCCAGTTCAAGAGTTCTGCTGCTGTCGGAAGAGGCTTAGACCACAGAAGAGAATAGAAACAAAGAGAAACAGGAAGAAAGGTGTTTTTTTGTGCAGGGCTTTTAGCTAGTGAGGATTAATTAATTAATTATTTTTAATTTATATCCCGCCTTGCCTACATAGGCAGGCTCAAGGCAGCGTAAAACAAGTTAAAATACAATAAAACACAGTGCATAAATGCAGTACCATAAAATTCCACATAAAACAATATACAAGTAAAGTGCAGATCAATATAGATGGCAGATGCTGTAACCAGGCCAGCATCCATAGTTGATCTTAGTGCTCGTTCATCAGTGCTCATTCATCGGTGGCGGCCCCTAATCGAAGGCCTGATGGAAGAGCTCCGTTTTACAGGCCCTGCGGAACTGTAAAAGGTCCCGCAGGGCCCTGATGTCTTCCAGGAGCTCATTCCACCAGTGTGGAGCCGCCACTGAGAAGGCCCTGGCTCTGGTGATGGCCAGTCTGACGTCTTTTGGACCAGGGAGAGTCAGGTGATTTTGCAGCCCTGACCTCAGTGCTCTCTGGGGGATATTTGGGGAAAGGCGGTCCCTTCGGTAGGCAGGCCCCCGGCCATATAGGGCTTTAAAGGTCAAAAACAGCAGCTTGAAGTGAATCTGGTATGCTGTTGGCAGCCAGTGCAATGTGCTCTCGCATAGAAAGACCCATCAGCAGCCTGGCTGCTGCATTTTGCACTAGCTGCAGCTTCTGAATTTGGGACAAGGGCAGCCCCATGTAGAGAGCGAGGTGACAATAGCATGGATCACGATTGCGAGGTCATTGCATTCAAGGAAGGGAACCAACTGCCTGATCAGCCGTAGATGGTAGAAGGCCGCCTTGGCAGTGGCTGCTACCTGGGCCTCCATTGTTAATGTGGCATCCAGGAGCACTCCCAAACTCCCGACCCTCGGCGCTGGCACCAGTGGTGCCCCATCGAAGGTCAGTAGTGGGATCCCTACCCCCGACCCGCTCTGACTCAGGCACAGGACCTCCGTCTTCGTTGGATTCAAACATCCCCTCCTTAATTTACAGGAAACGATCAAATCTGGGATTGAGAATCTTGTGATCTAATTTGCAGTCCACACTGGGGATTCTCAAGTGTTGGGTACACTGATTCCATATCCAGTGCCCATAAATGACATGAGGGTTGCAGAAAACAATTATAGTGCTCCTTTGTGATACATGCAGCAGGGAAAGGGATGTGTGAGGCCTAGGCAAGGTGATAAGCGTCAAGCATCTGATAGTGCAACAGTTCCTCCACAGAGTGCCCCCGCCACCTCATATTTTTGCAGCACTCTTTCCTACGTGGCCAATTTTATTGTGATGCCGTTCAGCCAACGGTGTGGGAAACTGCTTGTCAGGATGCAGCCTCAGAGAAGACTGTGAAGATATAAATAGGCTGGGGTTTGTTTGGCAGTGGTGAATACTGGCCAGCACTGAAATATTTATTGCCGGTGTTTGAAAAGAAAAAGGGGATGTCTTTGTGAATTATTCAGTGAGTCTCCGATTCATATTTAAGATTCAGAAATGACATTGGCAGCTGAAGGAGAGAGAAGACTTATCCTTCGGTCCTCTCCATGGCAACTAAAGCTCTACGGAAGTCGATAATTGACTGAAGCCAGGAAGATTTATAACAAAACACCCAGCCTAATTTCTCAAGCATCAGTCTGTCTTTACAGTGTTCCCTGCTTCTGAACAACTTGATTTTTTTTCCCTGTCATAAGAGAGTCAGATCATTCATGGAGAGATTCCCTGAGAGATGCCTAGGCTATATTTTTAGTGATATAGCATGACATAAGGCGTAAGTTCAGAACAACTTACTGGGGATTTTACTATGCTGTGTTTCATCAATCCAGTTATCTATAGCTGTATAAAAGTGGTTTTATTACTCCTTTGGAAATTGATCAGTTATTCTAAGCATGCTGGAAAACATTTGTACAGAAGGGCTCTATTGACTATACTCAGGGGTCATTTCATAGAAAAAGAGGTGCAGGAGCTCATTTGCATAACTCATTTGCATATGCCACACCCCCTGACAAAGGGTAGGCATGCAAGCATGCCTGGGTTCCCTGCCCAATCTCCTCCAGGAGAACATCCCCCCCGACACTTACCCAGGTTTCTCTGCAAAAGCAGAGAGGCTCAGGGGAAAAGGGGGCATGTCTGCCTGCCTCCCCTTTCCCTCCCCAGCCAACCCGCTGCAACGGGCTGGCTGGAGAAAGGAAGGGCAGACAGGCAGACATGGCTGGGTTCCCTGCATGATCTTCTCCAGGTGACCCGCGGCTGCGGGGCACCTGGAGAAGATTGGGCAGGGAACCCAGGCATGTTTAGAAAGGCATTTTAATCCTTGCAGGTGATGGTGGGGGCTCTGCAGACCTTCCCTCACCCATCCGTCTTGGCGGACGGCCCAGGAAAGGCGGCAGGGGCCCCCGCCCCTGGGCTCCTTACTGCCGGAATGCCGTTCCGGCAGGAAATGAGCCCTGACTATATTCATGATTTACCCCTCAGGTGTTAGAGCTCCCCCCTCCTCCCCTTGTGTGTTGAACTAAGACTGAAGACTTTCTGATTAAAAATGAACTGCAACTTGTTGCGACTTAAAAATCGGGGCACTTCAACACATTTGCTGTTTTGTTTCTTGCCTACAAAATGGGGTTCTAACCTAGGGTTGGACTGTGGTCTAGAATCTGTAGACAAGAAGCAAACCACTCTTTGCTAACGTATTTCAGTTTGAACACAAACTGTTTCTTCTTCGTGGTCTCTGGGCATGTTCTCACCAGTGCTGAGCAACACTCAGAACTTTTTAAGGGGTAAACTTGAACTGACTTTAGGTGGCTGGTGCCTACCTCCTCCATTATAAGGAAAATGGTGCAACATGCAAGCTGGGGACAATGACAGAAGTGTGCCATCCTCCTTGGTTCTAGTATCATAGCCTAGGTGAGGGTCATAAAGCTGAGTCCTGTACATACGGGCAGTGCTTCATTAAGCAAGCTCACCAAAACGGCTTCGCTCATGTTTGAGCTAGGTTGGGGGATTGTGCCTTTGAGTGCTTCAATGGCCCAGCAGGTACTGGTTGCCCTGGTAACAAATAAATTTGTCTGCTTTGTCTCAGCGCTGCTGGTATCTCTGTTTATCTCTGACCTCTTGGGTAGTGTAGCTCCGACTCCTGACGAGCTAAATCAGAAATACTGACCTTCAAAATCCAAAGATCACCGTGGCGCGTCTTCAGAGCCGAAGAAGAGAAAGCGTAGATGTCCACTGGGTTGGTTTCCAAGCTGACATGGCCATCTCTTTACATCTCTCGGTTTTCTCCCTGGCTTAATCTTCAGGACTGCTTGCTGTTCTAAAATCCTTCAAACTGCTCTTGATTGTTCTTGAGCAGTGTTTCACCATCCATGTCCATTCCACAGCCTATACTTTTCTGGTACTGGGCATAGTCTTCAGGGTGTAGCACCTGCCCTGAGGTGTAGCTCATTGGATCCATTCTGGACGGACAGCTTCAGGACACAGGAGGCTTGCCTGGTATTGCCCTGGGACTGGCCTCCCCTGGGTGCTCCGCTAGGCGATGGACCTAACAGCCACTCACCTTCACTCAGATTGCCAGTTCAATGAATTGGGTGTTTTCCCGCTGTTCCTTTTTGTGTGCCTGGGACTGTCACCAGGATCAGCCCTGTGATTCTCAGTACCACCTCTGGGAACCATGTTCACAGAAAGACTATCAGACCCTGTCTCCATATGTGACTCACCCTTGGTACCGATCACCAGTAAGACAGAAGATCCTAGAAACACAATTGAAAATGCTGTTCATTTCTCTCATTTAGGGCCTGTAAACCACAGTCCAGCTGTTACTTCTGATTTGAACACCACCTATTGTGACCTAGGTCCTGAAACCCTCCTTCTGGTCCATCTACCTCCATCTCTACAGTCTTTCTCCCGAAACTGAAGCGCCTGTCTCCCATACTTTCTGCAACCCCCCTGTTTGGGCAGCCCTTTCATCTCCCATGGTTCTGCCTGCCCTTTCAGTATCGATGGTTTCTGAGTCCATCTGTTCCCTCAGAACTGACAGCCCTTTACCATTGTCCTTGCTTACAGCCAAGCAACTGTTCTCTTCCAAGTTACCTAGTTCACAAACTGCCTCCAGCCAATCTAGATCCTGTTTTTGTTTTTGCCCAGAGGTGAGGGGTTGGATCATCAGTATCATCAGAGGTAGCCAGACATCTACATTTCCTGCTTAAGACATCTGGCTCTGTAGATCTATTCATCTGACTGGCCAGATGGTGAGGGCTAGATGTCAAACTGACCTGCCCCCACCAATTCAAGACCCAGTCTTATAGCTGATGTACTTGGATGCCTGCGGTCCAGCAGCACTTCTCATGTTTCCTTGGCAAAATTGGTTTAAATTTCTAGAAGGTTCCAAACATGGTTCTGTACTGGTACTTGAAAACTTACAGGTAAGCCAAGCATCCTGCTCCTTCCAAACAATGCATCTGGGCTTTTTGCAAGAGGGAAGAGAACAGGAAGGGGGGGATTGTCTGAGTTTGAGGGTAAACCAGGCTTGTTCTTTTTAGTAACAAACTGGAGTTTGTTCATGATGTGAACACAGCCTTTATGTTAAAAGATGAATTGGGAGATTCTCCCCCCCCCACATGCACCTTCGACTGTATGTTGTTTTATCATTGTATCTAGAGCTATAATGATCACGCTTGCTTTAGGTGTAATCTCAAATGTTCCACTGGGAGAGCATGAAGTTTTTGTTCTTGACGTGGCTTCTACCATGCTAGGATCTGAATCTACCAACTGTTTCCCTGCTACACTTAGGTTTATACTTGGTAACCCTTAAAAGAGATGATAATGCTCCTTAAAATACCTTTATGCTTAGCAATGATATTAAGGCCTCCCTAATACCTTTCGAGCCCTAACTATTCAGGTGAGTCTGCAAGCAATCAGAATCCCAATGAAACTTTTGGCTATTGTCAAAAAGGCAGCTTTCCCCTGCATTCTAGCAGAACGTACCTGGTTCCAGATGATCCAGAGCTCACAGTGAGTCTTACATGCTAGAAAGGGTAGCGGAGAAGCTAAAATGTGACACCAACCCGTTAATCTGGTTTTAACTATTTTTACTACACATTGCCTTGCCCTCTAGTGGTGCCTAACAGTAATTTCCATGTGCCTTGATAAAGGTTCTTGTCAATTCATTGCTGAAAAATAAATGTTGAGTAAGTGTCACATATGCCAGATTGCTTCTTTGGGAATGAGCTTCTGCTGTCTCGGCCTCTTCCTGCTGCATCAACACAGTTATTCTATTAAACAGATGGAGCCTACTGTGCTCCTGGGATAGCTAAGTGGTTGTGGGTTTCTTGTCCTGTTGCGTAAACTATCTGTTTTACCTTGGGTATCAGAACCAGCATCCAAGGAGGCACTTGTTCTCCGGCGATGCTTCCACATCAGGCAGCAGTTAAAAGAGCAGCTTTTAATTTTTTCTTTAAAATGGTGATTTAAATGCAAGAGCTTTTTACAAGGACACCCAGGTAGACACAATCTTTTCAGTAGTTCTCATGTCAATTCCCCGGGGGTGAGGGTGGGGGAAGGAAATTAACAAGCTGCTAGGGATTACTTCCTGAGAGAAAGTCATCTGTGAATTGACCCCCTTCTGGGCAACCCGGGGAAGTCTTCAGTGAGGAGATAAGTAACGGTGGGCAGGCTTCCCTGAGTGGCAGAGTGTCTACTCTAAGCATTCTTCCCTTGTGACCAGTGTTCCCTCTAAGCTGAGTTAGTGTGAGCTAGCTCACAGCTTTTTGGCCTCTGGCTCTCACCTTTTTGTCTTAGCTCAGGAAGGAGGGCTCCAGAGCAAACTAATTTATGCAGTAGCCAAATCGCTCACTCACAACTTTAATGCCAGCAAGCTTACAAAGTAGAATTTTTGCTCACAAGGCTCCACAGCTTAGAGGGAACGTTGCTTGTGACACACAGCTGCAGGGAATTTTTAAGCCCAATTTCGAAAGAGGCTTGGTTCGTGGAAGGCAGCCCTCTTCCGCCCATGACTTGTGGAGTCTCATCTACTGGACTGTGAGGACCATAGAGCTGGCCAACGCTCTCCCTAAGATGTGGAGTCATGTGAGCAAAGATTCTACTTTGTGAGCTACTGGCATTAAAGTTGTGAGTGAACAATTTGGCTACTGCATAAAGTAGTTTTCTCTGGAGCCATCCTTCCTGAGCGAAGACAAAAATGCGTAAGCCGGAGGCTAAAGAACTGTGAACTAGCTCACACTAACTCAGCTTAGAGGGAACACTGAGAGCCACTTTTTTAAAAGGCTGCTTTTCCAAAGGTTCTACTGTAGGACTTTTGGAAGACATTAATCCATAGGGTTGCCATAAGTCGGAGGCGACTTAAAGGCACTTAACACCAATGCGCCCTCTAAGCTGTGGAGTCTTGTGAGCAAAAACTCTTACTTTGTGAGCTACTGGCATTAAAGTTGTGAGCAAGCCATTTGGCTACTGCATAAATTAGTTTGCTCTGGAGCCACCCTTCCTGAGCTAAGACAAAAATGTGTGAGCCGGAGGCAAAAAAACTGAGCTAGCTCACGCTAACTCCGCTTAGAGAAAACACTGCTTAACACACAGCATTGTAGTGTTATATGGGTAAACAGCAAAGGCATCACACGACTGAATACACACCATTAGAAGGAGCAGAAGGGAGTTATTCAGTCATTGAGATAATTCTTCCACAGTTCTGACATTTGACTAGTTCTTCACTACACCAGCTGGTATTCGGGCTTGTGTTTCCTCTTCCCAGATCTCTTGGTTTTCTGCCTAGGGTCTTGGTTTTAACACTGGCGAGATCATATCTCCAACTCCGACTCGTTCTGTCATATGACTGATGTTGGCCTGTCATGTTCTTGAATCTAAGTGAATCCTGAGATTCTGCTGCTGGGGATTCTCAGTCTGTAAGGACTGGAGACAACTAATGTAGGACATCGGCGAAGCCTAATATGCCAAAAAGTGAATCCCTGCAACTCTAGAACGCAGTGCCTGTTTTTATGTAACATGCAGAAATCGTAGGGCAGATGGAGATCCTCAGCAGTAATATTAATGAGAAAATCGCTCCTGAAGAGCAGGAAAATGGTGTGAGCCAATTTCTAAGAGAAAAAGCCACAATGACGAAATATTGCTTATTTTGCAATGGCTTTTCGCACAAGTTTTCTGGAGTCAATCACATTAACATGACAGTAATTTATCATCAAGGAATTGAGCAACTTGAGGTTTCCAATCATTTATTTGTATTTCTGTCACAGAGTTAACATAGCCTCTTGTGTAAACTTGTTTTGCGGGAAGTATAGGATGAAATGTCAAAAAAGAAACAAAGGCACTCCGAGCCACATAAATGCGAATTCACGTTGATGTTCTTTTGAAGGCATTCTTGGTCTTTCAGTGTTGTTTTCCTTTCTGTGTTTGCGATCTTCTGAGGGAAGAAATAAACAACTTTTCCATCTTGGTATGCTTAAGCGTCATGCGTACTGTTTTTATTTTTCTATACAGTTATTTTGCTCTGCGTTTTAAATTAAAGAAAAATTCTTTGCAGTTGAAAGGGTACACGTGCTGGCTTCAGGAGCAAATTTTACTGAAATGTATGCTAATAATATGCGTAGAGTTTGGCTGCTAATTTCTTTGCACATCCGTTGCGTACCTCAGACATTTTTTCATCAAAATAGCACTTTTTGTTCTCTTTGCTGATGCTGGCAGACTTCCAGATGAGCTCCTTGTCTTTTAAAAGAAAGGGAAATGGTGAGGGAATATAACTGTTCTGATATTACGAAGTTTTCTAGGATAATTGCTTTAGACAGCCAGCATGGAGCAAGTATATCCTTCTTATGTTTGCAACTCAGCGGTGCTGCTAGTACAAATTTGAGTGAAATCCATTGTTTCATAGAATCATAGAATCACAGAGGTTGGAAGAGGCCATCCAGGCCATCTAGTCCAACCCCCTGCTCTACGCAGGATCAGCCTAGACAAGCATCTCTGACAAGTGTTTGTCCAAATGCTGCTTACAGACTGTCAGTGAGGGGGAGCTCACCATCTCCCTAAGTAGCTGATTCCACTGTTGGACAACTCTGACTGTAAAAAAGTTTTTCCTGCTATCCAGCTGGTTCCGTCCCACCCTTAATTTAAACCCATGATTGCGAGTCCTATCCTCTGCTGCCAACGGGAACAGCTCCCTGCCCTTGTGGTGTCAGTTTAAAGCCCTCTTGAAGAATTATTTCCCCAGGTTTCTGCCAAACACATTCTTCCCTGACCTTGACAAGTGAAGTCCATCGCGTGCTAGTAGGTTGTCATCCAGAAAACCTAGCCTGTGGTCGCAGAATCCAAATTGCTCCTGCTGGCACCACCAACACAGCCCGTGGTTCACCTCCATTATCATCTTTTCCCATCATATTCTCCTTGCAATGACAGGAAGGATCAAAGGGGAACACCACATGAGCCCCCGTTCCCTTCAGCTTCCTTCCAAGAGGTCAGCCTTAATGCTTTCAGTCGTGTTCATAGCCATGTCATTAGTTCTCACATGGAACATCATGAATGGATAATGCTCTGTAGGTTTGATGAGTTTTGGGATCCTGTCTGTAATATCTTAAATTTCTTTTTTTTAAAGACTTTTATTAATAGGATATAATAACATGTTCCATGTTTCAAAATATTTTTGGATACATCCTTTTCTAATACTCCCTCCCTCCCCCACTTGGCTTCCAGCAATGCTTCCACCCCCATTATTTTTTCATTCAATTTCCATTAGCAGTAAAAAATTCTCCATTTTTCAGTTTTTCTTTTCTAACATGTTCATTTTCTCTATCTCACTCTTAGGTAACATTTTAGCTATTATTCAGTCATTTCCCCCCCTATATTCTATTCTTAATAGCTATCAAAGCAGAGTAACTTATTTTTTACATCCCAGTTCGTTTCAAGATAATCTTTAAAGTCCTTCCATTTGTAATATCTTTAATTTCTGATCCCCTGGCAAGCAACACACCTTTTGGGCCAGGGGATCGGGCCCGGACACATGACGTTCCATACCCCTCAGCAGGGAGTCACCTATGGCACCCTGTGAGGCAAGGAGGGGCTGAGAGAACTCTCCTGAGAACTGCCCTTGAGAGAACAGCTCTGAAAGAACTTATGACTGACCCAAGGTCACACCAGCAGCTGCGCATGGAGAAGTGGGGAATGAACCCCGGTTCTCTTGGATTAGAGTCTGTGCTCCTAACTGTTAATGCCAAACTGGCTCTCGTGTTGCTGCTTCTTTGTGTCAGTCTTGGCTAATCAGTATTTGCAACAAATTTATTTATTTACCAAAGATTGTGGGACTTTCCCAAACTTGTTGGAACAGAAATATTTGAACTGCCGGTTAAACGGAGGTCTTGAATGGAGGGAGTGTGCAGACATTTGTTGATGCCTGAGACATGTGGTCAGAAGCTGGGGATAATGACGTCCTGCCCTGCAGTGGGTGAGGAAGAGGCATGATCTTGTCCATATTGCTAATTTTTACAGTGCATACTTCAGGGATAACAGTGCATTTCTTTCTCTCTGTTTGTTGCAGAATTTCAGCATGTTAGGGTATAATACCTAGGGACCATCCATATGTTAGTGTGTAAATGTAGGGGCAACCCTCAGTAGAACATAGTGGAAGAATAGAAGTCCAAAGAGTACAGTTCAAATGAAATAAATGGAAACTCTCAAACTTTTGCTCCCTGGGGTCAAGAAATAAATCTGCTTAAATCTCAGCCAGTTTAGAGATGAAGCAAAGATCAGCATCCCGACTGTAAGCGCTTGTTCTCACCCCAGGTTCAGGGCATGGCAAGTCAAAGGCAAATGGAGGGAGCCAGGACCACACATTCTACCTGTGTGTACGGGAGGGCAAAACGCCAGCGAAAGTGGAGGTTGAGTCACTGCTCTGTGGTACCATCAAGCACTGCAAATTGAGGAGCACTTCCTGGTTCTACTTCCTGGTTTATTTTTCAAATGCTGAAAAGGGGAGTGGTCACACTGGCAGCTTGGCGTGACATGGCGCCGCTTCTAATTGTACCGTTTTAAAGCGTTGCGGGGCATATCATCCAGGCAGCACACCCTGCTGTGGGTTACCCATGTGGCCATCCCATGGTTAGGCATCCACATTACTGGAGTGCGCTGCCTGGTCAGTTTTCTAACACGCAGGTGGATGCTTGTGCATATGTGGTCTTGCGCACACGTACTCGTGCACATATAGGCAAAAACTCCCCCCCCCCAATCACTCCAGTGGCAGAAATGGATCTGCAGGTTCAGACCGCCAATCCGTTCTACGCACACTTGCCCAGGTTCAGACATCTGGCCACATTCAGGGAACCAAAAACACCACTCGTGATGTGGTGCCTTTTTAACCCGGCTCCGAGTTGTCCTATGGCGGGGTGGTTATGCCTTGGGAACTTCTGACAGATGTGGCTGTGTGACTGCGCCCATTTAATCCGGAGGGGAGTGGTGGCTGTGTCGGGCCAGGCCGCTTGTGTGATCACCCACTAGGAGTCAAACAGAAATTCCTATTTCCCCTGATACTGGGCTACTGCATTGCCCGTTGAGAGCTATTGTGTTAAGGGAATGAATCTCTGGATTACTACCTTAAGAGAGGGTGATATCACCGTTTCTATTTATTCAACCCCTTAAAAACCACATAGGTCCTGTTTGCAGTGCATGCGTCTCTGCGTTTGGAGCAAGACCTGTAACCATCTTCAGTGGCTTCATGGTGGCCGGGGGACTGATGCTGAGCAGCTTTGCACCTAACATCTACTTCCTGTTGTTTTCCTATGGAATTCTTGTTGGTAAGAGAGTTTGTGGGAGATCCTTACAAAATGCATGGGGTGCGTATGTATCCTAAAGAGGAAGGGAATCTTTTGTACTTCAAAACTGCTGTCTAATACTCCAGTTCTCCTTTGTACTTACAAGTGCAAACATCAAAGCAATCCTAATTTAACTGCTCTGAATTACAAAGAAGTTTGCCAGGAGCTGCCTCAAACAATCCTGTTTTAAATTAATGGCAGTTGTGTGGCAGGGCTTTCCGCCTTTGTACCCGGGGTTGTGAACCTCCAGGTGGGGCCCGGAGATCTCCTGGGATTACAGCTGACCTCCAGACAATAGAGATCAGTTCCCCTGGAGGAAATGGCTGCTTTGGAGGGAGAGCTCTATGGGATTATACCCCAGTGGGGTCCCTCCCCTTCCTAAATTTCCATCCGCCGTAGGCACCGCCCTCCAAATCTCCAGGAGCTTCCCAAACTAAAGTTGGCAACCCTGTTTGTACCTGGAAAAATTATCTCTGCCTTTTTTGGTGCGAGACATTACCAAAATTGCTTCTTTGGTAGTAAAGGAGTCTTCATTTGTGATCAAATTTCTTCTGCTTTCAGGGCTTGGGTGTGGCTTGTTGTACACGGCAACAGTGACTATTACGTGCCAGTATTTTGAGAAACGCAGGGGCCTTGCCCTTGGCCTCATTTCGACAGGTATGATTTTTAGCACGAATTAATATTTTCTGTTCCAAATGGTTCTGTACGGGTATAACGCTTCCACGTAGTTCAGAAACAATGCGAGACAAGGGATGGTTGTAACTGTGCTTAGTTTGTGAGTTTATAAGAGCCTGCTTCTAGGTGATCACTCAGATCTCAACTGGCCTTGAGAAAGGCTGGTGCCACGCTGTAATTGGGGAGGGGGCGGCGTTCAGGAAACAAGCCAGGATATACTGTGTTACAGACTGACTGTGGTTAACCAACTTCACGCTAGGGTTTTAGAACCTGGTTTGATGGGCCTGGCCACTCATAGATGGTGGGAGTGGCCTCTGCTCAGAAAATAGAGATGCCAGCCTCCAAGGTGGGTCCTGAGAATCCCTTGGAATTACAGCTCATCTCCAGACTACAGAGATCAGTTCCCCTGGAGAAAATGGATGCTTTGGAGGGTGGACTCTGAGGCATTGTACCCCGCTGAGGTCCCTACCCCCCTGCCCCCCCGGGCTTCATTCCCAAATCTCCAGGAGCTTCCCAACCTGGATCTGGCAACCTTCCCCCCCATACCCACCAGAGGGGACTGGGCAACCCTCTCAGAAAACCACACTAGACATTGTTCGCTTCCTGTGTAATCCTATGCACAGTCACTCCAGCCGGAGTCCACTGAAAATAGTGTAGGTAGACTGGAATAACTCCATGTAGGACTGCGCTGTGCCAGCTTGCAAATGGACAAAATCAACAACTGCCTTGTGGAATGGCCTGCCGGAGGAGGTCAGGAAAGGCTCTCACTACCCTGGCTTTTGGCAACCTGTGCAAAACTGAATAATTCAAGAGAGCTTTTCTACGCAGGCAATAGGGTAGCACTACAGAAAATGTGTCACAAATTTGCTTGGATAAATTATTGGGGACTATAGTCTGTACTACTATGTATAATTTGCTGTGGGTTCTACACAGATTCCGCGATCCCAGGAATAAATTTTGTCAGGTTGGAAATGGCTGCTGTGGGGATGAGAAAGCCCGCAAGATAGTAACCCTTTTGCGTCTTTGTGTGGTCCGTGCACAGGATCCGCCCGAATATATTCATTCACTAGATGGGCATAGTATTGTAGTACTATAGGTTGCCCTATGAAATGCTTCAAGTGTGCATCTTAAAGTGTCTCTCTTCTCTCCCCCTTCAGGATCAAGTGTTGGTCTTTTTATATATGCAGCACTGCAAAGAAAACTGATTGAACTTTATGGGCTAGAAGGCTGCCTGCTCATTGTCGGCGCTCTATCTCTAAATATACTAGCCTGTGGGAGTCTAATGAGACCTTTGCGCTTGTGCGGTTCTTCCTTACCAGAGAAATCATGCCTCGAGAAGATTCCAGACCAGTACCTCATTTATAACGAGAAAGAAAAGCATCTTTATGAAGAAAATGTAAATATACTAGAAAGGGCCAGCACCGAAGAGAAAGGCATGAATAAACCACCCAGCAGCGATTGTAAGCTGGACTCTCTTATGAACAAGAACAGACTATCGTCAGTAGCATCGAAAGAGACAGACACTTACAAAATGAAAGTTGCGGAACAGACGTATTTCTGTAAACAGCTCGCCAAAAAGAAATGGCACCTGTATTTAGACTACTGGGCAGAAACGCTTGGTCTTTTTAAAAACAAAGTATTTTCATCACTTTTTATTGCTATCCTCTTCTTTGACATTGGTGTGTTTCCTCCGTCATTACTCATGGAAGACATAGCCAGAAGTTCAAATATTAGTGAAGAAAACTGCATAATTCCACTCGTTTCAATCATAGGCATTATGACTGCCATTGGTAAACTTGCTTTAGGGATATTAGCAGATTTTAAATGGATTAATACTTTGTATCTATACGTCCTGACGTTAATAATGACTTCGGTGGCACTGCTTTTGATTCCGTTTGCCCAAAGTTACGTTATGCTGGCAATACTTTCAGGGGTCTTAGGTTTTCTGACGGGCAATTGGTCCATTTTTCCATATGTCACGACAAAGACTGTAGGAATAGAGAAATTAGCACATGCATATGGTATATTGATGTTTTTTGCTGGACTTGGAAATAGTCTGGGACCACCAATTGTAGGTAAGATTGCATTTTAAACTCATACGTGTATTAAGTGTGTTTTCCTGATTTTTTTCAAAAATGGCATCTTCTTGTGTGTTTGTGTTCCATATGGTCAAGTCGCTTTTGGCTTACAGTGATTCTATGAATTAGTGACCTCCAAAACAACCTATTATGAACAGCCTTGCTCAGGTCTTGCTAAAGGCCATGGCTTCCTCAGTGGAGTAAATGCTAGTAATTTGTGGCAAATGCAGAATTTGTTTAAATAAGAAATTATGGAAGGAAGTGAATGACATCCCTACTGCCATTCAGACTTCATTGTAAATGTGCAAAGATAGTCATTAGATGCTAAAACCTATGAGACACATTTGGTAAAGGTTCCCCCCCTGTTTTCTGATTTTGTTTGTAGAGGTGAGATGTCTTAAGTCAGTGATTTTATAAACAGAGGGTAGGGCTCTGAGTCACGAGCAGACTTCTACTTGTGAAATGGCACTCTCCTGTTTGCTCCTTGATTCTGCACCCCCTGGGCATTCCTCAGTTAGGGTGCTTTTGGGGTGCAGTATTGGATCTGATACATGGGGCTGCAGCTGGAGAGAGAACTGGTGGAGACTGAAGGGGAGTCAGAACACTGCATGAGAAGAAATGCCCTCTTAGAACCAGACTGGTGTTCCTTTCTGTGTGTGACTTGCCAAAGTCCCAGTGTGAGCATCTTTCAGAAGCAAGGAGAGACCTATATTTTCAGTCTGACTTTTGGGGCACATGGTTAATTAATTAATTAATTTATTTTATTATTAGATTTATACCCCACCCTTCCACAAGGGCTCAGGGCGGCGAACAAGAGGCCACAAGCCATACATTGCCGACAACACATAGGGCAATGACATATAAAATAAATCAGCAGAGGAGCGGGGGTGTGGACTTCTTAATGTGATGTTTTTTTGTTTGTTTTTTGGTCTTGTTGGTGCTCTTTGAGCTGCTGTTGCTAGTCCCCATCCTTCACATTGGATATGTCCAGGGCTTTTTTTTGTAGAAAAAGCCCAGCAGGAACTCATTAGCATAATAGGCCGTACCCAACAGCAGGAACTCATTACCATATTAGGCCACACTCCGTTCCTGTGCGTTCCTGCCCAAAAATAGCCCTGGGTATGTCACAGATAGGGATGTCACAATGTGTTAACTTCATATTTGCTAGAATGGGTATATCATTTTTTACAATTGCGTTACTTTTTAATGGAAAAATACAAACTAGCACCTGGATGTCTTGTTGAAATATGTAAAACATGGGTCCCCAGGCTTTTGGAGCCAGTGGGCACTTCTTGAAATCTGACACGGGGTGGTGGGCTCAACCACAAATGGCTGCTGCAGGAGGCGGAGCCGGTCAAAATTTCAGGGAGTGAGGCTATGCATACCTGTGACTGTAGCTCTTCAGCATTTCAGCCAGATGCTCTATTTAAAGGGATGCTGTTTAAAATGAACATATTGTTTAAAAATGTTTTCTGGCATACCCACAAGTATACCTGTTGAACTACCTAAGAAACACTCGTCTGGCAGTGTCTATCAGATCTCCAGCAGCCAATCAGAAGCTCTGCTAGTGCTACCTGGCCACACCCACTTTCTTAAAACACCAGGAGCAGTGTCAGCGGGCACTGTAGCAGTCACAGGCACTACCCTGGGGACCCCCGATATAAAGGACAATTAGGAACTGTATATTTAGGAACTGTTTATCTTTCCAGTCAAATCTGTATGCCTGACGGTTGGATTTTTTTTTCTATTTTCCCCCAGGTTGGATTTATGACTGGACAAAGTCCTACGACACAGCATTTTATTTTAGCGGCCTTTGTGTCTTGTTTGGAGGACTGCTCTTGCTGGTAGCTGCGCTGCCATGTTGGAGCAGGAACGAGCCTGAAAAGCCGCTTCCAAATATTTACTCCTACAAAGTTTCAGCCTCTGCTTAGGTGCCAGCAAAGAGCCACTGATTGCCTTTTATACTGCACAGCAAGACGTTTTTGTAAATTTCCCCCACTTTTGTTCATGAAGCAAGAAACCACCTCCTCTCTCCTCCTCCTCCTTCTTCTTCTTCTTCTTCTTCTTCTTCTTCTTCTTCTTCTTCTTCTTCTTCTTCTTCTTCTTCTTCTTTTCTTCATTACTTTGCTTTCAGGATTGATCCAGAGCCCTCTGGCATGCGTGGGAGACGCAGTGCTAGCAATGGTCAGCAAAGCTCCTTCAAGTTCTGTACAAGGTTCACATCAAAGGGTAGTCATGTTTGTCTGCATTAGAAGCACTGGTTTCAAGTCCAGTAGCACCTTAAGAGACCAGTAAGATTTTGGGAGTATAACCTTTCTTGAATCTGATGAAGGGAGCTCTGACTCTCGAAAAGCCCACCCCCACCCAAAACATCTTCGGTCTTGAAGGTGCTACTGGACTCGGATCTAGCGGCACAGCGAGTGTGTTACCTTCCAGTTGCCAGCACTGAGAGAGCTCCGCCTGTGCCCGCATAGCTGGATCGCAGCCAGTTTATCGGATCCAGAGCTTTTAAGAATCTCTGAGGTGTATATGGAACTGCTGCATAAATGCTTCCCCGTTGGCTTCAGTGTTGGGGTTGGGGGTTTGCACATGCGGAATACTGAAATGAACAGGGAAGGCGTTGCATGCACAGAGGCTCTACAGAGCCATAGAAGTATACAGTTCTCTAGATTAAGGCCAGTGTGGCATCTCTGCCCTGCCATTTCTTTTCTCTCTCCCCCCTTACCTATGGTATATTTTACACCATTTGCACCAGCTCTTTTTTTTTTAATGAAAAGAATGTATTTTATACAAACTGTGTGTAAACTTTTTTTTTTTGCTTATCTTTGACAAATGACAGCACTTGCTTCTCCTAGAAGTCTTGATTGCTCTGTAGGGGAGAGATTTATTAGAGAAGACCTCACCATATCAACCTGAATGTAATATGAATTGTTGGTGCTTGCTTCCCGATAAGGTAAATGCTTTCTGCTCTAAGGTCTCATTGGCTGCTTTACAGGGCTCTTTTTGTAGCAAGAACTCCTTTGCATATTAGGCGACTCACCCCTAATGGAGCCAGTCCTCCAAGAGTTTACGGTAGCCCCTGAAAGAAGAGCTCTGTAAGCTCTTGGAGGATTGGCTACATTAGGGGGTGTGTCGCCTGATATGCAAATGAGTTCCTGCTACAAAAACAGCCCTGGCTGCTTACAAAGAAGGTTTTCTGGTAGCATCACCTGTGAAGTAAACTGTGGGCTCGAGATACCACTGAAGATGTTGTTCTCCAAACAGTTTACTACTCTCTTTTTCATAAGTCTGTTCCCCCCCAAAAAAAACTGATGAACCAAAAGTCATGAAACCAAGGAATAAATACAAATTGTGAAACAGGGTTCCAAAACAGTTGTGTGATCATGAAAGTAGTTTGTCACGTCCGTGGAGATGGGAGGTTCTGCAGTGCACGACATTAAAACATATCTTATAGGCTCTTCTTAGTTTCAGGGCTGCCAACAGGGGGGACAAAATTCTGGGGGAGGCCCCCAAGTCAACCAGAGGAAGCATTATGCTTCCAGCCAAACGTTTTTCCATTTAATTTTAAATGCAGTTCTGGCTACAGCCACTAGGGGTGCAGGGAAGTCTGAGCACAGTAAAAAGCATTCCACTATTGGTTAGGTTTGGCCTTTCTCCAAGACCTGAAGCAGACTTGCCTAACAGATCGTGCTAAGCTCCTCAACCAAGCTAGCACCAGAGCAAGACAAGACAGCACACTGATGGCTGATAACAGTAACTACCAGCTGCTTTGGGTCTCCGTTAGAGAGAAAGGTGGGAAATAAATAAATAAAAGATGGCCAGCGAGGCCAGTTCTTTTATTACTAGAGATGCATGGTAACAGCAAGCAAAGTGATTTGTTTTGTTATGTTACTGGGGGGTGGGGGGTGGGGGGAGGTGTAATCTTTGTCCAGGGTCCATGGTGCCTCTCGACAGCCCTGCTTAGTTTAAGGGGGAGTTTACTTCTGAGCTTTCAGGGATTTTAATGCTGTCACCAAACTAGAACTTTTCTCATTACCCGCTCCATACAGATGAAAGGGACAAGCACATTCCGTCCACACGTCTTTTCTTAGAGTTTTTGAGGCCATGGTGACTTGTAGTTTTACCAGCTGCGGATTTCATAAGACAGCTTTGCAAATGGATGAACTGGCCAGCACACGGAGTAGAACCCCAAGTGTTTCACTGCCATCTTGTGGCCCAAAATGAAACTGTATTTTCCTTTAAAGATCACAGCTTACTTTACTATGAATTTCACTGAAAGCGTTTTCTTCTGCAAGGCACATCAAAACATCTTATCTTTTTCTATTGGACTGGCTGCTGCTGCTGATGATAAAGTGTTTATTTGCAGCTGACTTATGGCAACCCCCTCACGGGGTTTTGAAGGCAAGAGATGAGCAGAGGTGGTTTGCCGTTGTTCCCTCTGGGAAGTGACCCTGGTATTCCTTGGTCGTCTCCCATCTAAGTGCTAACCGTGGCCAACCCTGCTTAGCTTCCAAGATCTGAAAAGCTTGGGCTAGTCTGTGCTCTCCTGCCATTTTGTAATTCATTCTGTTCTTTCTCCTGATTTCTACTGGCTGCACTGAACTCTTCTGTACTTAATTCCAAAACAAGTTACAAAAATTTAACCAGCACTGCTCCCTCTTGGGACCTTTCCTATTAACTTTTCTCCATCATGACAACTACCCATTTATTCTTAAACTGATTCCTGGCTATAAAAGGTTGTATCCCACAGTTTCTTCATTGTCTGATAAAGTGAAGATTCGGCATCTCTATTCTTTTAAAATTCTTTGAACAGCTGGGAACCACGCAGATACAGATACTTCTTATTCATGGGTTAAAAGCTGCTTTTTCCCTATCCTGTAGCTCTGCTGGCTGATTGTTCTTTTGTCATGTTGATGTCTCAGAATGGCTCACTGATATTTCTTCGATGGGTGCTAATCAATGCTCTCTCTAAGCTGTGGAGTCTCATGAGCAAAGATTCTACTTTGTGAGCGACTGGCATTAAAGCTGTGAGCGAGCGATTTGGCTGCTGCATAAGTGAGTCTGCTCTGGAACCCTCCTTCCTGAGCAAAGAGAATAATGTGTGAGCCGGAGGCTGAAAAACTGTGAGCTAGCTCACACTAACTCAGCTTAGAGGGAACGCTGGTGCTAATTGTTATGAAGATAATCCACGGGTACATAAGAACATAAAAGAAGCCAATGTTGAATCAGGCCAATGGCCCATCTAGTCCAACACTCTGTCACACAGCGGCCAAAATATACTAGGTGCCATCAGGAGGTCCAGCAGTGGGGCCAGACACTAGAAGCCCTCCCACTGCTGCCCCCTCCAGCACCAAGAATAGAGTGCATCACCTGCCCCAGACTGAGAGTTCCCATCTATACCCTGCTCCATATGTTTATCTAATTCCCTCTTGAAACTGTCCATGCTTGTAGCTGCCACCACCTCCCATGGCAGTGAATTCCATATGTTAATCAATCTTTGGGTGAAGAAGTACTTCCTTTTATCTGTTCTAACCCAACTGCTCAGCAATTTCATGGAGTGCCCACGAGTTTTTGTATTGTGAGAAAGGGAGAAAAGTACGTCTTCCTCAACCTGCTCAATCCCATTCATAATCTTATAAACCTCTATCATGTCACCCCTCAGCCGTCGTTTCTCCGAGCTAAAGAGCCCCAAGCGTTTTAACCTTTCTTCATAGGGAAGGTGTTCCAACCCTTTTATCATTCTAGTTGCCCTTCTCTGAACTTTTTCCAATGCTATAATATCCTTTTTGAGATGTGGCGACCAGAACTGTACACAGTATTCCAAATGAGGTTGCACCAATGATTTATACAGGGGCATGATGATACTGGTTGATTTGTTTTCAATTCCCTTCCTAATAATCCCCAGCATAGCGTTGGCCTTCTTTAATAATACACCATCCTAAGACAAGAGCTGTGAATGCAATCAGTTTTTCATTTGATCTGATACTGCATAAGGACACAATAGAATCAACTGAAAAAACACCATATCAGGGGGTGTTGAACTTATTCGTTATGAGGTCTGGATCTGACACAAGTTTAATGCAGTTGTACCATAAATTATCAAAATGTTTAAAAAGAACTAATGTATCCCTAATTAATTAAATCAGTATTAATAGTTGTATTTATGACAGTATTTAAGTTAGTATTTAATGAAAATATGCTAATTAGCACAATATTGCCCTGAACTGAATAGGCCAGGTTAGCCTGATCTCGTCAGAGCTCGGAAATATAAGTAGGGTCGGCCTTGGATGGGAGATCACCAAGGAAGTCCAGGGTTGCTACGCTGAGTCGCAGACCACCTCGGAACGTCTCTGGCCTTGAAAACCCTACGGGGCTGCCATAAGTCGGCCGTGACTCGGGGGCACTTCCCACCGTCGACGTAACGCTAATTCACTAAATCGCTACTTTTTTTTGTTGTGGAAATGTAGTGTTTAAGTTAGTATTTAATGACCATATTAATACTAATGACTGTCAACACTGATTGAACTGTTTATTTACCACAACGCTTTTATGAATGGAAGAGCCTGCCCAGCAGCTGTTTTCCTTCATTTGTCAGGGTCTCTTTGCATCCTTCTCTTGCCTAGGACCACCTCGTTGATTTTTGATTTATGCACGAGAGGTGGGGGAGAATACAAGAAAGCAGGGCTCAGCAGGAACTCATTAGCACAATAGTCTACACCCAACAGCAGGAACCCATTAGCATATTAGGCCACACCCCTGACAGCACAGCTCATTAGCATATTAGGCCACACCCCACATGCTACCAGAAGTGTGGTCATCCAGCCACACCCACCTTTTGCTTCTTATTCTGTTTACCTTGTTTGTTGTCAAAACCCAGGGCTTTTTATTGTAGCAGGAACTCCTTTGCGTGTTAGGCCACACACCCCTAATGTAGCCAATCCTAATGAGTTTCTGCTGTTGGGTGTGGGCGACTCGGGAGCCAGCTGGAATTTCGTTCCTGTGCGTTCCTGCCCAAAAATAGCCCTGCAAGAAAGAATGCATGGAAGTGGGCGGGTTAACTTTTCCTTCAGAAGTTTGCAAGTGGGACCTCTTGAGGAGCAGCCAACTTCACCGCCACCATTTTCTCTGGTTTCTTTGGCGTTTTCCCTGCCCTTTCCTAAATCACGACCACAAATTCTTCCATCCTGTCTGAAACAGCAACAGTGGCCATTTCCAGGACGCAGCTGCAGCAGTTCAAATCAAATCAAATCAAATTTATTAATGCGATTTGTGACCAGCACAATACCAGTTACAGCAATGTACACGAGTCTTATAAATTTTAGGAAATGTACAGTATTAAAATTCCTGAGTAGCTTATGCGTTCTTAAAAACATGGAACAGATTGAACAAAAACATCTACACTTTATGGTTCAGCTACATTCTGTGTTAATTCCCTGCAAATTCTGCATGACCCTGCAAGAAATCCGGCACAGGGGAGTGTGAGCTGAGGATTTGCACCTGAAAAGAACTTCCTCGTAATTTCCGATTCAGAGCAGGCAGAAAACCTCCCAAGCGAGGGTGCAATAATCTCTGCACAAATTTCCTGGCAGAAATGGCAGTGAAGCAAAATGTGCTCATTTGTCTCGACCTTCCCTGCTCCACACGGGCAAACCCTCTCTGCTAATGGGAACTCTCTATAATGCCCCTCCACTACTGCAGAGGGGAGTATATTCCATCTAGCCCCAGAGTAAGCCCTGTGCTGCGACAGTGCTGGAATTACAACATATCTAGTGTTCTTTGACACCAGGAAATTTGAAACTCTGATGATGGGCGATTCTGCATCTAGCATTTGCTCCACATTTTCTCAACTGAGAGGAAGAAATGCAGCTCAAAACCACAGTCAAATACTCCAGGTCAACACTGTACTGATTGTAAAGTCACCCCTGAACGGCCATAAAACAGCCATAAATCTATGCAGAAGGTACCATAAAACCCGATGATCAAAGGAAGCGAAAGCGGCATGGAGTGTGGAGGCTACCATAAAACCCGATGATCAAAGTAGGTGAAGGCAGCATGCAATGCAGAGGGGGATTTCTGTTCCAACGTGGATTTCGTAATACAACGGAGGGAAAAGCCAATGCAGAATCAGCCGATGTCTCCCTGCCTTTCAGTGCCCAACATCCTTTTCTTGACTGGGACCTTTGCTTGATCTAAGGCCGTTTTAACGAGAAACTCTGGGGAGAAGCCTAATGCATTCAACTTGTGACAGACTGCAACAGTTGGACAAAGTGGGGGGCAGAAGGCTAGAAGGAAGTGCACAGAATTGAGAAGTAGACACGTGTGCACAGACTGGAGCAGTGTGGCTTCAGTTTGGTGTAGTGGTTAAACGCGTGGACTGTAATCTGGGATAGCCAGGTTTGATTCCCCACTTCTCCACTTGCAGCTGCTGGATGATCTTGGGCAAGCCATAGTTCTGTCAGAGGTGTTCTCTCAAGGACAGTTCTCTCAGAGCTCCCTCAGCCCCACCTACCTTACAGGGTGTCTGTTGTGGGGAGGGGAATGTAAAGGAGTTTGTAAACTGCTCTGAGACTCTGAGTGAAGGGCAAGGTATGAATCTAATCTCCTCCTCTGTGGTGCAGAGTCTGTTCCTGGCTACCACAGCTCTGTTGATACAGTCAGTGGCCGCCACCATACCTGTCCCTGCCCAGGACACTGTACCACTTTGCTTACTAAGGCTGAGAAAGGGGACACAGCAGCCTGCTACTTGCTCGTCCTAACCAAGTCTTCCTTCACAAAAGGAATGGAGGCAAGATCCTTGCAGGCTGCTAAGAATGCCAGTTAACTCTTAATTTTTATAAGGAATGACGTTCATCTGATGGAGGGGTTATCTTCCCACACATTTTGTTCTGTTAGAGCTCAAACAAAACACTGCAGTAAGTTCCCAGAATTAAAGATGCACCATTTGAGAGAGAGATCGAGAAGGGAAGCTGTGATGTTTCATCACCATCTGGTGGCTGGAAGAAGAAACGTGCGGACATTTCCCCCACCCTTTTTGTGCCCTGGTTTGCACAGCAGTGCTTCTGGGGAGCGTTTTTAATGATATGATCATTCCTTTCCTCAAAACATACAGTTTAACTTGAACAAGTGGGAAAAAAATATATTCCCTGATATGGCTCGATACTATGAACTTTGTGCAGATTGTCAGGCCGAGAGTGTAAGTCAGAAAGAACTCATACTGTAGTTTTGGGGTGGGACCCAGCAATCTGTCAGTGTAAGGTACTGATGGCCATGCATGTTTCCTGTGTCCCCCCCGCCCCCCTGCCAGGCTCATCAGACCTTGGGAATATGATTTCTGGGGTCACAACCTGCATGGACAAATAACCACATGGGTCCCAGGCCTGTTTTGTGGAGGGAAAAGGAGAAAGAATTGCCCTCCTTACCTCTTCTGTCAGCAAACCTAAGGTAATGGAAGACAGAGTAGAGGGTGATTTTTGCCCCTCCCCTAATATTCAGTATGATGGTGGAAAGTGTTGCCAAATCACAACTGAATTATGGCAGTTTTCAAAATGAGAGACATTCAGAGGTAGTTTGCCTTGCCCTACCTCTGCAGAGCAACCCTGGACTTCTTTGGTGGTCTCCCATCCAAGTACTAACCAGGGCTGATTCTACTTAGCTTTCAAGATCTGACAAGTTTGGGTTAGACTGGGTCATCCAGATCACTTCTTCTTTAGCATAATCCCCTTCTACAATCTGGATAGCTCTTAATCCACAAAGGTCTCATAGTCCCCATAGTCCCAGGAGTCCAGTTTCTTAGGATTGCATGTTTGTTGAAATCTCTCCTATATTATAAAAACAATATGGAGTGGCAAGATTCCATGCACTCCCTCAGCCATTGGCCCATCAGTTTCCACGCAAGACTACTCGCGTGCCATTGGCTGGGTGCTGGGTCTGCTCCTCTTCCCACCCCGCAGCCACGGAAACCGAGTGAGCCAAAGGTAGGAGAGGCAGTTTAAACCACCTCCCCTCCCCTCTCAGAGCCAGTTTGCTCGGCCGCCCCATGGCTGTGGGGAAGCTGACCAAGCCAGTAGAAGGAGAGGCGGTTTAAACCACCTCCCCTTTCCTGTCAGAGCCTGCTTGCTTGCCCTCCCTGCAGCCGTGGGGAAGCTGAGGAAGCCAGTGGAAGGAGAGGCAGTTTAAACCGCCTCCCCTTCCCTGTCAGAGCCTGCTAGCTCGCCCTCCCTGCGCAACGGACAGCGAGGGGAATGACCTCGGCCGTCTTGGTTGGCGGGGGACTCGAGCAGCCGGGGGGGGGGAGACGGGGCCTGCAGCCACCCAGCCACCCAGCCAAGCTAGCGCCTGTTGCATTTATGGCTGCAACGGGCCTTCTTCCTAGTCATTCAGATTTGTAGAACGAATAAGTCCCTAAATCATCCTACCTTAATGTTCTGCAGAAATCTGTTGGGTCAGTCAGTGGGCAGATTAAATGGGCTTTTGCTTCCCAGCACAGCTAGCAGCAGGTGCCCTTTCAGTGTTGGGCTCACGGTGAGGCAGTCTGCTGGGAAGGGTGAAGCCCTGTGCTACTTGCCTGTTCCTGATGGTACATCTTGGTGCTGTAAAAATAAAATCTCGAGTGAGCAGGAGAACAGGAGTTGAATTAAGTAAATTGTGTGTCACAGAAATGCAGGATCAGAGCGGATTCTTGGGGGGATGACTACAGGCAGGGCTGTGTGAACCCTCCAGTGGGCGGGAAAAAAATAAATCCAGATTTTGTGATGAGGCAGTTCAAATTTGGTGCAGATTCTGAGCTCTGTGATGTTTAAATTTGCATATAGTGGGGTTTTTTATGCATCTGCTAATCACTGTGTGTGTGTGTATAAAAACTACTGCTGAAGGAAAAGATGCATTCTGTAAATGAAGCAGATTTGCATATGTTTGCGGATTCTACATAATAGATCCAGTTTCTTGTTTGTCATGGGACGATGCAAGGAACTATCCCGGGTGCTTGTAATCCACTGAACATTGCCTATACAGTTTAAAACTTATTTTTTCACCCCTAAGGTATGGAAATCTTTTATCATGATCCATCATTCTTCATAAAATCCAATGCTTTTTCTGTGTTAGCCTCTATGGATTGCACAGCCCTGGTGCAAACTAGTCTGGAAAGGGTTCCAAAGCAATCTGCCTTTAGGGCTGAAAAGGTAACAGAGGCTGTGGCTTAGTGGCAGAGCATCTGCTTGGCATGCAGAAGGTCCTAGGTTCAATCCCTGGCATCTCTGGTGTCATGCTACCCTGTGGGTTGCCAGCTTCCTCTGCCACCACTCTGGACTTAGGGTCTCTTGGGAAGGCCCAGAGTACCCTCCCAAGCCCAACCAAAAATGCCCCTGTTCAGCTGAGAAAATATGGGCATCCCACACAGATCATGACATCTCGTTAAAAGGATCGGGTAGGAGGTGACAGGAAAGCCCGCTGCCTGAGACCCTGGAGAGCTGCTGCCGGTCTGAGTAGACAATACTGAGCCTGATGGACTAATGATGTGATTCAGTATAAGGCACTTTCATATGTTCAGTGGGTAGCTCTGCTGGGTTTCCCCCCTAGTGGAATGTACAAGTTAAATGTCAACTAGACAGGCTGTGGGATTGCCGGAAGTAATTGCATACTGTGGGGTGTGTGTGTGTGTGTTGGACGCTATGGTAACACCTTGGCTGGAACACCTTGGTGTGTTTTTGTCCTGGAATTATGTAGATAGGCAAAAGTCGGTGGTTGCCAAGATCATATTTTTTTAAAGCTGCAGCACCAGCAAAGTCGAGATTGAAGAAAGAATGTGTGTGTAACTGTATAGCTGCATATAGCCTGGCTGAGAAGATGACATGGTTTCACGGAGGAAAAGGACATCGTAGCTCTCTGCTCAGTCGTTCAGGCTTAAGATGGGAACAGGAGCCTCCATTTCCATCTGTGTAAGTGGAATTTTATCAGTTCATTTGTTTCTAATGTATGTCCTCCCTTGCTAAAGCGAAAGTTATCTTATTTATGTGGTTAAAGAAAAGAGGTCACAATGGGAAAGAACCCTGGAACATTATATATATATATATATAGAGAGAGATGACCTGCAAGGTCCCTTCCAACTCTAACATTCTGTGGTTCTAAGACTGGCTGTATGTTCTGGGGGCCACCTTTTGGATCACGAATGTAGCTCATCTCTTATGCTGGTGTTGGGAGAAATTCAGAGTCCAGAATTCTAGAGAATTAAGCACCAAGTGTCAAACCACATCATATGTTTGGCCACAGGTCACGTTGGGTTTCCCCCAACCCAATTTGCTTTCCTTGCAACTGCATGGCAGCTACAGGGAATTTACCACAGCGCCGCAGGGCCCAAGTCAGATTGAGACTGTGATGCTAGGGAAGAGGGGCCCCAGCCCACCCCCCCATTGTTTTATGAAGCCAAAACAGCTCTGAGGCTGGGGGTGTTGCTTGCCTCATTACAGGGCTGCACATGTCTTCCCTTGACCCAACTTCTGGCCAGATGTATTTTAGTTTGGCCCTAATTCCATCCACCCAGTGGGGATTTGAATGCATGTTTTGCATTCAAATGTTATCTCTGCTGCTTAAGGGAGAAAAAATAACATTTCATGGGGCCCCCGCAAGCCTAAAGCATCTCTCAGCCACCATCAGAAACATTTAGGATTCAGATTTTTTAAAAAAACAACATTGCCAGCCTGCTTGTTCATGGGCCAGACCTATCTTATCTATATGACTGATTATGCATAACTGCATCTCAGTCAGTAACCTTTCCCGTGATCCTCGACGACCGCCTCTGATGCATATTGCAGCAAAATCGTTGTGCCTCATGAATTTCATGCTGACCAAGCTAGAGGTCAGAACATTCAGGTTAGGAGATCACATTTTAACCTTGTCCTCTGCATTTGGATTTGTTGGCAGGGTGCAGAAATGATGATGAGTAAAACAAAAGAGCTTTTAAAATGCTTGGAATTCTTCGGGCCGCAATGTTCTCTCTCATGTAAATTGCTGTCTGGCTGGGTCTCTGAAAAGGTTAAAATTGGAGTGATGGGAGTTTTTGCTTTTGTTCAAATAACAGAACACTGCCAGTTAGAGACCTTCATTATTCCACCCCCCCCCCAGTATTTTGCATTAATATTGTATTACACACACACACACACACACACACACACACACACACACACACACACAAAAGTGGGGACTTGCAAGAAACTTACAGAATCAGAATCACAGAGTTGGAAGGGGCCATACAGGCCATCTAGTCCAATCCCCTACTCCATGCAGGTTCATCCTAGAGCGGGAGCGGCTATCCTATTCCCCCCACCTCTGCTTCTTCCCCTCTCCCTATACTTCTCTCACACTCTTTCTCCTTCCTGCCACCTCTTTTCTTTCTCTCCCCCCTCCATGCCTGTCACTTCCTTTCTGCCCCCACCCCATCACTCTTTCTTTTCCTGTCACTCTCCCAGCCTCCCACCTACTTCCTCCTCCCACAGCAGCAATGGCAGCAGCCACTCTCCAGGAATCACAACAGAGTGCCCAAGTATGGAGATCAGTTCCTCTTAGGGTTGCCAATTCCATGTTGTGAAATTCCTGGAGATTTGGGGGTGGAGCCATGGGAGGATGAGGTTTGAGCTTGGAAGTGACCTCAGCAGATGAAGTCCACCCTTTAAAGCAGCCATTTTCTCTGGGGGAACTGATCTCTGTCATCTGGAGATCAGTTGTATTCCCAAGAGATCTCCATCCCTCAACTTGGGGGTGGCAACATTAGTTCCCCTGGAGGAAATGACTGCTTTGGAAGGTGGAGTCTAGGTCATTATATCTGCCTGAAGCCCCTCCCCACCTCAGTCCCCACCATCCCCAGGCTCCACCCCTCTATTCTTGGTGCTGGAGGGGGCAGCAGTGGGAGGGCTTCTAGTGTTCTGGCCCCACTGGTGGACCTCCTGATGGCACCTGGTATATTTTGGCTGCTGTGTGACAGAGTGTTGGACTAGATGGGCCATTGGCCTGATTCAACATTGGCTTCTCTTATGTTCTTATGTTCTTACCCCTCAAATATCCAGTAATTTCCCAACATGGAGTTTGCATCCCTATCTTCTTCCCACCCAGCAGCCAACCTAACTTTATCTGCCCCTCTGTCTTCAGCTTTCCATCTCCTTTCCCTCTATAGCTTCTACTGAGGAAAACCATGGTCTTTCTCCACAGTGGGAACTAAAGCAGTTTACATTATTCTCTCCTTTTAATCCACACAACAACCCTCTGAGGTAGGTTAGGCTGAAAGTATGTGACTGGTCCAAAATCACCCAGTGAGCTTCCACAGCAAGATGGGGATCTAAACCGGGGTCTCATAAACCTCCTCTGAAGTTCTGACCATTACACTACACTGACTTTCATAGTGTGGCTGCTGTTGAACAGTAGCAAGCAGCCAGGCCTAGTTGAATCATGCAAGTCAGGTGGTATCAAGTCACCCAGAGGGTGCTGCTAGGCCTAGGTTTGCCAGCCTCCAGGTGGGATATGGAGATCCCCCAGAATTACCACGGAACTCCAGACAACAGAGTTCTGTCCCTCTTGAGAACATGGGTCAACTCTGTGACATTTTATCCAGCTGAGGCTTCTCCCATCCCCAAACTCTGCACTCCTCAGACTTCACCACAGAATCTCCAGGAATTTCCCAACCTGAAGTGGGCGATCCTAGTCCCAGGTCTGCTTCCAACCCCTTGCTATTTAGCCATTCATACTGCAGGAGGAATCCTTCCCAATCCCAGATCCAGTTCTGCTTTTGCTTCTTCCCCTCTCTGTCTCTGTCTCTCTCTGGCTATTAGCCAGTCCATCTGCCACTGTCAATGCAGTGGGGCCTGGAGAAGATCCCTGTGGTGGCCATTTCAAAAGGTATTGGAAGGGGATTCAACCCTCCCTGAGGTTTTTTTTTAACTTTTTAGATTTTTCTGTAGACCCACAGACTCCCCCGAGTCTTTAGAAAAACCTGTTGAGGGAGAGTGTGTCCCCTATCTGTGGACATAAGTATCTGCACACATAGGGGACTGTTGAGAATTAGATATATAGATATAACATCACACACAAAAAGGTTCTTGAGCTTGGCCCATGAGATCCATATTACAGTTCTGTACTTGCCTGTTTTTCAGACGATTTCTTTTATATGTGTGATGCAAAGAGGCCCTGAGAAGGCATTACAGTAAAGTTATTTTCTGTTTGTTTTCAGCAATCATTATCTTCCATTGAAATTAAACATTGCACAAATAAAGTTGGACCAAAGCCCCAAAGAATCTTCGGTGTTCCTCTTGACAGCTGTGTTCAAGATGCAGTACATGGTCATGTTCCTTTGATTGTCAAACACCTGGTAGAATATTTAGAAGAAACTGGTAAGTCTTTAGTTCAGCTTTGTTTTGTCCTTTAAACTGAAAACATTAAACTCTAGATACTAAATTTCTGTGGGTTCCCACTGTGGTGTGGAAACAGAAGATTTAGTGAGGCCTTAAGTTTGCCTGTAGAGATCTCCAGTATAGCATGGGATTGATGACACTGTTAGTGCTGTGCTCCAAAGACCTGTGAACAGGCACAGTGTGACTGAACAATGCCGGAAGTTATCTAGAGAACAGTCCTTGATGTCATCAACCATGTGTACACCCAGGAGAAATTCTGATCTCTGAAGCAGAACCTGGAGTGAACTTCAAATACATTTTCCAATCTCGCCCAGCTTTCTTGGCATACCAGCATAATTTTGATTCAAGGCCCATTGAAAAATTTCCAAACAGTTCCAAACAGAACAGGGAGATTTCACCCTGCCCTCAGGGTCGGCGCTCCCATAGAGGTGAGGTTAGGCAGTCGCCTTATGGGGTGCCAAACTGGCCTGAGGCCCCACCCTCTCCCCTTGCCAAAAGAGTCACCCCAGTCGCCACCGACTCTCTGCTTCCCTGGCTCTGCCTCTGGCTCAGTCTTCCTGAGCACGGAGGCAGCCTCATGGTCCACCAGCAGTGGCGAGAAACTGGAGGGGTGGTGGCAGAGAGAGAAGACCCCCGCCCCACACACCTTGGGAAGGCGATTGTCCGCCAAGTGTCTTCCTTTCCCCTGGCTTCTCTCAGGCTCCCTGGCAGGGGTGGCACCATCGAGCAGAGGACCCAGGTAAACAGGCCGTCCCATGCCCCTCCTCCTCCAAGCCGGCAATGCTGCAAATGTGAGTTTTAATTTGATTTTTATTTTATTTTTTATTTTGTGACATCAGTGCCCCCTGACTTATTCAAAGGTCCCCTGAATTACAAAATCCTGGCTACAGACCTGGCCTAGTATATACATGCTGTGAAGTTTAGAGTTTATTGTGTATAGATACCACGGTTACCACCAAACTTAATAAAACTGAAGGCAGTGCAGCTGTAGGAGATTTAAAAATACAAACACATTTTTCCTCCCCCCACCTCCTTCATCTTAGAGAACCAAACCTATATTTGTTGTGAAATCAAATCCAAATCTGGCCTAAAGGAAACCTGTACTTACATACAATGGCAGTGCTGAGGCCTTCCTCCTTCCTCCATATCCTAAAAAAAACTTATATAGAGCTAGGGTGTGCAACTTTATGTTCTGTGTATGACATGAATATCTTTAGAACAGAACTGTGATTTGTGTTTTTCTGTTTGAGAGAGAAAATCAGAGATTGTATTACTTGTTCTCACAATTAAAAAAAAAAGAAATTAGCAATTTCACATTTTGTGTTTTCCGTTCTTCCTAAAATGCATATATGTTTGAAAACTGGTGGGCACAAGGGGGGGTGCGGGGGCGCCAGAAGCTAGACTTGCCTAGTGTGCAAAAAAACCTGGCACCGGCCCTGTCTGCCCTACACCAGTATCTGAATAAATGATGGATTATTATTGTTGTTTACATCATTTATACACCTTTCTAAAGAACATAAGAACAATGGCCCACCCAGTCCAACACTGTGTCACACAGTGGCCAAAACCCAGGTGTCATCAGGAGGTCCACCAGCAAAGCCAGAAGCCCTCCCACTGGGCCCCCCAAGCACCAGGAATACAGAGCATCACTTGCCCCAAACATAGTGTTCCGTGGACCTCAGTGCCATCTGTTTATCCAATTCCCTCTTGAAGCTGTCTATGCTTGTAGCTGCCACCACTTCTTGTGGCAGTGAATTACACATGCTAATTACTCTTTGGGTGAAGAAGTACTTCCTTTTATCTGTTCTAAGTCTACTGCTCGTTAATTTCATTGAGTGCCCATGAGTTCTTGTGTTATGGGAAAGGGAGAGAAGTACTTCTTTCTCTGCTTCCATATTCCTTGCATAATTTTGTAAACCTCTGTCATTTCCCCCTAAATCATAATTTCTCCAAGCTGAAAAGCCCTAATCTCTTTAACCTTTCTTCACAGGGAAGGTGTGCCATCCCCTCAATCACTTTAGTTGTCCTTTTATGCACCTTTTCCAGTGCTATAATACCTTTTTTGAGGTATGGTGACCTCTTCTTAATAACCCCTGCACAGCATTTGCCTTTGTTGCTTAGTTCTTGGCTGTCTATCTGTTACAGCACCATCCTGGCGTCCACAGACACACTTGAACTGCAATCTCTTTCGAGAAAAGATGCCCAGGTTGTGTCAAGTTGCATTCTGCCATCTGAGTGATTAGATTTAGGTTGTACAAACTGTTGTTGCCAATTGGCCTATTAATGATTGATTGATTGATTGTTGCGGTTCCATGTCTTACTTGGGATGCCGAGATCGGCCCGCCTTGTACACCCCCCCTTTGCAATGAACACGCACAACCGGTTTCTTTGGAAATAATGTGGATAAATTTGGCCACAACTTTTATTGGTTACAGCTGTAGAGCATTGGCACAGCATGGGTCCACCCGATCCGACCTACCGGCTGGCCCGCGTGCCAGCCGAGTTGACCGTTACCCAGCCAGCCGGCATGGGTAGAGAAGGCGGGAGGGCAGGTTATCAGAGTTCACCTGGACGCTTGCCCCTTTGTGAGCTCCCCTGCCCTCTGGCTGTGTGGGCAAGCGCTGTTATTCCTTGAGCTAGCCAGCTCCGTTCAGCCCTCACGCCAAGACCCTTAAGGGGTCCCCAACTCCGGAATTGGCGCGCAGGCCGAATTCCGCCAACGGATCCGGCCCCATGCTGTTACCGCCACAAGAACAGGACGACCCCATTAGTCCTGTTCCCGCCAACGCCCCTACGGCTGTAGCCAAGAAAGCAGGTAATGACGGACTCCGTGCAACCAGACATCCATGCCCCAGGCCGACAGGTGTACACCATCCGCTCGGAACAGGGCCTCCATCTTGTGAGAGATGTCAGGGTGGCGGATCCAGATACCGCCCGCCAACTCGACTGCCCAGCCCAGCCTGCCGGACACCTTCCGCCTCGACACGTCCACCTTTTTGGGATGAATTGCGCCTCGCCACGACCTCCGTTCCAACCACTCCGACCAGAAGATGATGGTCCCAGGCATGCTCTCGCGCAATAAGGCCAGGTCGGCCAGTACCCGGCGCTCGAGGGACACCCCGGGGCACTTGGTCAAATCATTTTCCCCGAGCTGCAGCAGCAGTGCATCAGGAGGGTGGTGCCTCACCCTGACGCGCCCCAACCAGGGCAACAGGGACCTCCACCGCATGCCTCGCTGTGCCATCCACGTTATGCGAACTGCACCTCCCAAGCCCAGGCTCGTCTCGTGGTCAAGTGGGGAGGGGGAGCGGCTTCCCTTCACTTTATATCACCTCCCCCTCCGCGACCACCCCCACTGACCTTCCCTTAGCCAGTGGCAAAAGGGGGGGGCGGCGCGTCTTTTCCCGCCGCGCACTAGCCCCCCCCTTCCGGCCGGCCAGCCTCTCGGTCCCAACCCGTCCCCGCAAATGGCGGGCCCGGCTTACCCGGGCCCTTTCTGCTTTTAATATTGTTCTTTGTACCTGTTGTTACCTGCCCTGAGCCCTGGTGTGCAGGGGAGGGCGGGCTATAAGTCGAATATAATAAATAAATAAATTTTTTGTTGCCATTGCATGCTGAATCGATATTTTCAGTGAGTTATCTACCATGACTCCAAGATCCTGAGAGCCAGTTTGGTGTCGTGGTTAAATGCACGGACTCTAATCTGGGAGAACCGGGTTTGATTTCCCACTCCTCCACTTGTATCTGCTGGATGACCTTGGACAAGCCATAGTTCTGGCACAGCTGTTCTTGAAAACTGCAGTTTCTGTCAGAGCTCTCTCAGCCCCACCTACCTCACAGGGTGTCTGTTGTGGGGAGGGGAAGGGAAAGGAGTTTGTTAGCTGCTCTGAGACTCCTTTGGGTAGTGAAGGGCAGGGTATAAAATCAATCTCTTCTTCTTCTTCTTCTTCCCAGTGGGGAAGCTGCTTACATCCCTCTCCTTTGCCATTTATCTCACAACAACCTTGTGCGGTTGGGTTAGGCTGAGTGTATGTGACTGACCCCAGGTCACCCAGCAAGCTTCCTTGGCAGAGTGGGGATTAAAACCTGGGTCTCCCAGAGCCTTAGTCTGACAATCTGACCACTATACTACACTGGCTGGATTATTGAGTCTTTGGAGCTTTCTCCTGTTTGGGAGTGAAATCACAATTTTGACTTTCTTTCCTAAGGCAAGGATGGGGTTGGCTTCTACGGCTGTCTTCTGAAAGAAGAGTCTTTCTCATCTTACTGGAAAACAATACTTAGATCCAACCCAATGGCTTGCATCCAGTGTAGTGTTTCCTGGGAAGGAAGGATTTTTGTCCATAAGACATTACTTTCTCACATCCTCACTCCATCCCCGAATGCCCCCCCCCATACTGCTTCAAGGGACCGCATTTTGAAGGGCATTTTGTGCTGTGAAGGGAGGAGGTAAGCAAGAAGGTTGCACTCTGTGTTGCAAAATCGTTTCCATCCATGAAAATGCTTCATTGGATCCATGCCGTTGTCTTTTCTGTATCTCTGCCAATAACCACCAACAGTACTATCAAACAGGAGGTTTGTATAAAAACAGTGATTTCACTGTGAACTGTTGTGGTATATTAATATGGTTTACATGCAATCAAGGCTTCGTGTTCTACTGAACATAACAGATTTTAACAGAACCGCATTGTACAGTATTTGCAATATTTTTACTTTTCGAGTCAAAATGCTTTATTGCCATGTTTTCTTTCCTTCTTCCTTTCAAAACATCTTGTTTACAGACTTAGGCCCGAGCTGCTTAACATTATGCTCTCTAATAAATTTTTTCTGTTGACGTGACAAGTACATGCCTACATAGACAAGTTTAAGGCTGCAATTTGTTTTCTATGGCAATTTAAGATTGTAACTCAGTAAAATTTAACAATCGTAACATAATAATTCCTGCATTTTATTAAGCTGTGCTCCCGCTGGCATTGGATGTTAACAAAAAGTGAAGTGATTACAGTTCATTTTGGTGCTCTACCTTGTGTGTTTCATCAGCGGGTAATTGTCTGTCTTCTTCTTTCAATAGGACTGAATCACAAAGGCCTGTTTCGCATCAGTGGCTCAGCCACCAAAATCAAGACGCTAAAGCAGAAGTATGATCAAGGAGAAGAAGTGGATCTTGTTCATGAAGGAGACGTAGACTCAGCCGCCAGCCTTCTGAAACTCTTCCTGAATGAACTCCCAGTTGCTGTTTTCCCAGACAATATATGTGCTGCTATTTTAGCCACCTTTGAAGGTAAAGCAAGGAATGTGCATTGTGTTCTTCTCCCCCCTTTCCTATTTCAATTGTGTGTGTTGTGATGTCATGGAAAGATGCTGAGTCAGGTGTCAAAGTACTTAAAACGGGAAGAAGACTGAAACTGGTGAATCAATATATTTTGCTCTGTTCTATAATCAAAGCCAGCTTGTTCATGACAAAAAGAAGAGTTCAGATCTGGGCATAAGGAGTTTTTAGTAAGCACAGAGAATGCAGAATGCATGATAGCATCTTGAAGTCATAGTAGATAACTCACTGCAATAAAAAAAAGGCCTACGCTAAGCTGGGGATTATTAGGAAAGGAACTGAAAACAAATCGGCCAGTATTGTAATGCACCTGTATAAATCGATGGTGTGACCTCATTTGGAGTACTGTGTACAGTTCTGGTCACCACACCTCAAAGAGGATATTATAGCACTGGAAGAAGTGCAGAAAATGGCAACTAGAATGATAAAAGGATTGGAACACTTTCCCTATGAAGAAAGGTTAAAGCACTTGGGGCTCTTTAGCTTGGAGAAATGATGGCTGAGGGGTGACGTGATCGAGGTTTACAAGATTATGCATGGGATAGAGCAGGTAGAGAAAGAAGTATTATTCTCTGTTTCTCACAATGCAAGAACTTGTGGGCACACAAGGAAATTGCTGAGTAGTTGGGTTAGAACAGATAAAAGGAAGTCCTTCTTCACCCAAAGAGTGATTAACACATGGAATTCACTGCCACAGGAGGTGGTGGCGGCTACAAGCATGGATGGCTTCAAGAGGGATTTAGATAAACATGTGGAGCGGAGGTCCAACAGTGGCTATTAGCCACAAGGTATAGATAGGAACTCTCAGTCTGGGGCAAGTGATGCTCTGTATTCTTGGTGCTTGGGGGGGGGGTCAACAGTGGGAGGACTTCTAGTGTCCTGGCCCCACTGGTGGACCTCGTGATGGCACCTGGTGTTTTTGGCCACTGTGTAACACAGAGTGTTGGACTGGATGGGCCATTGGCCTGATCCAACATTGGCTTCTCTTATGTTCTTCAGTACATCCACACGAGATTTCACAATGCATTACACCTATTCATGTCACTCTGTACACCAGCTTGCTGCCACGCTCTGCAACTTCAAGTTTTTAGAACTTACACTTTAAAATCCTCCATTTCTCTTGCCCTGGTTTATTAATTTAATCTCTGTAAGGAGAAGGCAGGAGGAGAGGCGGCCACGGTATGGCCTGATCTCAGTGGCTTGATCTCGTCATATCTTGGGAACTAAGCAGGGTCAGTGCTTGGAAAGGAGATCCCCAGGGAAGAGTCTGCAGAGGAAGGCAAAGGCAAAACCATCTCTGCTTCTCACTTGGCTTGAAAGCCCCTTGATGGAGCCACCATTAGTCAGCTGCTACTTGACAGCACTTTTCACACACAACCACACAAGCAGGAGGCCTCTATTTCTACAGGTTATTTTCACCCTAGTGGATACGTGACTTTCAGTAGGAAGACACAGACTCCAAAGTGTTACTGATAAGAGTTATTGATAAGAATCCTTAAACCCTCTGGAACTCTGGAAAGAATGACCATATCGTCGGCATACAACAGTATCGATATTTTACAATCCAGTAGTTTAGGTATCTTCTCTAGTATTTTTTCCTTCTTAGGAGTTTGGTGTATTTAAAAAGCTGCAGCAGAAGAATCATGAATAATCTGTGTGTCTTCTACATCCTCTATCTGCATAACATGCAAAAAGGGGGAACTCATTTAATTTTCCCCCTGCAGCAAGAGGCATGAATTCCAGGTTGCATGTGCAGCTCATGTACCTTTAAGCAGGAAATGCACTTTTAAGCATGGGAAATGCTTCTTTGTCTCCCAACTGGACAGGGACTGTAGCTTTTCTGTACAGCACCTAGGATGTGCTTGGTACTCAGTAAATGTACTGTACTAGCAGAAATGAATGCAATGATTGCAAACCTATACTGATCTTAGTTAATGACTGAACATTTACATTTTTCACAGATAATACAAACCACGTGGCAGAATGTACTAGATGCCTGAAAGCCTTACTAAGTGACTTGCCAAAAGCCCACTCTCACCTTTTCCATTACCTTGTTATGTTCCTGGCCAAGGTGTCGTTGCACAGTGATGTGAACCACATGACACTGGAGAACCTGGCCATTGTTTTTGGCCCCACCCTTTTTAGGTAAGCCTTTTTGTCGATAGGCTGCTTTAGAATTTCTATGGATCAATTAAAATGCAAGATCTGAAAACCAAACCTTGCACAGCTGAACTGCAAACACATTACAATCCGGCGGGTGTGGTTTTTCCTGGTCTATACCACTTCACTTAGCAGGAGAAGAGTTGCCTGTTTGAAATGCTCCCTTGCAAGAAAACCTTTCTTGCACATGCCATTCCCAGCATGTCAAGAGAGAAGGTTAATAGACTAGCTTATACTGTGTTTTTTTTAATGTGAAGGGCATTTTTCCCCAATGAGGGAACATTCACATGACTGCCCACCTGCAGCTTGTGATGGAACAGCCCAAGAAAAGTTTTACCCACTCCTTTTTGTTGGTTGTGTATACAGGCTGTCAGTCTAAGATGCTGAAAATACTTAAAAAGTATGCATAACTCCTGTCGGCTTCCATATGCAATGGACCTTACATCCCATGGGGGAGGGGCTGTGGCTCAATGGAAGAGCCTCTGCTTTGCATACAGAAGGTCCCAGTTTCAACCCCTGGCACCTCCAGTTTAGAGGATCAGGAAGCAAGCGATGCGCAAGACTTGAAACCCTGGAGAGCTGCTGCCTGTCTGAGTAAACAGTACTGACCTTGATGTAGGGTTGCCATCCCCCCCCCCCATGTGGGTGGGGGTTTACCCACTTTCGGGGGGCTCAATCCGTTGCCCCTCAGCCGGCCAGCAGGGAGAGCCCCGCCCCTGAGCAGCCCCATCCGCACTGACATGCCTGGCGTGGTGATGTTACCTGGAGATATCTGAAGAAATGAGAAGTGACTCACGAAAGTTCATACCCTGCCACAAATTCTGTTAGTCTTTAAGGTGCCACTGGACTCTTGGTCTTTTCTACTGCTACAGACAGACTAACATGGTGACCCATCTTGATCTAAGAGTCCATCTCAGCAGGCCTTTTCACTGCTGCCATATTGACCAAGAAGGTTTTGAGAAGGAGAAGAAAATGATGGAAGATGAGGCTTCCAGGCCTCCTCCATGTTCCTCAGGATGTTATTGGGAACTGGGATGTGACAAAACAGAACAACAAAATGGGCCTGGGGTAAAAAAGCTAATTGGGCACAATTCCGCCTCCCCAGGCTTATTCCAAATCAAGTTTGAGAATACTCAGTGATTGCCAGTTTTGCCTTTTACCCTTCCAGCTAGTTTACTCAAACCTATTAGCTCCAGCCTCCAGCCAAGGTTTTTGGGTCTTTCAGCCCTCAAATTCAGACAGGGCAAGCCAGTGTGAAAGGTCCTCTATCCTATCTGGCTATGAGCTGACCATTCCAGTGGCAGGGGTAATTTGGTTTTGGGTTTTTTTGGGGGGGTTGGTATTTTTCAGGGCTGCGGTGGCTCAGAGGTTAAGACTGACAGTTCGAGCTGTGTGACAGAGTGAGCTCCCGTCTCTGGCCCCAGCTCCTGCCAACCTAGCATTTCAAAAGCAAGAAATTGCAAGTAGATAAATAGGTACCACTTCGGTGGGAAGGTAACAGCGTTCTGTGTGCCTTGGCATCTAGTCATGCCGGCCACTTGACCATGGAAATGTCTTTGGAAAGCTCTGGTTCTTTGGCTTGGAAATGGAGATGAGTACCGCCCCCTAGAGTTGGATTTGACTGGCTTTCGAGCAAGGGAAACCTTTACCTTTACTAGTATTTTTCCTATGTGCATATGTGTGTGCACGCTTGCACCTGGAAGTCATGGCGACCTCTGGTGACTGACCCCTACTGGGGGCCTGGAGGATATTCAGAGAGGTGGCTGAGTAAAGCCTGCCCCCCGCCTCCTGGCTGCTAGTATTCCAAGGAGGTTTCCCATCCAAGTACTTGCCAGAGTCGACCCTGCCTGGCTTCCGAGATCTGATGAGATCAGGCTTGCCTGGGCTATCCAGGTCAGGGCAGGGTGATCTGTTTGAGTGCCCATTATAAGCAAGGCAGGCCAAAACGGGATCTCATGACTCATAACAATAATGTGCATTATTTATGTCTCAAAGAAGATTAACACATGACAGCTAGTTGTAGCAAGAAAAGCAACTGTTGACCCCAAAAGCTGTCCGTTATGTGCAAATTTATATCCGCCTTTTCCCTGTTTTAAACTGATGCTTAAAGACCATCAGAAAATGGTTTGTGGATGATGATGAATGGGGCTAAAGTCTGACGGCCATCAAACTGATGGCATTCCATTTGCTTTTCAGAATTCCTTGCAGTCCTTTAGCTTGTGAGAAGCAAACGTTTTGCAATTCTGTGCTCCTGCATGCTCTCCGAAACTACGAGGAACTGCTTGTGGATTGTCCTGACAGCCCTTTCTCCGTGGCAGAAGACAGTAACCCTCAGGTGAGAAGCTGATGAGAAGGACAGATTTAGCAGATAAGCAAAAGATTCTTTTGTATTTTCTTGTGCTGCAGAGTCACACCAGACTTACAGTGCAATCCTAAACAGAATTATACCCTTCTATATCCACCAAAGTCAACGGGTTTAGAAGGACATAAGTCAGCTTATGACAGTAATGTCAAACTACTACAGCTGCCAAGAGCTGGAATATTTAGGGGAAATGTGTTTGGCTTTTGCATGATCGTTTCCTCCCAAGACTATCAGTGATCACATTTAGAGAGCAAAGAGTAAGCATCATGGCATCTCCCCTTGACCCTAGGGCATTTTCAGGGATCACTTTTCACTCTCTCTCTCTCGTCTTTTTGGCTCTCACCATGTTGGTCTGCATATTAAAGCCTATGGGAGTGCAAAGAAAAAGGAAATGCACTCGGGCAGGCACACTCATCACCAGGGCTCTTTTTGTAGCAGGAACTCCTTTGCATATTAGGCCACACACCCCTGAAATAGCCAATTCTCTAAGAGCTTACAGTAGCCCCTATAAAAGAGCTCTGTAAGCTCTTGGAGGATTGGCTACATTAGGGGTGTGTCGCCTAATATGCAAAGGAGTTCCTGCTACAAAAAGAACCCTGCTTATCACTGAATATTCACTCTTATGCAAACAGTAAAATAAAGTGTCTTCCTGCACATAGAAAGCAAGGGAGAACAGTTCTAGCCTTAGCCTTTTCCTTGACACATTAGTGTTCTCTGTGCAGAGATTTCTTGTGTGTCTGTCTATAGTTCAGGAACAGTTTTACCATTTGTTTTCTAAATTACAATTTAGATTTTCTGAGTTAAGGAGATGGGGGAGTCTCTATCTGTGTGTGTGTCTAATGCTTGGAGAGCACTGCTTTGGGCCACTGGATAGGAACATGACTTCCTGGGGTTTTTTCCGGCACCCTGCACCATCCTCCTTCTTTCCCCTTCAGTTCTGCCACTGCTTCCCTTGCCAGTCATTCTGCTTGTTTTCTCTGTCTTTCAAGTTAGTACATTTTTTTAAATCCCACCCTTCTTCCAAAGAGTGCAAAGTGGCATATACTGTGAAGCCTTCCCCATTTTATCCTCTTAGCAGGGCTGTAAACCTGGGTCTTCACGAAGCTGAGTCTGACACTCTAAGCACTGGACCACACTGGTTTCTGCAGCATCTCTGCCTCACCCAACTGTGCCAAGAGAAAACGGATCTCCTGTAAACTAAGCAGCAGCCCAAGAGTTGCTGACCATTTCCTTCCACTTGGTGTCAGTATTGTGCTTATTTTCTCTCTCTCACTGTTTGCACTCTGGAACCAGGGTTGGCTTTAGATGAATATTTCCAAGGATGAGTGGGGATGCATATCTTTACAGATTGTTCCTTTACAGCCTTTACAGATTGTTCCTTATTGGGCTAATCCCCCCCACACACACTCTGAACACTGTCATCGCAGATTTTATTAACAGTCGAAAGTGTGCTTTGCTTCCATTGTGGATTGTGGTTGTTTTCAAATGGCCTCATGCTGCAGTCTTTTGCAATCAAATATCCTGAAGAAACAGATTGGGCTTTGGATGCTCAAATGTTTGTGTGTGTATACACACACACACACATATATATATACATACACACATGTACACATACACACAGAGGAACTTGGGTTCTTCTGCATATATGTGCTTTATCAGTAAGCTGTGCTCAACTATGGCTTCTTCTCAAAGCCCTGTATAGAGGCAGTCAGAGATGGTCGCTACCTGCCCATACCACCATCTCTTTCCATCCTGTTCTCTTCCCCCAAGATCTATATTTTTCTTTCATTCCACATCTCTTTATCTGGTGGGTGTCATTTTAATGTTCTTCGGCCCAGAGTACTGTCTTAAACTCATCCTACAGACACCCACACACCTCTTTCTTGCTTCAGAGTAAGAAGCCAAATTGAGAGGACGCCAACTCCAAAGGCAGCCAAAATTAATCTCTTTCTCTCTTCCCCGCCCCCCCTACCCACCTCTGGGAACAAATTGAATAGTTTTGAGCTTGTAATTCTTTTGCCAGTCAGTTGAATAGGCTCTTCTAAAAATAACAAACAAAAGTTGAAAGTTATATCGACATGTTCTGTTCTGTTACCGTAACTCTTACTCTGTGAGATTCTTTTATAAACACTGGTAACATTTGCCTACTTCTCTAGGAGATGTCTGCCAAATCCTAGTAGGGTGATGAGTGAATATTTTCTCTGTTCAACTGCTTGATCTGCTCCCCGCCCCCATGTGCAGCAGCCCAGTGCTTTGAACATCAGAATGCACATTGGTGGTCGTAAGCGCTGTCAAGTTGCAGCGGAGTTATGGTGACCCCTTATGGGGTTTTCAAGTCAAGAGACAGAGGTGGTTTGCCATTGCCTTCCTCTGCGTAGCAACCCTAGAATTCCTTGGTGGTCTCCCAATCAAGTACTCTCCAGGGCTGAGTCTTCCAAGATCAGATGAGATTGGGCTAACCCAGGCCATCTAGGTTAAGACAGAATGCACACTAAATTATACTAAATAATTCTGAGAAGAAGGGAGGAATCTGACACAGGGCTGCTGTTTCTTGGAGCAGTCCCACTTGTTGTAACCTCTAGTTATTTATACGAGTGGGAAGGAGGCATGGTATAGCTCCATCTTGTCCAATCTCAGAAGCTAAGCAGGGTCAGTACTTGTGTGGGAGACCACCAAAGAAGACTCTGCAGAAGAAGGCAATGGCAAATCACCTCTATTCATCTCTTTGCTTTGCAAGCCCTGTGCTGCGGTTGCCATAAGTCAGTTGTGATTTGATAGCACTTACGTACATAGTTATTTATATACACACGCATATGTAAATGGCAAGACCAGGGCTATTTTGGGGCAGAAACGCACAGGAATGGAGTTCCGGCTGGTTCCAGAGTTGGCCATGCCCAGCAGGAACTCATTAGCATAATAGGCCACATCCAACAGCAGAAACTCATTAGGATTGGCTACATTAGGGGTGTGTGGCCTAACATGCAAAGGAGTTCCTGCTACAAAAAAAGCCCTGGGTTTTGACAACAAACAAAGTAAACAGAATAAGAAGCAAAAGGTGGGTGTGGCTGGGTGATGACCACACTTATCGTTACATGGGGGTGTGGTCTAATATGCTAATGAGCTGTGCTCTCGGGTGTGGCCTAATATGGTAATAGGTTTCTGCTGTTGGGTGTGGCTTATTGTGCTAATGAGTTCCTGCTGGGCTTTTTCTACAAAAAAAGCCCTGGGCAAAACTGTCGAACTTCCTCCCCTGTGATATTCGTCCATCCCCTTTTATTACTTTTTTGCCATCAGATGATTTTTTTTGTTCCATTTGGCCCCTCAATGATCCCTCCTTCTTGCCCCATGTTTAATTGTATTTTGGTTTAAATTGGCTTGCTGATCTTTTTTTTTAGATAATACTCTGTTTTTAATTATTGGGCACAAAGTGGGATACAAATTTTGTGAATAAGTAAATAAAAATGTATGTAAATGCATGGGAGCTACTTCCCCAAGGTATGATCCCAAAGATTAGTCCCAGTAATAGTTCCTGCATGGAATATCACTGAAACACCAACTCAAATGGAAACTTTAAGTTTGAAAGGAACATTTTGTAGTGGAGAACAAAATGAAGGTCAATTTAACTAGAGTACATCTCTGTATTGTAAAGGAAGAGGGAGTTGCAAGCAGTGTTTCTGCTAAGCTTCCACAGCATTGTGAGCAGAAATTCTACCTCTTTGTGAAAAAAGCTAGTTGCATTAAAGTTGTGGGCAAGTTTACATTTGACTATCACATAAAGTAATTTTTTAGAACATTACTTCCATAACTTTGTAAATATCTCAGATTAAATTATTTTAAATTATATTTAAACTATATTTTAAGAATAATTTAAATATTATAAGGGAAAATAGAATCAAGTCAAATTTCACCTGCCCCTTTCCACTATATTGGTAGACCTGTCCTCCAGAGAACAGGTCTACCCAACCCCATTCCGCTATATTGGTAGACCTGGCCTTAGAAAACATACTGGCATGGGGGGCGGGGGGGACTCTTGCAGTCTGCTTTGTGTTTTTTACTGAAATATGACAGCCAGCATTACAGGTCAAGTGCAACAGTGGAGGAACAATCACTGTCAGAACCCTGCCTAACCTAACAAACAGGAAGTTGCTTAAATGTTATCAGCCTGCCCAAACTACTTATTTATTCAAATATTTATATCCCACTTTTCCCTGTGACTCAAGGCAGCTTACAGATCAAACTGAAAAACATAATAGGGGTGTGCAAAAAAAAAAATCATTTTCTCCCAGCTCCATTGTGGCCTATGGGAACCATTATAGTCAACAAGCCCTATAGGCTACAATGGAGAATCAATCTGGGGGTATCTGGGGCTCTGAGGGAGCCCCTATTGCAGCTTAGAGGGAACTATGATTGCAAGAGAGGTTATAGAGCAACAAAAATCTTAATCTGGCCTGGTCTCTTACTGGCTCACCTACATTGATGTTGCCTGCAGGAGGTGAGCAATTTGCAGACCTGTGAAGGAAGCAATGGAATGAAGCAGGACAGTGAATTAATTCCAGGAACAACGCTAACTTCTGGGACCAGGCCAGGAGGATTTGTGGATTGCACAACACTGAATGTACAGGAAGAGTTCAATCACGGGACCAGCACAAATGTCAGGGATGGACTATTTCAGGTGGGCAGAGAATTGTTTTGATTTTAAAATGTTCTAAGCAGTACCACTTCCCATTAAAGTTGCCAGCTTGCAATTTTATAAAAGTCACGTCATAGGCACACTTTTCCCAGTGACTTAGAAAGTTTTAAAAGAATATTTGACACATTCATGGAGGATAGGGCTATCCCCAGCCATTACCCATGACAGCCAGAATAGAATCCATGTTCATTGGCAGCATAGGTCTGAATACCATTTACTGAGAGAGAGTCGTTTCTTCAATGCCCGATCTGTGAACTTCCTGGAGGCACTGGCTAGCTATTTTTAACATGATGTTCGACTAGACTGATAATTAGAGTGATCCAACAGGGCTCGTCTTAAATTCGTAAGAACGGCATCAAGTGGGTACTGACTGGTAGGGGATGGACTTAAATAGATTTTGAACGGTCAAGTGGCAATTCAAAATATCTCCCCCTTTGTTCAGAATCCCCACCCATTCAAAATACCTGATGTAGTCAACAAGCTACTTGAATCTGAGCCTGAGACACAAAAACCTACTGAAGATCCACCAAAAGAAACAAACGGACTCTCACAAAACTCCTAACTAAGAACGTAGAAGAGATGCTTTACTGGTCAACCAAACATACATCTGATCCACTATCCTTTTCCAAACAGCAGCCCAGAGGCTCTGAAGAATGGGGGCTTTAGTTAAATAGCAAACAGTAAAGATAAAAAAGGAATCGGGTAAAACAGGGCTGTTGAACTCATTTGTTATGAGGGTTGGATTTGACATAATTTGGACTTTGTTGGGCCGGGCCATGTGTGTCCTAAAATATAATCCAGGGTGGCAGAGATATAAACATTATAAAGGACACGGACAAACACAATTAAAGATATTATAGCAGTTATTCCATTGGCGCTCCCAGGGCTGGCTCCAGGTTTTTTTGCACACTAGGCGAGGCTACCTTCTGCCCCCTCCGTGGGCACTCACCGGTGTTTTTGCTCCTGATCTGGTTCTACAGGAGCAATTAGCATAGTAATACAATCAGTACAATCAAATTGGAAGGAAAGACGCTCAACACTTCAGGGTGACTTTTTCCCCTGGGGGGGAGTACCCTCTTCCCCTCCTCTCCTCTTTCCCTCCTCTCCTCTCCTTCTCCTCTCTTCTCCTCTTCTCTCCTTTTTCTCTCCTTCTCAGATCCCCTTTTTAAAAGGAACAAAACTGATCAGCCTCAGACCTGGTGGAACTGGGAGGAGGGGATGTTGGCTTCCACCCAAGAGTTTTCTTTTGCATCCCCCCCACTCAATGTTCTCCCCCCTTTCAAAAATAAGTAGAGATGCTGGGAGGGCGGCTTTCCCTCTCTTTCCCTCCCCCCACTCCCAAACCTCGCTCCGTTTCTGGCCGCCAAAGCCGCAGCTGCAGCTGAACCCAGATTAAGGCGCCTGGGCTCCCCGCTCTGCATTTATTAAAGTGCAGTGTTTCCCTCCCAGCCGTGCTCAAGTGGCTGGTCTGGCAGCGCAGTGGGGGTGGGGGGCGGCGCGTGTCCCATGCAGGCGGCCAAAACACATACACTGTGAGGATTTGGGTGAAGTGGTGCTGCCGGGGGTGGTCTCAGCCCGGCTGCTTGCTTGCTTTCCTCCCGGGAAGGGTGCCCCCTGAGCCCCCCCTTCCCACGCTGGAGGCAGCCATCACAGTTGACCAGGATGATGGCCAGCATGTAGGCCTTGCCCAGCATGGCGTCAGCAGGCAGGAGGGCGTGCGGCAGCCAGCAAGCGAGTGAGCGAGGGCAGCAGCAGGGAGGCTCTGCTGCCTGATGCCAGTGCTGGAGTGGGGGGCGGAGCTGCATGGGAAGGAGGGCGGATCCCAGCAGGGGGCCTGCTGGAGGCTGGAGCAGTGCGGAATCCCCGGAGGAGCGCACCTGGAAGCTGGTCTCCGCTGCCGCCGCAGGGGGTCACAGCAACGTCACCTCAGCCTACCCTGTTTAGGTGAGAGAGGGGCAGAGCAGCAGGCCAATGGGGTGCCCCCTCTTAAGGGGCCGCTCTAGGCTGCTGCCTAAAAATTCTCTATGATGGGCCGGCCCTGGGCACCCCACATCAGGAAGGTGTGGGTGTTAAAACTAATATTTCTCTGCAAAACTGAAGTTCCTTGAGTTTGTTGATTTTATTTTAGTTTAGTTTAGTCCCAACCCCTTTAATAATATGAACTATAAATATAAATGGCCTGAGCCTAGGATCCATGGGATGAACATTAATGGCTGAGCATTGCAAGCTCCCCCCCCCCCCCGTCTACTCAGAGTGGCAGTGGCTCTCCGGGGTCTTGGGGCTTTTTTACAGGGTGGTTTGAGATAATAATTTTGGGTGCCCTCTTCAGCACTTGTTCTGCTATTATTCCTTTGGAGCTCCACATTAGGAGGGTGTGTGTGTTAAAACTAATACTCCTCTCCAAAACTGAGTCCCTTGAGTTTGCAGAACTCTATATTTTAACCCTGGCTGGTCCCAAACCTCCCCCCCACACACACCCATAAAACATGCCTGTTGAAATTGGAAAGGTGGAGGAATAGTGGGATTTTGCAAAACAAGTTATAAAATAAAAAAGAAGCACAAGAATCACAGCAGAAGGGACCCCCCCCCAGCTCCTACCTGTGAGGAAGACTATGGAGACCCAAGCCATGGCTGGGCAGTTTGGCAGCCCCATCCTCTGCTCTTCATACTCCAAGGCAGCTCAATCTCAGAACAGCAAGGATGGGCAGGGGAGGGGGGAGAGAAGAGAGCCCATTCCTGGGCCGGATTAGAGGCCTGGGTGGGCTGGTTCCAGCCCATGGGCCATAAGTTTGACATTCCTGGGGTAAAACAATAAAAAGGAATATTCAGTTGAGAGAATGAGGAGGAGGAGGAAGTTGCAATTGGAAGGGGATTGGTGAATGCATGGCTTGCCTGTGACTGGTCAGCTTGATCAGCTGGGTGCCTGATTGGTGGAAGTTTGAAAATTCTAAGGCTAAGTAGAGACAGAGTCAGTTAAAGGCAGTTCAAGTCACTTGGTCAAAGACAGAAATGAAGAGTAGTCAGTGAGTGGAAACAGTTTAAAAAATTGGTTAACGGAGCACTCAAGAAAACTCCCTGTGATGGGTGCAAGTGTAATAGAAATAGAAACGCTGACTTGAGACTCCTCTTATACAAAGCCGGACAGGCAAGTGAACTCATGCTTTAAGACATGACCCACCCTTCAAAACCAAGTTGTGCTTCACATGGGTTTTTCCTTTTAACCAAAAGACATATATATATATATTCTTTTCAGCTGTTTCAAAATGCCATCTTTCTCCAGTCAAAGGATGAGGGTGGAAAATGACCAGGGATGTCAAATTAGGCACCCAAAGAGTTGTGAAAGGACTCTAACCTATTCCTTTGCTATAGTGACCCGAAAGACAAGTGTACGCTCTCATCCCAGTGCTCATTGCATCTAATATTTCTTTTGGTGGCCAGCTAGCAAAACAACCCCTACCACAAGCACATTCAACAAAAACGGTTGTTGTGTGCTAGAGTTCCAATGTCTTGGCGTTCCCTCACCCCCCAAAAAGTCCATCCCCAAAATCCTGGTGTTTATCTTCTCCATCACAATCAGGGTGAAGTGTGGAAAAGAATTCCGCTGGACTTGGAGCTCTTTCCTTTTCTGAAGAAGATGAAGGGTTTGTCCTTTGGGACCCTAATAACTACATCCACTTTCTAGCTCTCAGCAGCCACTAACAAAGTATTCACTTCAGATTTTTTCATTCTCTCTCTTTTCTCTCATTTTCTGTAAGCGTTGATTATATTTTTAGGATTTTCAGAGACTATTTACTACCTAAGTTCATAGAGAATTCAGATACTCAGGTTTTTTTTAAAGCATACTCATCATAAAGACTCAAACTTTCTTCTAGTTCCCTCTGCCTGGCCATCTGAAAGCAATGGCTCACCACCACAGCCAAGCAGGCAGGTTGTTCCTGTTAAGTAGCCCATATCTTTCAGTGGTCCAAATTCCCTTTTTTAATGTAATTTATTTTAAACATTTCCCTCTTCTGTATGTCTGTTACATGCCATCAAGTTGCTTCTGACTTATGGTGACCCTATAAAATAATGGCCCCCAAAACTTCCTATCGTCGATATCTTTGATCTAGTAGCATGCCCAAGCGGTGTCTTTAGGGGGAGTGCAATTCTGGCTAGAAAAGGATAACTTGTTAATCTTTGGCAAAGGGAGCTTTGACTTTCAAAAGCTTACATCCCCAAAATCTTGTTGGTCTCTAAGGTGCTGCTGGATTGGAATGTAGCTGTTCTACTGCCGACCAACACAGCCACTCTCTGGAACTATCTTCATTCATCTCTGGTTAGTTAAATATTAACAACCAGCAACATTGTAGTTTCAGTTTACTGGCCCCATCCAGACCCCTTCCATCTCCTTGATACTCTGCTGCCTTGCCTGCCTCAGATAAAAAGGTGAACAGTTTGGAGGCATCAGCTCACCAAATCAGACTTGACTCAAAAACCCAGCGACTTTATGTAGGTGTTAAACAGCATGGGGGAGAAGACCAAACCTCGTGGTGACATCTTCTGATATCGATCAGCCAGACAACATAAAAACCCTGGACTACAGTAACCCAGGTACTTACTTGTCTTGGCCAGCTGATTCTGAAGGATATTCAAGTTACTACTGGAAGATGCTGAGAAGTGCAAGAGAATCAACAGATTCCCTTGTCTCTCTCTTGGCAGACATTGTCTATTACTTATGGCAATCAATGCTTTTCCAAACTCAGATCCGAAATGGGGTTGAAATAGATCTAAATGTAATTTGTTGCCCCAAAGGTTTGTGCATCTGCTGCTGAGATATTGGCGCCAACCTAGCGTCTTGTCAATGGAACCTACAGAAAATGGGATATGGGATTCGGATTTTGTTGAGTAATTACACAGAGTAATCCAGCACACATAATCTGGTTAGTTTGAGATTTCAGAAGAGGAACCCCTAGATGCAGAACTGAGAGCACTGAAGGCGGATTAAAGGCAAACCAGCTTTGGTATGGAGAAAAAGTGTGTGTGGGGGGGAAGCATGCAGGAACACCCGTAGTCTTATATGGATTGAGCTTCAGTTTACAGCCCATAGCCACCTCCAGAGTATGCTGAAGACATCCATTCTCTCACCATGTGATAAACTGATTGAACTTGTGTGAAAAAGACTAAGGTCTTCACTTGGGTACCTGCTTTTCAAGTGCTCCCTCTTGGGGCAGTGCGCTACTCTTCCACCTACCTCCCATTATTTAAATACCATCAATACAGACAATGTTGTACAATTTAGTATTACATTAAGTCTCCTATCTGGTAAATGGTTTTTCTAATGTAATAAACTAGTAGAGTCAAATGCAGCCTATTTTATCCAACTAAACCACTAACAGTGATTAACAACAAACAGTTAAATAACAAACACACACCATGGATACATAAGCACGCAACCTGTTTGGGGGCCCATAAAATTGGATCCCCTGGTCCAATGTTCTTGAAACTTCGTGGGTATCTTGGAGAGAGGCTCTACCAGCTACCCTGTGAGTTTGGAGTGTCTCCCTCAAACCCCCTCCCCTCCAGCCCCCAGAATATACCCTATGTTTTCACCATTGACTTCAATGGCCCATAGGATATAATGGAGCTGAAATTGACATGCGGCTGCCTGAAAGACTCCCTGGGACGCTGGCTGGGGGCGGGGCTTGGCTCCTGAGCTCCCGGAGCGGGCTCCCCCCCAAAAGACCCCTGATCGGAAGGAACTGGAAATGCAGCTCCAGGACAACTTTTCTGTCAGGAAAAAGGGTGGGTGGGTGAAGAAGCCTCCACTCCCTGCAGCACAACCCTCCCGCTGGACAGGGACCTTCCCCTCCTGCCCTCCCGCTGCGCTCGCCCTCCTCCCCCTCCCCCGCAGCTGCCACACCCTCCTTGCCATATTGGGGGAGAAGGTGCCACTGCTGCGCCTTCAGAGCGCAGGGGGAGCCAGCCGGCTGCCCGGCTCATCTCCTTTCCCCTTCCCTTCCCCTCTCGAAGTGCTTGGTGACCGTAGGGAGAGGGGCGAGGGCCGGGGGGAGGGGGCCGGAGGTAGTAGGGGGAGCAGAGGCTTGGGGGAGGGGGCCCGCAAAACCCGCGGGGGGCCCGGGCCCCCAGGGCCCCACGCAGGCTACGGGCCTGGCCCTGCTTAGTATTTGGATGGGAGACCACCGAGGAAGTCCGGGGTCATGATGCAGAGGCAGGCAATGGCAAAACCACCTCTGGGAGAGCCAGTTTGGTGTAGTGGTTAAGTGCACAGACTCTGATCTGGGAGAACCGGGTTTGATTCCCCACTCCTCCACTTGCACCTGCTGATGTGACCTTGGGGCAGTCACAAGCTCTGGCACAGCTGTTCTCGAAAAAGAGCAGTCTCTGTCAGAGTTCTCTCAGCCCCACCTACCTCACAGGGTGTCTGTTGTGAGGAGGGGAAGGGAAAGGAGTTTGTAAGCCACTCTGAGACTCCTTTGGGTAGTGAAGGGCGAGGTATAAATCCAATCTCGTCTTCTTCTTCTTCTCTGAACGTCTCTTGCTTTGAAAACCCCATGGGGTCCATCATAAGTCAGCTGTGACTTAACAAAACACCCCCCCCCCAAAAAAAAACCCTTACATCAGCGTAGGTAACTTTATTAACCAGATGGATGGTGATGAGGAAATAAAATTTATTTACCAGTCCTTGTGCTACAGCCATTTGCAGTTATGCTGCTCATTTTAAAAATATTAGTTTCCTTTCCTGAAGTGCATCATAAATTTCTCTCTCTACTATTCATCATTCTTAGTAATTTTCAGGTTCATATCTCCACTCTTAATGTATCATTTTCTTTAAATTTACCTTGAGTGTTCAGTCATTTCATTCATCTGTTCTAGTGACCCCCAACGTGGTGCCTTGTGGGTGGCAAGGCATCCACCAACACCTTTCTCGGTGTTCATTTACAACCTTGTCAAATCGTCTCTTCTCCAAAGAAAAGAGTCAGTCCTGGTTTTCCTCCATTGGAGTAGAACGTCCTTCAGAACAGCACTGGGGGTACCACTGTTGTGTCCATAAGGAACACCCACTTGGAAACAGCTACCATAAGAGGATTCTTGACTTGGAACCTACTTGGTATTGAAGACTCCCGATCTATTCTTTTTCCATTGTATATTCAGCACTGTTAGGTATTTCATGTACCTCATATCTTTATTGTGCTTTAATAAACCATTTAAATTTGTTTAACTACTGAGTCTGTGTCATAAGATCATAAGAGAAGCCATGTTGGATCCGGCCAATGGCCCATCCAGTCCCAACGCTCTGTGTCACACAGTGGCCAAAACCCAGGTGCCATCAGGAGGTCCTCCAGCAGGGCCAGTCTTCTTACTGGTTAAGCTTTACTCACTGGCTTGGTAAAGGATCCAGATTTACACACTGCCGTGAAAACAAAATGTGATTCCGAGAGGCGAGCAAAATGTTTCTTGTGCTCAGGTTCACCACAGTTTGGACCACAGCTGGAGGTCACCTACCAGTTATCTAGCAGCCTCTGGTGACTGTAGACCTTTTTGTCTTTTTTGTTGTTCCCAAGATGAGCCTAGGTTTTAAGTGTCATCTTGTCCTCCATGTGCTGCAATGAATTATGACATTGTAAGGCAAAGTTGCCAATTCTGGGTTGGGAAATTCCTGCTAATTTAGGGGTGGAGCCTGGGGACAGCAGAGTTTGGGTAGGAGAGTTGAGTGGGGATGTAATTGCACAGAGTAGGCCCTCTGAAGCTGCCATTTGCACGATGGGAAATTATCTCTGTAATCTGGAGATCAGTTGAAATTCCAGGAGAGCTCCAGCCCCCACCAAGGTGTGGGCAACCCTATCATAAGGCTATGCCCACATCCAGGAAACTCTTTGTACAACAGCACGTTGCTGCTTCTTAGAGCATTACACTCTCGTTCGCCTCTCTCTGGTCCTTTCCGTATTTGCCTGCCGCTCCAGATTTTCTTAATCTTTGAGTAGAGGCAACTTGTCCACGGCAAAACAGCATCCAAATAACACAGCACAACAGCAGGCTGAAACCGGGCTGACCACTGAAGGGAGGGAATGTAATGCAGAATGGGTGAACTCGATTTTAGTGCAGAATGGAAAAAAACCTGGATTAAAAAGAAGGTTGAATTCGATTTTAGTGCAGAATTGCTTGGAGGACGCCACAGTGGACATGGATTAAAAGGAGAGTGCAGAAAGGGCCTCTTTCTTCCTGATGTATCAATTCTAGGGTTCTCCTAAGCCACGAATCTCTGCTTTTCTTGCGTGTTGACTTCCCTTTTCTCTCACCCCCTCACAATGTTGACGAAATTCTCTCGCTTGTCATCCAACCCATGCTGCTGTGCTTCCCTGCCTTAAGTGGCTTCTTGAAATTTCTCTCTTCTCTTTGCTTTTTCCAATCAGCAGGAGTTTCCGCTCACTCACAACAGCACTTTTAATTTTTAAAACTGTAATTCTCCCTCCCTTCTCCCATTTGTATCTTAAATTGTAAGCCATTTGTTAGGCACATAAAAGGGAAAAAAAAAGTACAGCAACTAACATAATATTATGCGCCTTAAAAATAGACAGTAAGTAGGGACCCTCACTTGGATAGGCCAGGCTACCCTTGATCTCATCAGATATCGGAAGCTACGCAGTGTTGGTTCTGCTTGGTCTTTGGAAGGGAATCGATTTTTTTTTAAAAAAATAAATTTTTATTTTAAACCAAGGAACACCAGGATGACTATGTGAAGGCAGGCAATGGCAAATGGCCTTTGAATGTCTCTTGCCTTGAAAACTCTGTGGGGTCGCTTTAAGTCAGCCTGTGACTTGATGGCAAAAAAGGGGGGGGGTCCTGAGGCAACTCTTCACGGTTATTTTTTTTTAAAAATCCCATGTTTGATCTGAATTTTTATTTTGAACTGAAAGCCAAAAGGTTGTTAGTGCTATTTTCTAACTTTTATTAGCATGCATTTTGAATAGTAAAACATGCTTATTGTTTTGCTTGATATTAATCACTGTTTGATGTTTTTGCGATGGTTCTTTAGTTTGTATTCGACACTGTAACGTACATTTGAAAACTACCTCTCCTTTTGAATAGTACCTCTGTTGAATATTTTTTTATCTTCGCTTATAAAATACTTCCATCTTTTGTCACTTTGCATTATTTGTGCACTACTTCCGTATCCGTCGGTTGAATGAGATCTCACCCACAAGCTGTGTCCTGAGGGCGCCACCATCATCTGCCTGGTTTTCTTTCCCCAGAATCTCTAATAAGCCTCAACCTCTCTATCTGCATATTTTCCATTTAGGAGTACAGGGTCCATTTTCATCCGTTTTCTCTGCATTGAAAATTCTTTTCTTTTATGAGTATCTGACTTACAGTATTTATTTTTTCATCCTTTCCCAACAACATTCATTTGCACTTGCGTCAGTGAATCAGAGTTGCCAGCTCTGGGTTGGGAAGTTCCTGGAGATCTGGGGACAGAACCTGGGGAGGGACCGCGGGAGGGATGTGGAACCACGGAGTCCATTCCGGATGCCACAGAGTCCACCTGTGGTGAAGAGAGCTGTGTTTCTCAAAAGCTTATGCTCAGGGCTATTTTGGGGCAGGAACGCACAGGAACAGAGTTCCGTCTGGCTCCTGAGTTGGCCACGCCCAGCAGGAACTCGTTAGCATAATAGGCCACACCCAACAGCAGAAACTCATTAGGATTGGCTACGTTAGGGGTGTGTGGCCTAACATGCAAAGGAGTTCCTACTCCAAAAAAACCTCTGGGTTTTGACAACAAACAAAGTAAACAGAATAAGAAGCAAAAGGTGGGTGTGTCTGGGTGACCACACTTCTGGTAACATGCGGGTATGGCCTAATAGGCTCATGAGCTGTGCTGTCAGGGGTGTGGCCTAATATACTAATGAGTTCCTGCTGGGCTTTTTCTACAAAAATAGCCCTGCTTATGCTACAATCAAGTTTGTTAGTCTTAAAGGTGCTACTGGGCTTTTTACTATTCTCCCTCTATTGTTATCGTCCACCATTGGGTGAAGACTGTTTTGTTTCATTTGACATACTCTCAGTAATGGTTAATTGGCCCTCCTCCCTGGTTCTGGTATTGATTGTTTATGTGTTTTTATTGAATGGTGTTATAATTTTAAATGTCGTTTTTAACTGTTCAAATGTTTTAGTGTTTTTATGTGTGGTACCTTGAGGACCCTGACAAAGGTGGAAAGGCAGGATTAAAATGTTTTAATTAAAATAAAACCCTCCAAAGCAGCCATTTTCTCCAAGGGAAATGACCAATGTTCCCTCTAAGCTGTGGAGTCTTGTGAGCAAAAATTCTACTTTGTGAGCTCCTGGCATTAAAGTTGTGAGCGAGCAATTTGGCTACTGCATAAATCAGTTTGCTCTGGAGCCATGCTTCCTGAGCGAAGACAAAAACGTGAGCTGGGGGCTAAAAAACTGTGAGCTAGCTCACACTAACTCAGCTTAGAGGGAACACTGGAAATGACCCTTGTCATCTCCAGTCTGCAGAACAGCTCTAATTCCAGGAGATCTCCAGGCTATACCTGGAGGTTTATTTATTTATTCAAATTTATGTAAACCATTCAGGGCGGCTCACATAAAATCAACAGAAACATTTAAAACAGTATTTAAAAGATTATAGTTCCATGATAAGTGCTAGTTTTGCTGTTATAAAGTTCATTATGGCTACCATCAGCTCTCTCTTCCCATGGCCGGCACAGATCTTCCATAGGTGTCTTTCAGGTGTCCTTCTGGAGGCTGGTGCAGTAGTTAATATAAGTTCCAGTAGTTAATGTAAGTTCCAGGTTGGCTGCCACACAGTGATTATCAAATACATTGCCTAGTAAATGGGGTGGGGGTGGGAGAATTTTTCGGTTATAGCTTTCCTTTTACTCCTCTTTTCTTCCCTTTTTGCAGATCTTTTTGAAAAAATGTATATGTGTGTTTTTCCCTCAGTATTGTGTTAATGTGTTTCTTTTGAGAGCTAGATCCTACCAGCATCAGTGGCAAAAGAGGGGGGAATGGGCATCTTTTGAGGACTGAAAAGGTTATGCAGGGAGCTGACAGAACCTACTAGGACAAAAGTAGGGTTGCCAACCTCCAAGTGGAGGCTGGAGATCTCCTGGGATTACAACTGATCTCCAGATGACAGACTTCAGTCCCCCTGGGGAAAATGGCTGCTTTGGAAGGTGGACTGTATGGCATTGTCCCCTATTGAGGTCCCTCCCCTCCCCAAACCCCACCCTCCTCAGTCTCCACCTCACAATTCTCGAGATATTTCCCAACCCAGAGCTGGAAACCCTAGACAGAAGAGCCAAAAAAGGGGGGGGAGAGGAGACCTCTGTACGAAACAACAAAAGATAGTGAGTAACAAGGACCACACAAAAGGGGGAAAAGGCTGATATACTTAACTGCACAATCCAAATTATTCATACATACAGAGCAAACGGTATAAAAATTCAGTGCATGATACAGTGAATTATGACAATCAGTAAAGTGTAAAAATGATGGTTTGCTGGCCAATTAAGACACCAGGCCAAAACTCCGCACCAGCTGGTCAAGGGGACACTTATAGATGTTAAATAACACTGGGGAAAGAATAACCTGTTGAGGGACACCACACACCAGTGGGTGTCATGGTGAAACTCTCTCCTCTAGTGCCACCCTCTGTCCCTGACCTCAAAGAAAGGAGACAAACGAGGAGGCGGGGTTTCGGCGTGACGAGAACGGTTGCACCAGGAAGCTCTCCTGAGTGTTGACCGGATTGTCGGCTTCCTTAGAGGGGTTCAGGGGCTTGATTTAGCCCCCCCAGAAATCGGCAGCGAGCGGGTGGAGATCTGAATGTGCCCGATGCACGAGCTGGCTGAGAGCACTCATGCCGACATGGCTGCGCGTAGTCGTGACTGCCCCGATGAAGAGGGGAGAAACTGGGACCTCGTCCATAACATTGATGAAGCAGAACACCGTAAGTACATCTTAAAGTAACAATATCAGAAAATCTACTATCCATCGTTAAGTCCCTTTAAAGTTTAAAAAGACAATGGAATGGAGGGGTGAAGAATTCACTTTCTCCCCCCTCCTTTCTTTCCGGTGGCTAGGAAGAGAATTTAAAGCAACTTCTCAAATAGCTTCTTGGGCAAAGAAAAAGATCTTCAAGACTGTATTTTGTGGAATATAAAATATAAAGTTGGAGAAAAACAAGTTGATTTTGACTCTGAATCTTGGTGAATAGAAACAGAGTCAAACCCCCTCCCCTTTTTTCCCTTGTCTGGAAATAAAAAGAAAGCAGCTGGAACAACTTGAAAAAACTACGGATCTCCATTTTGTTCTGATTTCAGTGCCTTGAAATGTAAATAACAGATAACATTCCTGACTTATGTTATGACTATAACAATTGTTGACAGATGTTTATACTCAGAAGATTTCTACACTTATATGGGAAAAAGACACAAAATTAAGACTTTAAAACTTAAGAGGAGAAATCAGAAAATCAAGGAGGAAAGCTACAAAAGGGATGGGAAATTTCTGAGGGAATTTCTGAGATTGCTAATGGTGTAAGACTATTACATTAATATCCAGAAGAAAATAAAGAATTATGCCTTTTCGTATATCCAAAACCTATAATAGTAGAATAAAAGAAACTATATACTTATATATTTGCAAGCACTGTATTAGAACAGTAGGTGGGAAAATGATATAGAATTAATTAATGTATGAGGTAGTTTAATAGAGGAAAAGAAAGACTGAAATGTTGTACCCCAATTTTGTGTATGTTTGTTATGAAAATAAAAAATTGTTATATATATATATAAAAAAGGAGACAAACCACTTCAGGGCGGTCCCCCGAATCCCCACGTTGGCAAGACAGTGGGTCAAGAGATCATAGAATCACAGAGTTGGAAGGGACCATACAGGTCATCTAGTTCAACCTCCTGCTCAATGCAGGATCAGCCTAGACCATAGTCAAACATGTCAATCACCGCTGACAGATCGAGTAACAACAGCAGCACTGACCTGCCTTGATCCAGGTGTCTGTAGAGTTTGTGAAGGCAGCCAGTGCTGTCTCCATCCCATGGCTAGGGCGGAAACCAGACTGGAATGGGTCCAGTATCAATGTGTCCTCTAGGAAGACCTGGATCTGTTCTGCCACCACTGTCTCAGCTACCTTACCCAGAAACAAAAGATTCGACACTGGGTGGTAGTTCCTCAGTCCCTGCACTTGGTATGAGCCAGCCTTATGAAACCTTTCGAGACTTTGGCCTCATGTCCTCTAGAAGGTATTTTTAATGGCTGTTACCTCAGCCAGGAGGTTCAGCAAACTAGTGGCCCTTAAAGCTGACTTAAAGTGTTCAGTGAGCGAGTGGTGCTACACCCAAGTCTCGATTTTCTCCCTAAAGTAATTTCAAAGTTCCACCCCGCACAAGAAATAGTCTTACCAGTTTTCTTCCTCACTCCTGGTTCACAGGCAGAAAAAGCCCTTCATTCCCTTGATGTTCGGAGGGCTCCTCTTTATTATTGAGAAAGGACAAAGCCTTTTCGTAAAGATAAAGCATTATTTGTTACTGGAGTCCCAAGAAAGGTAGGGTGTGTCAGCCCAGGCCGTATCCAGATGGGTGGCAGCAGCCATCTGGTCTTGCTATAGGGCAGCTGGAGAGAGACTACCAAGTGGCCGCCCTGGTCTGGATAAAAGAATGGCTTACTTTGGAAAATGATAGGATGTTGAAGTTGGAGGGGCACAATCTGTATATGGGGTGGCACGCATAAATATGGTATGGGAAAGATAAAATCCATTCAAATTTTGGAAAACATACAGTAAGGGGAGCATTGAATAAAATCTGGTGTAATGTAAAGGAAAAGTATTATAAGAAAATCCCAAGATGGGTGTCCCCTCTCGAAGCATTTATTAGCCCAACCCTGATAACAGGGAGTAAAAAGGCAAGTTACCAGTTCCTGTTAAGCAGGGGAAATAAGTTGAAAGAGGAAGAAATGTTGCAGCGGGAAAATAATTTAACCTGGTGGGAGCGGATAATGCTACGAGATAGATATCACAAGGACATGTTAAGGGGATTCGAAGACCAGAATAATGAGTTGGACAAGATTTGGTTGTCCTCCAATGATAAAATGATACAGAAAATATACAAATTGTTACTGGATGAGTATGAGCAAGATGAGTCTGTCAAAAATGTTATGATTATTTGGATGAAGGATTTGGGGAAAACGATAGAATATGATCGATAGTCTAGAATTTGGAAATCTGTTCAATATATGAGAGCTATTGCATATAAAGAAAATATTTATAAGGTGTTCCATAGATGGTACTGATCTCCGGATAAGGGTGCAATATGTTATCCAGGTACATCTAGTCAGTGTTGGAAATGTAAAGCAAACATAGGGACTTTTTACCACATGTGGTGGTCATGTAATAGGATACAAGGATACTGGAAAATGGTGAGTAGGATAATTCGGGAAATTTGGGAGAAAGAGCTAATTTTGAAGCTGGAGGTTTATTTATTAAATATGATTCGGAAGAAACACAGATTACAAGAAATATACGTACTGTCCTATATAATAACTGCTGCACATTTATTGTTGGCCCAAAATTGGAAGTCTGATGTAATACCCTCCCCAGAAGAGTTAATAATTAAGATATTAGAGGTAGCGCGAATGGACGATTTAAGTCTCATGTTATCAAACAAAGATGGAAAGGTACACAGTAAAAGATGGGCAAGGGTGTATAAATGGATAGATAAGAATTTTTTTATATGTTGATAAATAATGGAAGATGGAATGTAATATTTGTTTTTGAAAAATGAAATAAAATTTCCAAAAAAAGAAGAAGAGAGAATTGTGTCCAATCAATATGAAGGCACATTCTACTTGAGTGCAGGGATCTTTGGCCACCTTTCACTGGCGATTGGCCCTTCTAGACATCTGCAAGTCAGCAATTTGGTTGTCTGAGGACACCTTTGTGAGACATTATGCACTAGATCTGCAAGCAAGAAAGGAAGCAGACACAGGCAAGGCAGTTCTGCAGACTCTGTTCCAGTGAGAGACTCACCTCACCTCCGACAGTGAGTAGCTCAATAATGGTCCCAATGTGGGGCTGCACACGAAGATGGAAGATGAAAACAGAGTTGCACTTACCTGTAATTGTTACCCATTGACAACATTCCCATTGTGCTGGGGGAAAAAAGAAGAGGAGATATGGGAACTCATGGTGGCTTAGTGGGAACTCAGGGAAGGGGGTGCACCATTGTCCGAGTACATGACGCATTGGCGGGAAACCCTCTCATGTGCCAGCTGTATGAAACACCCATGGCCGGCTTTCTGTCAGGTTCAACAGCAAGCAGGTCCAGACACACTTTACTCAGAAAGTTATGCTTTATTGGAATACCAGTCTGCTGCCCATTAATGCAGAGTCATTGTCAGGAATAACAGATAGTGCGTGGGGAGCTGTATATATACTCGGATGCTTCAACTAGCCAAGCAAATGAAATCTGAGCACGTGCGTGGGAAATCTCCCAGTGGGACATTACATCATAAACGGGAGACCACCACCCCCTGTAAGAGGGCTGATATATTCACATCAACTGGGAACCCAAGCCCTCCCCTCTGTTCAAGGTTATACAGATAGTGGCTTCTAGCAGAGGAATGTCTCCCATGGTTGCTTAAGCAACGCAAAGCTATGCGCATGCGAGTAAGCAAGGAATGAAGTTATACAGAAAACATGGCAGTTATCTGACGTCTGCAAAGGCATAGTCCCAATGTGTCTCTGCACAGAAGACATCGATAAACAGTGGTTACAGGTAAGTGCAACTCTGTTTTCCCAGTTTTATTTCAGCTGAGGCCTGAAGCCTGGTACTGGGCAGTGTTCCCTCTAAGCTGAGTTGGTGTGAGCTAGCTCACAGTTCTTTAGCATCCAGCTCACACATTTTTGTCTTAGCTCAGGAAGGATGGGTCCAGAGCAAACTAATTCATGCAGTAGACAAATCGCTCGCTCACAACTTTAATGCCAGTAGCTCACAAAGTAGAATTTTTTCTCGCAAGACTCCACAGCTTAGAGGGAGCTTTGGTACTGGGTAGGCAACTCTGTCTGCAATTAATTCTTTTTGAATTGAGGAACCCTTCTGAAGCCATGGGCTAGTCGTTTTGTTAGATTTGAGAGAAAGGGGCTAAGTACAGTTGCCAGCCTCCAGGTGGGGGCTGGAGATCTTCCGGAATTACAACTGATCTCCAGACAACAGAGATCAGCTCCCCTGGAGAAGGTGGCTGTTTTGGGACTGTATGGCTTTATGCCCTGCTGAGGGGTCCTTCCCCTTCCCAAGCACTGCCTGCACAAGGCTTCACCTTCAGATCTCCAGGTATTTCTCAAGTGGGAGTTTCAGCAGCCCCTAGGGCTAAGCATCCTGTGGTTGCCAGGCAACATCAGGACACCGTACGATCCTCTCTCTTATCTCTTTTAGCAAACTTCACTCCTCCAGCTTCAAGGCTAACTTGGCTAGATCAAAAAAATAGCTTCATTATGTACCACTGAGACAGTTCTGATTTTTTTTTTCAAGGGCTCTGTTAACTGTCAAGTTGAAATTTCCTTGAATCTGAAATATGTTTTATTTTCTGGATGAAGGCCGTGGACTGTGGAGTGACTTATTGGAGGAGATAAGACTGAGCCAAACCAGGCATATTTTTTCCAGTGTCTTACAAGGTGCAACTTTTCTGCAAAGTCTTTCAAGGGTATTGCCAAGGACTCAGCCGGGCTCCCTCTGAGCCACACAGTCCCTTGGACAAGCAAGCAGTGGCAGCGCTTAGACCTGGGGGTCCTCAAGGTTATCTCCACACAACTCGAACTGCTGAGCTACTGGCCATCCGGTCTGCAGCTCAGCGTCTTAACCTCTGAGCCACCGCGGCCCCTGATTAATACAGATATAAAAGTATTTTTTTAAGGGATTGAGTATTTGGAAGACAGATTGTTGTGTATTGAGCCTGAGTCATCCCTGAACTGGTACCTGGATCTGGTTGAGCTGATTTCCCCCAAACAATAGCTTACTAGGATCCTGGAGAAGACCAATAGAAAAATAGTGTTATGTAAATAGCCTGTCGTCAGGAGTGGGGTGTGTGGTGATTGCATGCTTAAAAACAGGGCAGCTGCCCTGGAGTTTGGCCTTGTAGTGTTCCTGAAATCACTGAATAAAGTAGAGCTGTTCACTGCCATGCGTCCAGAACCCAATATTTAACACAGATCCTAGCAAAACAGTTTTTCTCATTGTAAATAGGGGAACTATAGAGACCAACTTGCCCAAGATAAGAGCAATTTCTGTGGCAGAAAGCACATTCAAATACAGGTGCAGGGATCAGAGAGAGGGCGTGGCACACAAAGGACAGGAAACTGAAAACATGAGGCCAGGGCTGATTTCCCACTACAGCTGCCTCGGGGTTGTGCCGCTGTTTGCCCCGATACTATTTGTCAATTTCACACCCGAAGCTGTGGGGCTGCATTTTGACCCGCGGCTTCCCCCGATTTCCCCGCAGTTTCGTAATCCTCAAAAAACAGGATCAGGAAACTGTGGGGAAATCGGGCGAAGCCGCGGGTCAAAATGCAGCCCCGCGGCTTCGGGTGTGAAATTGACAAATAGTATCGGGGCAAACGGCGGCGCAACCCCAAGGCAGCTGTAGTGGGAAATCAACCCTGGTCTATATACATGGGGCAGAATAAGGCATTCACGAAGAATTTGACACTGGGGTGATAGACTGGATGGTCCCACTTCAGTCTGGGCGTAAGGAATTTTGTCCACTTTGGCCCTTCGCTGTAAGTGCAGCATGCAAAAAGGCTAGGTTATAATCTTTCTCTTTGGTGTAATAATGTTGTATTCGTACAGCGTTTTTAGATTAGTGACAGTGCAATTGATGCGTTATAGACTCAGGATCGGCAACAGGAAGTACTATTTCAGTCAATGAGTAATTAAACTGTGCTATTTGCTGCCAGGGGGCATAGGGATGGCCACGAGCATAGATGGATTTTAAAAGTAGAATGAGCATATTCATGGAGAGTAGGTCCATCGATGGCTGCTGGCTGTGGTTACTAAAGGGAGATTCCATGTTCAGAGGCAGTCAGCCTGTCAGTTCCAGTGCTAGGATGCAAAATTAGGAGAAGGCCTTGGTCTCTATGCCCTGTTCGTTGGCCCTTCAGGGCAACCGGTCGGTCGCTGCGTGAAGCAGGATACTGGATGAGATGGACCACTGGTCTGATCCAGCAGGCCTCTTCTTGTGTTCCTGTGCCTCTGTCCACCTGTAATATGGAATGGTACAACCCATTATGCCACCTTAGAATGTTAACATCTCACTCAACTGCATGTGTATACAGAAGGCAAAACCATTCAAAGGGCACAGAAGAATTTCTCAGTTACTTTAGGGTTGACCAGCTGCAGCCTGGAACGTCCAAGAACATCTGAGGCACAGTGGCAATTGCAATACTACGCTACAGAAAGATTTCCAACTTCCACCTGAGAGGTATGTGGCCATTGTGGAGAGAAGGGCATTCTGCGCATGCCCAGAAGTATGTCTCTTATTTGAACTTTCTGTACTAACTGGACAAATCTATTTCAATTCCCCCAATACTTCTTTTTCTTTGTTGAGAGATGGTGGGGATTATATTCCTGTAAAACCCGCACACGTTTTATTCTGTACTTTGGTACAATGTCTTTTGTATAGACTCCTTTGCGTCATTTATAGATTTTCTGCTCTTTGACCCTCAGTATTCTGTGTGAGGATATTAAATTATAAAGTGTATGCTTGTGTGTGTGTGTGTGTGTATGTATACACACATGCATATAAACACAATGTAGCTCATGAGGAGAAAAACTACTTTGGGCACTTTTTGAATATCCAGAAAATCATCTTTGGCTGCTATGTGACACGCTCTTATAATCTGATAGATTGAGGCCAGTAGCTGTGTTATAATCTGAAGCAACAGCACAAAGTTTGAGTCCAGTGGCACCTTTAAGACCAACAAAGTTTAATTCTGGGTATACGGTTTTGTGTGCATGCACACGAAACCTTACACCCAGAATTAAACTTTGTTCTTATAATTAGAGACAGAGGAAGATGCAGAAAGTTGGATCAAAATGGATAGTTTATTTCTTAACAGTCTGCACTGTGGAGAACAAAGTTAGAAAGGCAGGATCCAGACCAGGGGGTATTAAATATGTGCTAGTCTTGTTCTCAGATTTTAAAGAAATTAGTCTAGAAAGTATCATTATGACCAAATCGATCAACTTCTTGTCTCATGCTGAGTGCATAATTTAATCTCGGGCGACTCTTGAGGCTTTGCAGCCCCCTAATGACTTTAAATCAGCAGAAGCCAAAACTTCTGCAGGACTCCAATCATTAGACTCCTGAGGGAACTACCTAATTGACAATCTGAAATTTAAATCAGGTCCTCAGTTAATACAAATGGGAATAAAAATGTCAGCTAACTCAGGACTGGTAAACAAAAAGAATCCAAATGCTGATACCAAAATACCAATAATGTACTCAAATTAAATACTGGAGGAAATTTCCAGTGTCCCTGGTATTCCCAATTCACTTGATGATATCAGGCTTAGATCAAACCCGCTGGAAGCCGTGGAACAGTAATAATTCTGAGCCAGTTTGGTGTAGTGGTTAAGTGCGCGGACTCTAATCTGGGAAAACTGGGTTTGATTCCCCCACTCCTCCACTTGCACCTGGTGATGTGACCTTGGGTCAGTCACAAGCTCTGGCACAGCTGTTCCTGAAAGAGCAGTTTGTGTTAGAGTTCTCTCAGCCCCACCTACCTCACAGGGTGTCTGTTGTGGGGAGGGGAAGGGAGAGGAGTTTGTAAGCCGCTCTGAGACTCCAAGTGAAGGGCGGGGTATAAATCCAATCTCTTCTCTCTTCACTCTTAGAGCATTATTACCCCTTTTTTAAAAGAAAAAACAACCAACACATTGCTCTAGAGATTGATGTTGACATTGGCTAAAAGAACTCTATTCTGGCATATTTTGCTTCCTCTTGCCAGTACATTGTCTCTATGGCAGCAGTTGCTGTTAAGCTTAATGCTTATTGGTTCATTATTGATGTTTCCGAACCATTAGTGACTTACCAACAAATTGCTCAGTAGTCTTGATCATTAGTGTTGAATAACACTAAAGTGTGCACCAAAAACAACTCCCCCCCGTATGATACCTTTTATTAAGAGCAGCCCAGATAACACACAAAAATATTTAAGCTTCTGTTCTCTGGAGCTCTTCATCTGTCTGTATGTTAAGGAAAAGGGGATGAGCAAGGAAGAAAGATATCTCTCTCTGGCCATGTTGCTAAGCCTCCTCTGTCTACATCAGGTAGGGTATCTGTAGGATGCCTCAGGGTTTTTCTACATCCTCATTTTCATCACTTGTAAATTCCTGTTTCTTCAAGGCTTTTTTCCTGTTCCTCACATGTGTTGCTCCCTCTAGTGGTCGATTTATTATTACACCAGTTTATGTCCAGCATATCCCATGCAAATTTAAACTGCAGGTTTTTATGCTGGACATAAACTGGTGTAATATCAAATGGACCACTAGAGGGAGCAAAACACATGCAGAACAGACCTCCCCCCCCAAAAAAAGGAAACAGGAACTTATAAGCAAGGAAAATGAGAATGTGGAAGAACCCTCAGGGGGCACAAGGTGGGGCAAGCTGGTATCAGATTGTGCCCTGGCATGCTAGGGAAAAGAAGCAAAAAATAGAAACTTCTGACTGAAAATACAAAAACCAGCAGTTGGATCAAACATCTTTCTTTCAAAACATGCCACACTAGAGAGGACATGTCTATGGTTGCCAGGTCTGGGTTGGGAAATTCCTGTAGATTTTGGGGGTGGAGCCTAGGGAGGGACCTTAGTGAGGTATAATGCCATAGAGTCTACTGTCTAAAGCAGCCAATTCCTCCATGGGAATGGATCTCAGTGGAGACTAGGTGTAATTCCCTGAGGTCTCCAGCCACCACCTGGAGACTGGAAACCCTATAGTGGCTCACTTAAAAGGCTGAGAATAGCCATGTGGTAGTTCTTATATTGGCAATAACCCAGAGTGTCTTGTTTTTGGAGGGGACAGTGCCTGCTGTCAGATAATATTATCGGGCACTGGAGCACCTATATTCACTTGATATGAGGCATGGGGTTTGATGATATTGTCTATCATGCCATTGACTGTTTTATTGCTTTTACTGTTTTATGGATACATGTTGTAAGCCACCCAGAGTCCACTTGTGGGATAGAAGAAGAATAAGAAGAGGTTGGATTTATACTCTGCCCTTAACTACCCAAAGGTGTCTCAGAGTGGCTTACAAACTCCCTTCCCTTCCCCTCCCCACAACAGACACCCGGTGAGGTAGGTGGGGCTGAGAGAGCTCTTGACAGAAACTGCTCTTTTTCAAGGACAGCTCTTATCAGAACTACGGCTTGCCCAAGGTCATCCAGCCAGGTGCAAGTGGAGGAGCGGGGAATCAAACCCGGTTCTCCCACATAAGAGTCTGTGCACTTAACCCCGACACCAAACTGGCTTTGATAGGGTGGGGTATAAATTGGAACAACAACTACTACAGGCAGTAATATGTAAGCATTATGAATATCAAACAAGCACTCTAATATGTTATTTACTCTTGATTAAGGCAACAGAATAAATTATTTTCTGTACTTTTAGGAGTTGTCACTTTAACAGTTCTAGGAGTTGTCCCAATATTACAAACGTAAAAAAGCTTGATTTATCCTTCCCCTCCAAATACTATAAACCCCAAAGAATAATATATTATTTTGTTTTTAGAACAAAATTAATAGTACATTCAGTTTTATCAACCCCCAAAACACCAGTATGTGCATCCTACAAGAATGTGAAAAAAGATCCACCACCTTGCAAAATGGCGGCTAAAGGAAAAATGGCTGCCTCTACAACTAATATAATAGTGTATTTGGCTTTATTGACCTCTGAAACATATATTTTGACACCAAGATGAGTATCCTATGTGAATTTTAAATATCACAAAAACTACATTGGCCATCTTGGAAAAGTGGAAGCTACAGGAAAAACATTCCAAAACTGGCATGTCTACCCAAGAAAATTTTAAAACAGTAGCGTCATGAAATACACACACACAATTAAATTCTCTGTATATGTATTTTTTGCTGGGAACTATTGGGGATAGACTATGTGTTCTTTCAGCCATTTATGAAATGGACAATGAATGAAATGTTTAGGAATAACAATTGATGTGGTAAAAACTACAGAGACCAAAGAAATAACTAGGCTAATTAAAATGTGTGTAAAGAAACTCAGTACTAATAGTACATCTGTCAGGGCCCGTAAGATATGTTCGGCAGCTTATTTGGGTATACCCTTCCCTATGCAACTGCCAAAATATTTGTATCATTTGACAATACCAAAGCTCAGAAGAGCTTTTAGTCTTGCAAGAATGAATGCTCTTTCTTTGGCGGTTTTGGAGGGTAGGTATTTAAAAAGTGCTATATTCAAATAGAACGTGTAGACGCTCACGTGAAAAAAACAAACAATTGAACATGTGATTATGGAATGTCCTATATTTAATTAACTGAGGGCTAGTTTAATTACTTCTTTACTCGGAAATAAGGAAATGCCCACTGAGGCATCTGACAGTATGAGGCCATGGGTGGTGCGGTTGCTATAGGATATAAATGATTTTGTTTCTCCGTGGCAAAATTTATGGGGGCAATAACTAAACAACAGAAGAATAACACTGTGAGGCATTATCTTATTTTATAATTTTATTTTCTGCTCAAGGCTATCTCTATATGAGCTGTGATGATAGATAGATGGATAGATGGATGACAGACAGACCAGACAGACAGATAGATAGAAAGAAATGGACAATGAAGTCCTATATTTACCCTCCAAGTCCCCAAATGGCAGTCTAACTGTTAAAGAATAATGTTAGGTGCCTCCTTGCGTTTGAGGCACAGTCTGTCTGCACTCATTTCCAGGCAGAGGAGAGCAACTCCATGTGTGGGTTGTGGGCTCTGTTGGGGGACATTTTTAGGAAGGACCCCAGTGTCGTATGAAAATGGAGAATGGGTACAGAGAGGATGCTGAAAAATACCCTATTGGAAAATCGTTATGCTTCGAGAACTATTGGGCAAAAAACTTCTGAATATTACCTGTTATTGGCTGTAACCTAACATGAAGTAACTGGTGTGAATAAACAACACAGGGGCTGTGCATAACCATGGACAAGACTGCATCCTTTGTTTTCAATTTTTTATTCATTCCATAATAAGATCTGGGGAAGCAGAAGATGAGAGCTATTTTTATGTACTTATCTCTCCTCAAGTTAATCTCCTGTTACTAGTCCTGAGCCCTTTGGTTGCCATAGCAACTGCCACAGCCTCCGACTGTGCTCTCCTCAGAGACTTAATTGCATTCCAAGTTTCATAAACTTTATATTAACCTTCGCCTGGCAGATACAGGCGTGTTAACAGATAATGAGCTGAATTAATAGTCTAACATGATGGATGTGGTTTTCTCTCAGCATTACATTTCCCCCTCAAATATCCTTTTTTCTGTCAATGAAGCTTATCTGTAAATAACTGCTGTACCACCATGGCTGACGTGTTGCTAGCTATTTGCAAAATGTCAAATGTAATGACAACAGTCCCATATGGATTCAAGAAAATGGTTTTGAGTGTCAGATAGATTTTTTTTTTTAAATGCCACCGGATAGAATTTCTGACGTATTCTTAAGGCAGGTTTATGCTATAGTTGTAATGCTCATGGCTCCCCCTACAGGATACCTGTCAATTATTGCACTGAGAGGAGATTCGGCACCCTCACAAGACTATGTACTCATCATTTAGACATGGTGGAGAGTGAGGCCTACAGAACTGGGAAGTCAAGTCCTATAGAGTTGTTCCACAGACTTACCTACCAGTATTGTGGGATGGAGGAGTGTATGTGTGTGTTTTAGGGTTACCATGTGCCCACTGATGGTGTGAGATCTCCTGCCCCTAATCAGCCTTGTATGTAGCAGCTGGCAGGATAAAGAATAAAGAACCAGGCAATGGCATGACATCGCTTCTAGGGGCAACCCAGAAGTAGCTACAGTCCTCTCTAGGCACTGTTGAAAAATCTATGGTTTTACCATAGAGTTTCTGGTGATTCCTAGAGAGGCATGAAGTCACAGTAGGGTTTTCCCATTTGATCGTCTTGAGGATTTCAAATAACCCTTCAATAGTGCTATAAATTACGTTCATTAGTTCATGGAGTGCATCATACCATGTTCAACAAGCATGATTAAGCATTTCAATTTGAAAGCAAGAAATGTAGCACGTATATTTATTAAGATGTGCAGGTGAGAATGACAGTGGTTTTGTTTTTGACAGTTCATCATCTTGCTTCTGCTTCTTCAAATGCAATCATGAGCCGCAGAGCAGGTCAAAAATTCCAGGTTCATCACACCCTAGAGGAAAGAATATGCAGACAAGGCTGTTCAGCAAGGTCTCTGAAATGTTTTACATTCTCTGGGAATTTTCTATAGGTTTGATCAACATAGTACTGTCTTCAGTGCACCTAGAAATGGAATGGTTTTCCAGTGCTATTCTCAAAAAATGGTACATAATAATGAAGAGTAAGAACTGTTAAGGCTATCTCAAAGCATATTGGCCAACCTATAAACCTTTCTCCTGTGCTACCTCTGCCAGGTCCAGTGCAGGTTGCAGAATATACACATATGCAGAACTGTCTTATACTGAATCAGACTGTTGAACCATCAAGGTCAGTATTGTCTACTTTGATTGGCCACAAATCTCCAGTAGAGATCTTCCACATCAGCTGCTACTTGATCCTTTAACATGGAGATGCCAAGTATTGAACCTGGGATTTTCGGCATGGAAACCAGATGATCTATTATCACTGAACCTTGGCTCATGTATAGCACACATGGAATGCAGCTAGCAGTGATGTGTGTTGGGAAAGTGAAGACAATCCTGTCACCTCTTCCCATGTTACCACCCTCTACCACTTTCCCAGCCTTTTGGGTTGCTTGGTTAGTGAACTGGTTCTGAAGCTGCTTCATTTGTGACATCATCCCTACCTGGGGAAGATGTGTACACTAAATAAAGGGAAAATTCTGGGTCCACATAAGTTAGATTCTGTGACAGTATTCAGTGCCCTTTCTGCTATTTTGGACTTCTTATTCCATGGGGTTTAGTTGTAAGTTTCCTCAAGCCAGTCTCTGAAGAGTCAGCATATATGTTTTCTAAATAAATACTATGTTTTCTGAATTAAGGCTGCATCCACACATATGGCAGTATTGCTGTATGATAGCAGCCAAGATTGTCTCTTTGGAATTTATTTTAAATTAACTTTTTAAAAATTAGCTTGTGAAAAAGATCTAGGGATCTCAGTAGACCATGCACTGAACATGAGTCAGCAATGTGATGCGGCAGCTAAAAAGGCAAATGTAATTTTGGGCCACATCAATAGAATTATAGTGTCCTGATCACGCAAAGTGATGTTTTACTCTGCTTAGGTTAGACCTCACTTGGAGTACTGTGTTCAGTTTTGGGAACCGCAGTTTAAGAAGAATGTTGACTTTTGTGCTTGCAAATAAAACAGTGATGAAATATCAACGTGGCCACTAGAGGTAGAAAAATGTGTGCAGAAACAAAAAAGATATGGACTCACAGGTGATGAGATAACATATGTGGAAAAGCTCCTTTAAAGTATTAGAGGAAACCCATTAAAAATCTTTGAAAAATCCAAGCAGCTCCTGCAGGGAGTAAAGGCATACAACCAATGAAAATAATGTGTGAGTAAAAACCATTAGTTACGTGTTGAATGTTGCCCCTGCTGGCATCTTTTGGAGTGGTTCATGTTTGTTTGTGTGTGTGCATTTGGGAAGAATGCATATTTTTGCTGAAAACCTACAATTAAATGCTGACCAGGAAGGTGAACCACAGATATTTCAGCCTGGATGCCCTTGCTGACATTGGAAAGGAGGGTGTGGGAAAATTCACATTTAAACAGAGTCCTCTAGCTCAGAAAGTTCTTCACAGTTTGCAGCGAGGATATTGATGTGCTGTTCAAAAATGACGCTAGCCTTGAATTTCAACCTCTCTGTTCTGCGGTGTGTTGAGCAGCGAAGATTCTTTAATCCTATGAGTTTAATGGGAAATATTAGAATGTAGCATTTTCAAAGGCATTGCTCTGTGTCAAGATGTAAAGAACTTAATTCCGACAGGGCTCAGCAGAAAACTTTGCTTCATTGTTCTAACCGGGCAAATTGTTTCGAACAGGCACAAAAAAAGTTTGGGTAGTGACTCGATTGCTATTTATATCTTCCCTTAGATAACCAAAAATACTTCTTCATTTTTGTTGGCTTGAGTTGGGAACAGTGGGAACAAGGCTGTGTGGCTCTTGAGAATGGCTGTATAAGGGGGAAATGCAAATGTTCCTTGGCATAAGCTGTTTACACAGTGGGTTAGCTTGGGGACTGCCAGAAGAAGAGGAGGAGGAGGAGGAAGAGGAGGAGACTGGATTTATACCCTGCCCTTCACTCCCTGAAGGAGTCTCAGAGTGGCTTACAATCCCTTTCCCTGCCGCTCCTGACAACAGACACCCTGTGAGAGAACCTTGAGCGAACAGCTCTGAAAGAACTTGTGACTGACCCAAGGTCACGCCAGCAGCTGCACGTGGAGGAGTGGGGAATCAAACCTGGTTCTCCCAGATTAGAGTCCGCACTCCTAACCACTACACCATCTCATTGAGGGCAAGCGTGCGATTGCCGAGGGATGCAGAATACAGCCTTCTGGATAAGCATGAGTCCTGGGAGCTGCAGGAAAAACAAAACGGTCGTAGGACTCAGTCCAGCTCAAGTCATGCCCATTTAGTGGCATGCAGCAAATCTATGGCCCCAGCTGGGGATACATATTCTCACCTGCATCAAGAGAGACAGTCAAGGGTTCCTGAAAACACTGAGTCTTTTTTTGTTGATCAGTTTCCCTTGCTGGGTGGAGCTGCGATGGCTCAAGTGGTTAAGATGCTGAACTGCAGGCTGTGGAAGGTCAGTAGTTCAGCAGTTCGAGACCCGAGAGTGCTGCATGATGGAGTGAGCTCCCGTCTCTAGTTCCAGCTCCTGCCAACCTAGCAGTTCGAAAGCAAGAAATTGCAAGTAGATAAATAGGTACCACTTCGGTGGGAAGGTAACAGCATTCTGTGTGCCTCATTGTTTAGTCATGCCGGCCACATGACCACGGAAACGTCTGGACAGTGCTGGCTCTTCAGCTTTGAAACGGAGATGAGCATCGCAACCCTAGAGTCGAATTCGACTGGCTTTCGAGCAAGGGAACCTTTACCTTCCCTTGCTGACTTTATGGATATTCTAGCATCTATGTCCTTGATTAACCCACTAGGAGACTCTCAAAGGAGGAAAAAATGCAGCTCAAAACCACATTCAGATACCCCGGACCAACGCCATACGGACTGCAAAGTCACCCCTGAATGGCCATAAATCGTGCAGAAGGTACCATAAAATCCGATGATAAAAGGAAGTGAAAGCAGCCTGCAATGCAGAGGGGAATTTCTGTTCCAAGGTATAAAACAACGGAGGGATAAGCCAAAACAGAATTGTCCCCTGCGTGTCAGAGTGGATATTATAGGCCCACAGCTTCACCAAAAGACAGCTCCCTATTATATAGAAATAGAAGGAAGAACTATAATCCAGAGACATCAACAATTTAATTTTGTGTTTGCTGTCTTTGTACGTATGATGGTGCAATCTTAGCATCTGGTCCAGAGAATTCTGGGTTGACAGCCTGAAAATTCTGGGTTTTTCTGCCTTCAGGTTCCAAAAAGTTTTAGAGAACAGTTTTAAAATGTGTGACCAGAGTTGGAGAAGGCTCAATCAAACCTGAGATTTTCAATGATGGGAGACAGGACTGAAATTCCTTGCATGCCTCCCTTCCAACCACCTTCTGCTCCAAAATGTATTTATTCTGCTCTCCTTCAGTAATGCAAACCATTCCTTGCAAAAAAAATTCTAAATCCTTTATGACTTCTAAAGGCTGTACTTAGTTGATGCAGAATGTTTATGTATTCATTTATGTTATTTATGGGACTCAGGATGGATTACGCAGAATGAGTCAATAAAATCACAGAATAACTCCTGTGTTGCAGAAGGGGATACTCTAGTTGCATGTTTGCAACGGCATAGAAAGTTGTTTCTGTCTTCTCCCCCTGCAATGGCTAAATTCTGGATATTGCAACGAGAACTGAAAAACCAATGTGCAAATGTATGAAGTTTGCCTGAATGGTTTCCAACTTAGGCTTCCAATGCTGATTGCAAAATTGGGATTTACATACGAGAGGACACCTGTGTATGTTTTTTTTCTTCTTACTTTCGGGGATGGCTCTTAAAATGGGAAGACATACACAAGTTCCTTCCAGGTATTTTTCCTCAGTACCCACCCTGGGAATGAGCTATAAGCAAGACAGTGGGAGTGATCCAGATGCCTGCTGAATTAGAATTTATTGGGAAGCTTGCCACTATCCAGTTAGGGCTCAGTATGGATTCTGCAGACGGTGACTGCAGCCATGAAATTAAAAGATGCCTGCTCCTTGGGAGGAAAGCTGTGGCAAACCTAGACAGCATAATAAAAAGTAGTGTGGTCTTGCATTGGGCAGGGGGTTGGACAAGATGGTCTGTATGGCCCCTTCCAACTCTATGATTCTGTGATTCTAAGTAGAGGCATCACCCTGCCAACAAAAGTCGGTATGGTCAAAGCGATGATATTCCCATTAGTAATGTATGGCTGTGAGAGTTGGACCATAAGGAAGGCCGAGCACCGAAGAATAGATGCTTTTGAATTATGGTGGAGAAGACTCTTGATAGTCCCTTGGACTGCAAGGAGATCAAATCAGTCAATCCTAAAAGAAATCAACCCTGATTGTTCCCTGGAAGGCCAGATACTGAAGCTGAAGCTCGAATATTTTGGCCACCCAATGAGAAGAGAGCACTCACTGGAGAAGACCCTGATGCTGGGAAAGATTGAAGGTAACAGAAGAAGGGGACGGCAAAGTATGAGATGGTTAGACAGTGTTATTGATGCAACAAACATGAAATTGTGCAAGCTCTGGAGGATGGTGGAAGACAGGAGGGTCAAGAATTGGACTCCATGGGGTCAAGAATTGGACTCAGCTGTGTGACTAAATAACAACAAAATGGATTTTGGGTTCCTGTCATGCAAAAGGCATTAAATTAGCTTAGCAAGATTGTGGCATCCACCTGTTAACTGATGCTGTGAGTGGTCACTGCTGATTTCAGAGGTTTGCATAGTGATGTCACAGGATGGACCTCTCCAGGTCATTAGCCCTAGTTATTACTGACCTGAACAGCCCAGGCTAGCCTGATCTTGTGAAATCTTGGAAGCTAAGCAGTGTCAGCCCCTGGTTAGTACTTTGATGGGAGACCACTGAAGAAGGCCAGGCACGGAGGCAGGCAACAACAAACCACCTTTGAACATTTCTGGCCTTGAAAGCCATGCAGGGTCACCATAAGTCAGCTGTGACTTCAGAGCACTTTATGGACACTTATCATTTCTGTATTTTTCCAGGTGCCCCAAGATTCCCTGTTGGTTTTTCAGGGATGTTACAGAGTCCAAGGATTCCAAGTAGTTTGAGTAGAGAGATCCAAGTATTCAGGATCCACATAGTCGTTTTGACCTATGGGAAGAATTTTTACTTCATCTCAAATAGGGCGATCAAGTTTAACGCCGAACGTAAAGTAAAACCAAGCTTCCCCATGGAAAAATTCTTTCCTTGGTTGGCTACCTGCTCGTAAGAAGATTGCAGCAACTAATCGTTTGAGGTAAGTAGTTTAGGCTAAAGAAATGCTATGACCCAGCCAACAGTGCATCAAATTTTATAATGTGCGGGTTTGATTGTCTTGGCCTGCTGTTTCTAGGAATCATTCAGTCACACTTTATTATGCTAGCTGCCATAATGTCCGTGGTGAAACCCGGAACTCCGGCAAATGTGCTGACCTGCCCAATTTAGAGTGGAAAAACTCTCTCGGCAGTGGACTGTCTTTCATGCTTTATGCCCTGCTCTGTGTTCACCAAGGTCATTCCGCGCTGAACTTGCATATAGCTACAATGAAAGAAACATCATTCTTTGTTAACAGGAAGCCAACAAAGGAAATGACTACCACATGTGCAAATTAGTGCCCAGAAAACTGAGCATTGGTCCCCTGTGCTTCAAAACGAAAAGATTTGGAAGTTGGTGTGGTGAGTTGGCTTTTTCAGCAAGTCCAAGTATAATAAAGCATATCTTTGTTGTATTTTTTATTAACGCCACAATATTGTACCTGGCTACCTGAGAAACATTCTTCGCGGGCTGGCATGCCATGGAAGGAAGGAAGCTTAGCAACACCCACAAAAGAAAAGACATGGGCACAGAAATGACATGACACATTTTGGTCTTATTAGGAAAATAGCGGAATGGCCCATCTGCAGAGGTGCTTTCAGGCAGCTCTGGAGGTTAGCAAGGAGGCAAGGAAGCAACTCTACATCCCCCCTCCCCGTACAGGGCAAAATCCTATACAAATTGGGGCCCGTCCATTTGTTCAAGTTCTGAACGTTTTATTGTTATTGCATTTGTAACCCATTTCACAGTTTTAATGCACAGTTTTCATATGCGATTTGTCTTATTTGCATGCTAGGATTTTTTTAAAAGTTGTATTTCTATACAAAGCAAAATCAAAAACCGAAATGTGTTCCCTATAACCTTATAGAAGGGTTTTTTTTTAAAGCATTTAAAAAAAAATTAATTGTGCACCAGCACTGGGTGAAAGTGATAATTGTAAAATTTCTTGCAATACAGAAAAGAATGTTAACACAATATGGGCCGTATGAGTCAGTGTTGCCAGTTTTACAAATAAATGTTTGTTTCAGACGTTAAATGGATGGATGAGTAAGCAGACTGTGGCAGGCGTGCCCTGAATCCAGTGCCCCAGATGTTCATCTGTCCCTAAATCCAGACCTTCTTCCCCAGATGCCAGAAAGGGTCTGCCATGCCATTTTTCTCTCCATAAAGTGTACATATTGCGGTCAGAACAAAGTCTAAGTCCAGTGGCACCTGTAAAGTTCTATTCTGGGCATACACTTTCGTGTGCATGCACACTTCTTTAAATACATTGAAACGGAAGTCACCAACCATCACATATAGGTAGCGGGTGAGGAGGGTGTTGCCAGTAAGGGCCAATTCGAGTCAAGATGCATAAGTAACTGAGCAGTAACTCCTACTTATGTGCTATTGCCATCTTGTGAGCATGGAGTCTACATTCGTACATCCCTTTGGTCAGGGATGTTCAAAGGCAGCATTGCTAATGGCAATGAGTGAACCTCTGTGTTTGCACATTACCTATGTTGGAAGGAGGAATTGTGGGAACACGGCTACTGACTTGCAAGATCCAGGCTGAATGCACGTCGCTCTCATATTGTAGGTATTTAAAGGCTGGGTGAGTTTGGAGATGTGAGGCAAAGCACCCTGTTTCCTCCCAAAGGTTAATGAAAAAACCAACTCTGGATCCAACTGAATTGGGCAACTATTGGCCAGTGTCCAATTTGCCCTATGTGGGCAAATTGATTGAGAGGGCAGTGGCGACACAGTTACAGGGCTTTCTGGATGATGCTTCCGTCTTTGACCATTCCAGTCTGGCTTCCGCCTGGGACATGGGATGGAGACAGTGCTGGTCGCCCTTACTGATGACCTCCGTAGGCCTCGCTGATGCAGGGATTCAGGGGCTTGCCCTTCAATGGATTGCCTCATTTCTCCAAGGTCGAGGGACAGAGGGTGGTTGCCCAGATTGCCCAGAGGTATGGGCTTGGGTGTCATCAATATGCAGATGACCCCCAGCTCTATCTGATATTGGGCGGCCAGTCGGACTCCGACCCAGAAGATCTGCACTGGGCCTTGCAGGCTGTGGCTGGGTGGCTCAGGCTCAGCTGGTTGAAACTAAACCCGGTGAAGACGGAGGTCCTGTGCTGAGGTCAGGTCGGTTCGGGGATGGGGCTCCCTCTCCCGACCTTCAATGGGGCACCTGTGGTGCCAGCATCAAAGGTTAGGTGTTTGGGAGTGTTCCTGGATTCCTGCTTAACTATGGAGGCCCAGGTGGCAACCACTGCCAAATCGACCTTCTACCCTCTTTGGCTGATCCTTTCCTTGACCATGTAGTTGGTTCCTTTCCTTGACCACGATGACCTGGCTACAACGATCCATGCGACGGTCACCTTGAGGTTAGACTACTGCAACGCTCTCTACATGGGGCTGCCTTTGTCGCAAATCCGGAGGCTGCAGCTAGTGCAAAATGCGGTGGCCAGGCTGTTGATGGGCCTCCAGAGATGGGAGCAAATCCAGCCTGTGATGAAAGCGCTGCATTGGCTGCCAATAGCATACCGGATTCATTTCAAAGTGCTGGTGCTTACCTTTAAAGCCCTATATGGCCACGGTCTGGCATACTTGAGGGACTGCCTTTCCCCACATATGCCCTGAAGAGCACTTTGGTCAGGGTCACAACACCGTCTGGTGACCCCCGGCCTTAGGGAGGCCAGGCTTCCTGCAACTAGAGCCAGGTCCTTTTCAGTGGTGGCTCCTACCTGGTAGAATGAGCTCCCGGAGGAGATCAGGGCCCTGTGGGACCTTTTGCAGTTTCGCAGGGCCTGTAAGATGGAGCTCTTCCGCCAGGCCTTTGAGCTGGAGCCGCCACTACCACCACCACCAATGATATTGGTATCAACAGGGTAAGAGGATGGCCCTATGAACACCAACTCGTGACAGCTGCTGGATAGGGACGAGTAACATCTACGGGATATATCTTCCTTAGTGAAGGAGTGTCGTTGCTTTATAACATTTTTGATATACCATCTTGTTATATAGAGAGATTGAAACTAGTGAGCACTTTATTTTGTTAACTTGACTGTCTGTTTTTATTGTTTTATATGTAGGCACATAGTGCCCTTTGTAAGCTGCCCTGAACCCATTTGCGGGGAGGGCGGGGTAGAAATACAATAATAAATAATAAATAAAATAGTGGTGGGCCTACTTTAACTTGCAGCTGTCCGTAATTCAGCCTTCTTGCCTACACTATTCTTATCTCTCTCAAGGCAAGAATGTGGTAATTAGCTTTTCCTGGGAACACTAGATGGGAGGGGGAGGCAGAAGTGATGTCATAATCTTCTAGAGAGTTCCAGCAAGTGTGTGCCCTGATTGGAACTGGAACATCACCTGACACCAGAAGGCAAGAGACTATAATTAAGCCATTGACCAGAGGGAGGCCATGCTAACTGGGTGATTTCTTGAGAAGGAGGCCTGGACAGTTTCGGTTTCGGCGTCGCGAATGGCGGCCGCTTCTCGGGACGCTCCCGGAGGCGGTTAGCCCACGCGCAGTTAGGGGGTCTTCGCATGTGCGAAAGACCCTAGTGAGCCTTAGGCAAAGGCTCCGAACCGGGGGCGCTTGGGGAGTAGCCTCTTTGCCGGCAGACAGCCGGGAAGTTGAGGCTTTCTCCCCGCCCCAATCGGCCCCGCTGCGGCGTGCCTGTAATGGGACTTAGCGGCGCCACCGATTTCCAGGAGTGAAGACAGCGTTATGGTTTAACATAAAAAGAAGAAGTAGCATCGAATCGTGAGTTGAAGATCTATTTTGAAGCGTAAATCGGAGCCCCCTGCATGCGTATAAGCGTTGGGAGGAGGGGAGGAGTTCCCACCCCTTTGAGAAGCAAGATCTACAAAGGGAGCGTGAAGGGGGCAGAGAGAAAAAAAAAAGTGTTGGTGAAAGTACCGTTGGGGTTGCATGGAAGACTGCGATCATCTTAGCTTCCTGGGGGATGCGGCACGAACTTTTTAAAAGTAAACAAAAAAACAAAATGTCGATAATGGAAAAAGTCCTGCAGACACCGGAAGAGAAGAGAGGAGGGACTTCCGGTCCAGACAGGCCCCCCCCAAGAGCTTGCTGTCAATCAACAGGAAAAGGAGATGCTGTGCCCCCTGCTGGAACAATTGCAGAAAATCAACGAAACTCTGTTCAAAATGGAAAGTGTTCTCATCAGTCGACAGAAACAGATATCGGAAACAACTAGAAAGATGATGGAGATCGAACAGAAATCGAATCTGATTCTAGGTTTCCAGGGCGTTAAAGAAGAAGAGAAAGAAGATCTCGGATTTACCTTGACAAATGTCTTGGCACCCCTAACTGGCAGTGAAGCGATAAAGTTAAAAGAAGAGGTGGATAAGGCTCCCAAAGCCTATTCCGCTTTTATAAAAGAAAATACTCTGCCAGTAGAAGGGGATGTCGAGCATAGCAGGCGACAAACTGGAGATCTAATTTCATCTGAAGAGTTTATGGAGCCCTGGAAGCGTGAAGGCCAGAAGTTTAAGGAAAAAGAGAAAAGAAAGAAGACGGATTTCATCTTCAAAATACAGAAACTTCTGAAGAGACACGCCAGCAAGGAGGAAGATGCAGCATTCAAAACTGGGACAAGTGAAGAAGACAGCAGCCCAGGGGAAAGTGGTGATGGAACGGAAGACTTCAAAGTTAAAATGGACTCAATCCATAACTGGAAGAGATTTAAAAAGAAGATACTTTGAGGACTGTTCGTGTAACATCTGGAAGGAGCTGTTTAATTACTAACCCCAATGGACTTTACTAACTGCATTAACAGAGTGACTTTGGACTTTGCACTAGTTAAAAAGAAGATCTTCTAACCATGATAGATGCCAAAATTGGTATTGGTTATTAACCTAAACTAACCCTCACTAACAGAAAAAATTTCACTCCATCTTTCTCTTTCTCCATCTGTCTACCCTTCCCTTTTCTTATAAAAAGAATAAAATTCTCTCTTTTTAAGAGAGTTTTACAAAAAAAAAAGAGGAGGAGGCCTGGACTATGATGAGCCTCGTTGCAATGATCAGCTACGCAGAGAAACGCTTAATTAAGCCTCTTCTTCTGTTGAAACCTTAAAATTGTGCCATCTAAGACCAAGCATTGATGTATTAGATAGAAAAGTTAGCTCTCTTGTTTTATGCTACATAATCATAGAGACAGCACTGCCTAGTGTTATCCCTTCTTTAAATATTTGATAAACCATTACATATTTTACCAAGGTCTGGTTTATTGTGGGCGTGCAGCCCTGAGGACCGATGGCCCTGAGCACTGCCTGCTTCCCAAGAGGTGGTAGCTCCAGGGGGCGGGAAGCTTGGGTCTCTGACAGGAGGTGTGAACCAAAGGGCACGACTGAAAGGGACTAACCCAGTGGACTAACCCAGTGATGGACTAACCCAGTGGACACCAGCTCGGGATGTATCAGGTACCTTTATTGGTCCCCCTTCTTTCTTGCTCTTTGTACTGTCTTTTGGTAATGTACATTTATTTAAATTGCATTTGTATTTCTGGCCTGAACAACACTCCCTTGAAGCTAAAATGACTTAACTGAGGCTATTGTACTTTGGTCACATTATGAGAAGGCAAGAGTCACTGGAAAAGGCAGCGGGGAAAGAGGATGACCCAACAGGAGATGGATTGACTCAATCAAGGAAGCCACAGCCCTGAGTTTGCAAGACCTGAGAATGGCTGTGAATGGCCCAATCTGCATCTAGCGTTTGCTCCACTGTTTTACCCACACTGGAACAGAAAAAGATGCGGTTCAAAACCACATTCAAATATCTCAGGCCAATGGCTATGCCGACCCCAGAGTCACCTGTCAATGGCCATAAAACAGCCATAAATCTATGCAGACGGCTACCATAAAACCAAGAGCTCAAACGAAGTGACAGCGGCATGCAGTCTGGACACTGCCATAAAATCCAACAATAATCAAAGTGAAAATGGCATGCAATGTAGAAGGGAATTTCTGTTCCAGGGTGGGTTTGGTAAAACAGAGGAGCAAACGCTAGATGCAGATTGGGCCAATGGCAGGAAGTTTTGGAGGACATTTGGCAATTCTTTATCTAGCATTTGCTCCACATTTTCTCAACTGGGAGGGAAAAGTGCAGCTCAAAACCACACCCAAATCCCTTGGGGCAATGCCGTACTGACTGCAGAGTCACCCCTGGACGGCCATAAAATGGCCATAGATCTATACAGAAGGTACAATTGCATCCGAGGTTCAAAGGACTTGAAAGCAGCATGGACTGTGGATGCTGCCATAAAATCATAAGAACATAAGAGAAGCCAATATTGGAGCAGGCCAATGGCCCATCCAGTCCAACACTCTATCACACAAGTGGCCAAAAATACCAGATGATCAAAGGACGTGACAGCAGCACGCAATGCAGAGGGGAATTTCTGTTCCAGTGCAGGTTTGGTAAAACAGCAGAGGGAAAAGTCAATGCAGAATCAGCCATTAATTCATAGGGTCACCATAAGTCGGAAGCAACTTGACTACTACACGTGACACACAGACATACATTTTTGGTTCCCACTGGGGAGAAAAGTAGGCTAAGAAATACACCAACTAAATGAATGACGACATGCATGCGTAGACTCTGGACTTACGATCCAGTGGTTACATATAGGTGTAGATCAACAGGTGTGTTGATTTCAGTGCTTGTAATGCCACTTGTTAGAAGGCCAGAGACACAGACAGAAGTGGTACCAAACGTATGATATATCAGGAATGCTTGATCTGAGGTCCCTTGATGCCTCCAGTTTTCCTTAAAAGCAGGTACAGATAGGAGTACAATTTAGAGAGAGGGGATCTAGGGTTGGCAGGCGTATGGGGGAAGTCGGGTTTCCAGCTCAAGATTGGGAAGCTCCTGGAGATTTGGGGGTGGAGGACAGCCTGGAGAGGACAGGGACTTTGGTGGGGTACAATGCCAAAAAGTCCATCCTCCAAAGCATCCATTTTCTCCAAGGGAACTGATCTCTGTAGTCTGGAGATGAGCTGTAATTCTGGGGGATCCTTCAGGTCCCACCTGGAGGCTGGCATCTCTACAGGGATCAGTCTCATCCTAATGTTACGATCGGTAAAAAAATCCCCCTGATATTATTGCCTGGTAAAAAAATATACAGGTATGGCATTAACAAACTGTGATATGAATATTAAGGTAGCCTTTTTTGATGGCACTAAACTCAGCCAGAAGGATTAGTAAGATATTAGCAATTAAGAATAGGTGCACCATTTTTTACATCCTTGTAAGTAAGGAGCTGTGGAGCTGCGGAAGGTCAGTAGTTCAGCAGTTCGAGACCCGGGTGCCGCATGACAGGGTGAGCTCCTGTCTCTAGTTCCAGCTCCTGCCAACCTAGCAGTTCGAAAGCAAGAAATTGCAAGTAGATAAATAGGTACCACTTCGGTGGGAAGGTAACAGCGTTCCGTGCACCTTGGTGTTTAGTCATGCCGGCCACATGACCACGGAAACGTCTTCGGACAGCGCTGGCTCTTCGGCTTTGAAACGGAGATGAGCACCGCAACCCTAGAGTCGGATTCGACTGGCTTTCAAGCAAGGGAACCTTTACCTTTACCTTTTAAGTAAGGAGCTGCGGTGGCTCAAGTGGTTAAGATGCTGAACTGCAGGCTGTGGAAGGTCAGTAGTTCAGCAGTTCGAGACCCGAGTGTGCCGCATGACGGGGTGAGCTCCCGTCTCTAGTTCCAGCTCCTGCCAACCTAGCAGTTCGAAAGCAAGAAACTGCAAGTAGATAAATAGGTACCACTTCAGTGGGAAGGTAACAGCGTTCTGTGCGCCTTGGTGTTTAGTCATGCCGGCCACATGACCACGGAAATGAGCACCGCAACCCTAGAGTCGGATTCGACTGGCTTTCGAGCAAGGGAACCTTTACCTTTACCTTTAAGTAAAATGTAACATTGCATCATTCTATATAATTTAGGCCAAACGTGGTTTCCACGTTTCCCTTGAATCAACCCTTTTATAGTGGCCATGTTTTGTAAGCCTTGTATATCACATGGAGCAACTGGGACCTTCTGAGAAGTTTGTAAATTATGGCTCATTCTTTGGGGGCTAGCCGAAGGCCGTGATGTCATGCAAGGGCATAAGTTTGTAAAGGTCCCTTGGCTTTAGTGGTTTGTGCTGAAACCCGAAATCATTATGAAGTTGTTTGTGTTAACCTTCCTTGTGTCCCTTTTTCTTTGGCTGAGAGAAAAATCAATATAAATACATAAAACTGCTTTCATTCCCTAGATGTATGGAGAGCATTAGCAAGCCATGAAGAAACAAGAGTCAATGGAAAAGGCTGTAGCTTAACAGACAACTGGCTACAATTCACTTGTGTTACGGATTAGCTGGTACAAGAAGGGGGACCCATGATACTCGGGGGGGGAGTATTCCCCACAGCTCCCGGCCTGCAGAAGCAGGAGGAGCTCCACAGGAGGAGGAAGCAGCAGATGAGCCCAGCAGGTGGACCTATCAGGCCCACCAAGCCTTCTCCCTCCTCCCCTGGCACTGGTAGCGAGGCCTGAGGCCCGCCAATCTGTCTCCCTCCTCCCCCTGTCCCGGCATCGGCAGCGGCGAGGACTGAGTGGCTCATAGCCGCCAGCCTGCCAAGCCTTCTCCCTCCCCCAGCGGCGGCAGCGAGACAGTTCCCAGGGTGTTCTCTGCGCTTGTGCAGGGAATGCTCTTTTACTTTTGGGGGGATTTAAATATCCCCCATAAAGTTTTTTAAAACTTTTCAGGTTTTTCTGTACACCTGAGGAATGCCCCAAGAGTGCAGGAAAATCTCTTTGCCCCCGATGTGCAGATTTAGCTATCCGCACGCAGGGATCATCTTGGCTATTAGTATATAGATGTAAATGTCTGAGGGTGTAAAGGAGCATTCAGCTAGCACCAGAACTGCAGCTGCAGCTTGGGAAGTGGGGGTTTCCATGCAGAACAAATGAAAAGCATTTAGTTGGGCACCTGAGCGATGCGAGAGTCAGGGATCAGAGAACAGATAAAAGGCTTGGTTGAAGTGTGCGTAAAAGTTAGTTGGACATCCTGTGCCTTTCTCCATTCAGTCACCTGGTTGGTCACCCAACCGTGTTGTACATATGAGTAGAGTTGCCAACAGGTGTGGAAAAAATGTGTGTGTGCGTGTTGTGCTGTCCGGTTGCTTCCGACTTACGGTGGCTCTATGGATTAATGACCTCCAAAGTGTCCTGTCTATAACACCCTTGCTCAAGTCCTGTCCTGTCGCTCCACTGGATACTCTCCTAGCAGCTTAATAACCTTGGGTTATTTAAAAGCCAAATCAGTAAGTCATCAAACTTCAGCACTATCGGTGCTCTACTGTAAAATACCATCATCTTAGGCACAAGAAGTTGGTGTTGTCAAATCACTTGGCTAGTTTACTGATCCCTAAGCATAATATGGTAAAGATCGACACCCATGCCTTGATCTTGGGCATATCACCATGATACTTGTTCCTTGTTCAGAGAGTGCTTGAAAGGGGAGAAAAGATTGGAATCACTATGCAGAGTTAATCTAGTATAAGTCAATTGATTCCATTGGACTTGAGTAAATCTGTACAGGATTGCCCTATAGCGTGGCTACAGGCACAGGGAAAAAGGCAGACAATAAAGAGAATGGGGAGCCTGACAGACTAGCTAACAAAAACAGTGAATCAGTCATACTCGTCTGCGTACTCAGTAGCTATGGAATTTGCAGTCCATTAGAAAGAAGCTATATACACATAGCCATCGTGAGAACTGAGCTAGATCAGGCAAGGAGATGCTGGCTTGAAGTATGTTGCTTGTATAGAATCAAGAAAGTCCTCTCCAAGCCTCTAATAACTGGTGGAAAGATGTAGCTGGAAATATCTCTTCTGTTGCAAGATTTGTGTGACTGTAATGATTGGAAAGTTCCCTCTCAGATTCACTATCTTTTGACTTGTTCTAAGTTTGACCTGAATTTGAACTCTCAAAGCTTAGACAGCCAAGAACCAGAAGAATGGATATTAGTGTACATTAACAGATGTTGCTTGTTTTGTTATTTTTGTGATAAATAATAATGGGATTTTAAATTTATATTTCCAATAGTTAATAAAGATGGTATATCCCAATGTAAGTCTCACTGAAATAAATAGGATTTACATACCCTAACAGGGTGCAGGCTTTCAGCTGGAACTGTTACTCTGTCCAGTAATGCTTTGGGGAGATTGTACTGCAGTTTCTAGTTGAACAGTTTCTAATATCTTGTGGGGTTTTATAAACTGATAATATTCTGATCTTTAAAATGAAGTATCCTTCAAAGACATTTTTAAAAGGTTACCCATTTGAAATAATAATTCTCACAGCCTAGCAATGGTCTGTGTCGTCCCTTCATAATGATGTTAGAAAGTCTTGGTGAGAAGAATCCGGTCAATGTGTAAGCCAGGGGGAAGAACTATTGCTCTCTGTTGGCTTGTCCCCACCTGTCTCCAAAGTAGCTCTCCACTTCCTCCTTTGTGACTAATCTCACATGACTTGATCGCTGTCTTTAATTTTTGCACAGGCATTGGGCTTTCATAACTAGTAAAGCATGCAATGTGGGACAGATCAAATGCTATATTGTGGAGGGGCCATGGCTCAGTCACAGGGCATCTGCTTGGCATGCAGAAGCTCCCAGGCTCAAACCCCGGCATCTCCAGGAAAAAGGGATCAGGTGTTAGGTGACTGGCTGCTCTCAGTCTGGGTAGACAATACTGACCTTGGGGACCAAGAGTCTGATTCAGTATAAGACGGCTTAATGTGTGACTCCTGCCAAATGTTGGGAGTAGGTATTGGGAAATGTGATCTAGAGATGGAGCGGTCCTTACATAAGGAGCAGAGTGTGGTTTTGTTCCCCCCCCGGAAGAAATTACACTGGTCCATAGGAAGTACCATTTTCAGGTGTGGTGGGGCCAGCCCCCTTTTCCACCTACCTGTGTGCCCCCCATCTGGCTGTGCATTTACAAGCCCTCCCCACCATCTGCACTCACAGTTGCCTGCACCCCATTCATGTCCTTTCCCGAACAGCACTGACTGGTGCATGTAGCTGTTAAATGCTGCTGCTGCCGCTGCCACCATGAGCCCTACCATGGTGAGCCCCACCTGCATTCACTTTCCCATCTACACTGGGAAGCTGGAAGCAAAGGTAGTGGCCGATGTTCCCTCTAAGCTCCACGCTGTTGTGAGTAAAAATTCTACCACTTGAGCAAAAAAAGCTGGTGGCATTAAAGTTGTGAGTGAGTCTAGATTTGACCATCACATAAATTAGTTTTTTAGAAGATTATTTCCATAACCTTGTAAAAATCTCAGAATGAATTCTTTTAAACTATATTTAAACTATATTTTAAGAATAATTTAAACATCATAAGAGAACACAGAATCAAGTCAAATTTCATGACAGAAAATGTTGTTCTCTATGGGAATAGATCAGGCTTCTGGAGAATGGTTCTACCGGCCTCCAGAGAACCCAGGCTCCAGAAAACAGGTCTACCCAACCCCGTCCACTACATTGGTAGACCTGGCCTCAGACCATTGCCCTGCACTGAGCCTTTACAAAATACACCAGTACTGGGTGGGGGGGATTCTTGCAGTCTACTTTGGGTTTTTAGTGAATTGTGACAAATTACAGGTCAGGTATAACAGAGGTGGAACAATCACTGTCAGAACCCTGCCTAACCAACAAACAGGAAGTTGCTTAAATCATATCAACCTGCCCAAACTACTTTATTCAAATATTTATATCCCACTTTTCCTGTGACTCAAGGCAGCTTTTAGATCATGCTGAAAAGCATAATAGGGCTGTCCAAACCAAAAATTATTTTTTTTTCTGGCTCCATTATAGCCTATGGAAACTATTGTAGTCAATGGGCTACAACAGGACTCGCAACTGGACTTTCATGCTCAGATTCATGTATTTCCTCACAAGGATATACCTCCTTTACATATAATGCAACTCCTCTGCCCTTCCTTATTTGTCTGTCCTTTTTTAATAAGTTGTACCCCTCAATCCTAATATTCCAATTGTGAGTGTCATCCCACCAAGTTTCAGTAATACCTATGAGGTCATAGTCCCCTTCTTGTATTAGGACTAGAAGTTCCTCCTGCTTGTTTCCCATGCTCTGCGCATTAGTGTAGAGACATCAGAATCCATGTTTTATGTACACTGAGGTTTTCGTTTCTGTACTTACATGTGAGTTAATGTTATCTAGTATACGTGCCACTCCCCGCAAAACTTTCGAGTTCTTATCTCCAGTTATTGGCATCATACTGGGCTTTACATCTTTGTCTCACTCCCCCATATGATTTGGTTTAAAGCCCTCCTTATCTGGTTTGCAAGGCTCTTACCAAACACATTTTTCCTACCCTCATGAGGTGCAAACCATCTCCTGATAGAAGAGCTTCGTCTTGAAAGCATAAGCTATGGTCCAAAAATCCAAACCTTTCCTGTTGACAACATCTACGTAGCCAATCACTGATCTGCAGTATTCTTCTTTCCCTTCCTAAGCCATGGCCTTCGACAGGAAGAACTGATGAGAATACAACTTGTGCTCTCAATTCCTTCACCTTTTTATCCAGAGCCACATAGTCTCTTTTAATACATTCTGGGCTGTGCCGGGTGGTATAATTTGTTCTCACATGGATGAGCAAGAAGGGATAATAATCCATGGGCTTGATGAGTCTTCCTACCCTTTCTGTCACATCCGGGATGCGTGCATCCGGTAGATAGCATACCTCTCAAGATGACAAGTCCAGTTGGCACACTTTAGCTTCTACCGCTCTCAGTAGGGAATCCCCAATTACCAACACACACCTTCTCCTGTACCAGGGAACAGAGGCTCGAGTCCTCTCATCCACAGGGGTCTGAGAAATTTTCTCAGCGGGCAAGCCAAGGAAGGCCTGGAAAGATCAGGGAGGCATGTTAAATGCCTCCCCATGCCTTTCCCAGCCTGCCTGCCAAAGCAGGCAAGCTGGGGAAGGCCTGGAAAGAGTGGGGAAGCATGGTAAATGCTTCCCCGTGCATTTTCCAGCCGAAGCTGGTGGGCCAGGAAAGGCCTGGACAGAGCAGGGAGGCATGCCTTCCCTGCCCAACAAAGGGATTCCCCGAATGAATGCCGAATTCCCCGAATACAGCATCCTTTTGGGGAATCCCTGTTCGGCCAGCTGAATCAGACTGGGAAATCTGATTCAGCTTTCGGCGTGCCCGAATAATGCTGAATAGGCATTATTTGGTGTGTTTTTCGGTTCATCTGAACCGAATGCACATCCCTAGTGCCCTCCTCCAGTGACAGGTGCTCCTCCAGTTGCTGAGATACCCTTTTCCTCCTCTGTACTCTTGTGCTGCATCATCATTATATTTTTTTTAATGCAGAAGAAAGTGAAAGGGCTGCCGGAGCAGAGACCTGTTGTTTTCCACCTACGTGAAATCTTTTTGCCGTTGCTCCACCTGCACGGCAATTAGCATCATTAGGATTCAGAAGGGGTTGTTTGCTGCTTGCTAACAGCTGTGGTCTCAGGCCCAACTGTGCTGTAAGAAAAATGATTGTTTGATACCTCCTTGAAAGGGAAAAAAAAACCCTGGAAAGAGGAATTGGATCAGAGTGGTTGGGGGGGGAGCATTTTACCCTTTCTGTGCCTGCTGTTTCCCCACTGCAAGTCCCTCTTCATATTTGTGGCTTTTCGTGCCACTGAGTTTTAAATGTTGAGAAGAGTGCATTTAAACCCTTGATGAGAAGCGCTATAGGATGGAGGGTTGTTTGGACCAGAGAAAGGGTTGAGTGTACATGATTTGTGTACATGATTTGTCCCCATGGAAAGTGGCTCTGGTACTGTGACACATGTACATGTGCAACAGTGGGAGGGCTTCTAGTGTCCTGGCCCCACTGATGGACCTCCTGATGGCACCTGGTATATTTTGGCCACTGTGTGGCAGAGTGTTGGACTGGATGGGCCATTGTCCTAATCCAACATTGGCTTCTCTTATGTTCTTATGTTAACAGGAAGAAGCAAGGTCACACAGAGATCACTTTGGAAATGCGTGTCAGGGGGTATATTTAAAAAATCAATAAAGTTAGGATTCTGGGCAGTGCCCCCCTCGCCTTCTGTGGATACCTAGGACCAGGAAACATGGACCAGGAAAGATATGGAGAACAGCATCTCCCCACCCTCAAAAGCACACTAAGAAGTAGAAATTCTAGCTAGATACATCTGATCACTCAGAAGGAGTTCTTTCTATTCCTAGCATGTAATTATGCATTCAGACCCTAGAAAATCTATATTATGCAGAGCAATTTTTATTCCTCTGGTTTCTTTGCAGTGTTACTTCCAGCCCAGAGATTGTACTAGGCAATTATTCTCCCTTGAAAACAGAGGGCTTGATACTCCTGCTTCAGATTCCTCAGGCCCAAAGCTCATGTTGCACACGCACATGAGGTTAAAATATTCCCCACTGGTTTCTGAATGTTGTGTTTCTAATAGCAGTAGAAAGAGTAAGAGTCCGATAGCACCTTAAAGACTAAGAAAACTTGTGGTAGGGTGACCTATCATGACTTACTGCTTTCGTGACTTATCGTGATTTCTTCAGACTTATTTCCATTTTTTCTTTGCATCCTCCTGGACTGAATCCTCCTGTACCAAACTGAGACCTAGGTTTCCTGTCTCATTACCAATGCTGACACGCCTACGACCCCTCTGCATACCACACCTAATCCAATCACGCCTGCTATTGCCATTCAGCATATGAAATCATCTTTATACAGTTTATATCTCCGGTACCTGATGTTACAGTTCAGTTCAGTTGACCTTTATTGGCATAAAATACCTTTAAAAGGATTACTATAAGAAGAAATATACATTTAAAACCATGTATAGCCAGACATTGGTGATACGTTTTATGGCACATATGGCCGGCCCGATAAAGTGACATTTTTGTCAGATCTGGCCCTCGTAACAAATGAGTCCAAGACCTCTGATTTATATAGTGTTATAGGCAGTGGCAGATTCACCATTAAGCAGACTAAGCACGTGCTTAGGGCACCAGGGCCAAAGGGGGCACCACAAAGTTGGGGAAAGGGTGAAAAGAAAGACTCGTCTCACTGTGTATATTAACAATTGAAGCAGACATTCTGAGAAGTATTGATTTCGAGGATGTTACCAGTGATTTTGCGAAAATGAGATGTAGAAAAATGCCTTTCAGGTCATGAATACTGGAACTTTGATACATTTAACTTGTGAAATATTAAAATAGACGTTGTATTGCATTTTTGTAGAACTTAATGTAGCCAAAGCTTGGCTTAGTTTGTAGAGTATATTGTGTTATCATATGAATAAATTTTTGTATTGCTGCAGCCTGCATTGTGTATCTGGCCAGACAGGTCAGCAACTAAAATGGACCGGGTCAGTGTGGAAAGGAGGGGGGCACCAAGATTGGTCAGTGCTGAGGGCACCAGTGAGCCTTAATCCACACCTGGTTATAGGCTGTGTGTGTGTTTTAGTGTTGCACCTTCTGCTTTCTCAGGGATCCCTACAATGTGTCTTGACTCTCATGAAAGGGAGGAGTTCAATCTACGAAAGCTAGAATGGAGATTACTTTCATGTCATAGTTCCTAGCATCCCTGTTAAAAATCGACTTTGCTTGGTGCCAAATGGCCAGCAGAGATGGGGCAGAGTTGAACTTCCCTAGGAATGGGTTCTGAAGCTTTTGTGCCATCACAGAAAAGGCCCTTTTCCAAAACAAAACCACAAAACTATCCAGTGAGCCTTAGATATCGGGAACCTGGTGCATCTAAACAGATATTAATGAATGGGAAAGGTCATCAGGGAGAAAGTGGTCCTTTGTGTACCCTGGATTCAGACCGTTCAATGTTTTAAAACAAGTCAAAGAGAGCATTTGAACTGGGTTTGTAAGCCTGCTCGAAGCCAATGAATTTGTCTCGAGAATGACTACACAGGTTCCTGGCGGCTTGCTCCCTTTAACACCCTGGCACCCGCATACTGAACCAGTTGTAATTTCTGAGAACTGCTCAAAGGCAGCCCAACAGAGTGTTACAGTGACAGGGATGCCAGTAAAGCACAAATTGCTCTAGAAAGGTCATTCCTTTCTAGGAAAGGGCACAGGCAGAACGCCAGCTGAGACTGGCTAAGGTTTCTCTTGGCCTCAGCAACCAGTGTGGGTCATCCAGGATCCTAGAGTGTGCTCCATTTGCAAACCTGTCCGCACTGGGAGTACAACTCCTTCCAAGACCAGCAGCCTGCGTAGTCCAAAGTCAGTCAGATTCCCAGCCAACGATGCTTCCATATTGTCTGAATTAACTTTCTATTGGTCCATCTCCATCGAGTCCATCATTGCTGGTTTAGAGCTGTGACTGTTTCGACAGTGTGAGTGCAGGGCGTCAGAGGAGATGCTGAAGGACGGAGCCATCAGTGGCGGGCCCCGGAAGCCACCCCACCTTAGCGCATGGTGACGCGGGCCCTGCCTGCTGATTTCTGTGAAGGCAAATTATTTAAAGAGCAATAGCAGGCCAGGCGATTCTTTTCTGGTCTGCCGTCCGTCTCATGAGGTGTGTTGCTCCTCTTCCTCTGCTTCCTGAAAGTAAAATGGGTGCCATTTTAGGGGTGCCGAGTTGCCAAGTCAGTGATCCAGGCTGCAGTTTTAAATTCCTTGGTGTATTTGGGGACAAAGTGCTTCTCCAGTGCGCTGCCCCACCCTTTCAATCCCATCTGCCTCCCCCTTCCCCACCTGCTATAATGTAGGGTTGCCTGGTCTCCCCTGGCTGCCAGCGGGGGGGATCGGGGGTTAGGGTTGTGTTATGTATTGGGACTGGAACATTCCAGGACTGTTTCTACCAGAGACTTGACTGAGCTTGGAGCTCTAGAACAGTAGCCCACCAGGACTCTGGAGGTGGCCAATGAGGAATTAATGGTTCTGACAATGGCCTATCGATGGAAGCTGTTTGGGGAAGTGGGTGGAGTTGCATGCTATTTAAACAGGGCAGTTGCCCTGGCTTTTGGCTTGTTGTTCTTGCTAAATCATTAATAAAGGAGAGCTCATCACTAAGCTTGGGGTCAGACCTTTCATGGAACCTGGTATTTAACAGGTTGCCAGCTGAAGGTTGAACCTGGGGAGGACAGGGACCTCAGTGGGGTACAAGGCCACAGAGTCCATCCTGCAAAGCAGCCATTTCCTCCAGGGGGACTGATCTCTGTAGTCTGGAGATGAGCTGTAATTCCAGGGGATCCCCAGGTCCTGCCTGGAGGCTGGTATCCCTAGCTGTAATGAGCAGGTCTCCAGATGTGCTTGCACAACAGGTGAAGAAGGAGGATAGACCAAAGGACAGGTGAGGGACAAAGTAGAGAAGCCACCTCATTTCCTAAATCAGACCCAGACCTTAAAGGTAATGGGGGAATCTCCAGGACGTGACCTAGTAACCTTGCTCAACTTACAGGAGGTAGATGTGTGAAAGTGGGCCCTTAAATATTCAAAAGGAAACAAGTGCAGCCGCCGGTCGGCTGATGTTCTGTAAATGTCCTTGGTATTAGAAAGATTGGCTCTGGTTTTTAATAGATTGGCTCTGGATATACAGATGGATAGATCGAGATAGTGTTTCATACTGATTTCTGGAACCTTGCTATTGTGAATACAGGAGCTGACCTTAACATTTGTAATACAAGAGGAGCCAGCCAAGATGGGATTGCACCAGCATTGATTTATTAGAAGTGCCATGTGGGGGGCCTTGGCTTCATTTTCAGGCCCAAGTTAGGGGTAGGGCAAAGTGGCCACATCCTTCGCATTAGAGAAACAAACACCTGCACGGATTCATAATGTTTTGTGCACACACACAAAAAAAGGCGAAAGATTTGGTGTTGTTCGGAAATTCCATTTTCAGAACTGAAACCCCGATTATTTATTTACTTACTTTATTTCTAGGGCCCCTTTCTCACTTGGAATCAAGGCGGGTTGCACAGAGCGAGAATACAGCCAACAAGATGGGAGAGTCAATAAACTGTGCAATAGGATTGGAATTTTAGAACCAATCAGAAGACAAAAACAGAAGCGAAGCGTAAGTATTAACATGGCACGTTAAATGATGCAAAAATTCCATAGCAGATTTCTAGTTTCAGCAAGCTGTACACAGTGGTTAGGGCTAGGTTAGACCACGCCCCCTAATAATTTATCCAGGTAACTCTATAGCACAGTACAGCTCTATTGCCAGCATAGAAAAGCCCTACCTTTTATCTTGCACCATAGTAAGTGAAGCTGTTTTATGCTCTCTGCTGAAACTGTTTGCTGATTTTGTGCTGGTTTTCATATTATTATTATTATTATTATTATTTTTATTTTTATTAAATTATTTTTATTACATTGTTGTTATTATTACTATCCATTTTGATTTGTTTTTATGCTTTTGTAGTTGGCTTATTTTTACTGGCTTATTTTTACTTTGATAGCTTCTTTGAGCAGATCCTTGGAGAGGTGGTCTGTATTGTTTCTAAATAATATTAAAATAATTCTGGGTGGAGTTCAGAGTTTTCCCAATGTGCTTCACAGAAGCTTGACATATTTAAACGGCATCATTTCCCTTTTAATCTGCAGCTTAATATCGAAATGCTGGCCTATTATGAGGGTTGCCAACTCTGACTTGGGAAATACTTGGAGATTTGGGGGGGTGGAGCCCTGGGAGGGCAGGTTTTGGGGGGTGGGACAGACTTCAGTGGGGTCTAATGTCCTCCAGTCCACTCTCCACAGCCTCCATTTTCTCCAGGGGAACTGATCTCAGTTGTCATCACAAGAGATCTCCAGCCACCACCAGGAGGTTGGCAACCCTACCTAGAACCTTTCCCTTTGAAACGCAAGTTTGCTCTTTGCAGATAATTTTCTTTTTACATGGAGGGAACACTAAAATATGGCATCCTTCTTCCTGTTGTCTGAAGCAGTTGTGATCCTTTATGCACCTTGTTCCATTTGTACAGTGCTGTCCTATACGGAGTTATTCCAGTCTGAGCCCATTGAAATCTACCACTTTAAACTGCAGTGTCTCTGCACAGGATTGCCCTGGTAGTCCCAGACTGTGAACCAATAAATATATTTCACACCCTGGCCACAATCCACCAAGTAAGTATTTTGAGCACAGCTGGGGGTTCCCCATTATCGGTGGTGGAGTGACTCGCTCATAAATTCTCAGCCTCCCACAGCCAAAGATGAAATTCCTTTGTACACATTGTTCTCTGGATGACAGCCAGTGCTTTTTGGAAGCGAAAGGGTAATTCGTGCAAGGGAAATTTAATTCTAGATCATTTCCCACCCTTCTAATGGAGTTACAGCCACACAAGCCATAATGGAGGTCCCTTATTTTAGACAACAATCGTCCCAATTCATCGTTTTGATGGGACACGTGAACAGAATGCCCTGGCTTGCATGGTGCTCCTTTGCTGTAAGGCAGGGATACTCAGCGGCTCAGGAGCCACGTGCCAGCTGTGGCTGTTCTGAGCCCTGTTCTCCCCCCAGTTCCAGAAAGATGAGCAAGGCCATTGTGTTGGGCGGGGTGTGTCTGTGTCCTGCCTTAAAATAGCTGCCGCTACAGTTGCCAGCTTCGGGGGAGGCAGTTCCCCTACAGAAAATGGCTGCTTTGGAGGGAAGACTCTATGGCAACATACCCCACTGAAGTCCCTCCCCTCTCGAGACCCCACCCTCCCCAGTCTCCTCCTCCAAATCTCCAGGAATCTTTGCAAGCCTAGCTTCCACTGCAGGGATTGGAAGATAGGTAATCAACTAGGAATGCCTAAACTGTGTGCCTCGTTCCTGGGATGGAAGCAAAGAGCCCGTTGTCTCCAATAGCCCCACACCCTTCTTTGTAGCCTCTGCGCTTTCAGTCCAGCACCTCGGCAGCTGCAGGCTGGCCGTAGAGAAGAGGAAGGACAACAGCCATGGCAGCCACCCAGGAAAAGAACAAGCTGGCCACAGAGTTGGAGTGGCAGTTTTATTTCCCCCTTTTCCACAGCCACTTTGTCCTCCTCCAGGAGCAATTTCCCCTCATGCTGAGGAGAAAGTAAGAAGGCAGAGGGAGAAAAGCTCTTCCCCTAGGGTTGCCAGGTCCAGGCTAGGAAACTCCGGCAGGGGATGTAGCATTGCCAGATCCAGGCTGGGAAACTCCTGGAGATTTGGCCTTGTATCCCGCGGTCCCTGCCTTCCTTACACGTTTCAATGAAATTGGCAAGTCTCTTGTGAACTTGTGCATGGGGGATGGCTGCCTCAGCTGAAGAAAACAGGGAACCCTCCTGTGAAAGTTCAGTGGACAAATTACAGGAGTCATAAAGTTCTGGATAAACATTGGTGGGTTTAAGAGAGAACCGACAGACACGTGGAGGACAGATCCATCAATGGCTACCAGCCATGGTGACCAGAGGGAACCTCCACATTTGGAAGCAATAAACCTTTGAGTACCACTACTAGGAGTACTAGTAGTATTCCCTGTTGGATGGTTGGCCACTGTGTAAAACAGGATGCTAGACTAGATGGGCCACTGGTTTGATCCAGCAGGACTCTCCATAGGGATCAGTGTCTGCCCCTGATGAGAACTGCTCCTGATGAGAAAGATGTACTCTGTGTACCTATTCTGGGGACTTTTCGTTGAGTCTTAATCCATATCTTCCCGGGCTGAGCCCTAACACTGAAAACAGATGCTGGGACGGAATCTCAGTGAACCCAGGCAAATATTAAAACTCTGGGCTTTAGTGCTTAAAAAAACACGAAAGTTCCAAACTCGGTAAAAGAACTAGGTCAGGCACTGCCTAGGAAAAGCAAGCGCTTAAGTCACCCAGTCATTTAATATTTATACACTGCAGACTCTAATCAGGATGAATCATCCTTGAAACAAACAGTCTTGAAAGGAACCGAAGTCCTTAAGCCTGTTCCTTTCAACAGAATGTCACCTTGAAATCCCGCTACATGCTCCACGTTATAAAATGCGCATTCCCTGAACATGCAGTAAATTTAAGAAAACGGCGGCTCTTCACACCTGTTTCAGAAATCACATGTCAGCCACTGCAACAAAATACCTTGCAGTGTAGTTTAGTTTAATGATCAGACTAAGAGACGTTTTCCAATTAAAAACCTGCTCAGTTCAGACACAAGTGGGGACGAGACTTCTGAACATGCACGCTCTTGAACACCTTCTGGCCTTTAGTTGGTGGATAATACAGAAATGGTTACCTAGGCTATCAATTCAGTTTTTAATCTTTCTTGTATCCATATAAGCCTTATATAATGGAAGTCAGTATCTTGAGAATTCCCTTTATTCTCTGCATTCAAAGACCACTCATTGTGCCTGCTTTGAATTCTGAGACTTACTGACGAAAGGGGAAAGCTGAAACATTTATAGTGCAATCCTTTTCGAAAGGGTTTTCCTGGGACCCGGTCCCCCTGAATAAAATGGGGCTTGCTTCTGAGTAGACCTGCTCCCTTTAACAACATAATTACATGCCGATTTCCATTTTGCTAATCACTTATTTATTTCAAACATGCTGCAGTTGGTTTATTCCTGCTAGAGAGCAAGAGCCTGTCTGAAGGCAGCACTAGAAAGAAGTTTGAGTCCAGTGGCACCTTTAAGACCAACCAAGTTTAATTTGGGGTATAAGCATTCATGTGCCTGCACACTTCATTGAAGTATCTGCTGAAGTTTGCTTGCACATGAAAGCTTATACCCAGAATTAAACTTTGTTGGTCTTAAAGGTGCCATTGGACTCAAACTTTATTCTATTGCTTCAGACAAACACGGCTGCCCATCTGAATCTACTTGAATCCAGCACTGTTCAGGAGTTCGCCTAATATGTGCATGCGTATATTCAATCGCTGTATGCATTATTCTATATAAATGCCAATGTTCTAGTTAACCCTGGGATTTCATATCATATGTGAGAGGGCAGACATTATAGTGTGAACAGGATCTTCCAAAAAGAATCAGGAATATAAAATGTTGCATGTTGTTATCAGAGATTATGCGTGGGATAGAGCAGGTAGAGAAAGAAGTACTTTTCTCCCTTTCTCACAATACAAGAACTTGTGGGCACTCGATGACATTGCTGAGCAGTCGGGTTAGAACAGATAAAAGGAAGTGTTTCTTCACCCAAAGAGTGATTAACACATGGAATTCACTGCCACAGGAGGTGGCGGTGGCTACAAGCAAGGACGGCTTCAAGAGGGAACTGGATAAACATATGGAGCAGAGGTCCATCAGTGGCTGTTAGCCACAAGGTACAGGTAGGAACTCTCGGTCTGGGGCAAGTGACACTGTATTCTTGGTGCTTGGGGTGGGGTGACAGTAGGAGGGCTTTTAGTGTCCTGGCCCCACGGATGGACCTCCTGATGACCACTGGCATTTTTGGCCACTGTGTGACACAGAGTGTTGGACTGGATGGGCCATTGGCCTGATCCAACATTGGCTTCTCTTATGTTCTTGTGTCCTTAGAGGATGTACACACATCTGTAGTATGATGTACATACATAGTCAGTCAGTTTTTTTCTACAGTTGCCAGCCCAGTACTGGCAGACTTCAGGAGACACGGTGGGGGTACAGAGTCCTGGTGATTGGTATTATGTCATGACATCACTTTCAGTGCCAGCCCAGAAGTAACATCACTGTGTTGGGCTGGTGCTCTAGGATTCCTCCTCTATGCCTGTGGGAAGTAGAAAAGGGGAGTGTTCAACTCATTCCTTGCCTTCTGTTCCTTCTGCAACTCCCCTTTTCTGCCCCCCCAAATATTTAAGTACCAATGTAGTACTATTTTTTTTTTTGCATTGCTATGCTTGTAGTGAAAATTACAATATCACCTGTACACACTATAGGCTGGGTGGCAAGTACATTGAGGCTGGAAATAGCTTCTGGTGGGCAGCCATGTTATCCTTGACCTGGTTGGCCCTGTCTTGTCAGATCTCAGAAGCTAAGCAGGGTCTGTTCTAGTTTAATACTTGGATGGGAGACCACCAAGGCAGTCTAGTGCTGCTATATAGAGGCAGGCTAAACCCAACTCTTATTTTATTTATTTTTATTTTATTGGGTTTCTATCCTGCCCTCCCCACGAATGGCTTACATTTAAAGGCACTATGTGCCAAAATATATTAAACATATAAAACCAGATAAAAACAAGATAAAACAATCATATTATTACAATTAAAGTGCTTAGCATAGACTTGATCTTCCAATAACGTTAAAGACGGCATCCTGTAGATGGACACAAGTCCCAATTCGGCCGCATCTGTCTCATACGTTACTGTGGTTTGATGGCACTTTCCGCCACCGGCAGCCATATTGATCTGTAGTGCATATAACAACACCATCAAAAACTGTCAACACTGTACCCCAAAAATACTTGACGCTTGATTCAGAACATTCTTATATCAACAGTGCCGTACTCTAAATAACCATTCAGACCCATTCCAAAGACACCAATGTAAATAGTCCAATACAGTTCAACAAATTCCTAACAGTTAATAAATGTCCACAAAACTAAGAGGAGTAACAGCTGATAGATGTCCACAAAGCACAGTTGCTAAGAGGTGTGGTGACGGACCACCCAGGTCTCCATCCGTTTCCTTTCAGGACTTCAGCAGGCCACCTCCAGTGACGGAGCACCAAGCTCTGCATATTCCTCTTGAATGTATGCAGCAGTCTATATCTGTTCCAACCAGCTTGAATAACAGAGGCTCTCTGTAGTAGCAGGACAAAATTTGAGACCAGTAGCACCTTCCAGACCAACAAGATTTCCCACGGTCTTCCATGAGTCAAAGCTCACAAAATCCTTATATACCCTGGAAATTTCTGTCGGTCTTTAAAATGCTGCTGGACTTGGAATTGGGTCTGAAAACTGGTTTTCTATCCTGTCTCAAAATTGCTTTCAAGGCCTTCTATAAAAACACAATCCAAGTTTCCCCTAAGCTTAGTGGTTGGCTCCTGTTCCCTTACTGGGTCTCTTCTCACAACCTGAGGCTTGGATCCCACTGAAAACACCACTGACTTTCTTACCTATCCTTTCCTACTATAGCCCGAAACACCCCCTGAAATTCTGCTCCTGGAGGATGGGGGATCCCTGGGAACAGCATCAGTGGGGAATCAGAGGTCTGTAGCAGAGGGGAATAGATGGAAATTACTTCCTTTCCATCTATGGCAATGTTAGGTGGAATCCAACTCCCTGTATGCATTTATGAAGTTGTGAAAAGTGAAGGAATGAGGACCGAAGAAAGTGATTTATATTTCCAGTAGCATGCAAGGATTTTGGTTTGCATGCCTGATCTCCACAAATGCTTTTGATAACTCAAGGCTTAATTACTAGGTTAAATTGCATTTCCCTTCTCCTTCTGATGCATGATGAGAACTGAATATCCACTAATTGACTCCTGGATCCCAATCGTGGTCTGAAAGTGACTTATAAGGACCCTTTACATAATGATGGTCTTGAGGCTAATTAAATCCTGGTATCTGCTTGTGGAAACCTCTATGAACTTTCGTTTTTTCCCCTCTGTCCAGATAAAAGAACGAGATCTTTGAATAAGCTTCTGCAAATCAGAATCATGACACTGTCCTCAATTTGCTGGGCTCGGATTAAAATGGTTAAACTTTCAGGTTTAGGTTCATTACTTGATTTTCATTTTCCATGATGTGGGTTGGCTTTGCTACACTGACCACCTTATCAGGAGGAAACATAAATAGCCCTTTCCGCTCAGCAGTAACTAAGGGTGGAAGTACACTTTACACGCAGCTGCCGCTGAAAACAGCAGTCCCGTGTTCAGCCGCCCCCCCCCCCCAGTAGTTTCTCTTCTATCAGGTACTGGCAGCGTTATATTGACCTTGTCCCCATCCAGGGATGAGGAATGAGGAAATGCTTAATGTTATGATCTCCCCCAAAGCTGAACTACAATGATGGAAAGGTGAATGGGGATGGGGCTACCAATTTTAGGAGGCAGCCTAGTGTTTTTTTTTGGAAAGCAGTGTTCCTCCCTAGAAGGATCTGAAAACTGATTCGTGGTCAGCAGAAATTTCGCCAGCCTTATGTCACATAGCACGATGGGGTTGGCAGAGCATTGGCTGAAAGAATGGGAGGGAGGGTGCAGTTAGGCACTGGCAGACGGCAGTGATGACTCCCTTGCTGCCACCCTCCCTCCCCCACCATCCAAGAACCGATTCAGATAATACTCTATTTCTCCTTGTACTCCAGAGGCCCTTAAACATGGTGCAAAAAACTGCGCATGCCCAGTAGAGCTTCCTGAACTCTTGTGTGGGATGTGTGGCTGACCGTGTCATATTGAAGGGATGCCAGGGGGACGAGGAGGAAAAGTATGTTAGGTGCTGCAGCTCCTGGGTGAGGGGTAGTGATTGTGGAGGTTGGTGCTTCCTCAAACTCTGTGCCCACAGCCACTGCACCATTCATTGTAAAGCAGCCCTACTATATATACCCAGTATATATTAATGACATAAAATGCAACAGCAAATTGAGATATGGGTATAAGTGGATTACTAAATCGTGGAAGTATTTAACGTCACCATACCCCTTGATCTAAAGAACCTACTAAGCAAGAATTTGGGAGAACTGTATAAATCAGTAAAATCTTTATTTAAGCAATGATCAACCTATAATTTATCTTGGCTAGAAAAATTAGATTTGGTTAAATCTTTTGTTCTACTGAAATTAATTTACTGTTTTAGAACCATTGTAATTCAAATACCTAACACACCCTTTAGTTCTTGGCTAAGGACATTGAATAACTTCGTTTGGAAGAACAAAAAGGTGAGAATTAGTTTTCGGACGATGTCCAAACTGTTGAAGTTTGGGGGAATGGCTTATCTTAGCTCGTTCTCTTATTACGAAGCATCGGTAAGGTAAAGGTAAAGGTTTCCCTTGCTCGAAAGCCAGTCGAATTGGACTCTAGGGATGTGGGGCTCATCTCCGTTTTCATGCTGAAGAGCCAGCGCTGTCCAAAGACATTTCCATGATCATGTGGCTGGCATGACTAGACACCAAGGCACACAGAACGCTGTTACCTTCCCACCAAAGCGGTACCTATTCATCTACTTGCAAATTCTTGCTTTCGAAGTGCTAGGTTGTCAGGAGCTGGGACCAGAGACGGGAGCTCACTCTGTCATGCGGCACTCAGGTCTTGAACTGCTGAACTACCGCCCTTCTAGTCCGCAGTGTCTTAACCACTTGAGCCACTGCAGCCCCTTATTATGAAGCATGCCAGTTATCAAATCTTGTTCAGATTCTTCAGTGGGATGTAGCTGCAGATTGGATTTATATTGAAGAAGTTTCAGTCCTTCAAAGATTCCTGATTGGTCTAGTATGGAATAAGTTTAAGGAAAAATTGGATACTTCACTATGCAATCCATTTTTATCGCACATTTTAAAATCTTGAAACAGAAATAGAAATAAATTGGCCACTTCGTTCTTCAGACTGTAACCTAGGGTGCGATGCAAAGATGTATTTTGCCACCCAACTTTCCCCTTTCATAAACAGCAAGGCCACATAATGAACACCAGCCTTGCCTACAAGTCAGGGCTTCATGGTTATGGAAGATGTGTGCTTCGGCAGGCCTGAGGCATCACGTGCACGACACCCACGGAGGGATGTAGCATACAGTATTCCTGTGCCCTACAACTTTATGTAAACAAGTCCAATTTCCTTATAATCACAATTATGAGCAAAGCTTCGTACTATACGATTACTTAAAATTGTGCAGTGTCCTCTGCCTCATGGGTTTGTTTGTGGGCCATACCTACGCTACCATTCTTAAACATCCATTCCACTCTGTCTACCATGTTGCAGTGCAGCCTTTTCTACCTGGAGCTGTTGATACACTTCTCTAGTCCATCCTCACATCCCTAGGCATTGCTGCAGTGAATTCAATTGCCAAGGATATGTTGACATCAGGCCTCCATTGGATGCATCCCCATCTGCGCCACAGGTACACTGCACTCGTCTGATTTATTCCCTAATGCCGTCACAGTTTCGTTGGAGCCCGCTAGTATAAATAATTGCATCCTGCATAAATCAAGAAGAAGACATCTTTACTTGGCCTGTCAGGTCTCATTTGCAGAGGCATTGCTCCAAACTGTATTAATGCCTTGATCTCTCTCTCTCTCTCTTTCAGTCTTTGGACCCTTGCACTTCTTTGCTAAGCTATTTCTAGCTTACTGTAATTTCGAGCAAGTCAAATTCCATCAGCCAAAAGAAAGATATGAAATGAGGGCTAACTGGCACAAGTGTTTCAGCAGCTCAAAGCCGGATTTACGCAGAAGTGGGGCTACAGGCCCAACCTGCATCTAGCATTTGCTCCGCTGTTACACCAAACCCACACTGGAACAGAAATCCCCATCGACATTGCATGCCACTTTCACTTTGATTGAGTGTCGCATTTTATGGCCGTGTCCAGACTGCATGCTGCTTTCACTTTGTTTGATCTCTGGTTTTATGGTGGCCGTCTGCATAGATATATGGCCGTTTTATGGCCATTTGGGGGTGACTCTGCAGTTAGTACGGTGTTGGCCTGGGGTAGCTGAATGTGGTTTTGAACCGCATCCTTTCCTGTTCCAGTGTGGGTTGGTAAAACAACTGAGCAAATGCTAAATGCACATTGGGCCACAGTTTAGAGCAGGGGTCCCCATCCTTCTTGAGCTTGTGGGCACCTTTGGAATTCTGACACAGCAAGGTGGGCACAGCTGCAAAATGGCTGCCACAAAATGGCCGCTGCAGGAAGTGGGGCCATTTGGCTGCTGTGGCTTTCCTTCAGTCACACAGTGAAGATCCTCATGCTGTGGGGGCAGCTGCTGCCAAAACAAAATGTTTAGAATCTGAACAGCCAATCAGGTTTCTAATGGCCAATCAGAAGTTTGGCTGGACAAAAGCCCCACCCGGCTGCATCCACTTTCTAAAAGTACTTGGCAGGCATCAGGAAAGGTGTTGGTGGGTGCCATGGAGCCCATGAGAACCACGTTGGAGGTCGCTGGTTCAGGGCCTCTGAAGAATGGTAAAAAGGTAAAAGTTTCTCTTGGACGAAAGACAGTCGAATCTGACTCTAGGGGGCAGTGCTCATCTCCGTTTCCAAGCCGAACAGCCAGCGCTGTCTGAAGACATTTCCATGGTCATGTGGCTGGCATGATTAAACGCCAAGGCGCACAGAATGCTGTTACCTTCCCACCGAAATGGCACCTATTTATCTATATTCAATGTCTTGCTTTCGAAGTGCTAGGTGGGCAGGAGCTGGGGCCAGAGACGGGAGCTCACTCCGTCACGCGGCACTCGGGTCTCGAACTGCTGAGCTACAGACCTTCCGGTCTGCAACTCAGCATCTTAACCTCTGAGCCACCTCTGAGCCACCATAGCCCCTGAAGATGAGAGGCCTCTAAATATAAACAAATTACTGAAAACAACTAAATTACCATTTGGGGTGGGGAAGTAATGCTATAGGGCCTCTTAAACTTGAAATAAACTTGAAATAGCCACTTGAAACAGCTTAAACTCGAAATAGCCTCAGCATACCTTACTCCGGTCCTAGCTGCTAAATATTCCAAGGAGCTGTGCACCCATTACTTTTTACCTAGGGTTGTCAACCTCCAGGTAGTGGCTGGAGATCTCCAAGGGTTACGATTATTCTCTAGGTCATAGAGATCAGATCACCTGGAGAAAATGGGCACCTTAGAAAGGGGACTCTGTGGCATCATACCCTGATGAAATCCCTCCCCAAACCCCACCCTCCTCAGGCTCCACCCCCTCCCCAAATCTCCCGGTATTTCCCATCTTGGAACTGGCAACCCTGATTTTACCCCTTGCTTGGTATACCAGAATTGAATAGAGCACTTAGCTCTACGGAAAGCCATAGCACTGAATCTGCAGTCCTATGCTGACTTTCTGGGGTGCAGTTCCCATTGATTGCATCCAGCAAGACTCTTCCTGGAGGTCACTGCCGTCTGCTGATGGAATGATGGAGATTCATCTTATGATAAACCTGTGGAGGGGACGAGGTGAAAACAAAATATGGGCAAATGCTTTAGGCAGCACTCACCTTCAAAGCCTGTCTGTCCGTCTGTCCACCCACCTACCACCTACTTACCTACCTACCTACCTACCTATCCGTCTTGCACTACTTCTGTAATGTATCTAAACCCGACCGCGTGCAAGGCTAGGTCCCCACGCGGTCATGCGAAGCCTTTGAGCTTTGCTCCAGGAGACAATCGCCTGAGCGGATCCTAACCCATGCCAATCAGAGGGCTAGGATCCTGGCTGGGACCTATGGAACTCTCATCCACAAGAAATAGCTTATCACTATAGTGGGGTGTGTTCTGGGAGTGGGTTTTGCTCTAGGATATAAGCCGGCCTGCGAGCCGGCTAGTTGTCTTGTTCCTGAACCTTAAACGAAGTGTGAGCTGATTTCACTCAACGACGCATCAGTCTCAGTACTTTTCAACTTCATACCCTCCAGCATTTCACAGGCAGAGGATCATGTTTGTAACTTATCACTGAGTGCTGCCCGAACCTCCCATGCTCCATGAGATTTGTAACACTTTACAGAGTACAAGAAAAGAACTACCTGCCCTGAGGCGCCTACAATTTTAAATTTGATTTCCCCCAAAAAAGACAGAAGAGAAGGCGAACAGGGAAAGAATGAACATCCAGTCCCTTACATCTGCCTTGTCTGAATTTCAGTACTGGAGAGGTCATCTCATAGAAAAGGTGGGCTTTGAGGAGCGGTCTGTGAGAAGGCAGCATTGAACGCGTGCCCTTGGGTTACAGATCCAAGAACAGGCAAGGGGGAAAGGGCAGAGCTAATCCCAGCTACCCAAACAGATGCAATGATGGTAATAACAATTTATAATATTTTAAATTTTACAATTTTACAAATTTTACAATTTTAAATATATATATACACAAACTGAAAAATTCTGTGCCTACTTCTGCTGCCTGTACATTCTCCCACGGCTGCTGAAACTGGTTACCCACTTCTATTTTTTACTTAACCTTTCCTTTGAACTTTCTCCCGCCAGGCATTGACAGAACCAGCCACCAGGTGGAAGACTTTGAAAAGGAAATGAAAACCACACCCAGAATCGGTTGCTGTTTTTCAGCGGTTGGGGCTTGCTGTTATTAAATCCACAGCTTCTTGATTGTTTGCTCTGGGCAACCACACCGAGTAGTAGCGGATCAGGTCTGGCTTTGTGTCTCTCCATATTAAGTGCAGAAAAATGAACATGTTTAACATCGTGGCATGCTGAACAGACCTGGGAAGCAAATTTCTGCACAGTGGACTCTTGATGGGGGTATTTTATTTTAATAGAGAGTCGACTATGAAAAGGATTAGCAAATGTCAAGGAAAGCTCTAAGGAATCGGCCGCCTTTCCTCGCCAATTACTGCAGTTCAAAAGGCTACTCGGAACCGACACTGCTGAAGTCAACCCTTTGGTATGCAAAAATCAGAACTGGCTACTCCTTTAATCTGCACTTCTGTCGGGAAAAAAATACCATTCCCCCCCCAACTGTATCCCCATCCCCACTTTCCAAACATCAATGAAATCTATATACTGAGTTGATGCTAAATTTATGAGAACTTTAATAAAGTAGGTAAGACTTTTCAGTGGGCTAGGAACCAAATTTTTGGAATGGTGTTTTTATTACTACATTATTAAGTTAGTGTTGCCAGCTGTAGGTTGGGAAGTACCTGGAGATTTTGGGGATGGAGCCCGGGGAGGGCGGGGTTTGGATAGGAGGCTGAGGAGACTGTAGTGGGAAGGTGGAACTGGTGGAAATTACCAATCTAAAAAAATTAGTTGTTGTAGATTTTCCGGGCTGTGTGGCCGTGGTCTGTGTAGGACCTGACGTTTTGCCAGCAGCTGTGACTGGCATCCTCAGAGGTATAACACATAAAGATGGAGTACTCTCTGTGTCGATGTGAGAAGAAAAATGTGACAGGCTAATGGAGGAGCTTTCCTGAGGAGGTTCTTCTGCCACAGCCTGGGGAACTCCTACGAGATAATGACTCAGCCCTACCCCACCTTCCTGAGTCGATATAAATTACCTGCCTGCCATTTTTCTTCTCACGTTGACACAGAAAATACTCCATCTTTCTGTGTTATACCTCTGAGGATGCCAGTCACAGCTGCTGGTGAAACGTCAGGTCCTACAATGCCAAGACCACGGCCACACAACCCGGAAAATCTACAGCAACTAATGAACTCCGGCCGTGAAAGCCTTCGACAACATACTAAAAAAAAAAAGGGTTTGGTTTATTTTCTTTTTTAAAATCCACTTTTCTCAGCTCTTTTCTTGAAGTGTTCCATCTTTCCCAGCAGTTGGGGAGGAAAAAAATCTTCACAAAATGTGACTAATGATTCTGTTGCTCTTTTAAAAGACCTTTAATTACTCAGACTGACACTGACTGGTATTTTTCACAGCCTTGATAACGTTATTAGCATCTGAGGCTTACCGAGTCACAGTTTTGTGCTGAAATTCCCATCCCATTTAAGATGGGAAAAGTTCACGCCTTTGTGTTTTAGCAGTTGAATCTGCAACTGGGTGAGTTTTGTTTCATGGGGCTTTTGAAAGTCCATAACCCAGGCTAGCCGGCTCCTGGAAGCCAAGTAGAGTCAGTCCCGGTTGGTAGACCACTATGGAAATCCCAGCTTGCTACACACAGGGTGCGATCATACGTACCGGAAGCAACGGCAGCCATGCGATTCCCCCGCGGATTAAAGGGACGCGATCAGACAGACACATCTGTCTGGTGTCCCGTAGTCGTCGTCGAGGCATCGTTGCGCGCGGCAGTAGTGTGGAAAAAAGCTACTGCCGATAACTCAGTATTATGGGGAAATGCGGATGCGCGGCGGGACGTTTGATTGTGCAAATGCGCGTCATTGCAGGCGGGGCAAACAGCCTCACTTCCTGCCCGCCTCTTCCCCCTTCCGTATGATCACAGCCACAGGCAGGCAATGGCAAACCTCCTCTGAACATCTCGAGCCTTGAAAACCCGATGAGGTGGAACTTCATGGGGTTGCCATAAGAAGGCTGTGACTTGATGGCAAAAAACCAAAAAAGTCATGTGCACAATTAAGCTTCTTGCAGGGTGGAACTCCTTATCGTTTCCCTCAAAGTAAGTGCTGAAGTCAGAACCTTCTTTAAATCAAAGGCTGTGTCACAGCACCTCTCTTTTATTTTGTGTGGTTAGGTAAGATGCGGTTTTAAATTTCTCGTTTCCGTCTCTCACTCAGGGTACGTAATATTGCCACCAGGAATTTAACTCCAGTCTTTCGTTAACCTTCCCCACAGTATTGTGCCCGAGCTCTAAGGCTCCTTCCCTGGACTATGTGGTTCTGAGGATGAGATTCTTACATCTTAAACAGCTTATGACTCTGGGTTAACCATAAACAAGATTTATTGGTAAGAGAAGCTATGGGTCACGTTATGAGAAGACGAGTCAATGGAAAAGACGCTAATACTGGGAAAAGAGGAAGACACAACGTCAGATCGATTGACTTAACCAAGGAAGCCACGGCCCTCAGTTGACAGGACCTGAGCAAGGCTGTTAATGACAGGATATTTAGGAGGACGTTAATTCATCGAGTAGCCATAAGCTGGAAGTGACTCCATGGCACTTAAGACACATGCAAATGCATCGGGCTGTGTCTCTAAGGGAATACTAGGATCTAATCACGCCCGATGGACAAACCCAGCAGAGGCTGACTGGAAGGTGTCAAGGCTAAAGCAACAAACCCTCCAGAGACACAAAAGACAGCTTCCTTTTGGGGTGGGTATTTTGGATTAATGGGGGGGGAGGTCTTTATTTTGTTAAGGAATGAGTATTAGTGTCTTGCAAGTCACGGCTGTCGAGCAGAGCAATCTGAATCCGCTTACATGCCAGTATTCTCGTTCTAGCTCTGAACTGCATCTAAGAACAACATGTTGTGTCTCTGCGTGAATCACTGTTCTGGACTTCCTTTCTGTTAAATACTGGGTACCAGGGATGAGCAGACCCCAAGTCTAGTGGTCAGCTCAGCTTTATTAGTGATTCAGCAGATACAAGACTGAAGACTCGGGCCAACAGCCCTGTTTAAATAGCATGCAAAACCCACCCCCAAACACACCCAACTCCCAGCGATAGGCTATTTACATAACGTTAGTGTCTCATTGGTCACCTCCAGAGTCCTGGTGGGCTATTGTTCTTGAGCTCCAAGCTCAGCCAGTCTCTGGTACCCAGTCCTGGAATATTCCAGCCCTAAACCATAACACTTTCTGTCAAAACAAACGACTCACACAGGAACATAGCCTCATCTGAAGGTGGGTAATTCTCACCTATATACACTTTAAAAGTAAACTTTTTTCCCAGGTATAAAAGAGAAGTTTGCCTTCAGTTTTAGCTCTGTAAAATATAGTTTTGCAAAATGATTTCGCAGTGCTTCTCCACCTTAACTGCTGGGCTTTTTAACTGTGAGCAGCCTCACTATATTCTAAAAAAACCCCCTCAGATAATGACACAAAGCAAGCAAAGAAATATATTTTTTCCAAATGAATGCTGCTTCCCCCTATTTGGGATATTCAATGAAGGCTGCAGAATGTCATTTAGCTGCATATTAAATACAGGAGGAGAAGCCCTGAGGAATAAGAATGTTGTTTCAGTCTCTGACAATGGTCCATCTGCTACTTAATCTGCTTATTTCCCCCTTGGTGCTACAAGAAATATTTATTTCAGATAATTTTCTCTTTCTGGAACATTTTCTTTTTTGTCATAAAGGGAAATGTCTATTAATTCATCTAAAATATTTATAGCCCTCTCTTTCCTTCCAAACCGGAGGATGTTAATTTTTTTTCTTGTTCCTGATTTAAAGAAGTAAACCAGATGTTACATCACTATTTGGGATAATATTTATTGATTAAAGTTTAGTCCTGTTGGACTATGCAATGTCTGTAGTGTAGTCTCATGAAGAAGATCTACAGGGGGACAGCTGAAGGTAGGGTTCCCAAGTACTTACCGTCTGGGGGCGGGGGACGAATGCTTCCCGGCCGGACCAGTCTTCCTGGTAACGCGCCATGCCGTCGCCAGGAAGGGACGGTAGGCGACGCTCTGGCAATGGGGCTGAAAACTCGATGGTACCATCGAGTTTTCAGCCCCATTGCCAGAGCGTCGCCTACCGTCCCTTCCTGGCGACGGCATGGTGCTCCGCGCCTCTCCTTCCCCTGGGGATGGTCCTGCGAGGACGTATCCATCCCCCGCCGGCACGCAGTAAGTTCTTGGGAAGCCTAGCTGAAGAACTGGTAGTTAGCATAGCTAGGTTAGGGACTTCCCATTTTTTCAAACTGTGTCCTTGCTGTCTCCTGATTGGCTCTTCTGGAGACTTCCTGCTCCTGTAGAGCTTCCTGTTCCTCTTTGTTCCTTTTACAGCAGTTAGACTGGCTGGTTTAGCCAGTTTGGTGTAGTGGTTAAGTGCGCAGGCTCTAATCTGGGAGAACTGGGTTTGATTCCCCACTCCTCCACTTGCACTTGCTGGATGACCTTGGGCAAGCCATAGTTCTGGCACAGCTGTTCTTGAAAAAGAGCAGTTTTTGTCAGAGCTCTCTCAGCCTATTGTGTATTGAAATATGAATCGCTGCTATACTTTCACATGTTAAGCTTGATTCTGAATGTGGCTCTTCAGCTGTCGCATTACTATTGGCTGGTTTCTGAGAAACCCTTGTACAGAACCAATCATCTTGTAAATATGTATCAAAGTCGGAACAATTGTGATTGGACCTTATCTCTGTAATTCTATTGGTCCTTAACTTATTTTGGGAGTGGCTTTGACAGCCTGGGAGAATTTAAAAGAAGGAGCTGTGCTCCACTGTTTTGTGGTGTGTTTGTTGTGGTGTTCTGAGTTGCAGTTGCTGTTACGAATAAACTGAAATCACTTGCTGAAATCATTCGTTGTTGAGTTCCATACTTAACACAGCCCCACCTACCTCACAGGGTGTCTGTTGTGGGGAGGGGAAGGGAAAGGCGTTTGTAAGCCACTCTGAGACTCCGAGTGAAGGGCAGGATATAAATCCAATCTCCTCCTCCTCCTCCTCCTCCTCTTCTTCTTCTTCTTCTTCTTCTTCTTCTTCTTCTTCTTCTTCTTCTTCTTCTTCTTCTTCTTCTTCTTCTTCTTCTTCTTCTTCTTCTTCTTCTTCTTCTTCTTCGTCTTCTTCTTCTTCAACAGACCTTATTTTTATCCTAATATATCCCACAAAAGGGACTTAAACTAAAAATAACATCTTTCCTGTTGATCAAGATCTAATTAAAATTAAGAAACTACTAATCCTAAATGTTATTGCTAAGTATTAAGTAAATATATACATCAAGGGCTTGAGCAGAAATCAAATGGATGAGGCGCATAGGATGAGGCCTGTTTCAATATAGAGAGGGTTGCCAACTCCAGATTGGGAAATTCCTGGGGATTTAGGGGTGGAGCCTGGAGATGGTGGGGTTTGGGGAGGGGGACCGCATGATACCATACAGCCCACCCTCCGAAGCAGCCATTTTCCCCAGGGGAATGCCAGCTAGGGCTGCTAGGGCTGGGTTGGAAAATACCTGGATACTTTGGGGGTGGAGCCAGGAGAGGGCGGGGTTTGGGGAGGGGAGAGGCCTCAGCGTGGTACAATGCCAGAGAGTCCACTCTTCAAAGCAACCATTTTCTCCAGGGGAGCTGATCTCTGTAAAAACAGGAGATCTCAAGGCCCCAGCTGGAGGCTGACAACCCTACTGCCAGCTCCAGGTTGGGAAACTCCTGGAGATTTGGAGGTAGAGCTCGGGGAGGATGGATACTTCAGTGGAGTACAAAGCCATAGAGTCTACCCTCCAAAGCATCCCTTTTCTCCAGGGCAACTGACCTCTGTAGACCAGAGATGGAACTGTAAATTGAGGGAGCGCCCCTGCCTGAAGGCAGGCATCCCCGAACTGGGGGAGCAGTTTTCTGTAGCCTGGAAATCAGTCACAATTCTGGGAGCTCCCCAAGCCCCACCTGGAGAGCCTTCATCAATGGCACATGATCTGGGGATGGCAGAAGCCTTGTAAAGGGGCCAGGCCTCCCTATCAGTTGGAAAGGAGCCATGAGAAAGTCCTTTCTGTCCTCTTGTGCCTTCTTCAGTGTTCCATAAGTGCAGACAGACATCAGTCACAGGCTGCACTCTTTCCTCAGTCCCTCCCTCCTCCCTTGGCAGCACCAATCAGGGACGCTTGGCTGTCTGCTGCAATGCCCCCTTGTGCATGGTGTTCCAGGGTATGGGTCTCCTGTCACTTTTATTTCTCAAGCAGTCCAGCCTGGTTTCTATAGAAACCCGTTGAATTCCAAATATTTGGAAATATTGAGAGTCTTTGAAATAGAATATGATTAGTTGAACTGGAAATATGTTGTGGATTCAAAGCTGTGGTACAAAGTTGTTTAAAGTGCTTGGGGTTTTTCTGTTAGGAAAAACAACTGCTTCTCCTATCAGTGGCCAGCAGGGGGCAACACACTGAGCTGAAATTATTTTGATTTTAAAACCAGAGCTGTGACTGGTTTTGTTTTTATAGGCAGCATAAAGAAATGTGGCCCTCTGCCTTTGAAGCACGCACTACAGACAAGGTTGGTGACACCTAAGATTATAATGTTTGATCCTATATAAGTCATGATTGAGACTGAGAAATTGACACAAAATGTAATTTTTGATCATGTAAATGAGATGCTTTTGCTAATGTCGAGTTCCAGCTTGTAGCCCACTAAGAACCCAGCCAGAGTTGCATGAGATAAGAGATGCACTTTGGATTTCTTTTGCATTTATTTATTTATCTCCCCCTTTTCTCTCTAGTTGTGACTCAAAGCGGCTCAGAACATTCTCCTCTCCTCCGTTTCCTCACAATAACCACCCTGTGAGGTAGGCCAGGCGGTGCGATTGTGACAGGCCCAGGTCACCCAGTGAGCTTGCATGGTGGAAATGGGGATTCACACCTGGGTTGCTGTCAGATAGACTGCCATGTTTCAGCATACTCTATTCACTGTTTGCTGTTATCGCTTTGCTTTCCTCGCTTACGCCTAGTCTGCCAGCTGCAACTGTGGGAGAATCATTCACTGCTGCCGTTATCTGAGCGGCCTTGAGCAAGCGGCTTTTGGTATATACCAGTCTTGGGTAGCCAAGCAGTGTGGGGGGTGCAGTTCTCCCGATTATTATGTAGACTCCCGCCGGGAGCTTTCCCGCGCACGTGCTAAGATTTCATTCGCTAGTTCAGCTTATGCATCATGCTATATCTTTACCCCTTGGGGCCCAGTCGGGCATTCCTCACAATAACTCTGCTACAATGGGCAACATCCTTGTATTCCAATAAAGCATATCTTTGTATTGAAGAGTGCCTGGACTTGCTTGCTGTTGAACCTGACAGTTGCCCAGGCTCCTAGCCCACCACTTTATCCCCTACACCACACGGTGGGGATGGGTGGGAACGAGCAGAAGGAAGGAGCTGTTTTGAATTGCACAGCCTGGAATTTCTTCAGCAAGCTTCAGGATGAACATATAAAATGAAACGTGTGCTTATCTCCCACTTTTTGGGGTGAGCTTTCTTTTTAATATGTATCTTCTGCTAGTCTCTGGTTGCCAACCTTAAGATGGTGCCAGGTGATCTCCCAAAATTACAACCAATCTCCAGACGACAGAGAGGAAATGGCTGCTTTGGGGGGTGGGGGTCTCTATGGCATTAGTCCCTGCTGCAGCCCCTCTCTTCCCGAGGCTCCGCCCCCAAACCTCTAGGATCTTCCCAACATACAGTTGGCAGCCCCGGGTAGGGCAAGAGGGAAACGGTGGGAGCAAGAAAGAGACAGCCGACAAGCCAGGGGTGTATTTGGGTATGAGTGTGGAGGCAAGGGATTGTGGGCTCAGTCCCCGTGCTCGGAGGGCCTGAATTCTAAATGTGCACGGAGGCAGAACGCTGCCATTATTGAGTGATGACGCAAAGGCATGCGGCCATTGTCAGATATACTACTCTTCCTGTGTCTTCTCTCAGCTCTGCTCCAGAAAAAGCCTCCCAGTGAGGTTTTGGCACAAAATTAAGCAGAACGGGCAAGAAGACATTGCCTATGACAACTAGGGTTGCCCACTGAGGGAAGTGAAATTATTAAAGTGAGCTGAATGCAGATGTTAAGACTCAGAACTGCGGTTTGCCTAGAAAGGAAACAGCGACAAGGCCATAAATAAGATAAGAAGTAGAAGGAATGCAGCCGAGTAGGCAAAGACGGTCTCAGTAGAATAGAGCTAACAGAAATGCACGCCCAGTAACCTCATGAATGTTATTTAGTCCAGCCCGAATAGCTGAGTAGCTAATTTTAATGCACATGCAACGTATGCTGCTGTATGTTTGGGAGGGGGAATCATGTTAAGGAGCTGGCATGTACTAGGCGGTCGTAGAGGATGTAACCTTCAATTACCTTGGCCTCTGGGGAAAGAAGGAGGGACTTTGCGGTCACAAGGGATTAAAAATAGAGCTGTTTGGAATTGCTGATTGAGCTCGCTTTTGTTCGACTCCCTTTGTTGAGCCAGTAAAGCCCAACTAAAGGATACTCCAGACTGACTTTTTTTCCTTTGGTGTGTCCCTTGGAATGGCTGAGGAACCCCTTCCAGGTTGAGCCTGGAAATAATAATAATAATCACATGGCATTGTGTGCAGAATAGCCAGGAGATCCGAAGATTGTCTGGCAGCCAGAAGTTCTAGCTGTTAGCATTATGCTAGTAGCGAGTTAGACTTGTTTTTAGGGGCTGAGAGAGCTCTGAAAGAACTGTGACTGGCTCAAGGCCATCCAGCTGGCTTCATGTGGAGAAGGAGCGGGGAATCAAACCCGGTTCACCAGATTAGAGTCTGTTGCTCTTAACCACAACACCAAACTGGCTCCAGATGGAGCCTGGAGTTCTGGCAGAATTACAACTGAGCTCCAACGATCAGTTCTCCTGGAGGAAATGGCAGCTTTGGGGGAGGGTGGATTCTACCGCGTCACATCTTTGCCGAGCTCCCTCCCCTTCCCTGCCCCCCCACCTCCAAATATTCAGGAATTTTCCAAGCCAGAGTTGGCAACACTAAAACAACAAAGGGGTGGGGAGAAACACACTTGTCTAAATGCTCTTAATGTGCTTGTTCAAATGCAGTGATTTTACTTAAGTGTTGTAAGATGCATCTGGGATGTGCCAAATGAAATTTGTTATTGAACGTACAGAGAGGTTAAAGTTCTCCTGACACTGTTACAAGAATCCTCCAGAAAGATGGATTCTCCCTGGGCGATTCTGCATCTGGCACTCACTCCACATTTTCTCAGCTGGGAGGAAAAAGTGTTGCTCAAAACCACATCCAAATACTCCAGGGGAACGCCGTACTGACTGCAAAGTCACCAGCCCTCTCTGCACTCTCCTTTTAATCCATGTTCATCACAGTGTCTTCCAAGCAATTCTGCACTAAAATCGAATTCAGCCTTCTTTTTAATCCAGTCCCCCCCCCATTCTGCACTAAAACCGAGTTCAATCTTAGTTTTGTCCCCCCCCCCAATTCTGCATCACTTTACCTCCCTTCAGTGGTCAGCCCGGTTTCAGCCAGCTGTTGCCCCGGGTTATTTGGATGCTCTTTTGCCCTGGACTTAAATTGCCTCGACTCGAACACTGAGAAGATCTGGAGTGGCAGGCAAATGCGGAAAGGACCACCCCTGAATGGCCATAAAACGGCCATAAATCTATGCAGAAGATACAACAAAATTTGATGATCAAAGAACTCGAAAGTGGCATGGAGTGTGGAAGCTACCATAAAACCCAATAATCAAAGGACATGACAGCAGCATGCAATGCAGAGGGGAATTTCTGTTTCAGTGTGGGTTTCGTAAAACAATGGAGGGAAGAGCCAATGCAAAATCAGGAAGATTACCAGATTCCTATTATACTACAGCATATTGTAATACATTTTGTTAACACTTACTCAAAATCAGTTGTACAGTTTGTACTATTCCTGCATAACATGGTCATATATATGTAAATCTGGTTGCGATCAATTTTCCCCCCAGTGGTGTGTTTCAGCATGTGTACTTTTGATTTTGTTCAAGTGTTGTTCCTTTATATTGACTATCAATAATGTAAATAAATAAATACTGTGCATTCTTGTATTTATGGCACTCAAGGCTAGATTTGAAGCCAGCACAAATCCAGGCAGGGCACTAAAATTAACCAATATCAGTGGTGCGGTTATATTCTAGGATTTTTCAAAACTCTTCCCGTACAGCATTCTAACTACAATCCTGGAAGGCAGGCCAATATTATCTGAAAAGAGGACTGAGGCAGAGAGAGTATTGACGTCTGAAGCCACTATGCTATTTCTAGGGAAAAACGAACTTGCACAAACATTCCAAGGAGTTTCATTCACTGCACCTAACTTTTTTTATGAAATTAGCCATAATCCTTTACGGACCTGTGAACTGTTCTCACCTGGGATAATAATAATAATCGCATGCCGCTGAGTCACAGCTGACTTATGGCGACCCCTTATGGGATTTCCAAGGCAAGAGATGTTCAGAGTTGGCTTGCCAGTGCCTTCCTCTGTACTGTGATCCCAGTCTTCCTTGGTGCTTTCCCATCCAAGTACCGTCTCTGCTTAGCTTCCGAGCGCTGATAAAAATCAAGTTAGGCTGGGCTGTTAGGCTGTGATACTCTCTCTGTTATTATGTTACAGAATCATTTGTCCTGGGGAGAAATGGAGAGTGAGCCAAAATAGCTGATTTCCGACCCTTCAAAGTTTATTACTTGGAAGCATAAGCAATACAGGGGAGGTTAGTTTTAGATAAATGGTTTTGTAAGCCTTCTGGTGTTTCCCAGTGCGCTAGCTGGCCTTGGCTCTAAATCAATTGAATCATGTTGTGGACTGTCGGCTATACACTTAGCGGTTACCTAAAATGGTGGGGCAGCATAGGCTGGGGCCTGGGGAGCAAACTACCCTGGTGGCCGACCCCCCCCCCAGCTTGCGAAGCCACTCCATGTGCTGGCAGCCTCTAGGCTCCAGCTCCTCCAGGCTGAACTGAAGGCTGCTGGGAGCTGGGGGTGGGGCTTTGCTTCCAGGAAGCTAGCCCCCACCTTGACTCCCCTCCCAGTCCCAACCCACCCAAAGTCTCAGAATGCGGAGGGAAAAACCCCTCCGCTTTCAAAATGGAGTGGGGGGCATGGGTGGTGGTGGCAAGGCTCTGGCTGGCACTGGTTGCCCCAGGGGGAGGCTTAGTACTCCCTGGAAAAGTTCAGGAAGGTGCCAGCTCCCCAGCCCCAATGTAGTCTATGCCTATGGTGGGGCTCCGATGATCTGGAAACCTGGGCTATTCTAGTGTCTCTGTGTGATCTGGGAAGACCTTGAGTCAAATCTCACATAGCCTGTGGGATCACAAGAGGATCTTGAGCAAGCCACTGTTTCTCATCCTCGCAACTACAGTGAAGATTCACTTTCCCAAATAATGATATGACCCCAGGTTGTGCTGATCAGACATGGCAAACTGTACTTTCTTTGGTTTGAGAAAACATCTTGAAATGCCTTGAAAAATACTCAGTGTGGGGAGAGAAAGGGTGATAACAAAAATGAGGAACACGCATACTGGATGGGGGATACACTTCTGAGTAGCAGTGTGTGTGAACAAGATCTTGGGGTACGGGTGGATCGAAAGTTAAATATGAGCAGCCAGTGTGATGTGGTGACAAAAAAGGCTAATGCGATCTTGGGGTGTATCAACAGAGGCATAACACCCAGACTGCAAGATGTCACAGTCCCGCTGTACGCTGCATTGGTCAGGCCGCAGCTGGAGTATTGTGTGCAGTTCTGGAGGCCTCATTTCAAAAAGGATGTGGACAGAATGGAGTGGGTGCAGAGGAGAGCAACAAGGATGATCAGGGGGCTGGAGACCAAGCCCTACGAGAAAAGGCTGAGGGACTTGGGAATGTTTAGTCTGGAGAAGAGGCGGCTGAGGGGGGGACATGATTGCTCTCTTGAAGTATCTGAAGGGCTGTCACTTAGAGGAGGGCAGGGAGCTGTTCCTGTTGGCAGCAGAGGATAGGACCTGCAATCGTGGGTTTAAATTAATGGCATGAAGGTACCAGCTGGATGTTAGGAAAAACTTTTTTGCAGTAAGAGTTGTGCAACAGTGGAATCAGCTGCCTAGGGAGGTGGTGCGCTCCCCCTCACTGTCAGTCTTTAAGCAGCGGCTGGACAAACACTTGTCAGGGATGCTCTAGGATGATCCTGCACTGAGTAGGGGGTTGGACTAGAGGGCCTGTATGACCCCTTCCAGCTCTGTGATTTTATGTTCCTCCTCCTTATATATAATTCAAAAAGCTCTGCCTTGGCCATTGCACTGATTGGTGTAAACACTGGGCACAGAAACCTATCATCACCACTCTCTTTGATGGCAAACTTGATGCACTCTGTTGGTTGGACAGCGTTCCTGTCACTCACATTACCTGCTGAGTCACCTCTTCTCCCCACTCCTGCTGAACTGCAAACTGCATCATGGAGGTACTAGAATACTAAGGATGCCTGACTTTTCCTGATTATTTCCAATGGTCAGTATCTTCTGAATTGGTTTATTTATAATAATAGTGACATTAAAGCCCTGGATGATTTGAGTCCATGTTTTTACTTAACTACAGATCCTTTCTGAAAGTGTGGGCTCAAGATTTCCCCTTTTTTAATCACAGTGATTAAATTTTAACAATTATACATGCACTTCTTTAAATGCATAAATTCTGCAGTCTGCTGTCACAGCAACAGGAAAGAGCAGTGACCACTGTTCCCTCTAAGCTGCGTTAGTGTGAGCTAGCTCACAGTTTTTTTAGCCCCCGGCTCACACATTTTTGTCTTTGCTCAGGAAGGAGGGCTCCAGAGCAAACCAATTTATGCAGCAGCCAAATTGCTAGCTCACAGCTTTAGTGCCAGTAGCTCACAAAGTAGAATTTTTGCTCACAAGACTCCACAGCTCAGAGGGGGCATTGGCAGTGATCAATCACTGTGTGGAGCGGAGGTCCCCGACATGCCGCCCATGGTTGCCATGGCACCCATTATGTATTTTTAGGAAGTGGGTGGAGCCAGGTAGGACTTTTGCCCAGCAAGCCTTCTGACTGACTAGCGGAGATTTGATTGGCTGTGCGGATTTTCTTAAAATGTTGCTTTGGCATCAGCTGCCGCCACAGCACAAAGATCTGCACTGTATTACTGGAGTTAAAGCTGTGTCAATCATTTTGTGTCCGTCCTTGCCTCCCGTGGCAGCCATTTTGTGGCAGCCATTTTGTTGCTGCACCCACTATGCCGCGTCAGAATTCCAACCATGCCCACAGGCTCATAGTGGTCGGGGACCACTGGTGTGGCAAACGGTAGAAGGCGGCTAGAGCCCGTGTCTCTACTCGGATCCAAGGAGGCCTATGGCTTTCCAAAGGGATGTAGTAGCTCAAGAAGTGGGGAATCTGATGTCAGAAGGCCCATGGGTTGAGATCCCACATGATGTAGGGTTGCCAATTTCAAGGTTTGGTCTGGAGACCTCCCAAAATTACAGTTGATCTCCTGACAACAGAGATCAACTCTCCTGGAGGAAATGGCTATTTTGGAGGGTGGACTCTACGGCATCACATCCCTTCTGTGTTCCTTTCCCCTCCCAGACCCCACCCTTCCCAGGCCCCACCCCCAAATATCCAGGAATTTCCCAACCTGTGAGTTGTCAAGCCTGCACGTGAGGGATGACCCTGTAGAATGTGGTCTTTGCTCCTATATATCTAGATGCCTTCTGAAAAAGACTAGACAAGTTCGTGGAAGAGAGAGCTGTCGGCAGCTGTTAGTCATGGCAAGAGGGGACCTGTCAGACTCAGCACCCAATGAGAGGACAGGAAATCCCATTCGCCTTCTGGCTCCCACTTCCACCCTGCGTGCACTGCTCCCCCCACCTGCAATGGCTCTGCTTTCGCTTCATGTCTGTCTCTGTTCCTCCCGCCCTGCACTTGTTCTGTGCTCCACCCCAGTTCTGGCTGCCTCAACTTTCTTTCCCTCCCCAGCTCTGCCACTTCTACCCGCACTTCCTATGAGCAATACGTTGGGTGGCTTGACAATCTAATATCCCATCTGAACTGCTTGGGTATTTTTAATGCCTGTGCATGTGCAGACATTATTTAATGTTTTTGGAGCTCCTCCTCATTATTTTTTTTTTTGACATTTCAGATTTTTTCTGCAAACAAGGAGTTTCTCCTAGGTTGGTAGAGACCTAAACCGGAGGTAAGGGAGGTTCCATTTTGTGGACTTTTTAATTTATTCTTCTTCTTATAAATAAATATATAAATTATTGAAAGTCATACATAATCCATTTTGATGTCATTACATACATTATAGTTGTACAAAACAATATTCAGTTTGAAAGTCAGCTTGCATACATTCATTTCTGGCTAGTGGATCGCACTATTTTATGGATTACTGTACTACTAAATTTAAATATCTAATTGAATGCTGCCAACTCTCTTCTTCATACCTTACGTGTTGCAGCACAGTGAATTTTAACATTTGCATCTGTGGACTTTTAAAAATTCATGCAGGGACCAGGCCTTGGCTGTTAAACACGAGGCTATTTAAATGAAACCTCTTTATTTAGAGGTGATATTTAGAGGCTAGTTCAGGCTAGCCTGATGTTGTCAGATCTCGGAAGCTAAGCAGGGTCGGCCCTGGCTAGTATGTGGATGGGAGACCTCCAAGGAATACCAGGGTCACGATGCAGAGGCAGGCAATGGCAAACTATCTTTGAACGTTTCTTGCCTTGAAAACCCTATGAGGTTGCCATAGGTCAGCTGTGACTTGACGCCACTTTCTGCCACCATTTAACGCTCAGAGGACAAACAATAGCCCTCTGCATCATCCCTGCATATGACCATCTCTGATATATCTGGCCACTTTGGCCTGATCCAGTAAGCCAAATCTACTGGCTGCGTTGGGGTCCCTGGGCTTTGCCGGATACTTCTGATTGAGGGCCATGCTTTTTTAAAAAAAGATTGCAGATGTTGTTGGGTTAAATAAAAACCTGTGCCTCCTAAATGCATTTTGCACAAAGAAATATGAGCCCGTCTTGCTTGGTAGCGCATCGTGCTTTCACGTTGTAAATAATTGATGATCAGTTATGCTGTTTATTGGTCTTAGGGGTATTGCTCTGGTGATTGATCATCGCTTCACATAGTGCCTCTGCCTAATTTGGCAAGCATCGCTTGCTCCGGTAGATGATAAATGTGTCAGAGGATGAAAGGGTGTATGTGTTTCTCTTCCTTTGTTTCTCTGGGCGTTTAATAGGAGGCGTCACATTTTTGTATTAAAATCTGGCCTTGGGTAGAAGTTGCAGAGGTACAGTTTGAGTCTGCGGTTGCGATCCACGCGATGGAAGGTGGCTTAAGACTGACCTCTCTTGCCCGTCTGATTCATGGTACCTGGCACGGTAAAGCTGGTTTTATCGATGGCTAGTACCTCAGGGGTGTTTATGTAGTAATAAATACCTCTGATTTCAATACAAAGCATTGCACAGAGGCAAACCCAGGTTCGCTACCAATTATACACTTAACTGGAACTGCAGCTGATCACAGCTTCTTAATTTATGTATTTTATTTGGAATATGTCTATGCTACCTTTCCAGAAGACCTGGAGTGTATCCACCCGGGGTTTGGGTGTTTTTTTTTTTTGTGGTGGTGCTCACTGGCCCTGCCTTAGATGGCCCAGGCCAGCCCGATCTCGTTAGATCACAGAGGCTAAGCAGGGGTTGGACCTGGTTAGTATTTGGATGGGAGACCACCAAGGAATGCCAGGCTAGCTACGCAGAGGCAGGTCATGGCAAACCACCTCTGTTTGTCTCTTGCCTTGAAAACCCTATGGAGTCGCCATAAATCGGCTGTGACTGGATGGCACTCCCACCCCCACGACTCACCATTCATGAGTACTAGCATCTTTTTTGGTGGGGTCTCCTCTGTCCTGAGAATAGGTGGAAATCGGTGCACCCTCATATATGAGTGCCTGGACAGCCCACACTAGCCTGATCTCATCAGATCTTAGACGTTAAGCAGGGTCGGCCCTGATTAGCATTTGGATGGGAGACCACCAAGGAAAGTCCAAGAGGCAGAGGCAGGCAATGGCAAGCCACCTCTGAACGTCTCTTTTCTTGAAAGCCCCTACGGGGTCACCACAAGTCAGCTGTGACTTGACGGCAGAAACAACAACTCCTAAGTCCTGAAATCAGTGCAACCTTATATATGAGTACTGGCATCTTAAAAAAACAAGCAGCTCTGGTAATCCACATGTCGTCAGTGCATGTGTCATGGTCACACGGGTAGTGAGTGTATTCACATGACATATGGGTCCAAAACTATGTTTGTATGTTTCTACTTTTACCTTTTTGGAAACACAATTGAAACATCTCTTGAGGGGTACACTTAAAGGGGGTGTTCTGCGAATTATCTATCTGGCTGAGAATTTTCCCCAGAATATAATAATAATAAAAAATAAACATATGTGCTTGCCTTCTATGTGGAGGCGTTAAAACCGTACGCTTCTGTGCCAAGTGCTTCAGACACTGAATTACCAGGGGAGAAATAGTTGCTCATAATCTCAGCACGCGTCTGTTTCAGTGCATCCTCTTTTTCAAAACAGTGTGACAATACCTTGTGCTTGCTAATCCTGTGCACTGGAGATTTGGGCGGCGTTTGGGGCATAAATGGCACTGAATGGAAAGCTCGGGTTTGAAAAGAAGGAGTTTAGTCACAGCAGCTGAGTCATCTATCAAAGTCATCCTTCTCGGCTACTTTTTGGTGGCTGAGATGCGCTCGGTTTTCTGGCACCTGCAGATACGCAATATGTTCTCCCGAAAATGACTCTTTCCAATTCCATCTTGCATTGGAGGGGTTTTTGTTGTTGTTTTTGTCTGTGAAGGCCTATCTGATAACACTGTGACTGTATGCTGAGGGGGAAAAAATTTGCCCCTGTCTTATTGAATATTAAGATGGAGCTATTTAAAATTGAGCCAAATATTCCTTCTCTCCTCAGAATGGGCAGTACCCATTCTGGCAGATCTGCCTCCCACATCTGATCCCTGAGGGATCAGAGCTCCGTCAGCTGTCTCTTCTAGCATCCAAAGCTGCTACCCCTCTTCACTCATATACCCCCCCCTTCCACTCGGCCCAGAGAAGAGTCATTTCCTCCAAGCCCTGATGAGTACTTGGACAGAGTCATAAAGGCCCATTGAGTGGGACAAGCACTCTTTTTGTGATAGGCTGTGATTTCACCAAAGCATGCCACTTCAAGCCAAGCTTATCAAACAGATCCATTAACAAATTCCACACTCATAACAGTATCAATGTACCCATCCAGCCATCTTTTGGTAGGCCTCCCGTTTTCCCACCTGGGACAGGGAATTACCTGACCGCATACCCAGTTCACCCCCACCCCCACCTCAGGAATTGAAGAGTGGGAGTACAAAATGGCCTTCACATAGTGACACTCTAGGAATATTCCCTAGTCTGTATTGGAAAGACTATACAGACTAGGGGGCGGGAGCCTAGACCATCGCCCGGAAGTGACATCACAGTCTTCCCAAACTCCATCCTCCCCAGTCACCACCCTCCTAAATCTTCCAGCATTTGCTGAGGCAGTGTTGAGAACTCCATTTTCTAGGCAGGGTGATTTTTATGTGCACCAAAGCTACCCTACCTGCAGTGAATTCTTCATCTATTTCAGTGGAGGCAGTAGCAATTAGCTAGATGTGCAAAGGGGTTATGTTCCATAGAGGAACATGCTGCTACTGAAGTGAATGAGGCAATCTGTTGGTATAGAAGCCCTGAGTGCATATTGGGAAAAATGAATGACTATTTTAGCTTGCTACCTTTTGTCCTGGCTGTTCTAGATTCTTGTGTATGTATATGCCTGTGGGTCATGTCCCCACTGCCTTTGGGTGAATTGGAATTTTCTTTGTGCTGGCACACACACAGAGCGTTTTATTCACTGCAGAAGAATTAAATTGGACACAGTTTTCCATACTTTTTCATGAACAGCAAAGTGATTGTGTGTCCTGAGGTACATTATGTCCTCATTCTCAGAAAAAGGCAGTCAAAATAAATGTTCAGAGAAATAGGACAGGGAGACTTACTCTGCAATTTAAAAAAATTAATAGAATATTATATAAGCAACAATGAAAATACAACATCCCATGTTCAAAAACAGAATGCCACAAAATGGCTTAAGTGTTTCTGCATCCGTGAAACCCTGCAAAATGTTCTCCGATACACCATAATTAACAGACTTTTTTTTTAAAAGGCAGTTTTACATTTCTCCCTTAAAAATGAAGACACAAAGAGGCTAAATTATTTACATGCTCAGTAGCGGGCTTACATCTGGTGTACACATAATTCAAGGCGTTATTAATTTATTCTGATTTTAATCAAAGCATTACATAGGCAGTCTTCAACCTTTTTGAGCCTTTGGGCACTTTTAGAGTTTTGAGAACGGGAAGGCAGCATACCATGAAATGAACTGGATGGGGTGGGGGCAGTGGCTGTCTTTTAGCCCACTCCAAGGGATTTCTCACACAGGGGGCAGCCATCTTGTCACCCCAAGGCAGGAAGAGAATAAAGGGTGCCTTGTCCTGCCTACCCTGAACTGGCAGAAATATAGACTGGATTAATCCTTAGTTGAACATGTGAAGCTGTCTTATACAGGGCTGTTTTTGGGCCGAAACGCACCGGAATGGTGTTCCGGCTGCCTTCCAATTTGGCCACACCCCTTTCCTGCTGGCTTCTTGCACTTAAAGGGAACCCCTTTAAATGCAGAGAGCTGGAGGCCCCTGCCCACCCTGGCCTTATAACATTCAAAAAAAGCCCTGGCCTTATACATTCATTTATTTTATTTGTTTAGCGCTTTTTTGTCCTGCTCTTCCTCCAGTGAGCTCAGGGTGGCATACATCATTCTCCCACCTTATCACCACAGTGGTTTTCTGAGGTAGGTTAGAGGCTGACTTGACCAAGGTCACCCAGCAAGATTCCTGACAGGTGAGGATTTGAACCAGATTAGGAGTCAGAAATGCTATCTACTACAGAATGCTGGCCCACACAATTGGTCCATTAATTCAGGTTTTTTTGACCAGCAGCGGCTCTCCAAGGTCTCAGCTAGGTATTTTCCCCAGATTTGCTACTGGGGATCACTGTAACAGAAGAGTGAGATGGAACTGAGATCTGTGTTCTTCTACTGAGAGCCAAGAGTGCAGGTCAAAACCCTGACTATGGGGAATTTCAGATTACCCTTTTAAAACCGTTATCGTACTGTCTTGGAATAAACTGGTACACGGACGGCCATTTCACATAGCCTTTTCCCTACCGGTAAGGAGCCGTCTCTGAAGTGGTTTGCCATTTTAGACTGCGCCGCTTTGTTTTCCCACCTTTTTTCGCCCATGCAGGCGATCTCCATCTTTTTTAAAAAACCATTCTTTTAAGAGTGCTATGGTGCTGTAACACAACCCCAAAACAGCGCAATAGCGACACCACTGGGATGCCTGGATCACTGAGATACATGAGATCACTACATCTGCCACCTGGAAACAAGTGGAAGCTCAGGCACATACATGCACACACTTCTGGATTTGATTTCTGGAACGTTAGGAAGGAAGGAAGGGATGCTGTCTGGGTTTGTAAACTGTCCTGTTCCCCTCCCACTTCCCTTGCCATGACTGCACTCTCTTTCAGGCTGCCTGGAATGTAAGAATCTCTTCATTTAACTTCTCTCCTTCAGGCAGCTTAAATCAAACTGCTTCCCCCCACCCCATGCAGTATTTAGGGACAGGACAACAGGCTGCCTTTTCGTTCCCCTCTTTCCCAGCCTCCGTTTTACAAGTAGCTGTCTTGCCCAAGGAGAATTCCAGGAACTCAAAACCTGTGGCAGGATTCTAAAATCCCCCCCCCCCGCTTTTCCTAACCACACTAGCTCCTTCCAGCCTTGCAAACAGCATCCTCCTCTTGATGGCCAGCATATAGGGATGCCATGCCTCCAGGTGGAACCTGGGGATCCCCCGCACTTATAGCCAGTGTTCCTTCTAAGCTGAGTTAGTGTGAGCTAGCTCACAGTATTTTAGCCTCCGGCTCACACATTTTTGTCTTTGCTCAGGAAGGATGGCTCCAGAGCAAACTAATTGATGCAGCAGCCGAATCGCTCGCTCACTAATGCCAGTAGCTCACAAAGTAGAATTTTTGCTCACAGGACTCCACAGCATAGAGGGCGCATTGCAGAGTTATAGCTTATCTCCTGCCTACAAATATCAGTTCCCAGGCATAAAGTGAATGCTGTGGAAGGAGGACTCCATGGCATTGGACTCCATTGAAATCACTGCTCTCCCCAGATTTAGTGATCTTGCATCTCAGTGGTCCAGGCATCCCAATGGGGTCGCCATTGCACTGTTTTTAGGTTGTGTTATAGCACCGTAGCGCTCTTAAAAGAACTAAAAAAAAAAAAGACGGAGATCACTCGTGCAGGTGAAAAAGGGCGGGAAAACCTCGTCACTGGAGGGAGTGCTATGGGGCATTTTACACAGCACCCTGTAGCGCTTCAGGAATGGTAGAAGAAACTGAAGACCGCTTGGAAGCAGTTTGAGGTAAAAACGGCTCAGGAATGCTTCCCTAATTGGACAGAGGCATTTCTGTCTGAAAGGGGAAACATATTCCGTTAGGGAACTGTTACTAAAATGGTTCTGTCTGAAGTGACAGACAGAAACCATTAGTGAACAGTTCCTGAAACGGAACATATTGGCTGTCTAAAATTCCCCATTGTCAGTTGCTTGAGATTTGCAATGACTTCTTATTTGATTCATTTATACTCCGTTGTTTCCCCCAATGGGGACCAAAAGCAGTTTGCCTCATTCTCCTGTCTTCCATTTCATCCTCACAACAACCCTGTGAGGTAGGTTAGGCCAAGAGAGTATAACTGGCCCAAGATCACCCAGTGAGCTCCCATAGCATGAGTCCAACACCACTCTTAACCACTACACAGCAAGGATTTCAAAACACAGAAAAAAAATGTGGTGGACCCAATGTTCTGTTTTTTAAAAACTGCACTCTTAACGTTTCACATCCCCAATGGGGTTTTGTTGTTGTTGTTATTATTATTTTAGCAGTTGAAAATCTAGTTCTGTGACTTCATGTGAATAAAAATAAAACGCCTTATCTTCTATGCTGCACGTTTACAGCTGCTTACATTTTTATTATTCTTCCTTTGGGATTTTCGTCAGCGCTCTTAACACCATGTATAAATATCAGCAACCATTTTGGAAAGCTGCATTTTTTTTTGCCATGGCCGCTTATTTGCAAACAGGAAGCGAGGTCCAGGGTGTTCTGCAGAATCCGTAATGCGGCGAAAAACACACACAACACCCCCCCCCGGTAACATTCTCACTAGAGCTGAAAGCATTAATCACTTAATCTCTGCAATCAGTTCATTAACCACAGATTGAAAATTGGATTTTTCATCAGATTGTAATGCGAATGGAACCCACCCTCCTGGTGCTTGGTGTTTTAAACCATCTATGCACAATAAATACACTGCCTGTTTAATTGAATCGACAGAAATGGTTATTTTCATTAAATATTCCCATAAGGTCATTTGCATTGAGGTACCTGAGTCGTTAGGCTGATTAATACCTGGTTAAAAGGTAGACGTGGGCAAAGCTCTCTTTTGCTGGTCCATCCAGGCCAGCAACCTGTTTCCAACAGCAGCAGCTAGCCAGATGTCTCCAGGAAAGCACAAACTGGGTTTGAGAGCTGCAACTCTCCCCTCTTGCTTGCCACCTTCATCTCTAATTGGATCGGGATCATACGGCCTCTGGAGGGTGCATTTACACGTCAATTTTAAGCATGTGTACGGATTTGTTGGTGGAGGGAAGGTGGCCTGGTGTGGCCTTATCAGATCTCAGAAGCTAAGCAGGGTCAATACCTGGATGGGAGACCACCAAGGAATACTCTGCAGAGGAAGGCAATGGCAGACCCCCTCTGCTTCTCACTTGCCTTGAAAGCGCCCCTGCTGGGTTCACCATAAGTTGATTGTTAGTTGATAGCACTTCCGTATTGCCCTGAACTGGATGGCCCAGGCTGGCATGATCTTGGAAGCTAAGCAGGGTCAATAGTTGGATGGGAGACAATGCTCCCTCTAACCTGTGGAGTCTTGTGAGCAAAAATTCGACTTTGTGAGCTCCTGGCATTAAAGTTGTGAGCGAGCAATTTGGCTACTGCATTAATTAGTCTGCTCTGGAGCCATCCTTCCTGAGCGAAGACTAAAATGTGTGAGCCGGAGGCTAAAAAAACCGTGAGTTAACTCACACTAACTCAGCTTAGAGGGAACACTGGAGACCACCAAAGAAAGCTCTGCAGAGGAAGGCAAAGGCAAACCACCTCTGCTTCTCACTTGTCTTGAAAGCCTCTTGCTGGGGTTACCGTAAGTCAGTTGAGGTGCCTGCCCTTGTATGATCACTGGCTGGTGAGCACAGCACCTACACATAGAGGCATGATCCACAGATACTCCCTCCCTGTGGTTGGGGACCCTGCTTTGTGAACACGGGATGGGGTTTATGTGCGAATTCCACCTCTACGAGCCAGCAATGTGGAGGTGGGAGGGCTGTACTCTCATGCACAGTCTCCCTCCCCCCGCCTTCAGTCAGCACTTGGAGGGGTCATGTGTCAAGAGCCTCAGGTCGTAAGTGGTTGAATGACAGGGACAGAGACACCAGTGCCACGATCCACTTTGGAAGGAACATCAGCATACTCATCTGATTGGAAGATGCCCCTGTCAGTAAGATTATCGGGAGAGGCTAGTGTGGTGTGATAGTGGTTAGAATGTCAGACTAAGATCTGGGTTCAGATCCCCTGTCCGCCATACAGTTTACTGGGTCACCTGAGGCCAGTCACCCCTTCTCAGCCCAGCCTACTTCGCAGGGTTCTTGGGAGGAAAAAATGGGTAAGAGAGAGCCATGTATGCTGCTCTGAGTTTTTTGTAAGGAAGGCAGGATAAAATATACTTAGTGACTCTCTCCTCTTTCTGTTCCTTTGATAGCTGCTTCGTGTAACTCTGGAAAATAAGACGCTGCATTGCTATGATACTGTATTTCCTCATGCAACAGATTATACATAGCCTGCCCTAGGTCCAGACACTACAATGGACAATTCCGCAGTTTTCCAAATATATACCAATTGAGAACTCAAAAGACTTCTTTTACTTCATAATGCCATGGCTTCTTTTGTTTCGCAATTTCATTAATGTCCAAGCACACATCCCAAGCTGACATAGAATGAATCGTTGATGCATCCCTTCTCCACAATTTCCCTATTCCTTAAAAGAGCTGCTTCAGCTTGCAGCAACTGCAACCTCTTGGGTTAATTAATTCCATATTTTAAGCATACGTTATGCCTCGTTGTCCTTGGTGTGAAGACCAGAGAAGGCCGACAACCTGCCGATTAAAAACAGCTTCTCCAGCCTTGCTCTCCGTCCCCTCCCTGCAGAGATAAGGTGGGTGGCAACCAGAGGACAGAGCTTTCCCGGTGGTGGCACCTCACCTTTGAAAGCAGGGTTGCCAGCCCCCAGGTGGGAGTGGGGGATCCCCAATTTTGTGAGTTCCTGCCTGTTGCCGCCAGCTGGCTGCTGGGGGGGAAGCCCCACCCCCAACAGCCACGACCCGGTGCAACGTCCCCCATATGATGACACCACACAGAAGTGACATCAAAATGCTGGGGACGTTGCATGGCAACACTGGTATTTGGGGCAAAACTCTATGGTAACCAGAGTTTTGCCCCAAATGCCAGAGTGTTGCCATGCGACATCCCTGGTATGATGACATCACTTCTGCAGTGACGCCGCCCTCTCCCCCACTCCTGGAGAGCTCCCTCCCATCCCCTGCTGGCGAGGAGGTAAGACCTGGCAACCCCATTGGAAAGGCCCCTCCCCCATGAGACTGGATTTGTAACCCCCCAGCTAGGAATGGAATGAGCCAGGAAGGGGTGGAGCCTCTAGGTGCAGAAGGGCGCAGGATGTGCGGAAAGCAGAAGAGGGAAGCCAGACTGCCTTGCTGGGGGGCTTGAGCCTTAATCATAGGCTCTTAACACCTTGTTTAAGGGCTGTGTTATCTAATGGGGAGTTCATTTGGGACCCTCATCTCTGAAGCCAGAGCAGGGACTGTTCAGCTGGAGATTTCCTGGGCCACCACCAAGAGGGAAGAGACGGACTCTGGGGGTAGCAAGCTGTGAAGGAGGGAAGAGTTTATTGTTTGGGCTTCAAAAGGTCATTGTTCTGTTGCATTATGATGTTTTTGTTACATGATATGAGGTTAAAGCGAAACGTAGAAATGGTTTATTCTCTTTAAATTATTGCAGGATTCTGCCCCACAGAACCCACAAACTGAGGTTACCGACTGTATTTTAGACACCAGGCCGAAACACTGCTTTTTAGCCAGGCTTTTAACTGATACATTTCTGTCTTTTGAAGCTTTTTAAATGTCTCTTTTGTATGTCCTTGGAGTGTTTTTTGCGGCTTGGGTTAATGTTACTAATTTAAAATAGGTATGTATTTTCTTGTGTGCAGGTGTGTGTGTGTGTGTTTGTGCTTGCGGGTAAGTCATGATGACTTCTGGCGACTTGGACTTTTCCGGGGAGGTGGTGTGATTTAGCCTGCCTCTGCGTCCCGCCTCTGGTATTCCTTGGAGGTCGCCCTTCCAAGTCCTCGCCAGGGTCGGCCCCGCTTATCTTCTGAGATCTGATGAGATCAGGCTTGCCTATGCTATGCACGTCAAGGCTTAACGTTACTAAGTCTTATGTTGTTTTTAATAATTCCATTGCATTGTTTTTACTTTGCGAGATGCTCTAGAGAGGCGGCATATAAATGTTCTAGATAAAAAAGAGGTGCCATGATTTTGGCATAAGTTCAGCGACTCTCTTTGCGCTGTTCATAAACTGCTTGTACGAAGGGAGGGGGAAGGTTGTATGGAAAGCTTCCCCCCCACATTATCATCAGAACCATCTCTGTATTGGTTTGTTACCCTTCCCTCTCCCTTCCTCCACTGCAGGGGTTCCCAACCGACACCTTTCCTGGTACCCAACAGGGGTTTTTTTTTAGACAGTGGGAGTGGTCATGCAAAGCTTTTGCCCCGCAAGGCTTCTGATTGGCCACTGGAGAGTGGATTGGCTATGCTTTGGCAGCAGCCGACACCGCAGCACAAAGATCATCACTGTGTGACTGAAGGAAAGCTATGGCAGCCGTATTGTGGCCACCTCTGCCTCCTATATGACAGCCATTTTGTGGCCACGCCACATCAGGACTGTGAAGGTGCCCACAGGTTCAAAAAGGTTGGAGACCCCTGGTCTTCTCTCTCCACCAGCCTGCTTAAATTTCCATCTCCTTGGGGCAGGGACTTTTTAAAAAAAAAATTAGGACTTACCCACTGCTGTGTCCCCGGCAAATAACTGCTTCTGCATGTGGTCAGCTCATATGACCAATGTAATATTGTGAACGCACAAGAGATGGTCCCATAAACTGCAGTTTTCTAGTGTGTAGGAGTTTCTCTTGATTTTTCTCTCCCCTTTGTTGTCTCCACCTATTGTGTCCGTATGCACTGTTCACTCCTTGGGACAAAGGCCTGCATTTATTTATTTTTTTGCTTACAGTACGTACAGTGTGCTATCTGCATTCAGAGTCACGGGGATGATTTTTTTTTGTGGGGGGGCCCACCAAGTTACAGCCAACTTATGTTACAGCTTCTGGGATGTGATGAGATCGGGCTAAGCTGGGCTTTCCGGGTCAGGGTGGGGATGACAGAATTCCATCTCTAGCCGGTGTTCATGTTGGATTGCACGTTTACGGCTGCAAAACCCAAACTACAGCATACTAGAATCCGTCAGAAAGTTTTATGGGTTATAGTAAGCTTCTGTGTCCCCCCTACCCCGCACTCATCACATGTGTTGGAGCCTAGGAAGGCCAGCAGAATCTACCAGATTTTGGAACAGTGTTCAGAATCTTTGATGGGATCCCTATAAAAATTTGCTTGGGGGGCAAAAACGGGGGCCGGGGGGGGGCTTCTGGAGTTCTGGCCCTGCTGGTGGCCCTTCTGAGGGCACCTGGGTTCTTTTGGCCACTGTGTGACACAGAGTGCTGGACTAGAGGGGCCACTGGCCTGATCCAACATTGGCTTCTCTTGTGTTCTTGTGTTCAGTTGACATTCCTACGATGGTGTATTGTTGTCAAATGGTTCTGCCTGGTCTTATCCTGGTATATTTGCTGGAGGGTCATCTGACTAATGGAACTGGGGATGCCGGGGCGGGGGATGATTACTGACCTAGAGAGAGGAATATTCTTAGTCCCCACGGTCCAGGGGTCCCAAAACTTCTTCAACCTGTGGGCACCTTGGAATTCTGACAAAGTGTGGTGGGCGCAGCCACAAAATGGCTGCCACGGCTTACCTACAATCAACACTATCAAGAGGCTTATGTTTTGTCGGCAGGTGCTGCCAAAGCAACGCTTTTAAAAAACGGCACAACCAACCCCATCTCCAACAGCCAATGACCCCTTCTGTCTCTGCCCACTTTCCAAAAAGGTATCGGCAGGCACCATGGTTCCACCGCTGTGGTCTGTTCATTCACCAGTTGTAATTTTTAATCTTCTATTCGCCTCACCTTGTTCGCATAGGCTAACTTGACTTCACAAAACAGCCTTGTTTATGTAATAATCACAACTCTTGTGGGGCAGTTTAAAGGTGCCATCACAGAAGCAATTTGGCCTGACGTAGCCACCTTTCCCCTCCGGATCAAATGGGTGCGATCAAACGCGCCCATCTGTCTCCCCTGTAGCTCGAGCTGAAACGACTCCCACATGGATTAAATAGCCACCAGCAAATTCCGGTGGCTACCTTGACGAGGAGGAACGAACTTTTTTTCCCCTCACAGTTGCATGCTATTCCTGAAATATGTGTGTTCTGTGAATACTGACAGGGGTGCCTGTCTTTTTTCCCTGTGGAAAAAAGACAGGCATCCCCATCAGTATCCACAAAACAGACATTTTCTGGTAGGCCATAGCCGTGATTGCACTTCTGTGGCATGAAGAGAGAGGCACTGTCCTTTGACAATGCCTGATTCTGCACAGGATGCTTCCAAAGACCTGTAGCCCCCCTCCTCTCCGTTTTTCTTGCTGGCATGAGCAGCAGCAGCATCGCCAAGGAAGATTCCACCTAGAACCTCCTGATGGCGAGGAAATGTGTTTGGCATAGCTGCAGAACAGGTTTCCTTCCTCCTCCCCCCATTTCCCAAAGTGGCTGCTGGCGTCGATTCTAGTAGGGTTGCCCATTCTGGGTTGGGAAGTACCTGGAGCTTTTGGGAGCGGAGCCTGTGGAGGGCAGGGTTTGGGGAGGGACCTCTGCAGAGTACAATGCCATAGCAAGCCCTCTTCCAAAGCAGCCATGTTCTCCAGGGGAGCTAATCTCCATTGTCTGGAGATCAGGTGTAATTCTGGGAGCCCTCCAGCCTCAATAGGGTTGTGAGACACCTGGAGGTTTCGGGGGCGGAGCGTGGGGAGAGGAGGGACCTCCGCAGGATATAAGACCATGGAGTCCGCCCTCCAAAGCATCCACTTGTTCCAGAAGGACTGAACTTGATTGTCTGGAGGTCAACTGTAATAACAAGAGGCCTCCACATGCCACCTGGAGGTTGGTAACCCTGATTTGGGCAGCAAGCAAACGTGGTACAGTGTGGGAGCCAGTTTGGTGTAGTGGTTAGGAGTGTGGACTCTAATCTGGCAGAACCAGGTTTGATTCCCCACTCCTTCACACGCAGCTGCTGGTGTGATCTTGGGTCAGTCATGAGTCCTTTCAGAACTGTTCTCTCAGGAGTAGTTTTTGAAAGAGCTATCTCAGCCCCACCTACCTCACAGCGTGTCTGTTGTGGGGAGAGGAAGGGAAAGGAGATTGTAAGCCTTTCTGAGACTCCTTCGGGTAGTAGGGTTGCCAGGTCTGGGTTGGAAGATACCTGGAGACTTTGGGGGTGGAGCCAGGAGAGGGCGGAGTTTGGGAAGGGGAGGGACCTCAGCATGGTCCAATGCACCCTCCAAAGCAGCCGTTTTCTCCACCGGAGCTGATCTCTGACAGCTGGAGATCAGTCCAAAAAGCCAGAGATCCTCAGGCCCCACCTGGAGGCTGGCAACCCTAATCGGGTAGTGATAGGCGGGATAAAAATCCAATCTTTTCTTCTCCATATCTTGAGATCCAGCGCCTTGCCTAGGGAGACGATTCGCCCGCAGGCGCTCCCCCGTTTCCTCCGCCATCCTATTTTTAGTTCAAGATCCTTTCCTCTCTGCCGGCCGGTTTAACAAAAGTAGGCCACCTGTGTGTGAGCGGACGAGTTCCTCTTTCGTGCGCCCTCCCCCCCGGGGGAAAAAGCAGGCGCCAACTTCCCACGCCGCGTTGCAAATATGCCTTCTGCTGCTTTCCTGCGCGTCTAAATTCCCCAAGCGACATGGGTTTCCCCCCCTCCTTTTCTTCCATAGCTCGCCGGGGGAGGGAGACTTGCGCAAAAAGCAGAACCTGCGAAGGGAATCTCCGGGGAGGACTCACGTCGGGAGAAATTAGCGCCGATCCCCCTGGGCCGGGCAGCAAACAAAGCGCCGAGGAGACACGGCGCCCTCCGCGCACCCGGGACTCCAATCGATGGGGCCGCCTCTGGGCCAGGCGAGCTCCTCTTTTTTCGGCACGGCGGAGGCAATCGCCCGGCCGGGTTCATTCGACAGCAATGCCTGATGGGCCTTGTGGTTTCCGAGCCAGCCTCGACGCGCGGCTCCGTCCCATGAGGGGGGTCCTTCGCCTGTGAGCATGTGCAGACCAGCCTGCTAGCTAGCTAGCTAGCTGGCACGCAGGCTTGGGGGTAGGGGAGCGCGGCTGCCCCGCACGCATGCACACGCCCAGCCCGAGGAGCGGGTTCTCTGCTACCCCCCGCCCCGCCTGCCCCGATGCCATGCCGCGCTCGGGGTTGCCACTGCTGAAAACCATCCCGGGAGGAGACGCCCGCCGGCCTCGCTGATCTCCCGCTGATGTTTTCTTGCTTCTGCTTCAGCCTCCAGGAGAATTCCTTCCCCAGCCCGGCGCTGCCAGAGTAAGTGCTTGTGTGGATGGCGCTCCCTACTTCCATCATGGAACTGCCGTGCATATGCACGTTGCTTTGCACGCAGAGCAGCAGGGAAGAGGCGACCCCCCCTCTTTTTTTTAATGCGCTTCATTTTATTTTCCCAAAAATAAATAGGGGGAAACACGCGTCCGCCGCCCATTCCCAAGCGCTTGCAACCCGACGCGAGCCCATCTCTACGTGCAGGGGGGAACGTCACCGTTTGGGTGTTGAGAGCGTTTGGTTAAAAAAACCCCACCGGCCGAGGGTTGGTGTGGGTTGCGGGATCCCGGCCCTTCGTTTGCTCGACTTGGCACCCGTGTGGCTCGGAGAGGCGATGTTCAGGGCGCACCTCGTGAGAAAAGCAGCGATCCGCCCGGTTACTCGGCATCGTAATGATCAAGGTTTCTTGTAGCAGTAACAGCACATGCTCCATAGTTACCGCAAGTGTCAGCAGAGAGAGAAGGGGGGGGAGAAACACCCGGATCGAAGCACGTGTTGTTTTTTTTTTGGCAGAAATATCGCCGAATTAACAAAGCGTGGATAAATCCCGTTTTTCTCTTAGCGGTTGATGCATTTTTTAAAAATCGTGCCTTTCCCTCCCAGTGTAACAGAGCGTCAGCGTTGGGGGGGGGAGAGAAATGGGATTTAGGTGTTCATGGTGTAATTTTCTTATTTGCAGCATATTCCTGGATTACTCTGGGCGTTTTTAGCTCTCCCGAGCATCCGCTATTCTTGAATGTCGTGGTTTATTTTAGCATCAGAATGTTCAGGCTCAGTAATATCTCTGCAGTTGGAAAATATGAGGGTTCTGCAAGATCAGCAGAAAGGAAGCAATTTATAGTTTGGTTTGTGTGTGTGTGTGGAGAGAGCGTTTTCCATTCCAGAAATGGGAATTTACCCAAAAAGGGTGTGTGTGTTTGTTTGTATGATCTTTTCATTAAAAGAATTCAGGAGAGATTCTGTGTGTATTTTCCCAGGACTAATACTTAGATTGTGTGTGCTGGGAGGAACAGTGGGTGCCAAGCTCCTCCCCTTATACCTGCTAAGCCCCACCCACCATACCTTAGCTTCACATAGAAGAGAAGAAGAAGAGATTGGATGTATACCCTGCCCTTCACTACCCAAAGGAGTCTCAGAGCGGCTAACAATCTCCTTTCCCTTCCCCTCCCCACAACAGCCACCCTGTGAGGTAGGTGGGGCTGAGGGAGCTCTGACAGAAACTGCTCTTTTTCAAGAACAGCTGTGCCAGAACTATGGCTTGCTCAAGGTCATCCAGCTGGTGCAAGTGGAGGAATGGGGAATCAAACCTGGTTCTCCCAGATTAGAGTCCGTGCACTTAACCACTGCACCAAACTGGCTCTCTCCTACCCAAAGCTTCCTCCTGTTCCACTTATGACCTTGCCATGGAACCTTTGGTCCGTCTTATAGCTCTGAATGCCATATGTGGGGAACGATTAAAGGGAGCACTGTTGCCCTGGTGATCCGCCTCCAAATTTCCCAGAGGCATTTGACTGAGGTCCAGGGTGCATGTTACATCTACCACGTGATCATCATGGAGACTTGGAGCCGTATACCTGCTGCGAGTTCTCTGTGGGAACTCAGTTAAGAAGCTTAGCAGGGCCCCAGTTTGGATCTGGACCATGGCACGGGGAGGAGGGGGCTCTCCTCATACCTGATCTGAATTGGGCCCCTGTGAAGCTTCTAAATTGAGTTCCTACAGGGTCCCTGTGGCAGTCATGTGGTAGATGTATCATGTAATGTGGATGCTGTTTGAAACAGAATGAAGTGACTTTGCCAAGTATGCCTAAGAACGGCAAGACCCGAACCCAACATCCATCCCCCCCATATTTGTAGTGTCTACTGTGTTCCTAATTGCTTCTCCCCGCCCCCTGAAGTCCTGAGTTTTCTGAAAATGAAAAGCAAATTCAAGCTTTGCCCACAACAAGTGCTGCACTAGTTTACCTGACTTTTAAAAGGATGATCTGTGAAGGATAGTTCTGTCAGTGGTTATTAGCTGTGATAGCTGAATAGGGCCTCCATGTTCAAAGGCAGCATACCTTTGGACGCTTGTTGAAAAACAAGGGAACGCCAGTAGTTTCATCCTCTCCTGATGTGTTCTGGAGCAAATGTCTGGCTACAGTTGGAATCTAGGGTTGCCAGCTCTAGCTTGGGAAATTCCTGGACAATTAGTAATGGTGCCTCAGAAGGGCTGAATTTGGGGAGCGGAAGGGGATGCAACATCACTGTGGGACTTCCAGCTCTGGTATACCATGGAGTCCACCCTCCAAAGCTGCCACTTCCTCCAGAGGAACTGATTTCTGTAGTCTGCCAACCCTCTAGAACTCCAGGCCCCAGCTGGAGGTTGGTAACCCTATTGGACTCTGAATACTGGTCTAGACAAGTGTGCTCTGATACTCAAGGTCTTTCTTATTGTCTTACGTGAACCTACAAAATACATCTCCCACAACTTTTCCTCATGTGTATGGAAGATATTTTCTCTCTTTACAAGCTTGTTTCTCTTCCAGATTCCCTGCTCCAATCCTTCCCCTTTTCTCTGTGCAGCTGAGGAAAAGGAGAACCCTAATCTTCCTTCCTTCCTTCCTTTCATATTTTTCATATGTGGGTGTGTGTGCATGTGAGTGTGTGTGCACCTGGGAGTCATGGTGACCACTGGTGACTGACCCCTACTGGGAGCCTGGAGGATATTCAGAGAGGTGACTGAATGAAGTCTGCCCCTGTCCTCCCGACTGCTGGTATTCCAAGAAGGTCTCCCATCCAAGTACTTACCAGAGTCGACCCTGCCTAGCTTTTGAGATATGACGAGATCAGGCTTGCCTGGGCTATACATAAGAACATAAGAGAAGCCAATGTTGGATCAGGCCAATGGCCCCTCCAGACCTCCAACACTCTGTCACACAGTGGCCATAAATACCAGGTGCCATCAGGAGGTCCAGCAGTGGGGCCAGGACACTAGAAGCGCTTCCACTGTTGCCCCCCCCCAGCACCGAGAATACAGAGCATCACTTGCCCCAGAGTCCCTGTCTGTACCTTGTGGCTAATAGCCACTGGTGGACCTCTGCTCCATATGCTTATCTAATTCCCTCTTGAAGCCGTCCATGCTTGTAGCCGCCACTACCTCCTGTGGCAGTGAATTCCATGTGTGAATCACTCTTTGGGTGAAGAAGTACTTGCTTTTATCCGTTCTAACCCGACCGCTGAGCAATTTCATGGAGTGCCCACGAGTTCTTGTATTCTGAGAAAGGGAGAAAAGTACTTCTTTCTCTACCTGCTCTATCTCATGCATAATCTTGTAAACCTCGATCATGTCACCCCTCAGCCGATGTTTCTCCAAGCTAAAGAGCCCCAAGCGCTTTAACCTTTAACCTTTTAACCTATCCAGGTCAGAGCAACCCTAATTTTTGTTAGTTGTCCACCTTCCTTCCCTCGCACAAGCTGGTCTTGGGCATTAATGCCTCAGCCCTTCTGGCTCTGCCTCCATCTGAAAGCAGAGAACAAAGGTATTGAATTCTTTTTTTGAAAAAAATCAAAAGATGATCAGTCGGCGGCAGTTCCCACCTGTGCCGTAATGAGCCGGCTTGGCCCCCGTGGGCCTCTGCGTGACACGGGGCCCTCATTCAGGTAGCAGACCCTTGAAGGAGCGCCGGTGCTGGTATTACCATTACTGACGACGCAGCCACAGAAGCCTGAAGAAACCTGACCTGGCCCTATAACTCATTTATTTATTTATTTGTTCATTTAATTTCTCTCCTGCCCTTCCTGCCCAGGCAGGCCCATGGTCACCCAGCAGGCTTCAGGTGGAGGAGTATGAAATCAAACCCGATTCCCCAGATTAGAGTCCACTGCTCTTAGCATCTATACCACGCTGGCTCCGTAGAGCTGCGACGGAGAGGTGGTGTCTTCCCAAAAGCCACCTTGTAGTCAGTTTCTGGGCGGAAAATAAATTCTGCGCAAGTGGCTTCTTTGTTCCCACATTAATTGATTTGTGCCTTTTATACTGGCTCTGATCTTAGTACAGCGGAGAGGTGGACTGGTCTTTGAGATGATTCCAGGGATCTGTGTTTTCTTGGGTTCTTCTGTGTCCCCTTTATAATATTTTGGGTAGCGTCTGCTTCAAAGTGTTGCAAAAGATAAAGGCCGCCATGAGGAACGGGATGCTTTTGAAACATAAGCTTGTGTGATCCATTATCTAGCTGCACTTGAAAGGTCTTTAAAGCTGTAATATTACACACACTTAGTAGGGCGTAAAAGCAGCATGTATCATTGGTATAGGGCTCCCAGTAGGGCTGTGGCACCCATGGGTATGCATGCACCACAGTGCACTGGCCAGGTGTCCCCGATGTGCTGTCCGTGGGCATCATGGCGCCCGTTGATTCTGCCAGGTGCTTTTAGAAAGTGGTCCAGACCAGGTAAGGCTTTTGCCCAGCAGAGCTTCTGAATGGCCATGGGAGATTTGATTGTCTATGCAGATTTGTAAAAAACCATTGCTTTGGTAGCAGCTGCCACCTGTGTTCCCTCTAAGCTGAGTTAGGGTGAGCTAGCTCACAGTTTTTTAGCCTCCGGCTCACACATTTTTGTCTTAGCTCAGGAAGGAGGGCTCCAGAGCAAACTAATTGATGCAGTAGCCAAATTGCTCGCTCACAGCTCTAATGCTAGTGGCTCACAGAGTTGAATTTTTGCTCACAAGACAGCTTAGAGGGAGCATCGGCTGCCACCCCAACACAAGCATGTCCACTGTGTAACTGAAGGTAAACTGAGGCTGCCGTTTTGTGGCTTGCTCCACAGCTGCACCTGTCATACTGTGTCAGAATTTCCAAAGGTGTCTGCAGGCTCCAAAAGGCTCGAGATTCTGGCATCGGCTGTTACATGGAATGGAAGACCTTTCCGCATTTGTCTGCCAATCCGGATTTTCTCAGTGTTTGAATCAAGGCAGTTTAAGTCCACAGCAAAACAGCATCCAAATAACCCGGGGCAACGGCAGGCTGAAACCGGGCTGACCAATGAAGGGAGGGAATGTGATGCAGAATGGGTGGGGGAGAAACCAAAATAAAAAGAAGGTTGAATTCAATTTTAGTGCAGAAAGGGGAATAAAAGTAGATTAAAAAGAAGGTTGAAATTGATTTAAGTGCAGAAGTGCTTGGAGGACACTGCAGTGAACATGGATTAAAAGGAGAGTGCAGAAAGGGCCTGCGTGTGCTTCAGGCGGCTTGCCTGGCCATTGCGGGACTAGCATAACTTGTGAGCCTGGAAAAGTGAGTAGCTCCTTTACATGACGTAAAGCATGCTGAATCAAAATGCACCAAAGGGAGCAAGCATGAGTGTACTAGCCCTGTCTGTGTGCAGTTCCCCGTTTATGAACATGCACTTAGGAGCTGTCTCTGTCATTGGGAATATTTGGCAAAGCAGCATTACTGATCATGGGGAAGGGAGCCTATGCACATTCACTTCCTACACAGGTATGCTTTGTTGATGAGCTAGTGATTGATTATAGGTGGGGCCAGCCTTTCATGCCTGCTCCCCTTGCACGCTCCTTGATTACAACACACAAAGGAGTCAAGCGTAGAGGGCTGCTGATCACTGCGGAAGTGTATGGGAGACATGCGCAGGTGTAATGTACTGTGTAATGACTACTGTGCTGCAATGTATATGTCGATGTATTGAGGGCCAGGCAGTGCTCAAGAAGGAGGAGGGATAGGTGGACCTCTAAGCTCCATTGAGTTAAGTGAGATGTGTTTGTGAATGGAGATCAGTTGCGCACAAAGCGTGGGGCAAGGGGCCCTTGAAGCCAGTGTCATGCTGCGTCCAGCCAAACATCTTTTCTTTTTAAAATGCAGTTTTGGCTGCAGCCACGAGTGGCTCAGGAAAGTCTGAGCATAGCAAAAAAGCTCTGTAGGACTGTCCAGACTTCCCTTTTTCCAAAACTGAAGCAAACTTGCTTAACAGATTGTACAGCCAAGGCAGCACGCTGATAGCTGCTACAGTAATTGCCAGCCTGCAGGTCATTTTCTCCAGTAGTCTAGCCTTTCTCTCTTCCTTTCCTTGCATCCAGCTCAGCCAGATCTTGCAAAGCAGTAATTAGGGTGCTGCAGCAAGATAAAACAACCTTTTCCTCTCTTAATTTCTCTCCCTCTTTTCCACACGTTTCTCATTCATTTCTGTCTCCCTTCACCTAATTTTTCAGTGTCTCCCCTCTCTTCTTTATTTTCACTTCTTGGTCTCAAGACCTTCTCATCCCTATCCTGCTTGGTGGCAGAATGTATTTAAGAGTAGTATAGTAGCAAACCTTTGTTAATATTATGAATAGAAGGCATTGAGTTTGCTGGGTACTCTGTACATTGCACTGGTTCTACTGGGCTTCTAACCCCCCCCCTTTGCTTGGACTGTGATTCTGTGCTTGATGTCAGCTGGCATTGCCACAATGGCACTGGGTTCTTCTGGGCTTCCAATCCTCCCCTCCTTTGCTTGGACTGTGATTCTGTGCTTGACATCAGCTGGCATTGCCACAATGGCACTGGGTTCTTCTGGCTTCCACTTGCTTGGACTGATCTGTGCTTGACGTCAGCTGGCATTGCCACATTGGCACTGGGTTCTGCTAGGTACTCTGTGATGGCTCTGGTTCTGCTGGGTACTCTGTACATTGCACTGGTTCTGCTGGGCTTGCAAAAATGCCCTCGCCCCAGTTTCTACTGCAGAGACTCTCTGGTTTGACTTTAGTCCTTTGGAAACAATGGAGGATGGGGGCACCTTCTTTGGGGGATTGTGTGTTTCTTAACACCAAGGTTGCTTTCACACACACTAAATAATGCTCTTTCAGAACCACTTTCAATGCCCTTTGCAGTTGTATTTTAGTGTGTGAACCAGCAAAATCCACTTGCAAACGGTGGTTGAAGTGGGTTGAAACTGCATTATGTAGCTTGTGTGAAAGCGCCCCAAGTCTGGTGAAGCGATCACTGTTTTGTGATGCTTTGGCTAGTGTTAGTTAGTAAAAAAAAATGGTACAAAGGCTATTTGTCCTGGTTCTCAAAAATGCCTTGTGGATGTTTGGGATGGTCAGCTCCTGGCCTTCAAAATGGAGAACAGAAGCCCTCCCAAGTGCCTGTTCAGAACAGGAGTGGTGTGGTGGGTTTCAGTTTTGCCATCAAGTCACAGATGACTGTAGGGTTTTCAAGGCAGGAAACGTTTGGAGATGGTTTGCCGTTGCCGAGTTCCATGATGACCCCGCTTAGCTTCTGAGGTCTGACGAGATCAGGCTGTCCTGGAGCTGTCCAGGTCAGGGCTAGGCTGAGAGCAATGTGACCGGACCAAGGTCACCCAGCATGCTCCCACAGCACAAGTGGGGATTCGAACCTGGATTTCCAAGTTCCTAGCCTGACATTTTAACCACTGCACCACTCTGGCTCTTGTGATGGAATAGCGTAGTGGAATTTGAGTGTTTTTTTACTAGCCTGATGATATTTACAAATTTGAATAAAATGAATTTTTCACTGTCTGAATTTCTTCTCTGGCTGTTGAAACAAAATCCGGGTCCAGTGGCACTTTTAAGACCAAACTTTGTTCTGCCGCTTCAGACCAACATGGCTACCCACCTGAATCTATTTTCAAGCCACTATTATTGTTCATTTGATTTCATAATTACTACTGACAATAGTTTTGTCACATAGAAGAGAGGCCCTGACCTGGATATCTCCAGTCTAGCCTGATCTTATGAGATCCCAGAAACTAATCGGGGCCGATGGGGAGGCAGGCAGTGGCAAACTACCTCTGAACGTCTTCTCTTGCCTTGAAAACCCTATGGGGTCACCATACGTCAGCCATGACTTGATGGCAAAAGAATAAAATAAAAAGTAGAGGTGGAGGTGTTAAAACAGTATCCCCTTGGGTGCCAAATAGTCTAGGTCGGCCACTGATGGACGTGCTTAAGATTGTGCTTTAAGCCTCCTTGATCTCACCAGGATGGCGGTAAGCTTGTCTCTTCCCCTGAAATCAGTAGGGTAAAAGTTCTTAACTTTGGCTGGATCCCACCCACCATTTTAGTTTAATATTTTGAACTGCTTTACCTAAGAGTTTGAGTTACAAACAAAACAAAACTTTGGCCTGCAGCATTAAAACGAAGAACTTATTCTACTCCATTGCGTATTGCGTGTACAGTGGGGTAGCTAGCTGGGTTTTTAAGAATTGTCTTTGATTTATGGTATCTCGTCACTTCTCTCATTCATATGATTTCTCATTTGTATCTGATTTTTTCCCCCTTCCCTGGAGGCACTTTGGTTTTTTATTTAAAACATTCCTGCCTCACCTTTCCTCTTGGATCAAGGTGGCTTACCATAATAATTGAAAACGTTTTCCGTTAGAAACCAAAATAAAGTCATGCCACTACAGAGAGAGAGATGAAAGCAGAGCAGTTATGGTGTCTTGCCTAGTCGGATTGCAGTGACTATCAGGGGCATGAGTAAGAGGAGTCCCGGAGCACCTTTAAAGACTAACAAAATGTCTTCTGGAGAAGAAGTGAACAGTGACTCATGAAAGCTCCAACCTTTCCTCAAATTTTGTAAGTCTTTAAGGTGCTACTGGACTCTTGCTCATTTCTACTGTGAGAGACAAACATGGCTACCCATCTTGATCTATCAGGGGCGAGGGCAGAGTTACCTGCCAAAAATATGTTAGTTTCAGCATTATAGGCATTTTTCTTCTTCCAGGTTTTGAGAATGTAAGACGTAAGAGAAGTCAATTTTGGATCAGGCCAATGGTCCATCCAGTCCAACACTCTGTCACACAGTGGGCAAAAACACCAGGTGCCATTAGGAGGTCCAGCAGTGGGGCCAGGACACTAGAAGCCCTCCCACGGTTGCCCCCCCCAGCACCAAGAATACAGAACATCGCTTGCCCCAGACCTAGAGTTTCTATCTATACCTTGTGGCTAATAGCTACTTGTGGACCTCTGCTCCATAGGTTTATCCAGTTTCCTCTTGAGGCTGTCCATGCTTATAGCCGCCACCACCTCCTGTGGCAGTGAGTTCCACGTGTTAATCACTCTTTGGGTGAAGAAGGACTTCCTTTTATCCATTCTAACCCGACTGCTCAGCAATTTCATGGAGTGCCCACGAGTTCTTGTATTGTGAGAAAGGGAGAAAAGTACTTCTTTCTCTACCTGCTCTATCCGATGCATAATTTCCCTAGTTATTGGTGTAGGAACTAGCAATCGCAAGATGGTAGAAATTTTCCCTGAAAGGATGTAAATAGCACAAATATTCATCTTGTAAAATTTGCATTGTGTCTTCTTGACACTATTTCCCCCCTTTGCTCCTTCTGCTTCCGCCGTGCTGGATTAGTCACATGGGCAACCCCAGCGAATCAGGAGTTGTGAAGTGAGCAGGCTGACTTCATAGCACTGCATAGCCAATCAGAGTTGGTTATATGATGACACCGCTGTAGTTGACAGGCTCACTGTGGGCACTAGGAACATTTTTTTACAAGAAGCACTGAACAACTTGCTGAAAGTGGGAAGTGTTTTTTGGCACCATTGAAAATGTTTGTGGGGAAAAACTGTGAGTAGGTTTGAAAGAGCTCTAATTCTTGAATTTCAGTTCTGTAGGTTTAAAACTGTTCCTGCAATGTGGGATGTGTAGAAGCTACATGAAGCTATTTTGGAACCCTGATTTTTGTTGTTGTTGCTGTTCTTGCACTGACGAGATTGTGAGTGGGGAAGGATGTCCAGTACAGATTTTCTGTAGAAGGCAAACGCTTCCTACATTTAGTATGCTTGAGCCCTGTGGATGTAGAACCATAGAATCACAGAGCTGGAAGGGGCCACACAGGCCCTCTAGTCCATCCCCTGCTCAATGCAGGACCAGCCTACGAGCATCCCTGACAAGTGTTTGTCCAGCCGCTGCTTGAAGACTGCCAGGGAGGGGGAGCTCACTATCTCCCTAGGCAGCTGATTCCACTGTTGCACAACTCTTGCTGTAAAAGAGGTTTTCCTAAGATCCAGTTGGTACCTTCCCGCCCTTAATTTAAACCCATGATTGTGAGTCTTATCTTCTGCTGCCAACAGGAACAGCTCCCTGCCCTCCTCTAAGTGGCAGCTCTTCAAATACTTAGAGAGCAATCATGTCCCCCCTCGGCCTCCTCTTCTCTAGACTAAACATTTCTAAGTCCCTCAAGCCTTTCCTCACAGCATCCTTGTCGCTCTCCTCTGCACCCGCTCCATTCTGTCCACATCGCTTTTGAAGAGAGGCTTCCGGAACTGCACACAATACTCCAGGTGCAGCCAGACCAAGGCAACGTACAGCAGGACTATGACCTCTTGTGATTTGGGTGTTATGCCTCTGTTGATATGCCCCAAGATCACAGTAGTCCTTTTTGTCACCGTATCACACTGGTTGCTCATGTTTAAGTTATGTTCCACCTGTACCCCAAGATATGATGACATATATATCAGTGCTGCCAACAAGAGTGGCAGTGTTACTTTAAAAGTTCATTGCCCTGCTATCCATGTGATCCAACACTGTCGTGAACCTGCCCATGATGGAGCTCACATCTGCCACTTTTTCTGCATCTCTCAGTGAGGTTTAAGGTCCTGATGGGATGCCTCACATCTTATGTCTTCTCCTGCTGGTGTTCCTGCCATCTTTTGCTTGTCTCTTCCTTGCCTTCCTAATGGCACAAAGGCCCTCCTTCTTTCACTCCATCCCATTCCTGGGCAGCACAAATGCACTCCTCTGTTCTGCTCTTGAAGTTGCATGATGTTTGAACATACACAGTCCATGACGATCCATGAGGCTGTATTACCCTTGGACCAAGCACCGCCAACCACGCTGCAGCAAATGGTGGGAGATTTTTAGAGCTGTGCTTGGGGAGGGTGGTATTTGGAGGAGGATGTGACATTAGTTCTGGGGTGGTGCCTTAGGAATTTCCCCAATCTCTTGTGGCAAAGATCATGGAGATATGGGGAAATTCCTAGAGTGTCACTTCGGAGGCCATTTTCCAGACATTTTTTCTACTGCTGCTCAGTTACTTGAGGGCAGGAGGTTGAGGCTGAGGGTGGATGGTCTACTTGCCATTGGCGGGCAAATGGCAAGCCTGCCTGGATCTGAATTCATGGTTCAAGTCATAGATAGTTCTATGATCTGAAATACAACTAGCATTTTATGAGCATAGATGCTTCCTTGGCAACTGCTGGGAATTGGCCCTCTTCACAGTATGAGGCTGTTTCAAGTTGATGAATGTGAAACTTCCACTTTTCTGTTCTGTGGCGTGTATAGCTTGACCTGCTGTCTGATCCAGTGTTCCCTCTAAGCCATGTTGTCTTCTGAGCAGAAATTCTACCTGAAAGATCTACTAGTTGTAAAGTTGTGAGCAGGCCTACATTTATACATACACGCATGCACACACATGTTCACAAACATACAAAACATACAAACATAATATATAAATTACTATTTGTATTACAAATCATATATGAAGCTTATCATTGATGTTTTTAGTTGACACCACCCTGTTAAAACATGCATGTTCCTACCACTATTTCATTTAGAAGTCATAATTCCATTATCCAGTTTGTTCTGAGTCTTCAGAATGGGAACACTACCCCTCTAAGTATGCTGACAGTATATATTTAGCTTGCATTAAAACTGAAGAAAATTTTAACCAGGCTTTGCCTAATTTAATTACAAGCTGAAAGTTACTCCAAAAACGGCTGTATTATTCATACTCTGTGTAAACAGAAAGAGAAGAAAGACATAAAGAGAGAGAGAGAGGACAGAGAGACAGAGAGAGAAGACAGACAGAAAGAAAGAAAGATAAAGAAAGAAAGACTGAAAGAGACACACAGAGAGGAAGACAGAAAGACAGAGGCAGAAAGAAAGCAAATAGATGGGTAGGGAGGGAGGGAGGGAGGAAAGAGAGAGGTGGAAAGAAAGCAAATAGAGAGGTCACCCCCATGACAGGGCTGGCACTGGGAGTTCCATAGAAGTGTGCCAGGCTGCATTGCCAAGGAGGAGAAAGGAGGAAATCCAACCATGATGGAGGTTCTGTACCTGGGTTGTGGGGGTATTATGCTACCAGCCTTTGATGGGGCTTTGTTGGTGAAGAGTTTAGGGGTGTTCCTGGAGGTCTCATTGACTATGGAGGCCCAGGTCACTGGCGCAGCCACTGCCAGGTCTCCCTTTTTTCATCTGAGGTAGGTCAGGCAGTTGGCTCCATACCTCACTCTCCACAATCTGGCTGCAGTGATCCATGCAATGTTCACTTCCAGATTAGATTACTGTAATTCTCTTTATGTGGAACTTCTTTTGACTCTGCTCTGGAAATTGCAGCTAGTGCAGAATGCAGCGGCATGGGTGCTGAGCTGATGTCGTAGCCTGTGCGGGCAGATATCTGCCCAGTGCTGCATGACCTGCACTGGCTGCCTATTGAATTCTGGATCCGTTTCAAGGTGTTGATGCTTCCCTTTAAAGCCCTATACAGCCACAGACCTGCATATCTTCAAGACCGCCTCTCCCCATATGAGCCCCGTAGAACATTACATCCTGCCAGTCAACACTTCCTGATAGTCCCTGGCCCAAGGGAAGTCCGACTTGCCTCAACTAGGGGCAGGGCCTTTTTGGCCCTGGCCTCTACCTGTCGGAATGGGCTATCACATGAGATCAGGGCCCTGTGGGACCAGTTACAGTTCTGCAGGGCCTGCAAAATGGAGCTCTTCCGCCAGGCCTTTAGCTGAGGCAGTGGGCATCCATTTGATTAGATCTTACCCTCCAATGACTGCAGATCCCAGAAGCCAGACTTGAGACTACATTATCTGCCGTTGAGGTACGTTGCTGTTTTAATACTGATGTTCTAATGAAATAAGGATGATGATTTCGTGGATTTTACGTTGATTATTGTAAGATGTTTTTAATCTTGTAAATCTGCATTAATTGCAGATACATATAAGTTGTTACCCACTCTGAGCCTGCAATGTGGGGACGGCGGGCTATAAGTTTAATTAAATAAATAAAGGCGGATGGGCATGGCCTGTCCCCCCCATCCCTGGCTGGAATGTGAGTCCTGTGGGCCCCACAGCACCCCCTGACAGTGCTGGCACCAGGAGGCCCATGGAAAGGCACCGAGCCATGTTGCCGAGGGGGAGAAAGTTGGGCAGATATGGTCTGCCCCTCACCTCCATACCTGGCTGAGATGCAAGGCCTGAGGGCCCCACAGCACAGCCCCCGATAGCGCTGGCACTGGGAGGCCCATGGAAGGGCACCAGGCCGCATTGCTGAGAGGGAGAAAGGCAGGTGGGTGGTTGTGGCCTGGTCCTCCCACCTCAGTCCCTGTCTGGGACATGTGGCCTGAGGGCTCTGCAGCACACCCCCTGACAGGGCTGGTGCCTATGGAAGGGCTGCCGAGGGGGAGAAAGTCGAGGGGATGAGTGACTCACCCCTAACCTCTTGACTCCTGAGTCCTGATGTGGTGGGGCAGGGCAGCAGGAGGGCGACGGCGCAGGTTGGGCAGCTCATGGGAAGGGAACCTCTTGTAGGGCAGGCCTGTTGTGGGGGGCAACCTAAAGCATCCCTGCGCTGAGCTAAAAAGTGCTGCTCTGGGGGGCAGGTGGGATCTGTGGGCCAGTACAGGCTGGCGCATGTTAACGGGACCCTTGGTGGTCCCCGCTGTTGTGCAAATTTCACCCTAAATTTTAAGTGAGAAACATTTTTCAAAAACCATGTTTAGTTTTCGCACTTCGTCAGCAATCGGGATTAAAAGATTTTTGTCCATTTTGGTGGTAATGTTAAATAATTTTAACATTCATCTGGGTGAGTGACCTAGGGCTAAATATGTAGGTTAGATTTCTGCCATTTGTGGTTACCTGTGGCTGCCTTTTGAAAACAAATCAGAAATTATGTCTGGTTCAAAACACGGCTATGAGGCTGCTGATTGGTATCCCCCATTTGGAACTGTCCTCACTGGCATTAAAAGCTCTTTAACGATTTCCAGTTTGTCTCTGGGCATCATTCAGAGTGCTGATTTTGACCTTTAAAGCTTTATCTAGTTTGAGAGTTTCACCTACTCCTGTGTGAGCCGGCCACGTCAGCCGAGATCCCCAAATGAGGCCTTTTTCTGGGTGCCCTGACTTCAGGGACTGCGTTAGTTAAAATGGAGGAGTGAAGTGAGCCTTCGGTCTGGTGATGTCCCAGTTGTGGAACGTCCTTCCAGAGAATTTGTGTAGGGCCTACTTTGTTTGTATTTAGGCACTGAGGTCAAGCCTGTTCTATTCTCTTGAGCTTTTAGTAACTGACCTGATTTGCTTTGTGAGCAGCTGCCTCCTTGATATAATTGATAGCTGATTTTTTAAAATGTTATGAATAATATTATGATTGGTACCTTCTTTACCTTCTGCAATGGGGCCGCCCAGAGGCAAGACAGAGGCTGCTGTGTATTTGAGGAACTTTGTATGTATGTAGAAATATACAACTTTGTCAGATTTATTTTTTCAGAGAATGGCTTGATGAAAATGGCACATGCTCCCTTGCTCTTCACAAGGGAGTATTAAGAACCTCCTTGAAAGCAGTTGAGTATCTTTTGAAGGAAATGGGGAAACAGAGGGGGATGGAGAAATTAGTATGCCTAAGCCCCCAGTAGACGGAGAGCTGCTGGAAGGGTGAGTTACCTTCACTGCTGAGGAGGTTTAGCTGAGGTTACTGTGTTGGAGGACAGTGTTTGAAGGTGTGTCTTGGTGTGCATAGCTTGTTGGAGAGTGGCGCCTGTTGGAGTAAGTGTAGTTTCTGTTTGTCTCTTTTGCCTGGGTATAACTGATTGTAGCTTTGAGCAGTTTTGCCTGGGGCTGACTGCTGGCCCCCACCCTCTGCTGGGTGAGGCTTCAGTTGTGTACGGCTCTTCTTTGCCAGAGGCTTTGGTGTGAGCTGAAGGGTGGGAGCTCAAGGGCTCTTGCCCTGTGGCTCTTAGCCTGGGGGCCCAGTAGGAAGGTGAGTAGCTATTCACAAAGTCTTGAGAGGCAGTTTGGCAGTGGAGTATCAGGGAAGTACAAGAAGAAGAAGCAGAGAGGAGAAGAGATTGGATTTATACTCCGCCCTTCACTCGGAGTCTCAGAGCAGCTTACAGACTCCTTTCCCTTCCCCTCCCCACAACAGACATCCTGTGAGGTAGGTGGGGCTGAGAGAGCTCTTTCAAGAACTGCCCTTTCAAGGACAGCTCTGACAGAACTATGGCTTGCCACAGGTCATCCAGCAGCTGCAAGTGGAGGAGTAGGGAATCAAACCTGGTTCTCCCAGATTAGAGTCTGCACACCTAACCACTACACCAAACAGAACTAATTTTGAAATGGATTGCAGCAGCACGGCTGGTGAGGGAGCTGAGGCAGTGACGTGCAAAGTCTGTGGAATGTTCATAACAGCAATTACACTTGCAGCAAATGTAAGTTGGTAGCCCTACTGGAAGAAGATACAGGGACTCGAGGCAGACTTGTCCACACTCCAGTTTATAAGGAAAGGTGAAGATTCCATGGACAGAACGGATAAAGTGCTCTTGAGAGGGCAACAGGAGGAGGAGGAAAAGGTATCTCAGTGAAAGGAGGAGCACCCAACACAGGAGGGGAGGGTGCATGGAAGAATGTAACCCACAGAAACAGGAAGATCAGGGGACATTCTGAGCCTCTGTTGCTAAGCAAATCGGTTCCAGGATCTCCCCACAGATATTGATTCTGGACCACTGGAACACGGGCTGCTTCCCTAGCCTCCATGAGGCTTGAATGAAATTTCGTAGACCCTCACTGTTTGAACACACTATTAAAAACAGGTGCCAGGGAAAGAGGGGCAGTTGGTTGCTAGATCACTAACTTCCTAGGAGTGGACAAGGGCTGTAAGCCATCCCCAGGGTGGCTAGTTGTTGGGTAGTGATAGTCGCAGGTACGAGGTAGAACCTTTAATAGGCCATGTGGAAGGGAAGCTGGGAGTGCAGGCCCTCTTGGTGCGTAAATTGGAAACTGACCTGCTGCTGGCAGTGTGCTGAAGGAAAAATGTGAGACAGATCCTCCCAGAGTTGGGTGAGCTGTGAAAGTGGTATGATGCTAGGTGGAGACTCAGAACAACCACTGGGGCCTAGATGTCTTGTAGGGCTGAAATGGAGCAGGGCCCAAGGGTCAGCAAGGCCATTCTGCCACTGGGGTAGATGAGCCTTAATTAAGGGGATTAAGGAGAGGAGCCAGAGGAAATAGTGGAAATTAGTCTGCTCGAGTTTCAGAAAGTTATAGTCTTTTTTATGGTATGAGGCACACATTTCTTCCACCCCTCCTTATCCCAAAGTCTCCATATATCTTAGCGACAGGGAAGTAAAAATACTCCTATTCTTTACCACTTTCGTTTGGCGTTAGAAGAACAGAGTCATGCTCACCAAGCTTTGAACATCAGTTTATCTGTACTATGGGACAATTATATTGAAGTAGCTGATTGTTGAGGGTCACAACTATTCATCTGTCCCCAGAACTAATCAGTCTCATACTGGGGGGAGGGGGTTTCCAGTTGTTTATTCCCCTCCACACACAATTCCTGGTGGATCTTCGGCATGTCTACTCAAAATAAGTGAAAGTGCCACAGAATTCCCAGAGTCCAAGATTCCCATGTGCGGTTTGTCTTGTTCTGTGCAGGATTGTATTTAGAGGTCAACGTTATGTTGTTATCTTTGGCTGTTCATATGTCCAAATGTGAGGTTTCTAGCTGGTATGGAACTACTCTAACAATAGGGATCCCACAAAGCATCTTAAATGGATGTTTCAGTAACAAAAAGGCAGATTAATTTTTGGATATTGTGGGACTGGACGAGTCTCACCAACAGCTTTTTGGGGAAGGGCTGTGGCTCAGTGTTAGACCTGCTTTGTGTGCAGAAGGCCCCATGTTTAATTTCTGGCATCTCCAGCTAAAGGGCTTAGGTAGTAGGTGCAGTGGAAGACCTGAGACCTCGAAGAGCTAGTAGCAGTCCGTACTGCCCCTCAGAGACTAATGATCTGAATTAGTAATAAGACAGCTTGATATGTTGGTATGATGAGAGTAAGACACTGAAATGGTAAATATGCATCTATAAGCAGTGAACTTGCAAAGACTTGCTGGGGGTTTCTTACTTGCCCCTGTATCCCCCTCCCCACACTGCTTCCTCTTTTGCCTAGCAGACCACGTAGCCTCTCCTGTTTTCATGCTTCCTTCTCTTCCCTCCCGCCCACCCACCCACCAATCTGGATGCCCCCCATCCCACTCTTCAGCTTTCCCTCCGTCTCTCTCCCCAAGGAAATCCAGCCAAACTGTGTAAGTTGTACAGTAGCAAAGTCACCTGAATGAGTAATCTGCTGGCTGCCTCTGGGCCCAGGTGAGTCGTGTGGCAGCAAGTCACTTGGCAACCACGGCTGGCTGTTGCAAGAGCTCGGTAGGCATTTGTCTCTTAAAGTGACTTAACGTTGTTTCTGTTATTTTGGGGCGTTTCAATTCCCAATGTTTTTTAAAAAAATATTTCAGATTTTTTTGCAAACCTAGGGCTTCCCTCAAGTTTGTAGAGAAATACTTCATGCCTGTCTCTTGTTACATTGTGTGGAGTTTCTGATCCACACTTTGAGGCCAGGTTCAGAATTAGATATATGGTAATTTTCTTACATAAGGCAGATGTTGTTGATAATTGATGAGTTGGCCAGACTGTAGGCTGGGAATTGGCTGTTCCAGATCAGGCTTCCCAAGAACTTACCGTAATTTGGCGGGGGACGGATATGTCGTGGCAGGACCATTCCTGGGGGAAGACGCGGCGCACGATGCTGTCGCCAGGAAGTGACACCGGGTGACGCTCTGGCAATGGGGCTGGAAACTCGATGGTACCATCGAGTTTCCAGCCCCATTGCCAGAGCATCACCCGGTGTCACTTCCTGGCGACGGCATCGTGCAGAATGGGTGTTCCACAGAGAAATGTTCCGGCCAGGGACTCTGTGTCCCCTGCCGAATTACGGTAAGTACTTGGCAACCCTATTCCAGATCCTAGCGTGAAGCACTGTGAAATCTTGACAGAGAGGGATATAGTGTTTGTATAGAACTAACAATCTGGATAGTTTAAATGGAAGACCACAGAAACCTTTAGTATGCTTTACTTCTTCCACCTACTGGGATCATACCAAGGAATGTCCTTATTTTGTACTCATTGTTTAATCCCATGGAGTATTCTTCCATTTCTCTCTTAAGGTAGTCAGAATGTTTAGTTCTTGTAAACTTCTGTGCCTGTGGTCATTTTACTTAATTTTATAGCTGGGATCAACAACCTTTTATAATGAAAGAGCCAAACGATGTCAAAATTCGGAGCAGGAGGTCATTAAAGAGACTGTATAAGAAAGCCCATTTGGATAACTGAAAATATAGAACAGCATTACTCGTAATTGACAAATTCATTACTAATCCATAACATTTCTGCTGCCCTAACACTAGTTGTTGCAAGGCTTTTATTACAAGGGGGTACACATGAGTTCTCACAATAAGTAATAAATATACACAGAACAGGAGCACCTTGCGGAACTGTTTCAGCGCACTGGCATAAATCTGTGCACAGTTTGTCTTGGATTATTTACTGGCAACTCTTAAATTCTATTGTTTCCCTTTCTGTAAAGCATCTTCAAGAGGCCTCTCTTATATACCTTAACTTAAATATTTAATTTTCTTTTCTAAAGAGGCCTGTTTGGCTCTGGAGCTGTATATTACAGGACACTGTTTTATAGCCACATTGTGGATCTTTTCCCTCCAAAATGAGTATTTCTCCTTTCAGCTTTTGAACAGAAGAGTACTTGGGACTTGCAGGGCTCTTTTTGTAGCAGGAACTCCTTTGCATATTAGGCAACACGCCCCTAATGTAGCCAGTCCTCCAGGAGCTTACAGTAGCCCCTGCAAGAAGAGCTCTGAAAGCTTTTGGAGGATTGGCTACATTAGGAGGTGTGTCGCCTAATATGCAAAGGAGTTCCTGCTACAAAAACAGCCCTGCTTGGGAGCAATGCTCCTTCTAAGCTATGGAGTCTTGTGAGCAAAGATTCTACTTTGTGAGCTGGCATTAAATTTGTGAGTGAGCGGTTTGGCTGCTGCATAAATTAGTTTGCTCTGGAGTCGTCCTTCCTGAGCTAAGATACAAATGTGTGAGCCGGAGGCTAAAAAACTGTGAGCCAGCTCACACTAACTCAGGTTAGAGGGAACACTGCTTGGGAGGCTGAAGGTTCCTGTTGTAGACCCTCCTCTTGAATGTGTTACTGGCTTTCTATATGCACTGATTTCAATGGATTTGGAGAGGTCTAACTCTACTTAGGATTGCACCGTGGGTCAGCATTGCAATAAAAAAGAAGAGCATAATGTAAGTCAGGCCTTTTATAACATTTCAGAGGGTAGCTGTGTTGGTCTGCAGTAGAACAGCTAGATTCTGGCAAACAAGATTTTTGGGGTATAAGCTTTCTGATGAAGGGAGCTTTGACTCCCAAAAGCTTGTTAACCCCCCCCCAATCCTGTTGGTCTCTAAGGCTCTAAGGTGCTCCTGGACTTGAATCTAGCTGGCTTTTATACTGGTGATCACAGGTGTCAAGGACAGTCCCTTCTGTGCCTTGTTGGACTAGATGACCCTGGAGGTCTCTTCCAACTCTATGGCTGCGATCGTACGCACAATTGGACCCGACATAGGCATGAATGCTGGGCGGATTTAAAGGGTGTGATCAGACAACAACATCTGGGAAGTGCCCTGCAGCCGCCGGCAACCTGTTCTGCTCCGCTGCAGAAGTGGAGTTAAAAGACACCGGGGAAAATCCAGTAGTAAATGGGTTGCGACAGGCCACAGCCAGACTTTCCCCTGTCTGATTGCTCCAGCACACTCTCATGTCTGATTAGACCATCCCGACTCCGTGCCATTGTTTCCCCCCCCTTTGCAGTATACACACCATCGCAAAGGGAGCCCTCAGTGTGGAGGTGCGATTCATCGATTCCTTGTTTAAGCGCATGGGAAACAAGTGGCACAAGATTCACCCGCAGTTGCGTCTGATCACATACTGACGGGCTGCACCTGCAGCTTCAAAGGGAGGTGTGATCTTGCAACTGCAGGTCAAATTCCTCCAGAGGAAATAGCCTCGCTCCCCCCCCATTTTATCTGGCACGTATGACTGCACCCTATGACTCTGTGATTGTCCAGGTTCCATGTGCTTCGTTAGGACTTCAGCCAGTGAAGGTCCTGCAAGGTTGCTACCACTTGCCAGTGGCTGCTTTAGAAGTATTCCACACATCAACTAAAAGGTGGTTTCATATATTACAGACAAGCCGGGGGCGAGGAAGTATGAGTGAGTCATGCGTCTTTTTTCACACTTCCTGTGTAAGGCGAGAATAGGAGAGAGTCGTCAGGGATGCTATTTAGAGAGGGACATATCCTCCCCCCCCACCTCCTCAGACCACATGTATTTATTCTTCAGGAGTACCTATTTCGCTGACTAGCTATGAATGGCTACAGGTACATGTCTGTGTATTTGGTTTGTGTGCCTAAGTCATATGTACATTTACTTTAAAAATGTTGACTTGCTTGGCCTGTATCACTAACATCACTGTTGATAATATAGAAGGAGAAGAAGAAGAGATTGGATTTATACCCCTCCCTTCACTACCCAAAGGAGTCTCAGAGCGGCTTACAATCTCCTTCTCTTCCCCTCCCCACAACAGACACCCTCTGAGGTAGGTGGGGATGAGAGAGCTGTCTTGAGAACTGCCCTTGAGGGAACATCTCTGAAAGAACTTGTGACTGACCCAAGGTCACACCAGCAGCTGCAAGTGGAGGAGTGGGGAATCAAACCCAATTCTCCCAGATGAGAGTCCACATTCCTAACCACTACACCAACTGGTTCTCATGAAATGGTACTTCAGAAAATTGTGTATCTCTCCCATAGTGAGATCTGAGTCTCCCAACTGGAGAAATATACCATTTCCCTCCTTTTGCACTAGGTGAGCAAATGGAACTAGCTCAGATTGCTGGGGCATGATCTCCTTTTACTTGTTGTAATGAGTTTGCTCTCCATTGCTAGCAGTTAAAATGTTAGCAAATATATTTAATTGTCACAGTTTTTTAAAAAACGGATAGATTTATTGAGTTATTTAGTTCGTCCCTATGTATAGGAAGACTAAGGCTGGTTCTACATGTAGACAGGAAAAACTGCCCCCACTGTGGAAGAAGTTGTAACACGAAATGAGTCTACAACTAGTTACTCATCTTGTTTTATATTGTTTTATAATAACACTAGGAATAAGGCCCGATGTGGAAATAAATACAACAAGCTCTAGAAAGAGGCTCTGAGCAGGTGCCCTAGCCTTGCGCACTCAGCATCAATTTGCTGTGGCAACCTCAGCAGGGTATAATGACACAGAGTCCACCATTTTCTCCAAGGGAACTGATCTCTGCCATCTAGAGAGCAGTTTTAATTTTGAGTGATCTCCAGCCCTCACCTGGAGATTGGCAGCAGTGTTTCCCCAGGAGAAAACATCTGCTTTGGAGCGTGGAGTCTATGGCATTCTATTCAGCTGAAGCCTCTCCCCTCCCCAAACTCTGGCTTCCGTAGACTCCACCACAAAATCTCCAGGAGTTTCCCAAACTGGAGCTGGCAACTCTAGTCAGAACTGGCCCCAGTGAGTTCCCCACATAGGCCAAAGTAGGCTTGAAAAGGGCCTCCTGCCCCTGCCTTTTTACTGACAGAACCAAGCTTGGTTTTCTATTAACAGCCACTTAGGGGAAAGTTAGCCCCACGGCAAAAGAAGAGAATGGTTTTGACGGCTAGTAGCTCATCTCGGTAGCCAGCCAGCTGCAGAGGAGCCGAGCAGGAGAAGTGTCTTCATCAGGAGAGACAGCCATTTTGGCAGCTTATTCTGACAGGGAAATGGCCAAGCTGGCAGTGGATGGGAGAGAGTAGTGGACCCAGCCCCCAGCCAATGGCATGCGAGTGCTCTTGAGTGGCGGTTGATGGGCCAATGGCTGATGGAGTGCACAGCCCAACCGGGGGGATAGCTGGAAAAAGAGCCAATACATGTTTTTCTCCTTTCCTCCTCAGTCTATTGGCAGAGAAGCCACAACACAAGAACTTATTTGTTTTACAAAATGTATGCCCCTTCTTTCTGCCCTTGCAAGGGCCTCCAAGGCGGCTAACAAATAAAAATATACATAATATAATCACAGTTTAAAAACTGCTAAAGCCAACAAAAGCAGATCATTAAAGCCATTAGAATCAGAGCTAAAATACATACGAAAACATAAAAACAACTAAAGCATTGGGCAGGAAGGAGGGATCACCGAAGGAACACCAAACCAAACGAAAGAGTCTTCGGTCACTAACGGAAGTTGGCAACAGAAGGGGACAGATGGGGAGGGAGTTCCAGAGCTCGGGTGTCACTACCAAGAAGGCATTCTCCCGGATCACCACCCACCTGATCCCAGAGAGTTCTGAAGGAACTGTGACTGCCCCAAGGTCACCTAGCCGGCTTCATGTGGAAGAGAAGGGAATCTAACCTGGTTCTCCAGATTAGAGTTTGCCGCTCTTAACCACTACATCATGCTGGCTGGTGGTGACTTCAGAGCAGGGCTCTTTTTGTAGCAGGAACTCCTTTGCATATTAGGCAACACACCCCTAATGTAGGCAATCCTCCAAGAGCTTACAGACCTCTTCTTACAGGGGCTACTGTAAGCTCTTGGAAGACTGGCTACATTAGGGGTGTGTCGCCTAATATGCAAAGGAGTTCCTGCTACAAAAAGAGCCCTGCTTCAGAGGTCCCCAATCTAACAGTGCCCACAGGCTCAACAAGAATTTTGAAAATGGCTGCCTTGGCGACAGTTACAAAATGGCTGCCATAGGATACTGGGCCAGTCACAGAATGTTGGAAGATGCCAAGCTAAGCGTTTTTCTATGATGACAGCAGCTGTTTCTGGATGAGTGATTTCTAATAACACAAAGGTTATTACCTTGGCCTCTTCTGAAACACCTCCCATTTAACTGAGGACAGGACAGGCTCTTGGCTTAGAGGAAAAGATGCTTTGTCCAAGGAGTGCCAGGAAACCTACTGATGTGGGGCATGTCGGCAGTCACTGTGTTAAATTAACATTTATGATGATATTTGGAGGACCTCCCCCAGTGGGGCTCTCACTGGGAATGTGTGTGGAGATCTGCAGATGTTGGATGGCTGGAAGTGGAATGGAACTGGGATGATGGCCAATATCCTGCTTCCCTGAGAATTAGTGGACATAATTCATTTCACAGCACTAGGGGGCTACTATGGCTCAGAGCTGAAGTAACCTCTTCCCAGTGGAGCCCTCTAAAGAGGCATAAGATCTAAAGCAGGTGGGTCCCCCTCACTGCTTTCCTTTGAGAAAGGACAATAGCACAGAACAGGAAGATCCTTTGTTGACAATGTGAGGGAACCGAGGGGAAACATTACTTTGCATGGGCTTCACTTAGATGCTTGTGATAAATAATTTCTGTATTTTATCAAGCAATGTTTGTGAGTTCTGAAGGAACATTCTGCCTGCTTGAAGGAAGGGGGTATCTTGACTCGCAGAAAGTCAATAATGATTTTATATCCATTTTCAAGGTGTGGCGAGGAGACAGAATGCATTCATGAAGACCAAACAGCCAGTTCCACCCAAAGGTATCTTGTTATTGTATTTTACAAAAAACAAAATCCTCTATTTCCATTTGTCTTACAGAGAACCGAACAGCAATCTCAGGAACTGTAAACTTACTGTAAATTTTTAGCACTGAGATAACTACTTACTGAAGGTTATCAGGTGACTTCTTAGCTAAACAGAGATTTGATGCAGTTTCCTACATTCTAGACCAGGGGTCCCTGACCTTTTGATTCTGTGGGCATCTTTGGAATTGGGACACAGGGGTGGGTGGGTGTGACTTCAATAGGGTTGCGAACCTCCAGGTGAGGTCTGGAGATCTCATGGAATTACGACTTATCTTCAGACTATATAAATAACTTCTTTGTTTTTTATATTAGTATTTAAAATGTTCATTCCACTTCTCCTGGAGAAAATGGCTGCTTTGGAAGGTGGACTGCAAGGCATTAATCTCCTTCTGTAGTTCATCCCCTCCCTAAACCCCACTCTCCCAGGCTCCACCCTCAAATCTCCAGGTATTTCCGAACGTGAGGTTGACAACCCTAGACTGCAAAATGGCTGCCGCGGAAAGTGGAGCCGGCTAGAAAATGGCAGCCGCAGGAGGCGGGGCCAGCCACAAAATGGCAGGGAGTGAGGTTAACTCTAAGAGTCACTCTTCAACAGATTTCCAGCAGCCAGGCAAAAGCCCCACCCGGCCTTGCCCACTTTCTAAAAACACTTGATGGGCACCAGGAAAGGTTGCCATGGCGCCCACAGACACCACATTGGGGACCTCTGTTCTAGATTTCACAGATGAGGGTAAATGACAACAGTTCTAGATTCTAATAATTGAGAATACTCTTCGGACACATGCTGTCTATCAAAAACAAAATAGGAAAAAGTTCAAAGGTTCCTGCAAGACTGAGGGATTTTGGCTAAAGCTAAAAGTTTTGGTAGGAGTGCTGACATTTCCCAGTTGAGTTTTGTACGTTCCTGGAGGGGAAATGCCGCCAATTAATGGCTATTATTCTTGGACTATATAGATAATATGGGGGAGAAGAGAAGGGGAATAGTTACTGCCAAGACTTTCCACAGGAGTAGAATGAGGTACAGCCATGCTAGTATTTATGAATGCACGGTGAGTTCGTTAGGCTCACACTTCATTACAAGATGTTCTTGGGAAACTGTTTTAAGTTTCCCATGAAATGGTCTGAGGTTACCTGGCAAGGTTTCAGTGGTATAGTTGAGAAGGACTCGAAACAGGTTAGTGCCCAGATGATGAATGCTTAGGAGCCTTGCGCATATAGGATATACATAATCTATACATGGTAGGCCTGTGTCATTTGTTGACCCGCCAAATCAAACACAAGCTGTCAGCAATAGACTGTGCCTGCTAGGAGCCTTATGGCTTCCTATTCTTTGCAGTCCCAGATGTACATCAAAACCAGGAGACCTATCACACTATTGGTACATGTCTGATGGGTTGCGTTTGGGTGCAGACCTGGACTTCTTCCTCTTATGCCATTGGATGTTGCACTGAAATTCTACTATTGCAGGGGTGGCCAAACTTGCTTAATGTAAGAGCCACACAGAATAAATGTCAGATGTCTGAGAGCCGCAAGACGTGAACAAATATCACACATGCACGTTTTTATGGAAAAATTAGCAAATTTGTCTTTTATTAACGGTAAATGAGACTGCCCAAAACAAAAAGGGTAATAACAGATATTGGTAATGATATTTATTTATCCAATTATATTTGGGGGGGGGCTTTGAGACCACATTTAATGTTAAAGTTGCTTTCTTTCTTTGCTCCCCTCCCCACCGCAAGCCTACCCAGGGAGGGGAATACTGGCTGGGCAAGGGAAAACCGATCGGGGAGGCATGCCTCCCCTTTGCTTCCACAGCCACCCTGTGGGGAGCCACACAGTATGTGTGAAAGAGCCGTATGTGGCTCCCAGGCCACAGTTTGTCCACCCTTGTACTATTGAGTCACTTGGAACTGGATTTTCCTATGTGGACGCGCCAGTCCTGTTGTAAACGATTGCTGTAGTGTGGCTGCAACCCTAATGTTCATGATGATTTAAGGGGTCCAGCTTTGAGGCCATTTTTTTTTTTAATAATTCAGACTTGTAAGCAGTTCTAGTCTGGAATATTCCTTAATTTTTTTTAAATGTAATTTTAGATACATTAAGCCAGGAGGCCCCAACCTTTTTGAGCCTGTGGTCACCTTTGGAATTCTGATACAGTTATGGTCAGTGCAGCCACAAAATGGTTGCCTCAGCTTACTTAAAAATCTTCGCAGCCAATCGAATTTCCAGTGGCCAATCGGAAGCCACACCTGGCCCCACCCACATTCTAAAAAGAGTTGGTGAGTGATGGGAAAGGTGTCATCGGGCGCTTTGGGGACCCCTGCATTAAGCTATAACTACATCGTGAGCAGAGCAGGATGTCTGGAAACATCACGCTGTTGCTCACGCTTCTGCCGGCTTGAATTCTGCTCAGTGCCTTAAAAATGTGCTTTCATTTTCTTCTAGAGATGAAAACAAAGAAAACTACCCAGACACAGCTATAGTCTTAGAGGAAAACCAGGCAGTGTTCCAGGATACCCAGACACCCTGTGATGGCACATTAAGGGTTGGAATGGGGAACTTAAAATCCAGAAAGCCCACAGCCGTTCCAAAAACAGAAAATGGGAAAAACCGTGAAGAAAGTCAGGTAACAAGCAACGAAAATTCTCGCCTGTTTTGCTCTGGTATTGTATGATAGTAGTTCAATAAAAGAAGTGCCATTTACATGCAGATTGGTGGCATTTTTGATCGTTTCGGGAGTCATTTTCATTTGCAATTAGAACTGTTTGCTTAGAATAATAGAATCATAGAATGTTAGAGTTGGAAGGGACCTTGCAGGTCATCTAGTCCAACCCCCTGCAGTCTGCAGGAGCATAGCCGAAAGATAGCCCTACATACCTATATCATACCCAAAAGATGGTCGTCCAGTCTCTGCTTGAAAACGTCCAGCAAAGGAGCATCCACCACCTCCCAAGGCAGTCTGTTCCATTGCTCAACCACTCTTACAGTTAGGAAGTTTCTCCTGATATTTAGCTGTTAATGACTCCCTTGTAATTTCCACCCATTAGATCTAGTCTTGCAATCTGGAGCAAGAGAGAATAGATCTGCTCCATCCTCTACATGACAGCCCTTCAAATACTTGAAGACTGCAATCATGTCCCCTCTAAGCCTTCTCTTTCCCAGGCTAAAACCCAACTCTTTCAGCCTTTCCTCATAAGAGTTGGATTCCAACCCTCTCACTATCCTGGTTGCCCTCTTCTGGACATGCTCGAGCTTGTCAACATCCTTCCTAAAGTGTGGTGCCCAAAACTGGACACAGTACTCCAGGTGAGGCCTGACCATAGCAGAATAGAGTGGAACTACCACCTCCCGTAATCTGGACACAATGCTTCTGTTAATGCATCCTAAGATTGCTTACATGTTGAGGTCCTCAGGCATGGGCCAGCTGAAACCACAGACCTTCCAGGAACTCGGCCACTGTAAAGCCACTGGCTTCTCAGTTTGGTGTAGTGGTTAAGTGCACGGACTCTAATATGGGAAAACCGGGTTTGATTCCCCACTCCTCCATTTGCACCTGGCTGGTTGACCTTGGGCAAGCCATAGTTCTGATAAGAGCTGTTCTTGAAAAAGCAGTTTCTGTCAAGAGCTCTCTCAGCCCCACCTACCTTACAGGGTGTCTGTTGTGGGGAGGGGAAGGGAAAGGAGTTTTTAAGCTGCTCTGAGACTCATTTGGGTAGTGAAGGGCTGAGAGAACCGGGTTTGATTCCCCACTACTCCACTTGCACCTGCTGGATGACCTTGGGCAAGCCATAGTTCTGACAAGAGCTGTTCTTGAAAAAGAGCAGTTTCTGTCAGAGCTCTCTCAGCCCCACCTACCTCACAGGGTGTCTGTTGTGGGAAGGGGAAGGGAAAGGAGTTTGTAAGCCGCTCTGAAACTCCTTTGGGTAGTAAAGGGCGGGAATAAATCCAATCTTCTCCTCCTCTTCTTCTTCTTCTTCAAGTACCATTTCAAGTCAGGAAAATGGCGTGCGTGTGGTGGGGTTAAGCATCCTCTCTCTGTGTGGTACAGTCCCAATCTGTGTGGTACAGTCCTGGTGGGGAACTTCAGCACCATCTGATAGAAAGCCCTTTTAATAACCATTAGGACTTCAGTCATTTGTGAATCGGCCCTTTCTTAGCTCCTGTTTTTTTGCCAACTCAAGTGAGAAAGGCCCTGACCCTGCAGAGACCTGGGTCCTTCTGAGTGATGTATGGATACTGGCTAACATATTGGACTGTGGCTGGGGTGACATAGATAGGATTTAACTTTGGGGGGGGGGGCGGGATTCCATGAAGGTTGCTCGCTCCCACAGAAGGCCAAGTCAAGGTCAGCCCATGGACATGAAATTCCTCTGGGCTTTTGCTAACAACGCAAAAGATGTGAAGATTGTGCTTTGTTGCCAGATGGCTTGGGCAGCCATACTGATATTTTTATGGAGCTTAGCCAACTTGTGCCCAGCCAAAAGGGCACTTAGGATTTGGGGGCCTGTATGCAGAAATGTGGGGAGAAGCGATGTTGTCTGAAGCCTCTAAGCTTATAACCTTCTATCCTTACACAGTTTCTTATCCTTTCAGCTAGTTGTTCTATTGCTATAATAAATAAGACCGGTGAGAGCGGGCACCCCTGTCGGACCCCTCTCTGGATCTGAAAAGTTTGTGATTTGGCATTATTGACCTTTACCACTGCTGTTCCCTCTCTATATATCTCCTTAATTGCTCTTATATAATTATCTCCTATCTCATGCTTTTTCATAATCTGCCACAAGTATTCCTGAGATAGAGTGTCAAAGGCTTTATAGACATCCAATTTTAAAAGACCTAACTTTTTTTTTTTGACCGTGTTGTAATACATTTATTATATTCCTAATAGGAATATTTGTTGTGTTCCTATGTTCCTATCCTTTACAAATCCACGTTGGTCTTCTTTTATTATTTTGGGACTAAACTTCTTTAATCTATTTGCCAGCATTTTTGCGAAGATCTTGTAGTCTTAGTTAAGGAGGCTTATAGGTCTGTATGAACCTACCTCTTCAGGGTCTTTATTTGGTTTCAAAATTACTATTATTTCTGTTTGTCTCCATGAATCTGGGGCCCTTCCCCCCTCAAGATTTCGTTGAAGATCATTTGGAGTTCTGGGGCAAGAATATCTATCATTTCCTTATAAAATTCACTTGTGAACCCATCTAGCCCAGGGGATTTTCCCTTTCTCAATTCTTTAATTACATCCTTTATCTCTTGTATTGTAATTTCCTCTTGTAATTTGGCTTGCTCATCCTCCTTCAGTGTTATGTTAACTTCCTCTACAAAGTCTGTTGTGTCCCTTTTCTTATATAATTTTTTATAGAAAGACTCGAACGCCTCCCTTATTTCTATGGGATGTTGAGATTTTTGACCATTTACCTTTATACTTTTTACCCTTTGTCTTTCCTTCCTATTTTTCAGGTAATTTGCTAGTCTTTTTGCTGAATTTATGCTATTTCTTTGAAATTCGTTTCTCACCATGGCTTCCCTTTTCCATATTGTTGCTGAGTCTAAGGCCTCCAATTGTTTTTTAATTGTTAATATTTGGTTCTATATCATAGGATTGTATTTTTGCATTAGTTTACTTTGTAGCCTCTCCATTTCTTGGATTTTGGCCTGTCTTCCTAGATGCCACTCCTTTTTTATATTCTTCTCTTTCTTTATACAGCATCCCATAGAATATTAGTGGGTACTGTTCCTCTATTTTCCTCAAAATATAGCTTTATCTGCTCAGACATGTATTGTCTATCCCTTTCTGTGGCCATTATTAAGTTATTATATCTCCATGTTCTGGTTGTTGGTTGCTGAGTGAATTCTATTTCAACGCTTATTGGAGCATGGTCAGATATCCATATCAGGTGGGTTGTAATTCCTTTGATAATCATATTACTATTCTTTTCTAAAATTATATAGTCTATACATGATACTGTTTTATGCCTACTAGATATATGTGTGGGTTTAGGCCGGTTCCCCATAGACTCATGTGCCTCTATCAGGCCTCAATTTCCCAACTTGATTGATTTATCTTTTGTTATGTCTATATTTAGGTCACCTGTTATATTTGCAGATGATATTATAGTAGTTATGACAAATCCCAAAGAAGCGATAAAAGAAGTAAAAATTATCTTAGAGGACTTCGAATGCTGTTCAGGGTTAAAGGTTAATATGGCTAAATCAGAAATCATGTACCTCAATGTGAACAAAGAGGAAAGAAAAGAAATAAACAAAATTACAAATATTGGAATGGGCACCAAAAAGTTCAAATACTTAGGTATAGTGTTACAAAAGAAGATCGATAGAATATCGGAGGTGAATTATAGCACGATATGGAAAAAAATAAAGAATGAAATGAGAAAGTGGAAAAATAAAACTCTTGGTATATCTACTAGAATTAGGAGTGTTAAAATGTTCTGGCTACCTAAGCTAACATATTTATTCCAGTCGATACCATTAGAGGCCCATAACAAAAGGTTAGAACAATGGAATAGAGCAATTAGAAAGTGGATATTTGGCAGTAAAAAGTGTAGAATTCAAAAAAGGTTGATACACGGTCTCAAGGAGGAGTTGGGTTGGGGAGTCTCAGAGCTGAATAGATATTATGAAGCCTTCCAAATAAAGTCGCTATTAGAGATAGGTGAAGGGGAGGAGCAAAAATGGGTTAGATTTGAAAATGAGATAAACAACAATATAGGAAGATTCGGGATTTTCTCTAAAGCCACAAAAAAAAAGATCTCAAATTGATTAAAGGCCCAGACATTCAGCATTAGAATCTTGGAGCAAGTGGCAAGCGAAATGGCTAAGAAGAAACTCAAGATGGATACCACTAGAATCAATATACAGCGAAATAAAAGAGAATAAATGGTGGGAATATCTTAAAACTAAAGGGTATTATAGGTTGGAAGACATGTTTAGAGGACGTAACTTAAAACCGGTACACGAGATAGTGGAAGAGGTAGGTAACCAACATTGGTTAAAAATAACAGGCCTATATAGTATGGTTAATAAGATCAAGGAAAAAGAGAAAATATGGATAGAGGAACCAATAGAAGAACTATATAAAGGGATGCAAAAATCAAAACAAGGACTAGCAGGGAAAATCTATAGGAAAATGATATCAAATATAGACACGATAATATCTTACCTACAGAACACTTGGACCAAAGAAGGTCAGATATCAGGAAACTTGGCAAGCAAAATAATGGAAGGAATAGAGGGAATTAAAGTGATCAAATTTAACGAAATGGAGCATAAATTCTTTACAAAATGGTACAAAACACCAGCGCAAATAGCAAACATGATCCCAGGAATGAGCCCCAGGTGCTGGCATTGTAAACAGGCTAAAGGATGGTTTTCCCAGATGTGGTGGGAATGCCCAGAGGTCAGTGTCTTTTGGACAAAAATATTGCAAATTATAAGGAGAACATGCAAAGTTTCACTGTCCATTAACTTTAATTTAATGTTAATGGGCATAATAGGAAACCCAGTAGTAAGTAAAGTGAACCAAGCTATATTCAAAGCAATGATACTAGCAGGGAAAGCAGTGATCGCTCTGGGTTGGAAGGACAAGAGTAAGTGGACAGTAGAAATCTGGCATAATTATTTGTTTGATTTCATACAGTCAGACATAATTGAGAAACTGAACTGGAAGACCAAATGGGCAGACAGGACTACAGCAATCAGCACGAAATGGAAGACCTACCTGGAGTGGCTACCAACAGAAGGAAGAAAGGACATTCAGTGCAAGATTCGGACCTTGTGCCTGTGGCTGGGAACAAAAGACTAAAGCATTGGAAAAGCAGAGGGGGGAGGAGGGAGGGAGAAGGGATAAAAACCATTACGAAATGTACGGGATAAAAGATAATATGTAATACTTACCAAAAACTATATAAAAACTATATTAAAAAAAAAAATGAAGCCTCTAAGCTTATGGGGTCGGTGGCTGTGGTTCTCGGGTGGCTGTAGTAAGCTGAGCCAGACTTATGGGGGTGGGACTTTTCTGTCCATTGTGTTGCCTGGGCCGTTAGGGCAAGCTAAACGTGATGGCGTCTTCTGGGCTGGCACACGGACACTGCTGCCATTTTAAAAATGCCATGAGGGCCCGATTCTGGATGGGCCTGCAATACGATGCCCTTGTTCCCTCTTTGACTTTTCGAGTGCCAAAACAGCTCTATGCGTGTGGCATCTTGGCACTTCTTAAGGCACAGTGGGAAACAAACAGCTTGGTCTGTCGTTACATGACTTTAAAAAGATGGTGGTGTCCTTGTGCCAGCCATGAGAATACTGGGTGATTCTGCACTGACTTTTCCTTCCATTGTTTTACGAAACCCATGTCGGAACAGAAATTCCCCTCTGCACTGCATGCTGCTGTCACTTTCTTTGATCATCGGATTTTATGGTACTCTCTACGCTGCATGCCACTTTCACTTTCTTTGATCATTGGGTTTTCTAGTACCTTCTGCATAGATTTATGGCTGTTCGGGGGTGACTTTGCAGTCAGTATGGCATTGCCCCAGGGTATTTGAATGCGGTTTTGAGCTGCACCTTTTCCTCCCAGTTGAGAAAACGTGGAGCGAATGCTAGATGCAGAATCACCCACCGTCGCAACTAGTTTGGCCCTTTGGCAGTTGATGTGAGAGCAAACTTGGGTCAGAGCAGCCATTTAGATGCTACCTCTTGTCCTGTTTATAGGGGTGCTGTGTTGCTGCTTAGGTAATCACTTTGCATATCTGCTGTAGGCAAGAGGCCATCATACGTTGTCCTTGAAACAATCTGTTACCAACTACGGACTGTTCATCTTGACATAAAATAACTGGATCTCTCTGGCATGACCTTGACCTCAGAGGGCCTTTTCGGTGTGGTGGATGATCTTTGGCTATGTGGAAACGCCCTCGTGCAATGGAACGTGCAGAAGGCCTAGTCCCAGTCCTAAAGGGGAATCCAGAGTTCCTGGTTAGAATGAGCAGGGGAGATGACAGCCTCACCCTGTCTTGAATGCGTGCTTGGCCTTTTTTCTGTTGAGCAATCATCAGTTTTCTCCGACATTTTTTCACAGGAGTTTCTGTCGCTGTCTGCCAGAATCCTCCTTTAACCATAAAGAATGGGAGTCTTGGAGGCTTCATACCAGCAGTTTGCTCTTGGATTATATATTGCACTGGGCCTTTGTTATTCCTTCGCATCTGGCAACAGTTCTTTTTTTGCCTCTTGCTTGGATGATGCTAAATGAATAATTAAATGTATTAATGCAGAGAAGGCACTCCTTTTTAAGCACTCCTGGTAGCTCCTAGTCTGCATCCCATGGCGTCACAGTGTTTAAGATTTTGGGAAATGTATTTATTGATGTTTTATGATGTCCATCTCTTTGGTGTTCTGTCTGTCACTGTGGCAGGTGAATCATTCCAGTTTCATCTCCTTCCTGTCTAATAACAGGATAGGAATGGTGCTGTATTCACGAGGATATAGTTTGGGTTTTCCAGTCATACAACATCATTAACTCAATTGCTGCATTTAGGATTTCTGTTTTAACTCTGAAAGGCTGAACAACTGTTTCTGTGATACGGTCTTTGCATTAATGCAGTTCAACAACTCAAACAGATTTTAACTGTTATTGACCAAGCGTGATTTTGGCAGCTGTTTGGGGTATTTTTGCGGGGAGGGGGGAAGGGCAGGCATGGGATGTTGCTTGCAGGTTCAGAGATGTGCTGATTTCTTGGCTCTGTTTACGAGTACTAATGTTCCATTGGCTTGTTTGGTCTCTCACTCCACTCAAGTGTCCCACATCGAGATGGGCATCCCTTGATGGAGGAAGTTCTACCTCCTCTCCAAATGTTGAGTGAAAAGACGACACGAAGACGGCACCTTAGGAAAAAATGGGAACAAGCTGGGGTGTCAGACATAATGACGGATTGATGTTGTCTGGTTTGCTTTCTTTTGTGCTGGTGGACTGATGTTCAGAGATTTCACATTGTGTAAGGCCTTTCTGTACATGTTTGAATGCTCCCTCTTTTTTTTAAAAAAAAATCCTTGCACACAAAGTTTATCATCTCAGGGAGGCTAACTAGAAGGTTTCTGTTTGATATGTTAGTTTATCCTAGGCAAGGAACTTGTGGAAGAACATCCACCTCACAGGCAGTGTTGCTAATCTCCAGGCGGCACCTGGAGGTCTCCCACTATTCCAATTGGTCTCAAGATGACCAGGATCAGTTCCCCTGAAGAAAATGGATGCTTTGGAGGGTGGACCCTATGGTATTGTACCCTGCTGAGGCCCCTCCCCTTTCCAAATCCCACCCTCCCTAGGCTCAACCTCCAAAATCTCCAGGCACTTCCCAACCCAGAGCTCTCATCCCTACTCACAGGGGTGTTACTGTGAGGATAAAATGGAGGAGGAGAGATTCATATTATAAGCCAGCAGGGTTCCTCACGGGGGAGAAAAGTGAGCTACAAACATGTAAATCTGAAATGGGGTAGTCCAGGAAGGACTGTTCCATGTGATGATTGCTCAAATGGTGTTTGGCTCTACGTAGGCCCAAGCATAATTTTCGTGTGCTCGGTGTGAACCCGTCGCAGGGGCTCTCACTCTGATCCCATCCCATGCATACAGTCACGTGAGCACATGAGAGTATATGGACTGTATACTTTATGTACTATGTGTTTGGAGTAGGTGGTTCTAGAACAGGGTGTTTTTGTGCGTGCGCACACGTGTGCTTGAGAATGTTAATTCAGGGCAATGTTATTTTGTATTGGTAGGGTAGTGTATTTGGAAAGGACAGTGATCGGGACATTCCAGGTAGCTTGGCGGTGATTAATGGCAGAATCTGGAAGTAGAGCAAGGTGGGGCTAAAGGTGAAAATTATTTGGATGTCTTGAAGTTTCCTCCCTTCCCCTCACTCCCATCTTGGAAAAGACTGAAATAATTGAAATACATACATACTCTCCATACCCACACAAGAGCCTAACATTATGCATAGCCTGGTTAGTACATAAAATTGTTCTATTAGCTATATTTATGAAATGTGATGGTACATTTGCCTTTTAAATTGTTATAAATTGTTATGTTTATAACAATGGTTATAAATATAGTCAGTGGTTAGAGATGGAATGGCAGATTACTGTGTCCCCAAAGTGCTTCCTTTGGTTCTGTCCCCCCCGCCCCGGCTTTGATGCTTTCTGTTTCCAACCCTTTTAAAAAATTATTTTCCCAGTTAGGAAAAACTGTGATATGTTTAATATACCTAGAATTCATTTAGACAAAAGATATCCACAAACCCTCTGATAAAAGGGAGAACTAGGTAGGACCTCGTAAAGATAGATCAAGTTGGGTTGCCATCAATGTTCCCTCTAAGCTGTGGAATCTTGTGAGCAAAAATTCTGCTTTATGAGCTACTGGCATTAAAGTTGTGAGCAAACGATTTGGCTACTGCATAAAGTAGTTTGCTCTGGAGCCCTCCTTCCTGAGCGAAGATAAGAATGTGTGAGTTGGAGGTTAAAAAACTGTGAGCTAGCTCACACAAACTCAGCTTAGAGGGAACACTGGTTGCCATGTTGGGCTGAAGCAATAGAATGAAGTTAGAGTCCAATGAAGAGCTATTTCCTCGTCTGTCGAAGTGGGCATGCACATGAAAGCTCACACCTTGAATAAACCTTTGTTGGTCTTAAAGGTGCCACTGGACTCTAACTTTGTTCTATTGTAGGACCTCCACTTTTCACAAGTCAACCCATGACTCTAACTGACTTATATGAAAACCCCCCCCCCAGCCTTTTGGTACCCCAGAAAGACCTGTCTCCTTTAAAAGTCTGAATTTTCAGTACCATTACAGGGTCCAAGAACAGCCTGGTTAAAGCAGAGGACTTCTTAGAAGGATTAAAACTGTTAGACAATGAGGCTGTTTGAGACTTGAGTTATACTAATAGAAGTTTAATATCATAGTTTTTCCTAGCCGCGAAAACAAGAAAGGGGGGGAAAAATCATCAAAACTTAGGGTTGCCAGCTCCAGGTTGGGAAACTCCTGAAGATTTTGAGATGGACTCTGGTGAGGACAGGGACTGTAGTGGGATGCAATACCATAGAATCCGCCCTCCAAAGCATCTATTTTCTACAGGGGAACTGATCTCTGTAGTCTGGAGATGAGCTGTAATTTCAGGGAATTCCCAGGTCCTGCTTAGAAGCTGGCATCCGTATCAAAGGAAGGGTGGGAAGATAGTTTCTATTATCTCGATGTGGAAACAGGGAAGTCTCGCCTTCTCATAATGTATCCAAAGTCCAATAGCCTCAATTTAGCCATCTTAGCTTCTAGGGTGGAATTCAGTCGTGATTTGCTCATTTATTGCATTATTATGAAAATGCATTTTGAGGGTGTAGGGGCAAGCTAAATCTGTATTTTCAAAAACTTTCCTTAAAAAAAGTATTTCATTCGTAAGTCTGAGAGGAAAAAATGTTGAAGAAGAGGCATTTCCAGTTTTTCTGTTGGCAACTTGAGGAAAAGAAAGAATGAGAGGGGAGAACATTCATTTTTTTTTTACTGGTTTGTTTCCAGAGCGTCATATTTCTAAGTCAAAGTGTGCTATTCGTCCCCCCCCGACTAAGGCCACATGAGGGGCAATTCTGGGCTGAGATTGTTCCCGTCAAGGACAGACTTGTTATCACTGGCTCCCCTCCCAGTGGATTAGTCTGTTGATGGCAGGTGGCCTTGCTGTTAAGTAATTTGGGTTTAAATATTTGTGGTTTTCTGTTGTGGTGGTGGTTTTTGGTATCATAAGCCAGTTTGAGTCCTCCATTAAGTAGAAGAAAGCAAATTGAAACTGACCAAATGAATAAACTTTGCTTTCTATGTATGGGGCAGGATATGGAGGTTCTCACTGTACTAGGTGTACAGCTGTGTGCCAAGCCATGGCACCACTGTCTGAGGCCTGCCATCCTCCCAACTGTAAAGTGAACATAAGAACATAAGAGAAGCCAATGTTGAATCAGGCCAATGGCCCATCTAGTCCAACACTCTGTCATACAACGGCCAAAATATACCAGGTGCCATCAGGAGGTCCAGCAGTGGGGACAGGACACTAGAAGCCCTCCCACTGCTGCCCCCTCCAGCACCAAGAATAGAGTGCATCACCTGCCCCAGACTGAGAGTTCCCATCTATACCCTGTGGCTAATAGCCACTGATGGACTTCTGCTCCATATGTTTATCTAATTCCCTCTTGAAACTCTCCATGCTTGTAGCTGCCACCACCTCCTGTGGCAGTGAATTCCATATGTTAATCACTCTTTGGGTGAAGAAGTATTTCCTTTTATCTGTTCTAACCCGACTGCTCAGCAATTTCATGGAGTGCCCACGAGTTCTTGCATTGTGAGAAAGGGAGAAAAGTACTTCTTTCTCAACCTGCTCAATCCCATTCATAATCTTATAAACCTCGATCATATCACCCCTCAGCCGTCGCTTCTCCAAGCTAAAGAGCCCCAAGCATTTTAACCTTTCTTCATAGGGAAGGTGTTCCAACCCTTTTATCATTCTAGTTGCCCTTCTCTGCACTTTTTCCAATGCTATAATATCCTTTTTGAGATGTGGTGACCAGAACTTCACATTGGGTGGGTGACCCTAAGCTTCACATTGTCTTAGTTGCTAAGCTGTGCCTCAGCCAAGTGGCCTCTCTAGTGTGGCTGACAGGGCCCCCCATCTCTGCTTGGTCCTGGGCTGTTTTAACACCTTGAGATGCCCCTGAACATGTGTTACTCTTTTTCTCAAAACAACTATTGACAGGGCTTGTTTGGAATTCTGTCATGATCAGGCCCAAAACCTTGGAAAGCCATCAAACTATACAGTAACTTTCTCTCTCTTAACAACTGTAGTTGGGCTTTACGTCGCTTGTACCTTTCCATCCTCTGTCTGTCTGTTCTTTCTGATTAAAATCAGAGTACTGTCTATGCTCAAGTATTTACTGCCTTTCATTACAAAAGGGCAAGGGATAGACACATTTCCTGGAACACCTGCAGCTGCCTTCCTCTCCTCTTGCCTCAAGGTGAGATAAGAACTGTGTACACAAGTAGGCCGGTCTACACTGCTGCCTAATGGAGGGCTTTTGAAATGTGAGGATGCGGCAGTGGTTGGAGATTAAGCTATTTCAGCTCAGGGTGAGACCCTAGTTTTATAAAAACAGTTTCTCTGACTAAGGAGAAGATAAGTTGGCTTGCTCCCTTGTTCCAGGGCAGAGTGGGTAAAAAGAAAATGGTGGTGGTAATTTATTAAGTTTTCTACAGTCACTGTGGAAACTAAAGGAGCTGGACTGCATGAGCCCACAGCTTGTTGTTAATGTCTCTGATGAAGGTACATCCGTAGTCCAGTATCTATATATCTAATAGCCAAGGTGCCCTCACATGCAGATATCTAAATCTGCACATCGGGTGCACCTAGGGGGCAAAGAGATTTTCCTGCACATTTGGGGCAATCTCCAGATGTGCAGAAAAATCTGAAATCTATAAAAAACTATAAGGGGGATACTTAACCCTCCCCCAAAGTAAAAGACCGTTCCCTGCGCATGCGCAGGGAATGCTCTGAGAACTGCCATGCCACCACCACGGGGGCAGGGTGGGAGAAGGGTTGGCAGGCTGGCTACTCAGGCCTCGCCACTGCTGTCACCACCGCGTGGGAGGGAAAGTTTGGTGGGCCTGATGGCTGGGAGCCATACAGGCCTTTCCATTGGTGCCGGGGGAGGCGGGGAGAAGGCTTGGTGGGCCCAGTGGGAGCCGCACAGGCCTTGCTGTTGGTGCTGGGGGAGAGAAGGCTTGGTGGACCCGGCGGGAGCCACATGGGCCTCGCCATTGGTGCCAAGGGTGGGGAGAAGGCTTACCTGCGGCTGCTTCATCCTCCTCCATGTGGAGCTCCCCCCCATGAGTATCACGGGTCCCCCTTCTTGTGTTGTCCTATTCCCCAAGCTCACTGGGAACTGAACATAGATGCTGGGTTTCATCCCATGAAGCTGTTCAGCTGATGGTGGTGCCTTCCTCCAGCACAGTTCATTTTCCCTGACATGTAGGCTTCTTGTTCTGGAGGAGAGTGCTACCACCAGTGGGATGGATCCGTGGGATGCAACCTGAAGAAGAAGAGGAGGAGGAGGAGGAGGAGGAGGAGGAGGAGTTTGGATGTATACCCCGCCCTTCACTACCCAAAGGAGTCTCAGAGCGGCTTACAAACTCCTTTCCCTTCCCTTCCCCACAACAGACAGCCTGTGAGATAAGTGGGGCTGAGAGAGCTCTGACAGAAACTGCTCTTTTTCAAGAACAGCTGTGCCAGAACTATGGCTTGCCCAAGGTCATCCAGCAGGTGCAAGTGGAGGAGTGAGGAATCAAGCCCGGTTCTCCTAGATTACAGTCCGCGCACTTAACCACTACACCAAACTGGCTCTCAAACTATCTCGTGACCTAGCTAAGGACCAGCTCAAAAGATCTGTTGTAGGAATTGTCTCCATTGATAGCTGCATTCTGTCCACACATCTTGCTGTGCTGATGGAGTTTCCTTTTTCAGTGGGAATGTATGGTTTGGCCCTTGTCAATTGCATTCATTTTAGTAGCTCTGTCTGCAAAGACTGGCTGTTTTCTGGATATGATACTTGATGGTTAGAATTGAGGTTTTGGAAACCAGATTGTCCCCCCCCCCTATTTCTTCTGTTGCTCATGTTTCATATGTATAACCATGAATATGGATTATGAAATGATTCACTCTTAGACCCTTAATTGGCACGGAGACGTACTTCTAAAATGACATTAAGCTCACTGGTTGAAAAAGTAGAGCAAACAGAATGTTTTTTTCCTAAGGGGGAACAATTTATCACCAGGGTAAAGTGTAACGAAAATTAATGGCAGATGATACAAAGCTCTTGAGCCCAAGAACCTCTATTTGAAATTATGTCTTTTGTTTCAAAGCAGATTGTGGACAAAAGAGAAGGATAGCAAAACATTCTGAACTTTCAATAACTCCACATTAAAGTTGTGATTTTAACCACCTAGGAGTCAGAAAACGGAGGAAATCGCAATCTGATTTTATAATCTCTCTTATTTTAAGGCTAACTGTAAAAGGGTTTTTTCATATATACAATGAAAGAATTAATATTTGCAAATACCAGGTTACATACGAGGAGTATTACTCTCTGTTTTGAGGTTTTTTTGAAAAAAGCCCCCTCCCCAGATTTGGAGGAAAAATCTCCCTTCTGTCAATGTGGCCCCAGTTCACAGATTTAAGTATCTGCAGAGGGGGCCATGTTGTCTATTAGACATACTTATGTGTATAACTAGATTTTTTTTTAGTGGATTAGAAGTTCTATTTGAATTTTTATATCTGTTATGAAGGGCAGTGCTTTTTTCCTTCTTTAGAATATTTTGCCTTTTCCTCCTGAAGCAAAATGCCTGTCACAAAGAGAAAATATTATTGAGCAATTAATTCTGGATGGTAATGTTAGTAGCAATGTCCGTGTGAAGTGCCGCCAGGTTGCTTCCAACTTATGGTGACCCTATGAATTGATGACCTCCAAAACATCCTATTGTTAGTAGCCTTGCTCAGGGCTTGCCATCTGAGGGCCGTGACTTCCTTTATGGAGTCTGTCCATCATATGTTGTGTTTTCCTCTCTTCCTGTGGCCTTCAACTTTTTCTAGCTTTATTGTCTTTCTTCTCATAATGCGACCAAAGTTCAATAGCCTCAGCTTAGTCATGTTAACTTCTACTGTGAGTTCAGGCTTGATTTTATCTAGAAGCCCCTCGTTTGTCTTTTTTAACAATCTGCAGTATCCGTAAAACTCTCACCCAGCACCACATTTCAAGTGAGCCAACTTTCTTCACTGTCCAGCTTTCACGCCCATCCATAGTAATGGGGAATATTAGGGTATGAATTATCTTGATCTTTCCTAGCTCCTTCGTGGCTGCCCTTCCCAACCTCAGCCTCCTCCTGATTTCTTGGTTGCTGTCTCCCTTTGGGTTGATGATAATGCCGAGGAATAGGAAATCTGGAACAACGTCCATGTTAGCAGGGCTCTTTTTGTAGCAGGAGCTCCTTTGCATACTAGGCAACACACCCCTAATGTAGCCAATCCTCCAAAAACTTATGGAGCTCTTCTTACAGGAGCTACTGTAAGCTCTTGGAGGATTGGCTACATTAGGGGTGTGTCGCCTAATATGCAAAGGAGTTCCTGCTACAAAAAGAGCCCTGGCATGTTAGTATGTAGCAGCAAAGTAAAAAAGGAGTCCACTGACAATTTAAAAGGCTGTCACAATTTACTCTGGCAAGCGAGTCGGCGCTCACCTCACCAAAAGCATGAGGTATTCTTCGCTCAGGCAGAAGTTTATATGCAAAGTTGTGCTGAGGAAATGCTCGGTCAAGCATCTGAAGCAGCAGGCCAAAGACAATCCATTCTTCTGTGTTTGGCCATAGCCTGGAAGATGGATCTTTTGCGACCAGCTCTTTTTAGACACTATACTGTCTCCTGAGCTCACAGCTGAGTATAAATAATTCTGCCTAAGGGATAGGAAGAGTGTCATATATCTGATGAAGTGAGCTCTGTCTTGCAAATTATGCTGGAATAAAGTTTGTTTTTTAAGAGGCCCCTGAACTTCCTGTTTTATTGATAGAGTACATTTGGGAGCGTTCACCTGTGTGTTCTTTAGATGCAAACATAAGGGAAAGCTGCAAGGCCGTGTCTTTGGTGTTTTGTACCAGAAAGACTGCAGCATATTTATAAAATATGTTCTAATAAATGTTTAATGTGGAGTGCTGAAACTTGTTAACATATGCCCGGTTCCAGCCCCGTGAATCGAATTTTTGGACCGGGATCTGTTGTAAGCTTAAGTGCATCACAGGATATGTACTGGACTTCCATCCTCTTACTGTACGCCTGGGATACAGAGGTGATGAAGCTATTCTTTGTCCTTCGGAAATAGCTGATACGATTTATGCTTTTTATTGCCTGAACAGCAGGAAATCAGCTCTGGAAGAACACCAAACCTAATATTGTGTCTGAGTGGATGTATGCTCTTAAGTAACCATAAGTACAGCTAAACTTTGGCAATGAGTATGAGTTAAATTTGGAAGGTGAATGTATTTTTTTTTTAATGCAGGGTGAGTGCCCACAGACTGAGTTCCTTAGACAACTCACAATCTAATTACATTCAGTTAAAACATGCATGAGATTGCTAACATTGAAAAATGTTGCTACGTTGGGTGTCTTAATTTTGATTTACAGGGAGCTTTGGCATGGGGGAGGGAAGGGAAGGTGAGTAGGTTTTGTTGCGTAATTGTTTTCTGTTAAAAAGACCCCCACTGATGCGTGAAACAACTGTGTGGAAAAACAGCTGACTGTGGAGGCAAGCGCTGGTGATACAAGGTTGCCTATTTCAGTGTGGATCTACTTAGGAGGAGACTAATGAGTTTTGTCACAACATCACTGCAGCTGCTACTAGTCTGTAAGATGAAAAGTAGAATCTGCCCATGCAGAGAAGACAGTGATTTGAGAACAGTATTTCTTTGGAATTTGTGTATTTGTAGCCATTGCACATTTTTTGAATCTGTCGTCCTATGCGTGAGTGCGCGTGAAATTTAACGGAACACCCCCCGTTTCAATGAGCCATGGTGGAGCAAGACTAGGACCCTTCCCTGTTCCTTGTATTTATTTATTTACTTCATTTATACCCTGTTTTTCTCCCCAATGGGGACCCAAAGTGGCTGACATCATTCTCCTCTTCTCCATTTCATCCTCACCACAACCCGGTGAGGTAGGTTAGGCAGAGAATGTGTGACTGGTCCAAGGCCACCCGCTGACATTCCATGGCAGAGCAGGGATTCAAACCTGGTTCTTCCAGATCTTAGTCCTACACTCTAACCCAGTGGTCTCCAACATGGTGCCCATGGGGCAGCACGGTGACCGCCAGCCCCTTTCCTGGTGCCCACCAAAGTGTTTTTAGAAAGTGGGCATGGCCAGATGGGGCAACTGGAAGGAGAGCCAGCAGATGCCGAAGGGAAACACAAGATTAATTCTGAGTAGGAGGCTTAGAGCATCAGCTCCATGTCTAAAAAAGCGACCTGACAAAGCATTGGGGAAACGGGATATTTACCTAGGAAATCCGTAGTTGCATGGCAATTTTCTGAAAGAAGCAGTAGAAGCACTGCATGGCGTAAAATAAAGGAACAAAAGAAGAAGCAAGTTTGTGGACTGTAATTGGAATAGGATCAATTTTTTTCACAGTGAACACTGGTGGGGTGCAACCATTGGAGATTGGATTGGCTGTGCTGATGCTTAAAAATGTTGCTTTGGCAGTAGCTGCCACCACAACACAAGTATGACTGAAGGTAAGCTGTGTCGGGCATTTTGTGGCTGCGCCCCTCACACATTGGCATAATTCCAGAGTGCCCATAGGCTGAAAAAGGTTGGAGACCCCCCTGCTCTAACCACTGCACCTCACTGGCTCTTTGCAGTAGTAACCATTGAAGCTGTTCTGCAAGTATTCCTTCCTAGACTGGTACGGTGGATTTTGTGGTTGGGGAGAAGCCAGACAAGGATGGGCTAGTTGGATCAGCCGGTCGATAGCCTCTTGCATTAGTTCCCAAGGTCAGTGGAAGCCTTCTCACATGGGGCTCTGTTATACCAAGAACTCTTATGTTTGATTCAGACATAATGCACAACGATAATTTAATTTAAACCATGGCTAGTTTGTGAAACTGGGATTCATCATTCAAGCACATCAACGTCCATGCCCAGCATCCCCTGCATGCATCCCCTGCATGGAACTCCTGGCTGATCTGGAGTCTGCACATTAACCAAACACGGATTAATCATAATTGTTTAAAACTTTCAGCTCAACATGTAAAACATCACTTATCGGAGAAGGGAGAAACCGACGCTGACTTCTCTATTTCAAGGGCATGGTATCTGACTTCACAGATTCATCAGGAACTTCTCCTGTGTAAAGATTTTGAAAATTTGGTAGATACAACACGAGAAACAGGACGAAAATAGATACGATGTGATGATCATTCATTCTGGGTGTGGTCATCAGGGGCTTGGATCCAGCACAAAATTTCCACTTGCACTAGAGCTCTTATGCAAGCAGAAGCACACGAAAAAGAGCCGCAGTACCCATTTGGGCTAAGTCACAGTTACTGTATTCCAACTTTACATTTCTGCAAGATTTTGTACAACCAGTTTCTGGGACTAAACTGTATAGGAAGGAGAGGGCTAGCTGTTGCCCATAGTGTCACATGGAACAGCAGCACATCTGTTGGGTGTTTCCACTGGTGCATCACTGGATCCAAGCCAGTGGATGTCTCCATCTAGGTCTGCTTCTCCGTGGAGGTGTTGCTCTCGCCTCGCATCCAAACTAGAGTGGATTTTCTTTTCTTATTATTTTTTGAGCCTCCACACGATCTACTTGTTCCTCTGAATTCCCAGATTTAATTTTAAAAAGTCTCTGAAATTACAAAGGTGCTGTAGCGAGCGGGCAAATGACTTTGAAACAAAAGTCCTCTGGTGAACCTCCATATTTAGAAGCATCAATGCTCTGAACACCACTGCTGGGAGGCAACACCGGGAGGAAGTCCTTGGCCTCTGGGCCCAGTTTGTTGGCCCTCCAGGGCGATCGGTTTCCTGTTGCACGAAATGAGATGCTGGGCATAACACTGGTCTTATCATGTTATATGGTATTGTGTGTGTTGGGTGGGGGATGTGTGGAAAGGATAGAAGTTGTGGGGGAAACTGCTGTGTGGACACTCTGTTTCCACTATGCATTCCTCTGGGTTTGTAGAAGCAACGAGAGCTGCACGGAGGATCAGTGCACCATTTGGAAGGGTTTATTGACTGTCTTTCTGTCTTTGGATAAAATACCATGTAGGGGTGGGGGTTTTTTTTTGGAGGGGGTACTGTCAAGTCTCAGCCATCTTGTGGCGACTCCATAGGGTTTCCAAGGCACAAAACGTTCAGCGGTGGTTGGCCGTTGCCTGCCTCTGCATAGCAACCCTGGACCTTTGGGGCAACTCACTACTGTGTGACCCCCCCCTCCCTTAGAGGGCTTCCCCCTTTCCCTGATGAATGTGCTGTAGTATTACAAGGCAAGTTAATAGGTAAAGGGGCTTGTGTTTATGGCCGCCATCGTGCCTGGTGTTTTGTGGAGATGTGACAGGGGGAGGGAAGGTGGAGATGCAGGGGTTGGTGGCGGTGGCCACCGCAAGCGGAGGAGATTTTTGGTGTGTGGACTCTCTTTGCATATCACCTGCGCTTCTGCAGTGGGGGCATGTATTTGGGCCCTCCTGGAGAAGCAGCTTAGGAATATTTCTCGTGTTTCTGGATCCCACAGCACCGGTTTATACTGGGGGGGGGGGCCTCTCAACAACTGCTTTTTTAAGAGCTCCAAACACACAGGGAGTTTAAGTCAATGTTACGTATAGTGTGGTGATCAGTTTACAATGTCGGCAGTCTACACGATGTCCGGGCCCTGAGGCAGATGAGCAAGAGTTTCTGGGTCTTTGAGGCCTGCTCCACACGAGCAGCCGGATGAGGTGACAGAACCTTAAAAATGGTAGGCTGGGCCGTACCAATTCAGACAGAGGGTGGGGAGAGTCCCATTTTTAAATACCACTCCCACGTTAAAAACTCTCTGCAAATAAAAATTAACAGGGCTGCATTCAAGCCCAGTCCTTCGTGTGTGGTCCTAGTATTTTACTTACAGGGAATAATTTATTTTTTAAATTTGATTTTATTTGGGGGGATTTTTATCCCATCCTACCCTGCGAGTGGGCTCAGAGCAGTTTGCAACATGGCACCCAACAGAACATACATTAAATTAATTAAAAGAATTCATTAAAACATTATTACTAATGATTAAAATTTTCGTTACTGATTTAAAAAACCCATACTGGCTGCTTGGCAAATGGTTTCTTGTTTCAGTGCAGGCTGGGCTCACGCCAGAGTGGGCGGTGACAGTCTCTTAACTAGGATAGGTCAGTCCCTCCTGGTGCCCATGATGTAAATAGCACTGGGGACGACTTAAACTAGGGAAGGCTGATGTTCTCTGATGTCTGCCGCCTCAACCAAAGGCCTGGTGGAACAGCTCCATTTTACAGGCCCCGCAGAATTGCAATAAATCCCGCAGGGCCCTGATCTCGATTGGGAACATGGTCCACCAGGCCGGGGCCAGGGCTGAAAAGGTTCTGGCCCTGGTCAAGGCAAGGCGGATGTGTTTTGGGCTGGGGAGTGTTAAATGATGTTGGTTTGAAGAACACAGGGCTCCTCGGGGCACATATGGGGAGAGACGGTCCCGCAGGTATGGTGGTCCCTGGCCACATAGGGCCTTGAAAGTTAATATCATAAACCTTAAATCTGACTCGGCACTCAACGGGCAACCAGTGCAGCCGGTGCAGCACTGGCTGAATGTGTGCCCACGCAGGCGTCCAAGTCAGCAGGTGCGCAGCTGCATTTTGTAGCAGCTGGAGCTTCCAGGTCAGGTTTAAGGGCAGGTCCGTGTAGGGCAAGTTGCAGTAATCTAGCCTGGAGGTGACCACTGCATGGATCACTGTCGCCAAGTCATGGGAGGAGGGGGATCTGTTGGAAAAGGTAACCCCTCTCCTGCAGCGATGAGGTGGTGCCGTCTGTTCTTCCGCCTCAGCACACTGGTGCTACATTAGCACCTTGTGGTGCTGTGTGTTACCAGGGCCTGAGTCAACGTGGAAAGGGCACCCAGGAAACAGAAAACTGGAAAACGCTTGTAGATGGCTTGAAATAGAAGTGGCATAATTTTGGAAATATAGTAGAAGTTCTGTTAACTGGTGTGCTCTGGACCTTTCCTGAGGTTCCCCCTCCCACTCAAGACAAGCCAGTGGCCAATTCACATGTGTGGTACCCGCTCTTGGCCTGGCAGAGTTAGTTGCCTGCCCGCTGCTCTCCTGGCCCAGTGTTGGTGAGAAGGCCAGCAGTGCCTAGTGGATGGCAGTGGAACAAGCAGAGGGTCCCGGCTGCGTCTTGGGCATTGGCACTGCCTGCCTGATGCTGTTGTCCTCTTGCTGCTGTGTGTTTGCTTAACTGGTGGCCGTAGTTGGATGCCAGTTAATAAAGTTTCCATTATATTGTCTTACTCCATATTTGTTGCCATGACCTTTTTGAGGCAGTGAGGAATGACGATAGTTTCGGTGTTACTTTTATGAATTGTATTCCCCCGTCTTTCCATCAGGTTCCCAGAAATTGGAATAGAGCTTTGCGTCCCCTCTTGGATTCCCCCCCCCGCCGCCCCCGGCTCTCCTCCCCAAATCGGCTTTGATTACACACTGAAATTTCCTCCTCCCAAAATAGAAAGCTGACATCAGCTCGGTGACTGTTTACTTGACTGCGTTTGTTATTTCCAAAATTCTTTGCAGGAGATGGGAAATGCGTTGCCGTGGCTCTCGGACTGTCAAAGGAAAACGGGGACGCCGGCTAACGACTACTCCGAGAATGCGGCTTTCCGATACCAGGAAACAGTCATCAAATTTCAACCCAGGTATGCCCTGGCGAGTAAACGGGGTCGTTTCAGTATTTCAGTTCTGTTTAACTGTAAGCTGGGGCTAACGCGTCTGCTTCCTTCCTTGAAGCAGGCAACGACCTGAGACATGCCAAACCAATGGGGCTTACCAGTTTTGTTTTGCTCAACAGCCTCCTTGTTGTTGGCAGTCCCGGACAGGCCGTGACAATAGGAAGTTTACTGAGACCCTGGTGGGCCACCATGCCTCACTAGAGTTATTCTAAACTGATCAGAAGTTGTGCAGGCCTGCTCCCCTAGCAACAGGGCTCTACATACTCTGTGCTGAAGGGGAAAAAAGGAAATTCTGCACCGAGGGAATCTAACCATGCATTAAGAGAAGCTGAACGCCGTGACCTTTTCTCATTAGCCATATTTAGTTGTGTATACAGAAGTATCTGCCTTGAGGAACTGATGTTTCTTGCTGAAGGACAAATGTTACTTCGCTATATGCTTGTTCCTGTACTGGCAGCCAGCTCCAGTTCCACAGTATGTTTTTTCATCCTGTACTGTTCCTCTTCAGGAAATCTGTTCTCAGAAAGAGGAACAATCAGTTTCTCCTGAGTTTGGTTCGTGGTAGAAGGCTAAATGTGTCCAAAGATATGCCTGTGTGTCTAAAAAAAGTATTAGAAAGTATTCCTAGGCATTTTTTTTCCAAAGAAGGGGTTGCAGTTATACATGTTTATAATTAAGCAAGGCAGTGGCCGGCTTGCTGATATGTAGATTTGCTGGAAATCAGACTGATTTTTCTTTTTAATTTTCATTTTGCAGGACAGATCAGAGCGCATTCAATTCGCCCAAAGATGCTACTGAACATTTGCAGAGCTCTACTGAGGTAATGCTATTAGGAACGTAAAAGTGTCTAGTGGAGCCATTACCGGATTCTGCAGCCCTGCCATTCCAGCTCAAATAATCTTGGTCTCGTTTTGGTTGAGCGTGCAGAGCTGGGGACTGGTTCCTCAGTTTCCCTTAATGTGACCAGCTCATGTGCTGAGGAAGTATGGCTTCTGCTGAGCTGGTTCTGTGTCTATTTTGTAGAGCAAATTGACGGTTTGGATGTAATGCCTGGTTGCACTGGGTCCAAACTGGGGTTCGCAAGACTGTTCCCAAGTACTTTGGCGTCCACTTTCACACCATGGTGCCATTCAAATGTGATGACATTTTTTGTGCTTTTTAAACTCTTGATTTAAGTCGTTTAAATAACTGTGCTTTTTAAAGTCTTAGTCTGCTGTTAGATCTGAACCATACCCAAGAGCCAGGAATTAGTAGAAGTTCATGTTTCCCAGTAAGCATGTGTGGGCTTTCTTCAGTGAATAATGGCATCTGAGATAGTCACCGTATATAATGTAGGGATCCTCTGTGTGTCACAGAGGCATGTAGATTCTGTTCTGTTCTCTCTTCTAAATACTTTTGGAAGACGTAAAGTGGTGTGATGTGGTCCATGGGGTCGCGAAGATTTGGACTCAACTGTGCGACTGAATGACAACGAAGTGAGTTCAAATTAGACCAGCATTGATGCCACTATGCGCTAATTTCTGGGCTCTGTATGGTCAGTATGAAAGCTTGATGTAATGGTGATATTCTCTTTGCAAAAATATGGGAGCTTCTTGTTTGGTGTAGTGGTTAAGTGTGCAGACTCTAATCTGGGAGAACTGGGTTTGATTCCCCACTCCTCCACTTGTACTTGCTGGATGACCCTGGGCAAGCCGTAGTTCTGGCACCGCTGTTCTTGAAAAAGAGCAGTTTCTGTCAGAGCTCTCTCAGTCCCATCTGCCTCACCGGATGTCTATTGTGGGGAGGGGAAGGGAAAGGAGTTTGTAAGCCACTCTGAGACTCCTTTGAGTAGTGAAGGGCGGAGTATAAATACAATCTCCTCCTCCTCCTCCTTTCTGCTTCTCGTACTGTCGGTCAGTCATACGATGGCCTCATTTGTATACATCATAACATTAGGTATTATCGTATCAATTTATGACTTGCAAATAGATGACCTGTTATGACTTAATGTGTTTGTCCAGCTGCTGCTTAAAGACTACCAGCTCCCCTTCACTGGCAGTCTTTAAGTAGCGGCTTGGAGAAACATGTGTCAGGGATGATCTAGGCCAGGAGTGGCCAAGCTTGCTTAACATAAGAGCTGCACAGAATAGACATCAGATGTTTGAGAGCCAGAAGACGTGAACAGATATTACACAAATGTTTTTATTGAAAAATATGCAGATTTGCTTTTTATTAACATTAAATGAGACTGCCAAAAATAAAAAGGGGTAAAAACAGATAATGATATTTATTTATCCAATGATGTTTGTAGGCTGGGCGGGGGTGTTTGAGTTAAAGTTGTTTTCTTTCTCTGCTCTCCCCCACCCTCCACCTCAAGCCTACCCAGGGAGGGGAACACCGGCTGGGAGCCACACAATATGTGTGAAAGAGCCTCATGTGGCTCCCCAGCCACATTTTGGCCACCCTTGCTCTAGGCTGATCCTGCATTGAGCAGGGGGTTGGACTAGATGGCCTGTAGGGCCCCTTCCAACTCTGTGATTCTGTGAGTCTATGACTTTGTAGGGTCCTAGTTCTGTTCTGTGACTTTGTAGGGTCCTAGTTCTGTTCTGTTCTGAAAATGAAATCTTTCTGAAACTAAGGAGGATTTTCAGACTCTTAAAGTTTTGATGGTTGTAAAGGAAAACCACGCTCAAGGTAGACAAGCCTTGGCTAAATCAAAGATGTTGAATATATAATGTAGTGATCACCGTAGAGGGTAAGAGAATGGACAAGGTGAAACTAAAACAAAAGAGAACTAATGATTGTGACTAGGTAAGGTATAAGCGTGCTCTTGGGTCGCGGCTGACTTGCGGTGTCCCCATGATATTCTGCCTCCCGATCCTGCTCAGCTTCTGAGCTCTGTCAAGATCTGTCCAGTCTGGGCTATGCTATGGTGGTGACTAGGTTGGATCAAAATGTGTCTCTGGTGAATCAGGATAGGGTGGTAACCTCGTCTACTTTATGAGCGGAAGGAAATGATGGAGTGAATACATGTACTGGAGACCATAGCAGATGCCATCTTGGATCTCACCAAAAATATCTCCCTGACAGAAGGATTTCCATTAGGGTTGTGCAAAAAAAAAAAAAAGTCGTCCCGATCCTGTTCGACTGAATCGGGCCGAATCTGTTTCGGCTCCCTGAATGACCTTCAAATGCTACTTACATCAGTGAAAGCAGATTCGGGAGCCATTTGGCCAGCCGAATAACTTTCGGCCCTCCCCTCCGGGAGCTGGCTTGCTCTGGCTCCCCACAACACAGGTAACCTGAGCAAGCCACGGGAAGGGAAGGCGGTTTAAACCACCTCCCCTCCCCTCCAGGAGCTTCAGAGAACCCGAGCAAGCCACGGGAAGGGGAGATGGTTTAAACTGCCTCCCCTCCAGGAGCTGGCTTGCTCGGGGTCCCCACAGCCGTGGGGAACCTGAGCAAGCCACGGGAAGGGAAGGTGGTTTAAACTGTCTTCCCTCCCTGGCTTCCGAAGCCCCCTGCCCTTCCCTTGCTGCCCGCCAAGGCAGGCGAGCCAGGAAAGGCCAGGGAGGATGCGGGGAGGCATTTAAATGCCTCCCTGTGCTTTCTCTGAGGCTGGGGGCCACTTTTTGGCCATGCTGCCGAATTTCGGCGATGGCTTTTGGGGGTGGGCCATTCAGATGAGAGAATCTGGTTTGGCCCGTGGCTGCCCGAAAGGGGGCTGAATGGGCCACTTTCGGGAGTGCATTCAGTTCAGACAAACTGAAAAGAATAATCTATGATAGCAGTCCTCAAGCTTTAGCAACCTCAAGACCCCAGTTTCATTAAAAATGCACATCCCTAATTTCCATCGACTTTCTCAATTCGCCCTTCCCTTTTGCAGCCAAAAATGTCACCTGAAATGATGCTTGGGCAGAGCACTCCCCCCCCCCACCCCATATGAGGAACAGTTGGAGGTTTGCTGTGGGAGGGAGGGATCTGCTAAAATTGCCCCCCTGCCTCTGTCAGTGGAAATCCTCTGTGGGGTCCAACCCCATTCAGGAGAGCATAATGCCATGAAGCTGACGAAAGGCATATCTTTTTGGAGAGCTTGGTATACACTTGGTGCAAGACTAAGAGCCAGTCAGTGTCAGACTGGGATCTGTGAGACCCACGTTTGAATCCCCACTCTGCCATGGAAGCTTGCTGGGTGGCCTTGGGCCAGTCATACGTTTTCAGTCTAATATAACTCACGGGGTTCTTGCGAGGATAAAATGGAAGAGAGCATGATGTAAGCTGCCTTGGGTCCCCGTTGGGGTGAAATATGGTGTAAGTGAAGTAAATGAAGTTTAGTGTAATGATTAAGTGTGTGTACTAATCTGGGAGAACCGGGTTTGATTCCCCCACTCCTCCACTTGCAGCTGCTGGATGACCTTGGGCAAGCCATAGCTCTGTCAGAGCTGTCCTCTCAAGTACAGTTCTGGAAAGAGCTCTCTCAGCCCCACCTACCTGACAGGGTGTCTGTTGTGGGGAGGGGAAGGGAAAGGAGTTTGTAAGCTGCTCTGAGACTCCGCGTGAAGGGTGGGATATAAATCCAATCTCCTCCTCCTCCTCCTCCTTCTTAACAAACAAACAGTGGAAATGATACCTCCAACATCTGGCCTAGGAGAACCATGCTGCATAATTGTACTCACTTTCATGCCATTTGTCTAGGAAGAGTAATGTGGATTAAGGAGTTTAGGGCAGGGGTCCTTTTGAGCTTGAGGGCATCTTCAGAATTCTGACACAGGGTGGTGGGCACAGTCACAAAATGGCTGCCACGGTAGGCAGAGCCAGCCGCAAAATGTACGGGAATGAGGTCATGCATAACTCTCATAGTAATTCTTAAGCATTTCAGGCAGAAGGTCTGCTTAACAGAATGTCCTTATTTCCTTGCATACACACAGCTTACCTTCAGTGATATGGTGTAGATTCTTGTGCTGTGTTACTAGCTGCTGCCAAAATGCCTTTCTAAACATCTGCACAGCCAATCAGATCTCCAGTTGCTAAATGGAAGCCCTGGTGGGCAAAAGCCCCACCTGGCTCTGCCCAAATTCTAAAATCATTTGGCTGGTGCCAGGATAGTTTTACCGGGTACCATGTGCCCATGGGCACCGTGTTGCAAACCCCTGATTCATGGTAAGCTCTTGGTTGTGCCTTCGGTCCCTGCAATAACTTCCTTTCTAAATGTAAAGAGTGGCACTGTGAAAACCTGTTTGTAATGTTTCAGAAATCTATGCCTGGAGAAAGAAATCAAAACTGTCCACGGAGGTATCCTAGCTTCTGTGCCAAGGAAAGCAATGTAGATATTACAGCATTCCGAAACTGGTATAGAGTTGTTTATTTCACATTTTACCTGTGTTAGTCTTGGGGGAGGAGCAGCGATCTTCTGTGTCTAGAAAATGGACCTCTGACTTCTGGTGGTCATGCTCAGCCATCTTCTCTAGCATCTGAGATTTGTTCCTATACTTTCAATCCTGTGCTTGCTACCTCAGGGGCTGGAGATGTTCTTTTTTCTTTTAAGTAAAAGTGGAAGAAGAAGAGAGTGCGGTTGAGTTTCAAGTGACTCGTGATGACCCTGTCCGTGGGCGTTCCAGGCAGGAGAGCAGCAGAGGTGGTTTGCTGTCACCTTCCTCCAAGTAGCAACCCTGGTCTTCCTTGGTGGTCTTCCCATCCAACCGTGGCTGATCCTGCTTAGCTCCCAAGCCCTGATGAGTTCAGACCATTCCTCTAATTAAAGTTGATGTTTGTCTGGTGTGACTGTGGAGTAGGCCCTCCCCTTGTCGCCATGCCTATGTGCTCAGTATCAGTTTGTGAGCACTTGAATGGAACGAAGCATCGCAGACCAAATATAGGTCACGGCGAAGCCCTTGAAAAGAGCAGGGCTGCTGCCATGGCAATACGAGGAATGCTTGTGAATAAGATTCCGACATGCATGGGAGCATCTCCCAGCTCTTCCTTATTAAGTGCTTCCCATTAGAATTCAGTTTACAATCGACTGTCTTTCTGGTTCAGTCATTTTTAATTTAGATCTACCATTCCATTCAGGTTGCTGTTGTTTTATCGAGGTCGGTTGTCAAAACTCCGAAACCTTAGAGTTTTAAATAAGTTGCCTCCTGGTCAGGAATAGCCTGTGGCAGGGGTCTCCAACCTTTCTGAGCCTGCGGGCACATTTGGAATTCTGATATGGTGTGGTGGGCACAGCACAAAAAATGGCTGCCACAAAATGGCTGTCAGAGGAGGCGGAGCTAGCCACAAAGTGACTGTTATGGCTTCCTAATAGTAACATGGAGAAGATCTTTGTGCTGTGGTGGCAGCTGCTGCAAAAGCAATGCTTTTTTTTAAAAAAAACAACACTACACAGCCAACCAAAAGCCTTGCTGAGCCAAAGTCTCACCTGGCCCCAACTGCTGTCTAAAAAGACCGGGCAGGCACCAGGAAAGGTGTTCGCGCCAGCCCATGGACATCATGTTGGGCCCCCCTGGCCTATGGTAAATTTCAGCTGCTGATAATAATGCTATTTTTTGAAGGGAAGGTATTTGAAAAATCCAGATATCAGGAGATTGGGATGCTTTATGCAGTCACACTGACTTCAACAAGAATTTTGTATTTAGCGACAGAGGGGTGGATTAGATTAGATTAGGCTGGGCAGAGGCGGAAGTTGTAGTTTCAGTGGCTACAGCTTTCGAAATGTAATGTATCATGATATGGACAGGAAATGTGGTAGCTAATTAAATCTAGGATCGGCATACTGGTCAATCAATCGTGTCTGTGTTGATTGTAATAGACTCTTCCGTGAAGCCAAGAATGCTGCTCTCTAGATGGCGTTTACCTTTTTAATGTAATTGCAGTGTCATTTGTTATCATGGGAAGGGAGGAAGGCGGCTTTGCCCGGTCAGGGATGAATGCAGCAGCAAAGCAAAGCTTCTCATCTATGTCTCGTGCTATACTCAGGGGTGCTCCCAGGAAAGAACGGGAACACGAACATGGCAAAGGTTGCTGCCTACAACCACACATGTTTGTTAATTATATATATATATATATGTACTAGGAATAAGGCCTGTTGTGGAAATAAATACATCGAACTCTAGAAAGAGGCTCTGGGTGGGTGCCCTGGCCTTGGACACTCAGTGTCAGTTTGCTGTGGTGACCTCAGCAGGGTATAATGACACAGAGCTTACTGTTTTCTCCAGGGGAACTGATCTCTGCCATCTGAAGAGCAGTTGTAATTCTGAATGATCTCCAGCCCTCCCCTGGATATTGGCAACAGTGGTTCCCCAGGAGGAAATGCCTGGTTTGGAGGGTGGAGTCTATGGCTTTGTACCTGTCTGAGGTCCCACCCCTCTTCAAAGCCCACCCTTTCCATGATCCACCCCTCAAATCTCCAGGAATTTCCCAACCTGGAGGTGGCAACCCTATTTCCTTCCCAGCCAACCATCAACGTACCATTATCTGCCCCTCTGACTTCAGGTTTCCATCTCTTCCCCCCTCCCTGTAGCCTCTACCTAGGAAAACTGTAGTCCTTCTCTTCAGTGGGACCCAAGCAGGAGGGAAACGACCTCAGCAGAGTATAATGACACAGAGTCCACCCTGCAAAGCAGCCGTTTTTTCCAGGGGAGCTGATCTCTGCTATCTGGAGAGCAGTTTTAATTCTGAGTGATCTCCAGCCCTCACCTGGAGATTGGCAGCAATGGTTCCCCAGGAGGAAAAGTACAGTCTTTCTTCGCAGTGGAGACCAAAGCAGCTTACATCATTCTTCTCTCCTCCTTTTGGTCTGCACAACAACCCTGTGAGGTAGGTTAGGCTGAAAGTTTGTGACTGTTCCAAAATCGCCCACTCAACTTCCACAGCAAGAACCTGGGTCTGCTAACTGCTACACCTAGAGTAGCCAACCTCCAGGTGGAGCCTGAAGATCACTGGGTATCACAACTGAACTCCAGACAACATATCTCTCCCCCTTCATGGAGAAAATAACTGCTTTGGAGGGTGGTCTCTGTGGCATTCTATTCAGCTGAGGCCTCTCCCCTCCCCAAACTATGGCTTCTGTAGACTCCACCACAGAATATCCAGGATTTTCCCAACCTGGAGTGGGCAACCCTAGTCAGGACTGGTCCCAATGAGTTTCCCACAAAGGCCTGGAAAGTGCCTCCTGCCTTTGCCTTTTTACAGACAGAACCAAGCATGGTTGCCTAGCAACAGCCACTGAGGGAAGTTAGTTCCACAGGAGCCAAGCAGGAAAAGTGTCTTTGTCAGGAGAGACAGCCGTTTGGCAGTTTATTCTGTGAGAGAAGTGTGTCCAGGCTGGCAGTGGGTGGGGGAGAGGAGCGGACCCAGCATCCAGCCAATGGCACGCGGGTACTCTTGAGTCGCAGTTGATGGGCCAATGGCTGATGGAGCATACTGCACAGCCAATGGGTGAGCTGGAAATGACCACTATGTAAGGGAATTACATATCATATATAAAGTTAATTTCATTTTTTTACAGTAACATTTAAATAATTGGATTTTGTTATTAGGGTTGGTATCAAGCTCTTTACAAATACTTGGCTGTTATTTGACGGTTTGGCCAGTCAATTGACCAATTTTTTTTTAACTATTCTTTAATTAAAGCATAGATACCTTTCTAGAGTTACAAATATTCTTCTGAGTAGCCTGAAGATTTAGAAAAGAATAATCTATGATAGCAGTCCTCAAGCTTTAGCAACTTCAAGACCCCAATTTCATTAAAAATATTTCATGGACCCCCCCCAAACCTTTCTATTTATTGGTACTTTGCCTCACTGTGGACAGACCTTTTTTGAAGGCCGATGTTTCCCAGAGACAGTAATTTTGCCTCTCAGGCAAAGTGAGGTTGTCAGAAGGTAGGCCAATCTGTAGAGCCAGAACTTGGAAGTTCTGACTAGTCTTGCCCATTGATTAGACGGGAATTTTCCAGGGTAGATGAGAAGAGACTTCCTTATTGGTTAATAACTTATAGCTGGAGGACTTTTGAACAGAGGTGGGAAGGGCCTAGAAGAGTTTTCAGAGATGTTCAGTTGTTCATAGAAATAGAAGAAGTCCAGCATTGTGCACTAGCTGAACTTCTGGTTTTCCATCCAGAGTGGCCATGGGGCTGTGGTTCTGTGTGGATGCATAGCTGCCTCTTTTGCTTGCTGTGGAAACTGAATGAAAGCCAGGTTGCTTTTGTACTGGAAGTAACATGAGCACTGTATTGTATTGGGCCTCCTTGACGCCACCTGGCTTATTGATGTGCCATGTTTCCAGAGACATATTTGAGGTAGCTTTCTAGTAAAACAGTGCCATTAAAACACAGCAAAGCCATTAAAACAGGGGCATCAAAGATGTGGCCCGGGGGGCCGGAACTGGCCTGCCCAGGGCTTCTATCCTGCCCACAAGCGAGAAAGGGAAGGCAGGAGGCTGCTCGGAAGGGGAGAGTGTGCTTGGGCACACTCGGTGAGGCGTGTGCAGTCAAAGCTGTCAAGAAATGAAAGGAAATGGCTAGGGGACAGGTATGGTATCCCTTGGGGGGAAAAACCTAGTCTTGCATATGATTAAATTCATTTATTGGGACTTTTGTGGATTCCTCAGTAAATCAATTGCTTTCACTCCTAGGAATCAATTCCTTTTGTTTGTATCTTGAATAAAAAATAATATCGTTAATTAGGTTTGCCTGTGTGGTTTATAACGTTTCTATCTCCAGTAGCTGGCATTACGTTTTATGGCAGGCCTGGCCTAGCCTGACGGAGTAACTTTTATGTCAGTTTCAGCCCTCGTAGTTTGACACCTCTTCATTAAAGCAAGCCAGTAAAAACAAACCGGAGTCCTTAAAACACTCCACAAAAAGAGCTCACCAGGTTATAAAAGCAGCTATAAACACACACATTGAGTAGCCTAAGGTGATGCAGACAAACCAGGGATAAAACCCCTGAGTTAAAAGTCTGCGTAAAGAGGAGGGTTTTAGCTTGGCATGCCAGAGAAGCCTCATGTATGTGTGGGGGGTAGGGCATCCCAAAGACAAGGCACCGCCACTGAAAAAGCCCCATCTCTGGTCACCATCCTCCTCACCGCTGCAGGCAGAGCACAGGGATGCAAAAGAGGGTATTGACAGGCTTGGCAATATTCAGGGCTTTTTTTCTGAGGGAATGCACCAGAATGGCGTTTTGGAACCTATTTCAAAGTTCATGAGATTTCAGTATACAGATTGAAAACTTCATTTCCCTCTTGAGAGTTCTGGCATCTCTCTCTCTCTCTCTCTCTCTCTCTCTCTCTCTCTCTCTCTCTCTCTCTCTCTCTCAAACCCTGACAATATGGGTGCAAGTGGTCCTTCAGGTATCCTGGCTCCAAGCACTGAGGGCCCTAAAACTAAGAACCAGCAATTTTGAGTTATGCCGAGAAACAGAGTGGGCGGCTAGTGCAGATCTTTCAGTACAAGGGTGAATCGATCCCTGTATCCAGCTGCTGACAGTAACGTGGTGGCTCCATTTTGGTTCACCAGGCTACAAACCTGCTTCTTCAGGGGGAACGCGACCCCCGCCAAAACAGGATGACTCCCCGACTCTCAAGCAGCTTTGTCACTGACTAACAACACCTTAGTGTTGTTTGCAGCGAGCTTCCATTTATTGGCCCTCATCCATCCCGTCACCTCCTCCAGGCATCTGTTCAGGACTTCCACGGATGGAAGCTGTTAAGGAGAACTAGAGATGGGCGTCATCTGAATATTGGTGGCTCCTCACTTCAGATCCCCAGATTGTCTTGTCCAGTGGTTTTGTGTACACGTTAAACAGCACAGGGAACAAGACGGATTCCAGAAGGACCCTGTGGTATAAATGTGACAGGGCTGAGCAGCAGGGCCCCCCCCAGCACCATCTTCTGGAACCGGACAGTTACATGTAAGAGTGGAACCACCAAAGCACAGTGCCCCCCACTCCCATCTCAGCCAGCCTGTCTGGAAGGATACCATGGCTGGAAGCCACCGAGAGGTCCAAGAGAAGCAACAGGGATGCGTTCCGCCACCCTTGCCAGAGGTTCCGAGTGTTTGAACATCCCCAGGTAATGGTTGATGTATTGCAAGAGGAAATTCATTGCAGTCCGTTGCAAGTGGAAAATCCCTGGCTGATTTCCCACTACAGCTGCCTCGGGGTTGTGCCGCCGTTTGCCCCGATACTATTAGTCAGTTTCACACCCGAAGCCGCGGGGCTGCATTTTGACCTGCGGCTTCGCCCGATTTCCCCTGCAGTTTTGTGATCCTGTTTTTTGAGGATTACGAAATTGCAGGGGAAATCGGGCGAAGCCGCGGGTCAAAATGCAGCCACGCGGCTTCGGGTGTGAAATTGACGAATAGTATCGGGGCAAACGGCAGTGCAACCCCGAGGCAGCTGTAGTGGGAAATCAGCCCCTCTCTTATCCCCATTCCCCATGCACTTTGTCCCTAGACCAGGTTGTGAGATTTGCTAAGAAGGTACAATTTTGCTGTGTGTGTGTGTGTGTGTGTGAGCGTTGTCATCTCAGTGAGTTAATTATTTCTGTTGGGCAGTCATGGCCATCTTCATTCCCCGATAGTCACTAGAGCCGTGGTTTTTCGAGATGTGCACTAGGAAGCCCTGGGGTTCCTCAGGAGCATTTCAGAGGTTCCCAGTGAGAAAATCAGTAATGCCAAGAAGCCCTGAAAACCATCTTGATTGGGATCTACCATTACCCATCTTCTCTTTGAGTCCAGGGGCACCTTTAAGACCAACAAACTTAAGAACATAAGAGAAGCCAATGTTGAATCAGGCCAATGGCCCATCTAGTCCAACACTCTGTCACACAGTGGCCAAAAATACCAGGTGCCATCAGGAGGTCCAGCAGTGGGGCCAGGACACGAGAAGCCCTCCCACTGCTGCCCCCCCCAGTTTAAGTCTAAGTCTGGGTATAAGCTTTCTTGTGCATGCTTGGAAGCTTATACCCAGCTTATACCCAGCTTGTGCAAGCTCGAAAGCTTATACCCAGACCAAACTTTGTTGGTCTTAAAGGTGCCACTGGACTCAAACTGGGTTCTGTTGCTTCAGACTAATACAGCCACCCACCTGAATCTACGATCTTCTCTTGGAAGTGATAGCTGCAAGGGAATGTTGAATATGTCCTCTCTCTGTCTGTCTGTCTGTCTCTCTCTCTCTTTTGCTGTCGAGTCACATTTGCCTTATGGCAACCCCATAGGGTTTCCAGGGCAAGAGACGTTCAGAAGTGGTTTGCTATTGCCTGCCTCTATGTCACAACCCTGGTATTCTTTGGAGATCTCCCATCCAAATATTAGCCGGGATCAGTCCTGCTTAGCTTCTGATACCTGATGAGACCAGGCTACCCTGAGCTATTCAGGTCTGTTGCCCATTCTCTGTTTACTTAGAGCAACAGGGAGGCCTAATGTAACATTTTACCATGTATATCTGGGGACGGTGTCCTGCTGCACATAATCCTCCCAACTGGCACAGTCACCATTTTGTCTGAAAGGAGCACCATGTATGCGTCCATTCTTGATGCACATGTATCAGAATCTTCTGGTATGCTTTTTTTTTGGCCATCAAGTCTCATCTGGCTTACGGTGACCCCATAAGGTTTTCAAGGCAAGAGACGATCAGAGGGGGTTTGCCATTGCCTGCCTCTGCATCACGGCCCTGGTATTCCTTGGTGGTCTCCCGTCCAAATACTGACCCAGAACCAAGCTTGCTTACCTTCTGAAATCTGATCAGACCGGGGTTCAGAGAAGTAGCCTAAAGTAGGAAGGGCTTGGAGTGGGGCCTGCTGTGGGGCGAAGCAGCTGCCTGAAGTGGAAGGCTTGGAGTACCATGGAGAAGAAGAGAAGAGGAGACTGGATTTCTACCCCACCCTTCACTCAGAGTCTCAGAGCGGCTTACAAACTCCTTTCCCTTCCCCTCCCCACAACAGACACCCTGTGAGGTAGGTGGGGCTGAGAGAGCTTTGACAGAAACTGCCCTTTTTCAAGGACAGCTCTTATCAGAACTATGGCTTGCCCAAGGTCATCCCGTAGCTGCAAGTGGAAGAGTGGGGAATCGAAACCCGGTTCTCCCAGATTAGAGTCCGCGCACTTAACTACTACCCCAAACTGGCTCTCATACAGCAAAGAGGCAGAGTGGGTGATGTATGTAAATTTTGTGGGATGTGATCCATCCACTTTTCCTATCTGAGCCTTGTCAAAATGAATTGCCTGAAGATTGTTTCGGGAGGCCAGCCATGTTGGTTGGCAGTAGAACGGCTAGATTCGAATCCAGTAGCGCATTAGAGACGAACAAGGTGGGAGGAGGTGTTGCAAAGGAGGGAATCAGGATGCAAAGGAACAGCGTAGTACAGCACAGAACAGAACCTTTATTAGGCATTTGGCATAGACATTAGGCAGTCTAAAACACTGCATAGCAAAGGAGCAATGCAAGGTGCAATCAGCTGGATTAGAATGGAGAGAATATAAACCTGTGTAGTGAGAAAAGAATCCTGTATCCCAGTTCAGCTCTGGGGGATACATTGCTCTGAATTTGTGAATGAACTCCAAGTTCAGCAATCTCGCGTTGTAACCGTCTGTGCAGTACCTTTACATCCTGAATCCCTTGTCTGCAACACCCCTCCCACCTTCTGTCTGGGAATTAAGGGCATAAGGATCTCCATTCCTATTTGTATCTGAGGAAGGGAGCTTTGACTGTTGAAAACTTAGGTTGTTGGTCTCTAAGGCGCTGCTGCACTCGAAGCTGGGTCTTCTGGAGCTAGGAGGTGGAGGACGGTTTTTAGGTTTTTCATGTTAGGCCTGGCCCAGTAGGTGGTGCCAGAGAGCAGAAATGACGCTTCCCTTCCTCATTGCGGAAGGTTATAGGGGGGAAAAAGCCAGATTATACAACTGGGATTTCTTGCATAGCGGAATATAGACTGAGTAGGATTGCAGTGCCAGTTTTCAGAATGGAGGATGTGGATTTGGGTCCCTTAGCAAGGAAGTCACTTTCAGATCAGAAACCAGCCTTGTCTATTTGTGTCAAGCCGTGTGCCATGAGAAAACCGCTCTGTGCAGTAAACGAGCTACTTTGTAATGATGGAGGCCATAGTAGCCATTCATACAAGAGGCTGCCTGTTGTGCCTCTGCACGAGTGAATGCTTTGGCCCTGCTTTCCCTGGGGGTTAGTAATTCTGCTGTGTACCTATAGAATATACCATGACTGCACCATTCAGCAGCTCCTTATATAGCCTCACAACACAATTCTTTGCCTTTGGAAGAGGCATTCCCACAAAACAGCGTTGTGCAGAAATTTGGATGGTAAAATCTCATGAGGGCGGATGGTCTTTGGAGTGTAAGAGGTTAAGGAAACCCTGGTCTAGGATCTGATTCTTGCTTAGGATACAAAGAGGTCCTGCACTTGTATCCTGGATAAAGCCCAATAAAGGGGTACAAGATGTCCGTATCTTTTATCAGAAGCAGCCAAAATGTACCAAATAAAGCATATCCTTTACCTGTAGAACAGGCTGGATTTAGACTGAGACCTAGGGTTGCCAACTTTGTTTGGGAAATACCTGGAGATTTTGGGGGTGGAGCCTGAGGAGGGTGGGGTTTGGGGAGGGGAGGGGCTTCGATGGGGTATAATGCCATAGGACCCGCCTTCCAATGTGGCCATATTCTCCAGGAGAACTGATCTCTGCTGCCTGGAGATCTGCTGTAATCCTAGGAGATCCCCAGCCCACCACCTGGAGGTTGGCAACCCCACTCACCTACTTCCTGGCCTCCACTTTCCCGTCCCTGGTATAAGATTTGACCTGTATAGAGAAGATGCTCATTTTTTGAGCAATGCTAATTTTGTGTCCAGCCTTAGCAATCGCAATCTCCCCCGGAGAGCGCATTATTGTTTAATGTGTCTGGGATTTTCATGCATGCTGTTGGTATGGCATGCCTCTGCTGTCTACGAGCCTTTTTTCGGGGGGGGGGGGAGAATGACAGATTGGTCGTTCAAGGTGTTCGGATGGACCCCTCCCCGGTCAGGTTGCAATTAAGAGTGTGGGCACATTTGCATCATGCTGGGAGGCTTGTCTCTGTGTGGCGGGGATATTGCACTCGATATTCAAGACAGAAATGAGGAGCGGATCAAGTGTGAAACTGTCACCGGAGGAGCCGTCAGGAGATAAGCAGCCCCGTGCCTTCATTGATTTGTCTGCAGCCAGCGACAAAGATCTGTTAATTTTGCCCTGGCGCTTGGTGGGGGAAATGAAAAGGGTGCCCTGACGGAACCAGCTCCAGCCCCCACTGAAGATCAGAGATCACCGACAATCAGAAAAGGGCCGCTTTAAAAAAAAAAAAGAGAGAGAGAGAACCATGGGCATGGCTGAGAATTTAACTGTTTGTTCACTGCAGTGCCTAATAGCACAATGTGCAATGAAGAGGGATGGGGTTCCCCCCTCTTTTTATATGAATGGTGAAATGGGAGGGGCGTACTGCCATCAGCCCCTGCTTGCCCCGGGAAATGCTTACCTAGCGTTTTTTTGTTCCGAGACGGAGAGAGCCGAGCTGTCTGCTTCTCAGACTGGCTTTCTGGAGCAAAATAATCCTTGACTAATGAAATCATCCATCTCTGGCCTCATAAATAATCCAGATCAGTTAAATAAGTGGAAGGCATAATGCGTAAGGCCCGTTTTGAGTGGTTTAATTCACCTTTCTTGAGCTGTGAGCAAAAAAACCCCTTTTCCGCAGACACTGCTGAGGTCTCCGAGGAACTTAAAACCGATATCCTTTTTTTTCTTTTTGGGTGCTTTGGGTTTAGCCCGATGTTTTGCTTTTGTCTCCAGAATTGGTTGCTGAAGCTGCAAGCCCTTGAAACTGACCTCTGTTCTGTGTTTTTGCCAACCCAGGAAGAAACTCCCCAGCTGCCAGCTTCGAAGGATCCTGTCCCTTCCTTGGTCCAAACTGGGGTACAGGCAGAGGGGGACGGCTGTGGAGGTAAGAGGGGCTTTTATTCCGTGTGATGTCCTTGTTTGTAATTGCTGGTAGCTTGGCTGACCTGATTTTGTAGCTGTCTGCATTAGAAGAATGCCACTGTAGACACACTGCGCAAATGCAAGGGAAAAGGAAACGCGCCCTGCTTTTGAGAATTGTCTGCGGATATTAATTATTTTGAGGGAGAGCAGTTTGTGATCAGGAAGGCCTGGTTCCTTACGTTTCGTGAAAAACAGTTTCTTTTGTGGGATGCCAACAGTCGTGCTCTGAGTTACTTTTTTTACTGTTAGAACTGCCCTTTTAAAAAACCGTTTCTGACTTCCTTATTAGTCTTCGGGCCGGCTCTTCTTTTTCCCCTGAACCCTTGCTGATTTTGATTGATCGCCCCAGCAGAGTGACAAAGAGTGTGGGAAAGTGTGACAAAAACCCGGTTCAGGGCTACCGTGTTCTTTGTCAAGTGTATTTTGTACTCTCTCCACCCCCATTAGAAATCGCTTGTTGGAAATAAATGGATTTGAGGCCTGACGTCCTCTGTCTCAGTACAGGACTTCGCAATCACGCAGATGGCAGGAGCTGATTGCTGGGTCCGAGCGGAAGGCGAATCGCCGTGTACGGAAAATGGGTCAGAGTTAACAAGACTAATACAGCAAGCGGACGGGGTTCAGGCCAGGCTTAAATGCAGAGACGGTGTGTTGCCTCTGCTAAAGCAAATGGGTCAGTGTTACACGGCTTAATCCCGAGGTAATTTTTATGGATAAAGTGGCTATGACAGAAGAGCTTATTTTAAGAGCCTTTTCCCTCCCTGTGGTCATTTTGCAAGGGCTAATCTCTGCTTTTTTTGAACACCTCCTGCTGAGTCAGAGCGTTGGTCCCTCAAGGTGAGCGTTCTGTGCCCTGGCAGCCGTTCTTTGGGGTACCCACGTTCCAGGGACTGACTTCAGAACTTCTGCATGCAAAGCTGTCGATATCCTACCGCTGAGCCATGGATCTGCCCTGTTTTTTGTTAGTTTGTTGCCAATGTACAGCTCTGTTTACAAGGGACTGAACCCACAGCCTTCTGTTGTGCAAGCAAAGGAACCACGCAGCAGGCCAGGAAGAAGCCGTCTAAAGGGGGGGGAGAAATTAGCATAATTTGGCAGTTCTGCCTCCACAGATTAGAGTCAGGTGCCCATAAGATTCCCATTGCTCTTGATGGATAGGTATCGAATCATTAGACGTACTCTAGCTGAGGCGAGGAATACAGAAGGCATTCAGTTGTTTCCAGCACCCTCATTTTAACCCAAAAGATCCAAAACAAGCATGTCTTCAATATATCCTATATACTAATGCAACATTGCTATGTTATATAATAAAGATATGCTATATAATAGAGTGTAATTGAATATAAATGCACTACTTTTGAAAGAACCCTCATAATTTGCAGGCTTCAGTGGCTGCACTAGAAGGATAGAACTCTCTGTTGGCTTCAGTGGAACTAGAAGGATAGAACTCTCTTGCAATTTGATTACAGGGCAAGAGAAAACACATGAAAAAGATACAGCTGGTGTTCATTTACCCTTGGATCATGGCCATAACACCTAGCATTTGGTATATACCTTGCCTGCTATCTGATAGTAGGCCATGCTAGGCTTGCCAAGTCCCCCTGGGGGTCGGGTAAATCCCCGCTCAAGAGGCCTGTTACTCAACACCAGTAAATAGGGCCCCGGGGGAAACTCCACCCCCTTCCGGCACACGTCCCCAGCATGATGATGTCACCCAGAGGTGACATCATCATGCTCGCCATGTTGGGGGCAGGACGCTCTATGATTTGAGGGAAAACTATGGTTTTCCCTCGAATCCTAGTGGCCCCGCCCCCAACATGCCAACGCGATGACATCACTTCTGGGTGGTGTCATTGCTCGCGCGCATGGACTCCCAGGGACTCCCCCGCGGTAAGTAAATTCAGACTTGGCAACCCTAGGCCCATGCGCCAATGGTAGAAGATGCTTAGGGTTCAGATTTTATCAGGGCAGAATGGGAGCCACTGAAAGTAGCCATGAAAGCATCTAACCATCTGGAATGAGCTCATTTGCAAAGGTACCCAAGATTGTTCAGGCAAATTTTAACTACACCAATGAAAGCCCTTAGTTGTCAGGTTTGAAATCAAGTAGATCCAGTCATTCTTGCACAAAGAAAGTTTTATTAGGATTATCTTGCTAAAACCCACAGTAGGAGGTCATTGTCAGGAATGGGGGCGAAGCAAAGCAAGCCAACTTATAGTGTGATGCAATGAAGCGCCTAGCGAATAAAACTTGAGCACTCGCGCGGGAACTCCCGGCGGGAGAAATACTTAATGAGCGGGAGACTACTCCCCCCTCCCCTTGCCTTCCCAGGACTGGAAAATTCTCAGCTTAACAAGAATAGCCCAAAGCCTACATTCAAGGCCACCGTGATAAGGAAAAGCGGCAGGGAAGAAGCTCCCACGTTTCTGCCAGCATAGCTACGCAAGCGCAAAGCGGGGTAGGAAACAAAAAACAATGGATACAGTGAGAAACAACAAAGGCACCTGTTCTGACATTCTGCCCTTCCCAAAATACCACCCGCCCACCACTCAGGAAGGAGAGAACAAGGGCCCTCCAGGTTTATAAGGGTATCGAGTGTGAAAGTCTTTTAGGTGATCAGGTGCATTGATATCAGATACTTTCACCCACTCCCTGTGTTGGGGCCCAAAGTGTACCCATTGAACAAGGTACAAGAGTTGTCCACGAAGAATCTTAGAGTCCAAAATATCAGCAATTTCATAGTGCTCCTCATCGTCAACCATCAGAGGGGGGAGGAGCCGACATCTCAGCTTGCCATTTAGTCAGGGGTAACGCAGGTTTGAGGAGGCTGTAATGGAAAATTGGATGTATTGCTTTAAGAGATTTAGGCAAATCTAGTTGTACAGTAACTTGATTTACACATCTCAACACTTTGAAAGGACCAATATATTTCCAAGCAAGTTTTCTAGACTGCTGCGCTAGCCTTAGGTTCTTGGTTGACAAATACACAGAGTCTCCCGGTTGCAGCTTCCATCCACCGGATCTTTTTTTATCAGCCTGTTTTTTGTACTGTGCCTTGGCTTCATTCAACGTTTCAACAATCAGGGGCCAAGAATCACGGAAAGTTTTACACCATGCTGAGGCTTTCCCCCCATTCTCACCAGGCTTTAAGAACGGGAGAGGGGGCTGTCATAACCCATGGCAGCTTTGAAGGGTGACATTTTTGTTGAAGCGTGCCATGAGTTGTTGTACGCAAACTCCGCCAATGGCAATAAATCAACCCAATTGTCCTGTTGATAGTTAGAAAAACATCTCAGGTATTGTTCCAACGTCTGGTTTACTCTCTCCGTTTGCCCATCGGTTTCAGGGTGATAGGCAGTACTGAGAGCCCGTTCAATACCCATTAGAGTCATTAATTCCGACCATAACTTGGAAACAAATTGAACCCCCTGTCGGAGATTATCTTGAGTGGTAACGTATGTAGTCTGGCAATGTGTTGGAGGAATGCTTTGGCCAAGACTTTGGCTGTTGGCAAACTGGGGAATGGTATAAAGTGAGCTTGTTTAGAGAATAAATCCACGACCACCCAAATGACCGTCATATGTCTAGAGGGGGAAGATCAGTGATAAAGTCCATAGAGATTACTTCCCAGGGTCTGCTCGGGGTGGGTAGAGGCTGCAAGAGACCTGGAGGTTTTCCTGGTCTGGCTTTGCAACGATTGCACGTTGGACAGGACTGTATATAGAGGGATAAATCCTGTTTCATTCGGGGCCACCAGAAACCACGTTGCAGAAGTCGTAAGGATTTTACATATCCAAAGTGCCCCGCCGCTTTTGAGTCATGAACTGTCTGCAACATTTGGGATCGGGTAGCTTCTGGGACAAACATTTTATTTCCCCTGTACCAGCAGCCATTCTGACCACAACTCAAATCGTCTCTGGCTTGTAAATTATTTATTTCCTGTGGGGTGATGTCAGTTAGAAATTGTTTTTCCCAGGTTAATGTCTGGATGGGATTCATTGATGCTTGTTTGGCTTTCCGGGTTACAACTGCACCAACCAACTGTTCTGGGGTGAACATAGACTCCCTTACTTCGACCCTCTTAGAAAAATGTTGGGGAAGGCGGGAGAGAGCATCCGCTAGATGATTGGCTTTCCCTGGGAAATGGTGAAGGGTAAATTGAAATTTGGAGAAAAACTCAGCCCACCTGAATTGTTTAGCATTCAGATTCCGGGGTTTTCGTAGTACCTCGAGATTCTTATGATCAGTCCAGATTTCAAAAGGTACTTGGGACCCCTCTAACCAGTGTCTCCATGTGATCAATGCTAAACGTATAGACGCAGCTTCCTTGTCCCAAATGGGCCAAAATCTCTCGGTATCATTAAATTTCCTTGATACATAAGCAAGGGGTTGTAGCTGTTTCTGAGCGTTCTCTTGCAAAATCACCCCACCCATAGCAGTGTCCGATGCGTCTACTTGGACCACAAATTTTTTAGTTTCATCAGGGTGTGCTAGTATGGGCTCAGACGTGAACAACCGTTTTAGTTGTTCAAACGCTTGCTGACACAGCGGGGTCCAGTCCAAAGGGGCCCCTGGCACCGAAGCCTTAGATCCCTTCCCCTTCGTCTTTAGTAATTCCGTGAGGGGAAGGGCTACTTGGGCAAAGTGTGGCAGGAATTGACGGTAAAAGTTGGCGAAACCGAGGAAACTTTGGAGCTGTCGCCTAGTTTTGGGGGGCTCCCACATTAATACATCCTGGACCTTTTTTGGGTCCATTTCCAACCCCGCGGAGGATATGCGGTATCCCAAAAAGTCAATGCACTCCTGGTGAAATTCACACTTTGACAGTTTGACAAACAGTTTGTGTTCTAATAGCTTTTCCAATACTTTTCGCATAAGGTTGGTATGGGATTCTTGATCCGGGGTATAGACCAAGATATCATCTAAATAAACAACCACCCCCTTGAATAAATAGGGGTGTAACACTTCATTAATTAAGTTCATGAAGACCCCTGGTGCCCCCTGTAAACCGAAGGGCATCACCCGATATTCAAATTGCCCCAGCGGGGTATTAAAGGCAGTCTTGTATTCATCCCCCTCTCTGATACGAACCCGAAAGTAGGCATCTCTTAAATCCAGTTTAGAAAACACTTTCCCTTTAGCCACCTCTGCCAGTAAGTCTTTGATGAGGGGCATTGGGTAGGCATTAGTTGCAGACACTGCGTTAAGTCCCCGGTAATCCGTGCAGAGTCTGAGCCCCCATCTTTCTTTTTACAAAACAATACAGGTGCTGCAAAAGGGGATGACGCTGGTCTAATAAATCCACGGGCCAGATTTTTATCAATAAAACGGCGCAGTTCTTCCTTTTCACTTGGACTCATAGCATAAATTTTCCCTTTTGGTAATTTCTGGCCCGGAAGAATCTCAATTGCACAGTCAGAGTTACGGTGGGGGGTAGTTCATCAGCTTCCTCCTCCTCAAAAACCCTGGTTATATACTGGTAATCCTCAGGGATGCGATTAAGGTCCTCCGTGGCTAAACAAGCTCGTGGAGGTTCATTGCATGGGGGATTTCCCCACCCTGGGTCCCATTTGTGTTCTGCACATTTTTGGGAGATAAATTGTACATCCCCTTCTTCCCATAGAATGTAAGGGTTATGTCCATGTAACCAGGGGCTACCCAACACTAAGGGGAACTGGGCTTGCGGAGCTATCACGAACGAGCGTAGCTCCCAGTGATCACCAATGCCTATTCTTAAAGGAACAGTCTCAAATCGGCATGGTTCCTTCATTGGAGACCCATCCATCTGCGTGAAAGTTATCGGGTCTTTCAAGTGGACCACGGCTGCCTCCAACCCCATAACCATAGATGGGTTTATGAGATCCCTCCCGCACCCAGAGTCAATGAGGGCTCGAACCCGAATGTGGGTCATCATTGCGGGATTCATCACCAGAACAGTCACAAAGAAGATAGAGGGGTAATTGCTCACCAGTTTAGGCGCCTCAGGTGTTGGGTCCTGCTGTGTAGCGCCATTCACAAACAGGACCATTTCATTTCCCTGCATCTCACTCTCTTCCTCCAGCATCAAGGTATCCGCTTGGTCGGGGCTAGCAAAAAGAGCCCGCGTGTTGCGTGGTTTTGCTGTACCTTTTCTCGGGGTAGGGGTTGTCCACCTTCTAGGCTCTTCTTGTGGTAGAGCTCTATTGGGATCCCCTTTCGGGCATACTGCGGCGAAATGCCCTTTCTCCCCACACCGCAGGCAGAGGCCCTGTCGCATACGCTGATCCCTCATTCCACTTGGGGTGGACGTTGGTTTGGGTCTGGCTTGGCCTGCCGCAAAACTGGGACGGTTGTTACCCAACGAGAGATCTAGTTTCATCATACGCAAGCGACTTTCGGCCTTCTCGGCTTCCTCCATCCAACCCTGGAGGGTGCGGGGTTGTTGAGAGCTGAGGACATTATTGCGAACGTCTACAGCTAGTCCAATTCGGTATTGTTGGGCCAAGACCGCATCAGTCCAGTCTCGAATTTTCACGGCGTGCCTTTGAAACTCCCTTGAGTACTCCCGTACTGAGAGTTTGCCTTGTCTGAATGTGCGAAGGAAGGCTTCAGCTTTTTGGGCCGCCCCGGATCCTCGAAACGGTTTCTCAAGGCCCACATGAAGTCATCTACATTCCCCAACTCCGCTGCCTCCAGATCATGAAGGGCTACATACCAGCTGGTAGCACTCCCCCGGAACCTGGATGCGATAAACTCCACCTGTTGTTCTTCGTCCGGGAATACATAGCCCCATCTTTGCACAAATTTACCAACTTGCAATATGAAAAAAGACACAGTCTCTGGATCCCCATCAAATGTGATCTCAAGCATGTCCTTGGGGCGGATTACCGGGGGGGCTGGCGCCATGATCGGTACCGGAACCGGCTGCATGAGGGGTGCAGGAGCAGGGGGTTGAGGCAGAGGCAAAACTGGTGGCTGGATGGGTCCTGGTTGCCCTGGCCCAGGTCCTGGCGCTGGGACGACCGGTGGAGGCGGGGCTGGTGCTGGCTGGCCCGGCCCCGGCCCTGGAGGAACTGGTTGGCCCGGCCCTGGACCCGGTGGTACTGGTTGGCCCGGCCCCGGGCCCGGAGGAGCAGGAGGTGGCCGTCCCGGTATCAACGGTGGCACCGGGGCTGGTGCCGGTCTAGGTTGTGTCAACGGATGGGCTCGAATTGCTTGGTCCATCATCTGGGGTAGGGACTGCATTAGGTTGCTCATATCCCTTACCAGCCGACGAGTATCGTCCTGAATAGAATCCATGCGGGCATCAGTATCTTGGCTGGGTCCCGTTCTGGGAGATCCCCGAGACACCCTCCCTTGGGGAAGCCCAAAACTACCTCTGGGATCCAAAAGGCTGTCCCGGCTCTGGCTTCCCGGCATAGTCCAGGTGGTCTGGGTAGTATCCAACAAGTTCTTAGTCCAATCGCGTTATCTGCGATAAGTCACCCCTTTATCCCAGGGTGTTGGGACTCCTGGCACATAGGTTCGTGGAACCGCACCACCCTGACTTTGTATAGGCCCGGCCGGGCTGTAGATCGGGAGTGAGCAGGTCTGGGAGAAAAAGAATGGATAGGCCAAGGAGTTCCTGTCCTGCCCGAATCTAGGAGGCTATGTGTTGGATAAGGAACGCCCCAGCTAGGTTACAGCAATTACGTATGACTTAACATCACATAAGGCCCCAAATATATCTCAAACATACAGTAATATTCAATACATGAAATACGATAGGCTGGAGATTTAAAGCAATATCTAATATTTTGACACTCCCAAAAGCAATTTTCACAATTTCAATGGACTGAAAACATGATTTTCAAATGTCCGTTAAGCAAAGCAAATACATCCACTTCTTAAGACTTAAGATAAACAATATAAAGTAATTTATATAAAGTAATCAGCAAGTGGATCCAGTCCTTAGGACTTGAAACAGACAATAAGAAATAGGCTGCAGTCAACTCATCCTCCAGATTATTCAATGAGTTTTCAATTCCTTCATCAAGACTGCAAACAGGAACTTCCAAAAAGGCACAGCCCCAGGATCAGTACTGGAGCTTTTAAAACTCGTGTCCTGGAGCACCGCTGCAGACTTGCTAATGATGTTAGAGAAGCACCTTTGACTCAACATTGGCAGGAACAGAAACACAACATAATTTGGTTTGGATATTAAGCAAAACTTTACGACCCTGAAAATGCAGGCCTCTCTAATCATGCGTGATCATTAAACACATTATAGCATATTAATTGTTTGCCAAAATTATTTACATTTAAACCAGAAAAAAAAAATCATGGACATGTGGTGTGTCTACATTTTAAGTGTTTTTTCCAGTCCCTTCCCAATTTCCTAATTTGGGGGGGAAATTGAAAATGCTCTGGGGCAAGGACCAGTGCTCCATCTAAGCTGTGGAGTTTTGTGAGCAAAACTTCTACTTTGTGAGCTGCTGGCATTAAAGTTGTGAGAGAGCAATTTGGCTACGGCATAAATTAGTTTGTTCTGGAGCTCTCCTTCCTGAGCTAAGAGGAAAATGTGTGAGCCAGAGGCTAAAAAAACTGTGAGCTAGGCTCACACTAACTCAGCTTAGAGGGAGCACTGGCAGGGACTCCCCAATTTTCCAGTCTTTTCCCCAGGCCTTCACATCTCTAAAGGTTCAGGCGAAAGAAAAAACATGCTTCACAGTAACTTCCAGGACAGGGCAAACAGTCTGTGTGCAAATTATGTGATTCAGAGGCTCTTAGAGCATGCAGGGACCTCCACACACATGGAGCGCCTGTATTGATTCACTGGAATGACCTGATAAGTGCAGTCTTTTTTATTGCCCCTTTAGAATTCACTACCATTTATTGTTTTACATACATATACATAAACTTTATTGCATTAGCTCATAGCCTTAGCAAATAACACCGAAAATAACAAAAACAGCATCAAAACTATATTACAGCAATCACAAGAACAATTAGAATATCCATTGCAGTTTTTATTAACAGTTATTAAAATTGTATCAGCAACAGCGACTGCAATTTAAGTTAAAAACAGTGGCAATCCAGTCAACATAATACCTAATACAGTGGCAATCCAGTCAATATAATACCTAATTTAGCCGTCGGCTGCATTAACAATGGATGATTTTGGCAAGGCCTTTTATCACCCATGCAATAAACTTTGCCATTTGCAGCATTACCCATTTATTTTTGTTGGCAAGCAATATAATTAATCTGCCATTGTCCACTCTCCCTGGGTATCGTAATAAAATATTCCCAAGGGATCTTTCGTGTTCTAATGTGAATTTTGAGCAGTGCTCAAAATTCACAGTGGAAGATCCTTAATAGATTTCTGGTCACAAGTACAGACACATTCTTAATATGAGATCCCGTTATGATGGTCCCTTAGGTCGCCCAGTTGTAAGGTATCCAGCTGTGCTTTGGTAAATGCTTTCCTATGCTCTCAGTTTGATAAATCGGGTAAGGTAAGACGGAAGGGCTAAAGGAGAAGGTGCAAAATGCTTGTAAAGGGGAGCTATGCTCAAGCTATTTAGCACGGCAGCATCCATCTGAACACTTATATTTAGCAGTCTTTATTAATTGCTCTGCTGCAAAAAAAGTCAAGCCCTCCTAAGTAATCTTCCGAGAATCTGAGTTCGGCTACCAGATTCAGAAGTCCACCAGTGGCTATTAGCCACAAGGTATAGATAGGAACTCTCAAGCTGGAGCAATTGATGCTCTGTATTCTTGGTGCTTGGGGGGGCAACAGTGGGAGGGCTTCTAGTGTCCTGGCCCCACTGCTGGACCTCCTGATGGCACCTGGTATTTTTGGTCACTGTGTGACAAGAGTGTTGGACTAGATGGGCCATTGGCCTGATCCAGCATTGGCTTTTCTTAATGTATAACTTTGCCCCGGATTACTTTTCCCTTCCTCGTAGGCCGTGGTTAAGAAAGTTAAACCAACCCGAATTTTCAACCGATAATTGATGATAGCTTTAGGGGCTGGGGCCAGTATTGGCAGCAGAGCCAATTCCAATCTGACTATGGCTGCTGGTATTGAATTGGGAAAAAACAAGCAAGGAGAAGGTTGCCAATAATAGAATCGACCAAATGTACAAAAGCAACCGTGAAGAATATAAATGGAATCTGTTTTTTTGCAAAAATATTTATAGTGAGATAAGCTATCACGCAGGGGCCACGGTGGCTCAGAGGTTAAGACACTGAGCTGCAGACAGGAAGGTCTGTAGTTCAGCAGTTCGAGATCTGAGTGCCGCGTGACGGAGTGAGCTCCCATCTCTGGTCCCAGCTCCTGCCAACCTAGCAGTTTGAAAGCAAGAAATTGCAAGTAGATGAATAGGTACCGCTTTGGTGGGAAGGTAACAGCATTCCGTGCACCTCGGCGTTTAGTCATGCCGGCCACGTGACCACAGAAATGTCTTCAGACAGCGCTGGCTCTTCAGCTTGGAAACGGAGATGAGCACCGCCCCCTAGAGTTGGATTCGACTGGCTTTCGAGCAAGGGAAACCTTTACCTTTACCTTAAGCTACCATGCAAAGTACAAATAAAGTACAAAGTGCATAATTACGTTAAAAGCCATACAATTACAAGCGGGACATAAACCCTGCTGAAATACAGTCTTAAAGGGACTGAGTCTATAAACAATCCTCTTATGCTGTAAGAACAGAATGAAACAGTCCCTGTAACTGCTGAAGATAAGTCCCTCGGAGCATGAAGACATCAAGGTTAGTACTACATGGCAGGCCTGTTTTGAATTGATATCTTTATCAAGCTGTTAGTCTTCATAAGGCTTGTGGGACTTCCACTAGTTTCCATGAATTCACAAGCGCATGGCGGCAGGCGTCCCTAATGACAACCGTGTCCATTTATGGAAATGGGTCCTTTTGCTAAAAATTTCTATCTTAGTTTTATCATAACTGACTATTAATAGATTGTTTTTACAATAAAGGCTAAACTGTCTTAAAAGCCTTCTAAGACTGACTTGTGAATGAGATACAAGTAATGTGTCATTGGCACAAAGGAGTATTGAAACAGCTTTCTTTCCAAGCCTAACCAGAAAATATTGCATTCCTGAAATATGTTCAACCATGTCATTTATCTGCAAGTTGGAAAGTAAGGGCACCAGGGTACTGCAGTGGTGTACGCCTTTCTGAAGTCGGAATTGGGTTGCACAATCGGCTGGAGATTCCTAGTCTTACTTTAAGAGTGGTGCTAGTATGGAGGGCTTTAATTCAGCTGAATAGCCTGCTGTCAATATTCAGTTTATTTAATTTGTCCCACAGGTGCTGCCTTGAGATAGAGTCGAAAGCAGCTTTAAGGTCAATAAATGCAATGTACGATTGCCTGGATAGCCTATTCACATATTTGTTGTTAAAATATTGTTTATATACATGTTTGATTTGGCCTTTCCCCACGTGGCTCCCCACGTACAGCAAGCATCCTATAGTGCTACCTTATGAATTAGTCCTGGGCTTAGATCTCTCTTTTGTTACCTGTACGACCAACTTCATGGACAGTGGTACAAATCTTCAACAACATGAGTGTCCTTGTAAGGCTCATATTAATAACAGAGCCATTTTACACAGCCGAGAACTAGTTTTTTCTCCCCCCCCCCCCATGAACGCCCCTATTCTATTCTCTTACCATGCCAGCTAGGGAAATAGGCATGTGGGGTGTCTCTGGTGGCAGGTCAGGATCAGGCCAAGCTGGAGCTGTCCCTTAGTGTTGGTGCTGGAGAACAGGAGCCTTTTTCCAAGGGACTGTCCAATGTTTAGGATGAGCTGGGCTGGAAGGTTCAGCTGAAGGCCTAGGGCCAGGCTACATGATGCCATGTCTCTGAGTCTGCAACAGGGACACGGTGCCATTTTAAAGGCTTTTTTAAACTTTAAAATTGATGGGGGGGGGGCTGGTCTTGCCAGGGACTGTGGCAAAGGGGGATGAGGGGCTCCTGTCCCATCCCACTCCCACCATTTTCAGGAATTAAAAGGGTTGCACAGCTCCTGAAAACAGTTTGGGGGAAGAGACGGGAGCCCCTCATCCCATACTGTGGTCCTTGGCAGGATTGGGTCCCCATAGTTACCTTAAACTTAAAAAAAAAAAAAAAAAGCTTTAAAATGGTGCCATACACTTGTGGCAGACTCAGGGACATATTGTGTAGTTTGGCCCTTACCTAAGGGAGGTCCTGTAGCCAGAGTTCTGTCCTGCGTCTTGCAAAGATATGGAGACTTTTGGTCACCTCCTGCAGGAAACTGAACTGTAGGATGTCCGAAGCTGCCCGCTTTGCATTCATTCACCCGGCCAAGTTTTCAGCTCTTGCTATGCCCCTTCTTTGGGTGGGGGGGAGGCTGGGGCTTTTGGGGGTAGATGAGTCCATGGGGGGAGGGTTCCGGTTGACTTTTCCTTCTGACTCTTGAGTGGGAGCCTGTTGCGGATCTGGAGTGTAGGGATTCTTAGGGATAGTGGGGACCATGCAGGGCTCTTCAGCCTTTGAAGAGTCTTCCTCCTCGGTTGAGGCTGGGCCCGGGCAGGTTCTGACAGACCCCTCCTCCGTACTGTTTCCTCAGTTTTATAATGCAAAATGGGATAAACTACCTGCATTCTGCCCTAAATACCTTGATGGAAACCAAAGGTTAGGACCAGGCTTTAAGACGGGAAAATGGGAAGTACACCTGTTGTCCCGGGCTTTTAAGTGATTAGAGGTGTGAGCCCTGAGGTTTTTTACAGCTGCTGTTACGGTCTGCAGAAACATGAGCTTGTAGTGCGATGTGGCTGTGAAGAAAGCTCATGCAATCTTAGGATGCATTAACAGAAGCATTGTGTCCAGATCACGGGAGGTAGTGGTTCCGCTCTATTCTGCTATGGTCAGGCCTCACCTGGAGTACTGTGTCCAGTTTTGGGCACCACATTTTAGGAAAGATGCTGACAAGCTTGAGCGTGTCCAGAAGAGGGCAACCAGGATGGTGAGAGGGTTGGAATCCAAGTCTTACGAGGAAAGGCTGAAAGAGTTGGGTATGTTTAGCCTGGAAAAGAGAAGGCTTAGAGGGGACATGATTGCAGTCTTCCAATATTTGTAGTGTCGTCATATAGAAGATGGAGCAGATCTATTCTCTCTTGCTGCAGATTGCAAGACTAGATCTAATGGGTGGAAATTACAAGGGAGTCGTTACCAGCTAAATATCAGGAGAAACTTCCTAACTGTAAGAGTGGTTGAGCAGTGAAACAGACTGCCTTGGGAGGTGGTGAATGCTCCTTCGCTGGACATTTTTAAGCGGAGGCTAGAAGACCATCTTTCGGGTATGCTGTAGGGCTACCTTTTGCCTATGCTCCTGCAGAGTGCAGGGGGTTGGACTGGACGACCTGCAAGATCCCTTCCAACTCTAACATTCTGTGATTCTGTGAAATAATGAGTGACAATGAAAACCATTTCCATTAAAAAGGTGAGACCAGTTTCCTTCTTGGGTTTCCATTTGCCTTTCCTCTCAAAGATGTTAGGTCTCAGTTTATTTTCCCATCTTACAGTCTGGTCCTAGACAAGATGACCTAGAAGTCAGTCCTGTTAAGTCCAGTGAGATCGCCTTCCTTCCCTGTAAATGTTCTTAGGATGGCAGTTGGTAAAAGATTTGTGTCAACACTTCGTAATGTATGCGCTCTCCTTAGTTATTGACACAACCTCCTTTCAGTACGCATTGATTCCTGTTCTGCGAGGTCCAAAAACCATGTCCTCCGGGGAGCACCGATGAACCTGCAGTGGTCTTTTTAATGGGTGCAGTTAATGAGCTTCCTTTCTGTAAAATACTTCTTGGGTTCATCTTGTCATTGCAGAGCCTGGACAGAGCTACAAAGAGGCTCAGACTGATGCAGAGAATGGACACGAAGACCATCACTTCTTAGGGACCAGCCGACTGCTGTATCACATTACGGATGGAGATAATCCTCTGCTGTCTCCTCGCTGCTCTATTTTTAGCCAGAGCCAGAGGTTCAATTTAGACCCTGAATCGGCTCCTTCCCCACCAAGCACTCAACTGTTCATGATGTAAGCTGATATGTATTTCTGCCTCGGGGGTGGGGTGGGGGTCGGGTCTCTTTGCTATCTAATGGGAGCTCACCCACCACTTGTTATAGTTAACGTGATGTCATCTTATTTGGGTCCCAAATATTTAAAAAAGCCAAAACTGAAATGTTTACGGAACAGTGGAAACTTCCACCAGGGAACCCTGCTGTTTGGCAAACCCTGGTCCTTAGCCTCTCCTTAAGACTACTAGGTGGAGGAACTGGCTCTCCAGAAGGGTTCCAACAGATCACTGAGTGGGAATCTTGGAATGGCATCATAACCTGTGTGTGCAGTCCCCTTTTAATATACTTTCCTGGAAACCGCAAGTCTCTTTTTCATTGTTGTTGGGGAGCCCGGCTGCGAACTGGTGTTCTGGTTCATTCTGTCACGGGCAGGGAGGCATTCCGGGAGGTAGCACGGTTGGTTGGAGAGAGAGCACGGGAAGCTTATGGCATTTTGTTAGCATTGGCTTTGCTTACAGGTAGAAGCACACAGCTGCGGGGCAGCAGATCCACGACCCCACTCCAGGTGACCAGGGACAGAGATCCTGCCTGTCCCAGATGCTTCTGCCAATTCTCAGCAGAGTCTGTCTGCTTCTTCTCTCCCGACATCCAAAATAGTGTGTGCCCCCCCCCCCAAATCTCGTGTATCTGCCCACTCCCTTCAGCCGGGGTGGCAGAGTCGTCTCTCTTCCCCCATGTCCTGATGGGTTGGACGAACAGGGCCATGAAGACCCATGGAGCGGGATAAGTGCAGTCATTGGAAAACATGAACATTTCTCATTTCATGTGGAATTTCCTGAGCTGCGGCGATCGGGATCCAAGCCCGCCGCAACCCATTCGAAATTCCTTGGCTCTCGTCTGTATTCCGTTGTGCAGAAACACCTGAGCAGGTGTCCGGCTCCACTTCCTGTTCTGCCAGTCACGTGCTCGAAAGCCACATATGCTTGGAAAGAGCAGAAAAGCCGCTCGGCTCGGATAGCTTCCAGTGATGAAGGGAGGCTGGCACCATTGGCAGCGAGGATTGCCAGCTTCTCTGCTGGCGACCGCATGGGTGCCATTATTAGCGGGAGATAAATATTTATCTTCGCACCATTAAAAAGCGTCACTTGTTGATTATTTTTAGGAGAACAAAATGCTTTGAGAAGGTACAAGGGGAAGCTGGCTTGTGTCCGCCTCCCACTGGCCATTTGGCAGCCCTGCTTGTCCCATCAGTCGTGTATCGCGACCTGCAATCTTATTTTTTCAGGGAAAGGCAGCAAAACCAGGAACTTCATCACCACCGATTGGCATGTCGCATTCATTCTTGGCTAACTTCAGCAGACCTTCTATAGCAGGGGTGGCCAAACTGTGGCATATTGCGTGGCTCCCAGCAGGGCAGCTGGGGAAGTGAAGGGGAGGCGTGCCTCTCTGATTGGTCTTCCCTTCCCCAGCCAGTGTTCCCCTCCCTGGGTAGGCTTGAGGTGGGCGGAGCAGAGAAAGAAAGCAACTTTAAATGGATTCTCAAAGCCCCCCCCCCGCCTACAACTATAATTGGATAACTAAATATCCTTATCAATATCTGTTTTTACCCCTTTTTGTTTTTATTTTTGGCAGTCTCATTTAATGTTAATAAAAAGCAAATTTGCATTATTTTCCAATAAAGCATGTCTGTAATATTTGTTCACGTCTTGCGGCTCTCAGACATCTCACGTTTATTCTGTGTGACTCTTACATTGAGCCAGTTTGTCTTGGCAAGGCAGGATACAAATTGAAAGTAATAAATAAAATAAATAAGTTTGGCCAGTCCTGTTCTATAGTGACTTGCTGTATATAGGCTGTTGTTTTTAACTTGGCCTGACAGAGAGGCCAGCTTGCCTGATCTACCATCTTTCATTTCATGTTGTTCTGTAGTAATCCTTGGGTCAAGCAGCTTTTGCAACTTTTGAAGGCCATTGCAAGCGAGGAAAAAGAAAGAATGCTTGTGTATTGTGGGATTTTATAGAAGCTTATGGCAGAGTACAGAAGGCCTGCTCTCTGTGCAGAAATACAGTTCTTACATACCAGTATCTAGTAGCAAGAGCTGGCTTCCGTGTGGATAGTTAAATCTGTACAATGGGTACAGGTATGATTTAGGACTCTCTCCTGAAAAATCTAACTTAAAAAAACTAATATGGGGGTTAGCCCTCTCCAAGTTAATTGCAATTTTTACACATGTACAGATGTTGCCAAAAAAGCCAGTTAAAGTACAGGGGGCATTTGGGGTTTTCACAGCAGCAGAGAAACAGGTGAGTGGGAGGAACGAAAGAGCTAGCTGTGTTGGGGGGAGGAGAGACAGAGCCAGCAGTAAAAGGAAATTAAGGTTTTCCTTTCCACGTGAGTCCTTGCAGGTCCCCTCTTGTCCTCCGAAATGTAGGATGAATCTTGCCTTATTATTTTGAATGGATTAGTTCAGGACATTTTGTTATGGAGCTGGGCGTACAGTTTAGGTGTCAATAAAACAGAGGTTGTACGTCTTCTGCTGGATCGAACTGGTTTAATAGCTCTTCCCAGTCAATTGAGAGCACTGGAAAATGTAGGATCTAAGTGGACTAGGGACCGATAACAGAATTCTCAGCTAAACTACATTCCAGAATTCTGGGACCGGCATGGGGAGAAGTCGTGACTGTTGGTCTGGTATAAAAGAAGTCTCTCTGAAGATTCAGGGCCAAACCACACATGTCTTTGCAGGGACCCTTGACTGGGGCCCTGAACAAGTAATGGAACAGTAAAAAGCAGTCCCAGATCCCCACCCCCATGTAGATTGAGGTATAGTGCTGGGGAAACTGAGCTAACTCCCTCCCTGCCCAGTACCATTTCTCCAACCAGGAATGGTTACCCAAGCTCTTTTAAAACCAGGCAGGGAAAAAAATACAGTTGGAAATGATTATCTGTGCCTTTCCCCTCCCGGGGTTTAAAGCAGCATGGAGGGGTCGTATCTGACTGGGGGAAAAGGTGCGTGTTTTGGGGGGCCAATTATAGCATTGCCTCTTTCCGCAGTTCAGCTGAACGCTGCATCTGATCACATCAGTCATTTCCGGTCGGGAGTTCCATTTTGACCGGTATTATCCTGCCATAACTTGCAGGGGGTGGTATGAAAGGATTTCAGACTGTGGTTACACATGGGCTTTCTGGGTTTCCAGGCCAAGAAGTTCTTCTCGGGGCAGCTGCGATGACTGCAAAGAGCCACAGACGATAGCACAGCTCACAAAGCACCTGCAGAGTCTCAAGAGGAAAATCAGGAAATACGAAGAAAAGTTTGAGCAGGAAAAGAATTACCGGGTAAGAACCCCAAGGAGGCCAGCAGACTGCATTCAAGGAAGGGTTTTTTTGTGTGTGTTGTGTATTAGGAAAGGGAGGATGATCATGAGAGAGGAGGCCGTGTTTGGCCTAGTGAGTTGCAAGTTGTATAGGCCTGGTATGAGACTTCTGTCTATCTCTCTGGTCCACTTTTGTTCTGCCTTTCTTCAGAGGAGCTAGGAGCAACATATGTGGCTCTCGCGTCCTCATTGTATCCCTGTAAACAGCTTTGTGAGATCAGTTTAGGCGAGAGAGGGTGACTGGCCCCAAAACACTCATTGGCTATTTAGTAGAATTGCTAGACTTCAGGTGAGACCTGCAGATCTCCTGGAATTACAACTGATTTCCAGATGACACAGAGCCTGTTTGGTGTGGTGGTTAAGAGTGTGGACTCTAATCTGGGAGAACCGGGTTGGATTCCCCACTCCACGTGCAGCTGCTGGTGTGACCTTGGGTCAGTCATAAGTTCTTTCAGAGCTGTTCTCTCAAGGGCAGTTCTTGAGAGAGCTCTCTCAGCCCCGCCTACCTCACAAGATGTCTGTTGTAGGGAGGGGAAGGGAAAAGGAGATTGTAAACTGCTCTGAGATTCCTTCGGGTAGTGAAGGGTGGGGTATAAATCCAATCTCCTCCTCCTCCTCTTCTTCCTCTTCCTCCTCCTTCTGCTCCTCCTCCTCCTCCTTCTTTCCCCCTGGAGAAAATGGCTGCTTTGAAGGGTGGACTTTGTGGCATTATATCTGGCAGAGCCCCCTTCCTTCCGCAAACCCTTCCCTCCCCAGATGCCACCTCCAGGAATTTCCCAACCTGGCTGTTAAGGGATTTGAATCCATGCCTCCCATATTCAGGTCTGACACATGAGCTGCTACACAAGTAAAAGCAAAGTCCTTTGCCTGCTGCTGATGCCTGTGGGTGAACTCATAGTACCAGTGACCTCGCAGATGCCTGGGGCGACTAAACAATGGCATCCCAGATGCCCAGCCTTGGTTACCAGAGGCTTGGTGTTACACTGAGCTGTCTGGCCATTAGCAAGGTTAGGAAGCAGCCATATGTGATCATGACAGAGACAGGAGAAAGGGCAGGTGATTCGTTTTTCACCTCTTAAACGGGAGAAGAAAAGATGCCCAGGTGCCACTGACTCATCCAGCAGGTAAGAACGGAGATGTGTGTGGCAGTTTTAAATGGACTTAAAGGAGAGCAAGTCCAGAAGAAACCAGGTAGTCACAAGGAATCTTACCTGGTATGAGTACATGTAAAAATGAAGAGCGGGGAAGATGTTGTTGTTGGAGAAGAGCTTCGAACTTATTCTTCAGGCCCTGTGTCAGAGCTCCCCGGCATGATACCAGGGGTGCCCTGGTGCCTGCCAGTGAGCTTTCTGCTGCCCGTTTGCTTCTTGAATTCTGAAGATGAAAACCAAGACCTTGCTTTGGAGAGTGAAGCCAAACAGCTTCTTCATTCAAAGAGCCTTCCTCTGTGCACCTTGGGCCAGGACATCCATCCTTCAGAAGATCTCGAGAAACGTCATAGTTGCCTCTTTCATAGGACGATGCTTAGCGTGGAACCTCCCAACACTGTGATTGTCCCCACCCCTATGGTAGCTACTTCGCGGTGGTACCCCCCGCCACCTTTTCTCAAAATTCTAGAAGAACCTCCAGGATCAGGAAGGCTTGGAGACCTCTCATCAGCGTGAATAACAAGACATGCCTGCGCTTTTGGTGCCTGTTTTGAAGGGGTTTTTTTAGGAATGCAATTGGTTTATAATTTTACTCTCTCTCCCTTGCATTTATGCCCGTTAGATGCCTATAGGCATATAACCCGATGTGCTGTACTGGTTAAGAGTGGTGGGCTCTAATCTGGAGAACCGGGTTTGATTCCTCACTCCTTCTTCGCATGAAGCTTGCTGGGTGACCTTGGGCCGGTCACAGTTCTCTCAGAACCCTCTCGGCCCCACCTACCTCACAAGGTGCCCGTTGTGGGGAGAGGAAGAAAATGCCACTGTAAACTGCTTTGAGACTCCTTAAGGTAGAGAAAAGAAGGGTATAAAAACCTTCCTCTTCCTCCCCTTTCCTTCAGGGAACTCAGGGAGAATACGTGGCTCTTCCATCTTTCTTTCACGTATCTTATGTGTAACTGCTGGTTTGGATCCCTGTCGGAGAGAAAAGTCGAATATAAATATCTAAATAAACGAATTAACACTGTGCCTCCTCCTTTCCTGTCCAGCCTTCCCACGCAGACAAAATTGCCAACCCTGAAGTAATGAAATGGATGAACGATTTGGCCAAAAGTCGTAAACAGCTTAAAGGTAACCACTGGATGCTGCCTTCTTCTTCTTTTTTTTAAAGTCACACAGTGTTTCTGTTTTACTAATGCATCACATTAAACCTCATGGATAACAGGGGAAAGAAATGCAGCTCAGGGCACTCCAGTGAGTTCCTTCCAGTGCTTGGAGGAAGAGCCTGTCGCTCCCACTGACTGCAAACGCAGTGGCTCGTGTCTGCCAGTCAGGAGCAGTTTCTGCACGCTTGGAGGCATGTAGGCCTTGCGCCAGTAGCACATGCCAGTAGCACACGGCTGTGCCCTTTTGCTACTAAGTTCACAGCATGTGCATCTAATTGTGGCTGGGCTCACTCAGCTGTATCCTGCCACTTGGCTTCTGGGACAGGGCAGGGTGCGGAGACTGATGGAGTCCCTAAATCACAGTGGAAACCAAGGGGCATATATGATTCTAGGATTTCTGTGCCCGGGCTTACTCCAAGAAGCAAATGGAGGTTGAGATACATATATGAAAAACAAGCTGTCTGGTATGAATCCAATAAATGTATCCATGTAGCTTAGAGTTTATGAGATTTGTAATAGTTTGTATTTTCCATACAGATACCTCAACCTCTTTGGCTTTGGAGCTGGTGGTGACAGATGAGAAAACCAACCCTGCGCTGTAGGGCCACCTTCCCTGCAACACAGAGCCATTTTCCTGCTATTAATGAGCCATTTTCTGGGCTTTAGCTAGGCTTTTTCTATCGTCCAGAGCATAGCCATGTTAGAACCATCTAGGCCTCTCTGCCTTTCCTAGAAGCACAGAGACAGCCTGTTTTAGGGTTGCCAGACACCCCCCCCAGTTTGGTGGGGGTTACCCGCTTTTTGGGGGGTTCAGCCCACCGCCGGCCAGCTGGCCAGTGGGGGAAGCCCCACCCCCAAGCCCCGACACTTGCAGCGGCTACGGGCCGCACACCCGATTTCTGAGTGGCAATGCTGTTACTGAAGCAGGGCAATGCGGCAGCCAGTACCCCTTAAGTGCAGGCAGCCGGTGGGAAAGGGCCCTGCCTGTCCGATCTCCAAGCGGCAATGCCACTCAGTGATCAGGCGGGCAGGGCCCTCCGGCTGCGTACACTTAAAGGGAACCCTTTAAGTGCACTTAAAGGGAACCCTTTAAGTGCAGGCAGCCGGTGAGAAAGGGCCCTGTGCATTTGATCAAGCGTGCGGGGCCCTGGCAGGATCGTCCCCACAGGGGCAGGGCTTCGAGCTGGGACATCCTCAATGTGACATCATCACATTGGGGATACCCCCCCCAAAGTCCCCTGCTGGGGACAAAGATGGAGCTGGCAATCCTAGCCTGTCTCCCTGGAAAGAAGTGTATCTTATTGTGTCAACAAGAGATATCCAGGAGACTGGCTGATTGCCCTTGAAGGTCACTCGTTCGTTACACGAAAAGTAGGACCCTTTGGAAGCCTGCCCTAGAAAAACATACAGTGCCAAGAGTCCAGATAAGACGCCAGAAGGGTCTGTCCTGTTCTCTCCTCCCAAAACACCTGCAGACCCCTAGGGCTCCACAGTCGATGTGCTCTGGAACAGGGAGGTGGGATCACTCAAAGCAGCGGGAACCCTTTTCCTTATCTACATGTGACAACTGTAAATGGGCTTAATACCAATTTAGCAGTCATGACTTCCACCAAAGAATTCTGGGAACTGTAGTTCGACGAGAGTGCTGAGCATTCCTTTAGGGATATTCTACCTCCCCTCCCCTCTTGCTATGTGAAAGGGAGAAGATGTATTAAACCTGTGCAAATCAGTAGTAAAGAAGTGCCTAAGGGGCACATCCTCCAAGTGCTGCTGTTATGTAGAGACCACTGAAACAAATGATGTTTTGCATGGATTTGTTGAATTCCAGCACCCCCCTTTCTGAAATATTAAATAGCTGTGCCATCGATCTCCCTCTGTGCAGTACAGAATTCCGCTAATGGAGTTAATGCAGAGTTAATAGCTTCATTATGTGGCTACCTTTCACACTGTAATAATGAAATGATACATCTGATCCTGTTTCACAAAACTGATTTAGAGACTTATTATTTCTCCATTCTGTAAGCCGCGAGTGTCAGGTTTTCCCCAGGCTTGGGGAGGGGTCGTGGTTCCACTTTAATCGGTACTTTTACCTAGTGGGAGACTGTGAACACTGTATACTGTTCTTCACCCAATCGTGCTGCTTGTTCCACCAGATATGACCGGGGCGGGGGGGGAGGCTTTTTAAAATCAAAATCCTAGGTATAATCAAGACTGTAATCCGATCACAGTGTTACCATTTTCACTTTGCTATAAGTGCACGTTATCAAGTTCCTAATCTACTGAGGGGTGGAATTAACATGCAGGGTAGTGAAGGTGGAGCGCGTTAAGTCTGGTTTAGCCGACTGACGTCAGTGCCTCTGATCCACTGTGCGTTCCGCTTGGCCACAGGCAGGGTTAAAAGAACGAGGCACCCAGAGCCGATTGAAAATCAGTGATGGTGGTACGCCAGAATCCCTTGCTCTCTAGCAGGCCCTGCTTTTGGGTTCTAGTTAGGGAGGCAGCGTAGAGTTGCCACCAGTGTTCCCTCTAAGCTGTAGAGTCTTGTGAGCAAAAATTCAACTTAGTGAGCTACCAGCATTAAAGTCGTGAGCAAGTGATTTGGCTACTGCATCAATTAGTTTGCTCTGGGGCCATCCTTCCTGAGCTAAGTCAAAAATGTGTGAGCCAGAGGCTAAAAGTCTGTGAGCTAGGTCACCCTAACTCAGCTTAGAGGGAACACTGGTTGCCACTTCCCTGTTTTCAGAACATGTACTTATTCCTCAGGAGAGTAAGTGTTCCTATGGCCTCCTGGGCTGGCCTTAGAGAAGGGAAGGGGATGGAGACCCACCAGAAATAAGGGGATGGAGCCTTCGGCCACTGCCCTCTGCATCTGGTTTGGGGACAGGAGCGGCTGCTCACCTGGTTAGCCGATTGGGGCTGAGGGGCTGCGAACCAAAAATAAGGAAATCCCCGGAGGATGCGGGAGGTAGCCGTACTGAGCAGGTTGAGGGGCGTGTGTGAAAGTTCAGAAGAAGCACACAGGGATGGCCTATTCCAGAAGTAGACACAGGTGGAATCTGGGGGAAGTTCAGTCCTCCTGATTGAGGAGGGGATTGCACGGGGCAAATCACAAATGCAAAGAGAAACGGTAGCATTAACACACCAGGCCAGCTAGACATTTCCTAGCCCTTGTAGTGAGTGGTTTAAATGGCCAGGGTTCAGCCAGCATGGGCAGAGGCAGAAAAAACTTGCTAACGGCCGCGTAGCCCCTTTGGCAGATTATTTGAGTTCTACAGCTCTGTTATCCCATTGGCTTCCTACTAGCAGGAAACTGAGGGACTCGTCCTCTCGCTTTGGTGAGAGCTGGAGTTCTGTGGTCCAACCCAGAGGTACTGTGGAGCATTTGCCGGCTCTTCCTGCTAGCTGACCAAGGCTGTTATGCTCTGGTGCTTTTGAACAGACTCTGGAGCACCTGTGCTAATCTTCCCTTGCGTGGGCCATCCATTTACCCATTAAGCTTCCCTGCCAGCTGCAGCGGCATCATGAGATTTTGCAAAACAGAGGAAAGGGATTTTAGCGAGGGGACATGGGCCCTATGGCCATGCGAGTTTGGCACCTGGAGTTACTGTTTGTATGGGCTCACATACTGGGTATGCCGGCTAAAGGTCGATAGCCAAAGGCCTTTGGTAAAAAGGTTAGCTATGCAACCAGTGCTTATAAAATAGATTGCAAACAGTATAGTGTATTCTTGAGCCGCGCCCAGCAGCAGATCTTTAAACCTTGCCCGTGAGTCTTTCCGCAGACAGCTCCTACTGGATTCTGAGATGATGTTCCTGCTCTTGGGTAAAATTTAGGGAGGATACGGCTGGACAGAGCCAGGTGTTCAGCACGCCGCAGTAATTGTTTCCTTGAACATTTAACATTTGGCTATTCCAAAGGCAACCAAGCTGCTGAAATGAACCCAAATCCTTTTTTTACAGGATTCTTGACCTGAATCTCCTGTAAGGAAATAGCACCCTCAGCTGGATTTGAATTCTACAATTGAGTGGTACTCTCATATTTTGGGTGCTCCAGAAGAGCGGCTTTTGAACTTTCCATTGTCAGGGGAACCCTTTCTTGCCTGCTGTATGTTGCGGAAGATTCCAAGGAGTGCGCACACTCCCATTTTCTGGGGATTGATGGCTTCTTTTTGGGCTTGGCATTGCCATGTGTGATCTGAGGATGCATCCGTGGGATGCCGCCCAACACGCTTCTTTAAGTGCATGATACAGGGGAAGATAAGGAATGGGCAGGGCAAATTGCCTTCTCAGGGAAGGTTGCCCACCATCACTCAGTTTCCAGGGAACTCTCAGATTCCTTCTAATGCAGTCTGAAAACCATTAGTCCATAATGCTAACCTGGAATTATTTTGGAACTCAGTATCAGATAGGGAGAATGAGGGACACGAGTGGCCGGCGAATGAGTGGGAGTCTCACAAATTAGAATGTCACTCTTCAAGAAACCCTTGATATGCCCCCAGTCTCCTCCCAAAACACAGATCTGCAGCCTATTGTCTACCTAAGAGATCCCAGGGGCCTTCCTACGGCGTTGGAGGTCAGGTTCAAACCAGAGCTTTTTCAACTCACTCCTTCTTAGCCTCCTGGCACCAGCATCTCTGTTCTGTCTTCCTTTGCCTTGGCAAATACACACAGAGTATATATGCAGGAGCACATGGAATTCTCTGCCACAGGAGGTGGCGGCGGCTACAAGCATGGACAGCTTCAAGAGGGAATTAGATAAGCATATGGAGCAGAGGTCCATCAGTGGCTATTAGCCACAAAGTATAGATAGGAACTCTCAGGCTGGGGCAAGGGAGGCTCTGTATTCTTGGTGCTTGCGAGGAGGGGGCTTCTAGTGGGAGGGCTTCTAGTGTCCTGGCCCCACTGCTGGACCTCCTGGTGGCACCTGGTATTTTTGGCCACTGTGTGACAGAGTGTTGGCCTGATCCAACATTGGCTTCTCTTATGTTCTTATATTCTTATGTTCTTAGTGGTTGGATTCAGATACTATTGTATTCATTGCTGTAAGCCAGCAATGTAAGGGTTTTCTTGAATCCCGTGGGCAATCTCTGCTAACAGAAGGCATCTCCACCAGAGGAACAGGACTTCCTTTGCTCTTCCCTCCTTCTGAGCCCTGAAATGGTCCCCCAAGGGCTGCTCTTCGGGGGCAGGGACGGCATGAGCGGCCTGGTGGGCATGTCTATAAAGCGTCCCCTTGCCCGCAGTGACAGGAAGCGTTTGTTGTAAACAGCTGCTCACTGTCTCAGCCTGTGAAATTTTCCTTGCAGAGCTGAAGCTCAAAATGTCAGAAGAACAAAGCTGCCCCTTCAAAGCACCCCAGCAAAACTCACACCAGGACAGCTCCAAGGAGACCGTGAAGCAGGACGCGGCCCGAGCGCCCCCAAGTCCATCCGTAGAAGAAACCATGGACGCCGTGCTGAAGCGGCTGAAGGAGAAGCGACAGCAGTTCAATATCCCTGAGAATATCAAGGTACGTGGCTCGTGCTTGTTCAGCTCACTGAGGGTCAAGCTAAGTTTAACCGCAAGGCCTCAGCCTACGCCACTCCTCAAAGGGAGTGGTGACCTCTGGGTCCCATTCGTTTAGTATCTGTGGCATCAAAAATGGCAGCAGGAAATGCCTTTTGATTCTGTTAGTAAGACTGAGGAAGGTAAGGAAGTGGTTTACCATTCGAGCAGGATGTGTAGGTGCCGGTCGTTGTTTCTTTGAGAACCTTCCGGCAGGAAGGATCGTATAAAAAGACAATAACATTTAGACGAAGGGTGACAGGAAGTAGGTGTATGCCAACAGCTTTTTGAAGAAGCGGTCTTAGTTATGTAGACCAGAGGCAGGCAGCTTGGTTTGGGCTGAGCCTCATAAAGGATGTACTGTCCATCAGGGCAGATGTTGATGTTCTGGCCAACAAAAGAGAGTGTGGGGGGAGAGGGGGCTTGTACATGGTCAGACGTTATTGGGACTGACCAGTAATTCTGTTGGTGACTCAGGGCCTAATGACACATTATGTTTTTGCTGGGTACGTTCCCAGGTTGATGCACAAATGGGTTCTGGGAGCTCCGTGCTGTTCAGGTGCAGGGGGACCTGATGCATACTGGGACCACGGCATGCAGAGAGAAGGGGCTTGGACCTGATAAGGCCCTGGGAAGCTGCTGACATGTCCACAACAGGGCGAATAATCAGGCTTTGTACAGCTGTTTCAAGTCAAGAAAACTGTGTCTGGGGAGCAAGATCTAAGCCCCTTCTCCCCCCCACATGTTGGGGCCGTGATCCAAATAGGGACCCCCCACAGTGGGAAGTCACAGCCCTCAGTCTGTAAGACCTGAGCCAAGACTGTTAATGGTAGGATGATTTGGAGGACATTATTTCATAGGGTTGCCAGAAGTCAGAAACACACACACGCATGCACGCACACTTGGGAAGAACAGGCCTTCCGGAACATATCCATGAACATATCCATGAACAGATCTGGGTATGCACCTGGGGAAAATGTAATATTATGTTGGGCCCCAAGGGGCTCTGCTTAGATGCAGGTGGCAAGTGTGTGGAGTCCACAAGGTGATGAGGGACATAAGTTATGCCCGTAGCCTTCTTCCCATGTCATTTGACCCAGCAGCACTGCCAGTGCCTTGGCTGCTTGGGCAAACGGAGCAAAATGGTTTGGCTTGCTGCTGCTAGGGTTTGTCTGCCCCTGTTTTAGGCCGTGGGATAGTAAAAACCCCGGTCTGTTGTGGAACGTGATAGAAAAAAAAAATAACAGTCCAGAGATGCTTGACATGTTGGTGGAGTGGTTAGGAGCGCAGACTGTATTCTGGGAGAACCGGGTTTGATTCCCCACTCCTCCACATGCAGCTGCTGGTGTGACCTTGGGTCAGTCACAAGTTCTTTCAGAGCTGTTCTCTCAAGGGTAGTTCTTGGGAGAACTCTCTCAGCCCCACCTACCTCACAGGGTGCCTGTTGTGGGGAGGGGATGGGAAAGGGCTTGTAAGCCGCCCTGAGACTCCTTTGGATATAAGGGCGGGGTAGAAATCCAATTTCTTCTTCATCTTCATATTTTACTGGGTTGTGTCCTGTGTCTTCAGATAAGATGACTTAAATTTAACTGCGCTGATGGCCAGATGGAAGCTGCCGGAAAGCTCTTGCCCATTTTGGCATTCTTCAGTACTGGGATCCAGATTCTTTGCTTGGGAGCCATACATGTGCAGCATTGGCAGGCCTGTGGCTCAGATGGATGCCATGCTGCTGTGTAGATGTGGCATGTGCAATAGGAGGGGTGGTGGCTCAGTTGGTGGAGCCTCTGCTTAGCATGCGGAAGGTCCCAGGTTTAATCCCTGGCATCTCCAGTTAAAGAAGGATCAAGTAGTAGGTGGGGTGGAAGACCTCCATCAGAGACCCTGGGGAGCTGCTGCCAGTCAGGGTAGACAATACTGACCTTGCTTGGCTAGTGATCTGATTCAGTAGAAGATACTGTCCTGTCTTTTAAACCAGGGGTGAGGCCCTGACTCCGTTTAAGGTCGCTTCATGTGTTTGTTTTGGAAAGGGGCTGAGACCACAGCAGAAGAGCATCTGCTTTGCATGCAGAAGGTCCCAGGTTCAGTCTCCACTTTAAAAGGATCAAGTACTAGTTGACGTGTCAGACTTCCATCTGAGAGCTCCTGCCAATCAGAGGAGACCACACTGACCTTGATACACCAATGGTCTGACTCCGTGTAAGGTAGCTTCGTGTGTTCATAGAATCACAAAGCTGGAAGGGGCCATACAGGCCATCTAGTCCAACCCCTGCTCAATACAGGATCGGCCTAGAGCATCCCTGACAAGTGTTTGTCCAGCCGCTGCTTGAAAGACTGCCAGTGAGGGGGGCTCACCACCTCCCCAGGCAGCTGATTCCACTCTTGCACAACCGTTACTGTCAAAAAGTTTTTCCTAAGATCCAGCCGGGACCTTCCCACTGTTAACATAAACCCATGATTGCGAGTCCTCTCCTCTGCTGCCAACAGGAACAGCTCCCTGCCCTCCTCTAAGTGACAGCCCTTCAGATACTTACAGAGAGCAATCATGTCCCCCCTCAGCCTCCTCTTCTGCAGACCGAACATTCCCAAGCCCCTTATTGGGCTTGGTCTCTAGGCCCCCCGATCGTCCTTGTCGCTCTCCTCTGCCCCTGCTCCATTCTGTCCACATCCTTTTTGAAGAGAGGCCTCCGGAACTGCACACAATACTCCAGGTGCAGCATGACCCGTGCAGTGTATAGTGGGACTATGACACCTTGTGATTTGGGTATTATGCCTCTGTTGATCCACCCCAACATTGTTTTAGCCTTTTTTGTCACCGCAACACGCTGCCTGCTCATATTTGACTTTTGGTCCATCCTTACCCCAAGATCTTGTTCACACACACTGCTACCCAGAGGTATATCCCCCATCCAGTATGCGTGATGGATCTTGGCTTAACTTCATGAAGACCCCAAAACTCTATAGGGTCTTAGATTGAGTCCTTAGAAATCTACCCAGTCTTGCTAATAAGAGGTAACTGATAAGTGAATGATTACGCCATTAACTGTCATGCCTAGTCGACTCTCAACTATGCGTACTAATTGAAATGCACCTGGGTAGCGCCTAGTCAAATGGAAAAAAAGAAGAAAATAGTATAAAGTTATGCATATGCGCTTTTAAATTTACTTCAAAGTAATGCTATTTAGAGAATATCTATTAAGGGATTACAGGAGCGCTTGGGCAATACGCTAATTCGGGAAGCTTGCATTGAGTTTTTGATAACATGAAAGGAAAGGACTTGGCTCGGGTGAAATGTCAAGTTCCCTAGAATAAACTTTGAGACATGTAACTATAGGAAATAGTCAAATATGGAATATGCCTCTGCTTGTCAAAATTGTATATTAAGAGCGTATGTAACCCTGTGAACTTCGGAAAATCAACTTGTATGGTTTTTCCCGCCTTGTTGCAATAAAGCTTGGTTTGTATCCTTCCAGGTTTTGGCTCCCTTGTGTCTCCTAATTAGAGAACAGGCACATGAGGTCTCTATTGAGATAACATGCGTGTTCCTCATTTTTGCTACTCAGATGTAGAACTCAGCATCTATTCTTGTTAAATTGCATCTTGTTCACATCCGCCCACTTTTCCGGTGTGTTCAGATCTCGTTGAATTCTATGTCTATCTTCTGGTGTGTTTTCTGCTCCTCTCAATATGGTGTCATCTGCAGATTCAATGAGTAGCCCCGCCACACCCTCATCCAGATCACTTATAAAAATATGGAAAAGTACCAGCCCCAGTTCCGAGCCCTGTGGCACCCCACCTCCATTCAGATGAGATGCCATTGACAACTACTCTTGGAGTGCGGTTCTCCAACCCGTTTCCTATCCACCTAACTATCCTAGAGTCCAGTCCACAGTTCTCTAGTTTACATATCAGAACATCATGAGGAACCCTGTCAAAAGCTTTACTGAAACCCAGCAGGTAAACAACATCAATGGCATTCCCTCGATCCAGTAAACTCATCACTCGATCAAAGGAGGAAACGAGGTTTGTCTGGCAAGACCTGTTGGGGAGAAATCTGTGCTGACTTCCCCGGATCACCAAGTTGTCCTTAAGATGCTCACAGATCGATCCCTTTAAAATCTGTTGTAACAAGCCTCCATGGCCAGCTTTAGCTCACTGTGAGCTTTGGCCTCTCTGATGGCTGACCTACAGTGCCTAGGACTTGCAGATACTCTTCTTTAGAGGTATGTCCTTGCCTCCTTTTCTTGAACATTTCTTTTTTCTCCCTTAGCACACCACGCAGTTCTCTGGTCATTCATGTTGCTTTCTTGGATCCCCTACCATGTTTCCTTCTTGTTGGAATAGTGATGGCTTGAGGAGAGCCCACCCTTCACTTGCTCCCTTCCCTTCCAGCAGTCTTGCTCATGGAATGATTCTCATCATGTCCCTGAGTTTATTAAAGTTTGCCTTACTGAACTCTGACATACACATGTGACTACAAACTTCCTTGGTCCCCCGCAGCGAAAGGAATTCTAGCGGGACATGGTCAGTTCCCCCTAAGGTCCTCACCACTTTCACCCCATCTACCATCTCTTGTCTGTTGGTCGATATTAAGGTGAGTATGGCTGAGCCACTCGTACCTTCCTCCACCATTTGATGAAGGAAGTTGTCGTCCAGACAGGACAGGAAGTTGCGTGACTGTGGATGCTTGGCAGAGTTTGTCTCCCAGCACGCATCAGGGAAGTTGAAGTCACCCATAACAACCAGGTCATGTCACTTGGATACCCTGGCAAGCTGTTCAAGGAGGACAGCATCCACCTCCTCATCCTGGTCAGGAAGTCTGTAGCAGACTCCAACCACAATACTGTTTGTCCTTCCCTCCCTTATGCTCATTCAGATCCTTTCCACTGGGCTGTCGCCCTCCCCCTATAGCATTTCTTGGCAAACAACCCTCACTTCACATAGAGTGCCACTCCGCCTCCTCTTCAACCCTAACTCATATCCATCCACTACTACATTCCAGGAATGGGAATCATCCCACCAAGTCTCTGTAATGCATACTAAATCATATCCCTCTGCATTAGAAGTTCAAGCTCTTCTTTCTTATTGCCCAAACTTTGAGTACATATGCACCTGAAGCCCCGCACCTTTGGCTCCATTAGACCTGGCCCTCCCAGGAAGGGCCTCTGTTGTCTTCTCTCCTTCATTTAATTCCCATTTCTTGGATGTCTCCTTCCCCTTGTGATGTCAGTTTAAGGCCCTCTTGATGAATCTCTCCAGGTTTCTGCCAAACACGTTCTTTCCTGACCTTTGCTAGTAGGTTGTCATCCAGAAAACCTAGCCTCTGGTCCCAGAATCCAAATTGCTCCTGCTGGCACCACCAACACAGCCAGTGGTTCATCTCCATTACCACCTGTTCCCGTCATATTCCCCTTCCTATGACAGGAAGGATTGAAGAGAACACCACCTGTGCTCCCATTCCCTTCAGCTTTCTCCTAAGAGCTTTATAGTCAACTTTAATGCTTTTGATGGTGTTCACGGCCATGTCATTGGTGAGTTTAGGGATTCTGTCTGTAATATCTTTACATTTTGCTCCTAATGGCACGGTGTGCCATCTCGCTCGATGCTTTTGGGGTCCTGCAGTAGCGCTCTGGAGAGTCTCGTTAGGACAATCAACCACACTGTTGTCCCTTTGACTGGTCTCTCCTTCCCTATGTGGGACTTCAAGGGTTCTGTTAATGAACTCCTCCCCTTCCTTGATCTCGTGGAGAGTAGTAATCCTTTCCTCCAGGCTTCGAACCTTCTCCTCTAAGAGTCCTATCAACTTACACTTCTGACAGGTGTAGTCTGTCTTGTCCTCAGGGAGGCAGACAAACATGGCACACTCCCCGCAGGTGACTGGAAATTGTCCATGACCATTCATCATCACTTCCCGAAGTGGATTCTTTCACCTAGAAATACCTTGGTGTGTTGACATATCCTGAAACTTTGAGAACTGACCAAATGACTACCACTCCAAGAGCTTTCTTCCTGCTCTTTGGCAGAGTCCAGCTAAATGAGTTAGTTCTAGAGGAAGGGCCCTTTTAAACTAGGGGTATACATTTTGTTTAATAACGTAACTCTTTATAAAAAAAATGGTATGGTTAAAAATATTAGCATGCTTAGATCTAGCCCACAGCCATGTTCTTGCATATTAGCAGGTCTGCTTCTGATGTTAACATGTAAATTCTCTGGTATCAGTCTTGTGCGTGAGCAGTTAACAGTTAAGGATAGCATTGGAGTTGGCATTTTCCAAGCCTTGGAAAACATTTAAAATATTGACAGTAATACGTAAACAATAAACGAAGAGGTGGAAAGTCTACAAAGGGAAGTAGTTTGGGGGAGGGGTTCTCCTCGTGGTGGCTGTCATGTCAAAACTGGCTTTGAGTGAGAGTTACGGTGCAGTCATTTTGTGACCAGCGTGGCATCAGATGGCAGTATCCCAGGTCATGAGGTTGACTTCAGAGCTGTGGCATTCTTGCCGTGGGCTGAGTTCTTTGTAGTCGTAAGAGGCATCCATGAAGCATCACAATACCAAAGAGCCATTTTTAAACCGTATCTATTCTGAATTTGTTTCAAAAAACCCTCCCAGGTGTGGGTACTACATGTACCCACCTACGCTTCAAGCCAGTAATGATACCCTGTTCTTCATTCACTTAAAAAAGGAAGTATCTGCCACCTGCGTTGGCACGCTTCACTTTAAGAATGACGGAACAAAGTTACGCCAAGATGCATAATCTCACTGCCGCCCCCATCTTTCTGTACGCAGGGCTTGAGGAAATTCTGTTTCGGTCATTATCTGGAGGAAGCGTGCTGGCACACGAAAGCTTATACCTTGGACAAAACTCGGTTGGTCTTAAAGGTGCTGCTGGACTGAAACTTTGTTCTCTTGCTTCAGACCAACATGGTTACCCACCCGCATCTATCTTTAAGAATGACAGACCAACATAACCTGGGAAATAATTTTGTACTGATTGCGTGCCCGTATTGTGTCTCTGCTGCCTCCGAACTTCCACCCCAGCAGCCAGGGCAGCAGCCGAGTGGTATTCTTTTCAGACAGAGAGAGGGTGTGTGTGTGAGCGCCCTCGTGTGTGACTGGCCTTGGTTATTCCATGGACTTCACGGTTGGGGGGCCCAAGATGTTGGAGTGGAAGCCATGACAGTGTGTGTTGACTTATTTTTCCCACGTCAAGTAAACCATTCAGTGAAAGGAAAAAAAGTCATGAAAACAGTTAAATGTTGCAAACCCCGTGTAAGGTCAAACAGCACTGTTTTTGAAACCAGCGCACACCGTTCTAACAGCTTTCTAAGGAAGGGTGGTTTCTGTCTTCACCCTCCAAGTGCCAGCAGTGAAATCCTAAGCAACACCCTTGTAAGAGTGTGACTGATGATCTTTGCACTGTAAGTCTTGCATTGGCTGAGCCTCTGTCAGCAGGGAATTTCACTGTTCTGGTGCCACCGCCGTGAAGGCCCTGAACATTTCTGCTTGCCGGCTTGAGCCCTCAGAATGGTAATAATCATGCTTGGGCCTTTTCTCTTAAGGGGAAGGTAGTCTCCTAGGTAAGCAGCAAAAATGTTTAAGGTTTTGAAGTCCAAAAGCAGCCCCTTGATTTTGGGCTCATAAACAAACCGGTACCCCATGCTGGTACTTTAAAGTGGTAATAATACATTTTCTGTAGCAAATCACAGGTAATGATAATTGGGCTGCCATTATCTGTACCCGTTGATATTTCTGAAACATCAGCAAGGGCAGTCCCATGCAAACGACATCACAGTAGTCCAAGTGAATGGCAGAATGGTACGTGAATGGCAGAAGCCAGATCCGTATCTGGTACTAGACTAAGACTACAGTCCTAAGAACACTATCCTAGGAGTAAGCCCCAACTAATAAAATGGGACTGACTTCTGAGTAGACCTGCTTAGTGGCAAGGTTGCTCAAGTTGGTAAAATGCTCTCCTGGTGACTAATGTCTAGTCCAGGAATGATCCCAGCCATCTAATTTATATGGGATTTAGGCCCAATCCAGATCATGTAGAAGTCCAAGTCCAGTTTTGCTTGTTCAGGTCAAAGAAATCACCATCTTGTTTGTTCCAGAGAGTAGTTGTGTTGATCTGCAGTAGAAGAATCAAATATGAAGGGAACTCTGACTCTTGAAATCTTACACCCTGAAAATCTTGTTGATCCTCTTCATGGTCTGTGCAGTCCCACACTTGGGTGAGGCGCCTGTGCACAACCTCATCCGGAGAATATTCTAGATGTTTTTTGACAGCCTGTCTCTCCCACTCTGGGGAGGATGTGCACACTGCCTGGAGCAAGGGAGAGAGAGCCATCTCCCGCTCAGTTCCTTCTTGACTGCCCTTGGGTTCACACTCTGAAGCATTTGGATGATGCTGGTGCTGCAACTCTGAAAGTGAAACGATCGAACCAAGAGGTGCCTCATACTTCACCGACAGTCGACCCCATCATAATATCTGGGCTCTTGACCTCAACTCCAGTAGCGAGACCGGCTTCTACACCTTCTGAGTCTGCCCTGCCTCCTGAGGAACACCCTCCTATCTTGATGCAGGTCTTATCCTCGTGCGCAGACCAACTTCTGCTGGGTTACCAAGTGGTTCTAGTCCCCTTTCGCTTACCTTTGGTGAGGCATCTGCCTCTCACTCCCAGGCCAAGTTACCGGCAATGGTTGCCTTCTCAACACTCTCATCTGCCTTCTCAATTATTGGACTTCAGGGATCGTCGTTATCGGGATTGTTCATCTTCTTGATACCAGGGGTGTAACGGTCATCACTACTCTTGCAGCTTGCCCTCTCCTTTCACCCTTCGGTCTCAATCTTCATTTTGTTGAAGGGGTACTATTGCAGGAGATCTCACTCTCACTCGTCCAGCTCTGATTATGGTCGGCGCTTTGACTGTCCTCCATGGTACTACCGCTCTCAGAGTATGAGAACTCATTCCTGCTCCTCTGCTCGCTCGATTGCGCTGGGACCTCCGGCTACTGAAATATCTGCGGCTCTCTTACAGCCATCTCAGCCTTTATCATCTCTTTATAACACATCTGACCAGATTCCCCTACTGGTGATTGCTTCGACATTGAAACTTTCGGTCTATGTGATACAAGCATCTCCTCAGTCCTCGTCATCCTCTTCTGCAGCCAACTTTGACCATTCTGTCTCGGGTAATGAGGATCTTGACATCATTCCACCGGAGGGTGATGTGTTTCAACAGGGTTCTCTTTCTCCTAGGGAAGATCCCAGATCTTACCTGGAATCAATCACCCGACTGGCCACGGCTTTGCAAGTGCAAGGTGCTGCCGATACACCCACAGTAATGGATGTTGTCCATCAATTAGTGCAAGTGGACTTGCCACCCTCCACAATCCTGCTGCTGCTTCCTTTACACTTGGTGGCCCTTAAGGAACCGTGGGATCACCCTGCTTCTGTGCCTCTGCAGGGCGGCTGGGAAAGCAAAGGGGAGGCATGCCTCCCTAATCGGTCTTCTCTTCCCCAGCCAGTGTTCCCCTCCCTGGGTAGGCTTCAGGTGGAGGAGAGCAGAGAAAGAAAGCAACTTTGAATACATTCTCAAATGCGCAGTCTCTCTCTTAAACAAATAAATATCATTAGCAAACAAATAAACATCATTGGACAAATAAATATCATTTTTTACCCCTTTTGTTTTTATTTTTGGCAGTCTCTTTTAATGTTAATAAAAAGCAAATTCGTATATTTTTCAATGAAACCCTGTGTGCAATATTTGTTCATGTCTTGCGGCTCTCAGACATCTGATGTTTATTCTTTGTGGCTCTTATGTTAAGCAAGTTTGGCCACCCCTGATGTAGACCTACACGATGCCTATTTTCACATAGCCATTCGTCCTCAACATCAACGCTTTCTACTATTAGCAATTTCTACTATTAGCACTTCCAATACGGAGTCCTTACTTTTGGTCTTTCAACGGCGCCCCATGTTTTCACCAAGACCATAGTGGTAGTGGCAGCAGAGCTCCATCAGCAGGTGGCGGCGCTCTACCCTTACATCGATGACTGGCTTGTAGTCACCCCCTTGATGCTGCAACTACAGATTGATGTGCAACTCATGCTGAATCTCCTAGCTCTCCAAAGAAATCCTCTCTTCAGCCAGTTCAAGCCCTGCAGTTTATTTGGGCACTCCTAGATACACCTCAGGAGAGAGCATTTCTTCCTTGGTCTCGAGTGTCATCTGTATTTGCACTGATCAACAGCTTTCTGGCCTCTCCTGTTCAGTCAGCAAGGTTGATCATGAAGCTCCTCTGCTTCTTTGCGTTGATGGTCTTCATGGTTCCAATTGCTCGTCTCCACATTCGCCCTCTGCGACTGTCCCTGGAGATGAAGCTTACTCTTCCTTCCAGTGTTTTGGAATCTCTCCATTGGTGGGCTGTCGAGGAGAACCTTCTATGTGGCGTGCCATTCTGGCACCCCCAGACTCAGGTTCTTCTCTCCACGGATGCTTCACTCTGGGGTTGGGCAGCCCAGTACAAGGACCTCTTGGCAAGCAGCAGATGGTCCCCTGCCAAGTCCAGGATTCACATCAGTTGCCTAGAACTTATGGCAGGACAGTGCGCTCTCTGATCTTTTCACCTTCATCTTGCCAACAAAGTAGCACAGGTTGCATCTGACAACATTGCTACTTTTTTTACATCAACAAGCGGGGGGGACTGGCTCCCAGACCTTGTGCAAAAGAGCAATTGTCCTGTGGAAGTGGTGCCTTCTCCACAATGACCGAGCCTAATTTTTTGTTGCCTCCATCTGATTTTTTGGCAGTTCGGCTTTCCATTGATCAGTGGCTTTGCAACTGCAGACAACACCAAATGCCTCCGATTGTTCAGTCGCGGCAGACCTTCCTCCACATCCAATGGGGATGCCTTCCTCCACCAGTGGACCGGAACTCTCTACTATTTCTTTCCCCCGTTCCCACTGTTTCTCTGAATAGTGTAGAAAATTGTCCATAACAAAACTTCCTGCATTCTGATCTCTCCCTGGTGGCCAAGACATCCTTGGTTTCCTTACCTGCTCCATCTCTCTGGGGGACCTTCCTATCCTTTCCTCCAGTGCCAGACATTCTTTCTTGGGACCAATGTCAGCTGCTGCATCATGATCCGGAGTTCTTCAAATTGACAGTCTGGAGGATTCTTCACTGGATTTTTCTCCTGCAGTCCATGAAATTCTTCTGAACTCGCGAAAACCATCTACTCATCACACATATTCAAGGAAATGGTCTTGTTCTTCGACCTGTGCATCTCTCCACACTTTTGATCCAGTTTTGGCATCCCTCTCAGACATTTTTTCCTATCTGGTCTCTTTACAGGATGTGGACCTCATCAGTGAAGGTGCATCTGGTGGCAATTCCAGTGTACCACTGTCTCATTGAGGGTTCCACAGTCTTCTCCCATCGATTGACCAAATCTTTCTTAAAGAGTCTTCTCCATCTCTGTCCACCTACAAAGCCTATGGTACCTGCCTGGAGTCAAAGGAACTGAGTTGGGAGGCGGCTGTCTCCCTTGCTCCAGGTGTGTACAAGTGTGTGCCTGCTCCCCAGAGTGGGAGAGAGAGCCTGCCAAAAAGCTTCTGAGGCTAGCTCTAGAATATTCTTTGGATGAAGCTGTGCACAGGTGCCCGGCCCAAGTGTGGTACTGCACAGAGGACCATTCAAAGATCATCAGTTACGGGTACCTCTCAGATGCTACTGGACTCAATTCTAGACCATCTTGTTTGGATTCAGTTTTAGTTTGCTATCCCTCCTCCAGCCCATAATAGATTCCCGGGCTGAGAATAAAAGATGGAGCCAAATGTCTTCAGTGTTCCACTAATGTCACACTTTAAGCCTCCGGTATATTCTGTTTGTGAATTCAACGTAAAATGAGTTCCCCCTCCAAGCCTGCAAAATGCATTTATTTTCAGATCAGAACATTTGAGGGGTATTTGTTAAATGGGCTTGAATTCCGTCAAGGGGTGTGATTGCTGTTTCCTCATTGAGACACCTAGTCTAGATGGTGAGTGATCCCTAGAAGACTGGCATCTGGCCCCTTAATATTTCAATTATTTCAATGAGACTTTAAATAATAGGCAATTAGCAACTTAAATGGTAATTATAAAATAGATTGGCAGTTAAATTATAACTTCATTTAAAGGCAAAAGTTATTTTGGTGCATGTCTGGAATGATAATGAAACATATCTAATTATAGAATTAACAGAACTTAGGAATGTAGCAATCAAGGGCCTTTATTTTGTACTTGGTTTCTTGTTAATTGGGGATGGGTGCTTCTTAGCAAACTAGTATATTCCTTAGCTGCGGTCCTAGTGGAATTCTTACTCTTCTTCCATTGGTTTTACTCTCTCTTTTGTTGACCCTGAAATAAGAGCAAATATAATGAGGGTATAGTAGCGAGCACACAGGTCTTGCCAATTCTGCAGCACAACATCGGTGCAATATCAGCTTTCTCTGAGTAGCCTGTGACCTTTTCTGCATTCACATTTTCCTCGCTTTTAAGTGTCAATTTCGGGGGGGGGTCTGTTCCACATATATTTTGCTCCCTCTAGTGGTTGATTTGATATTGCAGTGCTTTTTATGTCTGCCATTCTCTCCCTGCTGATTTAAACTGGAGGTTTCTATGTTGGACATAAATCAATGTAATCTCAAATCAACCACTAGAGAGAGCAAAACAGGGTGTGGAAGGAACTCCCCTCCGAAGAAACAGGAATTTACAAGCAAGGAAAATGAGGATGTGGAAAAGCCCCATGTTCCAAACATGTACTCAAATTATTTCTCAGATCTCGAAAATGGGTTTTCATTTGGCTTCTTAAACCCTATGCATCTCAGTGCCAAGGGGTTTCTTGCTGTAATTGATGGCCCATTAATAAAACCCCGATAATTCCCCATCCGTCATCTGATAACCAAAATACATGCCAAAGCATTGAAGAGAGCGAGCAAGCATGGAACAGGATAGTTCCAGCGCAGGGATTCATTTTATATTCAGAGCTGTTATAAGGAAAGAATATTCCTAACTATAATTAGCTAGGTGCCATCTGTGACGGACTTAAAGATCTGGGACCAGCAGAGTGGAAACACGGAACACTGCTGAGTCACATGACTAAGTGAGGAGACGGCCATTTAGCTCGGAACCCTCAGTGATTGGCGTTTATCAGACCAAATGGTCCATTTGGAATTGGCAGTTTGGACCTGGCAGTTAGGAAGAAGCTGTTGTTCAGTTGATCAGAGGAGTTAGGAGAGAGTGGTCAGCTAACAAGAGTTCTGGGGAAACAGCTTGTTAACAGTCTGTGTAAATAACTGTGGCTGAAGAGCACTCTGCACTGATTCCCCTAATATACTGAGGTGAGTAAAAGTATAAGACCTGAATGGTCACAGACACCAAAAACACTGCTCCACATGGACTTAAAGTGGCTGAGTGAAGGCTAGAGTGTCTGAGAGAGAGGAGTCTGGAGGGCTGGTTAGGTGACCAGTTAGACTCAAAGGGGCCAGACAAAGCCAAAAGTTAACCACTAAAGGAGTGACTGGAGAGTGAGATCTGAGGTGGGTGTTGTGAACTAAGAAACATCTAGGTACTGGACTAAGAGTGAAAAGCAGACAGTCTAAGCCAAGGCAAAGTGATTTGTTTATTCAACAAAGTATCAGAACATCCCGTGTAACTATATCCATCCCCCTGTTGTGTTGTTTGTAAATAAAGCCTGTTCAGCTTTAAAGTTAACAAGCTGTGGTGCCTATCTATTTCATGGTAAATAGACTTAGCAGTGGTCCTTACAAATATCCCTGACCAAGAAGTAAAACAATTACCCCGAAGAGACTATTGTAGATTTGCATAGAGGACTGGTCAGAAAAATCAGCAGCAGCTCTGACCAGGCACCACATGCAGACCCTCACAGTACTGTCAGTATAAAAGGGGCGTGTGTCATACCATCAAACAAGAATATTCATTTCAAACAAGAATATTCTTATGTCTTATGGCCCCTAGCTAACTATAGTTAGTGAAGAGGCCTGTATTTGGAAGATCACACTCGCCACAGTTGAACCGTGGCTTTGTGTGATGTTCAAACTGATTATGACACAAGCAGAGAATAGTTAGGAACAGAGGGATAAAAGAGCCCAAAAATAAAATCAGGAAAGCGCTCTTTCTATATTCAGAGCAGTGTAGAGATTTGTTTTGGGGTCAGTTCATGTGACCATTTTTTTTAAAACGGCCACTATAAGCTTCAGTAATAAACATGACAGAAAGGGTCTTTAGAAAGGGGAGGGAACATGGCTCAGTGGGTAGAGCCTGTGCTTTGCATGCTGGAGGTCCCAGGTTCAATCCCTGGCATCTCCAGTTAAGATGATCAGGGGATGTGAAAGACCTTGGCCAGGACTCTGGAGAAGCCACTGCCAGTCTGAGTAAACAGTACTGACCTTGATGGACCAATGGTCTGATTCAGTATAAGGCAGCATTATGTGTCTCAATTTGTTAAGATCATTCATAAGTTATTGTATTTGGAACACAATGCTTCCAAGATTTGGATGTGAAATTCACGGGGGAGGGAAATTACACCCAATCCCACAATTCACACTGCTCCCTCACTCTTTAACAGTTCCTCCACCCGTTTTTTTACTTCCTCCCTCTTATCACCTTTGTCTCTCCTTCCAGCCTTCAGGTTTTCCACTCTCCCAGCTACCCCCCTCCCTACTTTCTCTGCCTCTCTCTTCCAAGCTGAAGTCAGGTGGAAGTTGACTAGGCCCAGGCTGTACTGCCTCGGTTGCTAGGCAACCCCATACTACCAACTGATCTCACATGCTTCCCTGGGAGCTCGGTTAGAGCTCAGCATACTTTGTTTTTGGGGAAATTTTAACATACCCTTCCCTCATTTTTTAAAAGCTTTCTATAGCTTTCTGCGAGCTTTGGGGTTCCCCCAGGGCTGTAGAAAGATGTCCCTATCTGTCCATGGCCTTATTTTTTGGATTTTTTTGATCTGCATTGTTGGTCATGTTCAGAATTAGATTTGTTGTTGTTCAGTCGCAGTCAAATCCGACTCTTCGTGACTCCATGGACCAGATTACGCCAGACCCTCTTGTCTTCCGCTGTCCTCTGAAGTTTGCTCAATTTCATGTTTGTCGCATCGATGACACTGTCTAACCATCTCATCCTTTGCCATCCCCTTCCTCTTTGACCTTCAGTCTTTCCCAGCATCAGGGTCTTCTCCAGTGAGTGCTCCCTTCTCATTTGGTGGCCAAAGTATTTGAGCTTCAACTTCAGGATCTGGCCTTCCAGGGAACAGTCAGGGTTGATTTCTTTTAGGATTGACTGATTTGATCTCCTTGCAGTCCAAGGGACTCTCAAGAGTCTTCTCCAGCACCATAGTTCAAAAGAATCTATTCTTCGGCCCTCGGCCTTCCTTATAGTCCAACTCTCGCAGCCATACATTACTACTGGGAATACCATTGCTTTGACCATGCGGACTTTTGTTGGCAGGGTGATGTCTCTGCTTTTTATCATGCTGTTTAGGTTTGCCATTGCTTTCCTCCCAAGGAGCAGGCGTCTTTTAATTTAATCAGAATTAGATATAATTACGTATATCTCTGCTGTTGAAATCAGTAGGATTAAAAATGCATAGGTGGATGTTGCCTTCACTGTGGTGAAATGAGGTTTATAGTGGGAATGCATTTGCTCAACAGGATGCTGCTTGGGGGGAATTCTACTTCAGTACTAATATAGTACATGCATATACCTCTAGGAGATGAAAAAAAATTGAGTCATAATTTTTTTTTAATAAATGATTTTTTTTCAAATAGGCCATGACAAAAAAGCAAATGGCTTTGGAAAAACTCAGTCTCCAGAAAAGCCTACTGTATTTTGAAAGTATTCATGGACGACCTGTAAGTATGCCATGGGAAGATAGATAAATCTTTACCCATTACTGTATACCTTTCTTCTGAGATGACTCATTAAACATCCAGAGGTCAGTTTGAGGTTCTAATTAGAACGGGAAGCAGCCTTCAGCTGCTCCTGAAAGTGAAAGCCTGTCACACATGCATGCTTGCTGCTGTTGGTCTGCGGCACCCAACAGTGTCTAGCATGTGTGATGGAACCACCTCAGACAAGTCTTCTCAAACTGAACTCATCACACCCAACACAGTGCTTTCAGTGAAGTCAGCTCATGCATTTAAGCTGCAGGTTATCCAGTGGTGAGGAACAGTGACATTCATGCCTGTGTGAACCAGTTCTATTAGATCAGTCCATAAAGAACTCAGAACTTGGTTGCCACGAGTTCTCAACTGTAGTTAGTGGCTCTGAGCAAATTCAGGAAACTGTTTTGTCCCATGGCAGCCTTAGTTTTTAGGTGGGCTCTGCCATCGAAGGTTGAACTTGTTGGGATTGGGTACCAAACGTAGGTGTATGCCAAGTTCAGGGAGCGGTGTCTGTACAGACTGGTGGGAAAATGTTGCTGTGCTGGACTGAGGGACTCTATGGATTGAGTTTAAGGCATCTGTTTTTCTTTCCTGCTCTTTAATTGTTGTTATCTCCAATTAAGAAGTGTTGTGTGGCTCAGCGGGAGGGAGTCTAGCACAGAGATACACTCACTATCAGAGTGCATTACAAGTATGCAAAAAATTATACAGGTTGGGGGGAAATAATCAATATAGATAAGCAACTCCCTGGTCTGAGAGAAGTTCAAGGTCAGCTCTGTAGGATATCTTTCTAATTTGCTTATTTGCAAGTAGTTATGTAGACCTTCTTTGAATGCAAGTAATCTGCTACATACAAGCCGAAAGTTCTCTGTACCTGATTTAGGCCCCAGTTTTAGCCACCTCCATCTGAAACTCCTTGGCGTTCTCCTTCTGTCTGCAAATTCCAGATCAAACTTGCTATAGACAGTTTCTCCATCCCTTTCCATTAACAGAAAGATGTTGCCTTCAAACAGATGGGAAAGAAATGTTCTTCCACCAGTCGGAGGACATCATTTTGTTCATTCCTTGGCCAACCAGTGATACAGTGACTGAGATAGCCAGGCTTGTAGCAATACTTTGGTGACTCAAACGCCAATACCTGCTATGCCAAGAATGGGCTACTAACTGTATATAAGCTAGCTGGTAACATTGTGCCATTCACTAGTGTGACTAACAGTGTAATCCTAAGCAGAGTTATGCCCTTCAGAGACCATTGACTTCAATGGATTTATAAGGTTCCAGCTCTGTTTAGGAGTCTACTGTAAGGAACATGTTCGAGGACAGGATTATGCCAACAGGAACAGGCTTGATTCTCAATATCTGGGCATTAAAAGGGGCAAGAAACAAGAGGAAAAGTAAAATGCTGCATTTGGAGATAATGCAGCGGTCAGATAATACCTGTTCTCTATAGTCTGTGGGGTTTCCCTGTCTGTCACTGAATGGGATCACATCAGGGGTTGCATCCTCCATGGTCCTTTGCTGTATGCTCCCCCTCCTTCTGTGTGCACACACAGCTCTTGTAAGAATGGTCAGCATTTTCCTAGTCTTTGTGACTTACCCCATTTATATCCTGCCAGTTTCCAAGGATCTAAGAGGAGTCCAGATCTCTTGGAATCGCTTGGTTGTAACTATAACTGGGCTGTCGGTGGTTGTGCACTTTGAATTTTGAAGAGAAGCTACTACATGCCATCGAGCATTTTCTAAAGCATATGCCTTAAATGTAAGCGGCAGTGATTAGAACCCAGCAATTCTTCATGTGAGCGCATAGCATATACCTCTATGCTATGCAATCTGGGTCTTTCTATGCAATCTGGGTCTTTCCACCTGCCACAGTTCTGCAAGCAGAACCCAGATATCAGAGGATTGTGGGGAGGGGGCATCTTTATACCGTCTGTGTGTAAGCATTCCTACATAGATAGGATATGCAAGGGTCTAAGAAAGGTTGGGGAAAGTTCAGATTTGGAAAGTTTATGACCACTTATGATGGAGGAGAGGGCAAGCCACTAAAGAAAAAGTTTTAGCAATCTGGAGTCTTGGAATAAGTTTTGGGAAAAGTACATGGGTGTTGGTTTGGTTCTATTTTACTATATTTTTATCCCTAACATTTTTTAAAGCAGTGTAAACTTTTCCGTCATGACCGTTTTGGTGCTCCAACCTTGCATGCTGGGAGCACATATTACGCGTGATCTTCCTGATGTGTGCGTTCGCCATTTCGTGAGAATGCGGCAGTGTGCACGCTTTCCAGCTTTGGTGCGAGTGAACATATGCCCTGAAAAATCTGGGCTTCTCAGGCAGATGGAAAATATGTATGTTGCCCTGTTCACCTTCAGTGGTGAATACTTGTGTCGAGAAGATTGCGGGTGGCACACTGTCTCAGTATGTGTGGGAGGAGTGCCAGAATTGTCGCTACTGATAAGGGCTGTACTATGGAACTTCAGAGTCTGGGGAGAGGTTTAGATGGAGTAAATGTAAAACATCTCTCACTGTGTACGCCTGTCTCTGGCGGCCTGTGATGTTCCTATGAATTCCCTCCCCCCCCATCTTTATTGGTTTGAACATGCAAAGTAATACAGCCAGTCAAACCTGCAAGTGCTCTCCCGCCCCCTTCCTTTTGGTAGTTTTAGAGGGTAGCCATGTCGTTCTACAGCAGAAGAGCTAGAATCAGGTTCAGGAGCAGCTTAGATTATCTGACAAAGGGAGCTGATACACTCCCCCAAAGCTTATACCCTGAAAGCTTATATTCTGAAAATCTTATTGGTCTCTAAGGTGCTACCGGACTTGCTTCTATTTGGGTCACCTCCAGCCTCTTTGCTTTTCCGTAGCTCAGGTAGAAGCCTATCAGTTTATCCCCCAGCACCTTCATTAAGCAGGGTCTGTGGCAGTAAGGCTGGGAGAGGTCTCTGCTTGAGATCTTGGGGAGAAGCTGCCAGTTGGAAGAGGTGGCATTGGACTCAGTGGGACAGTGGACTGACTCCATACAGACCGTGCTAATACATCCTTCATCTGACCAGCCTGGCAATTCCCTTGTCTTCTTCAGAGTTCCTATCCTTGATGAACCTCATCATCCTCCTCTGTCTGCTGCAATGTGATCTCTCCCCCCCTTTGAGTCCGTGAATCTTCGAAAGACAGAAAGATTATCCAACGGGCTTTGGAGCTGAGCCGACTGCTGTCCCTCCCAAATGAAGGGCTGGCCATCCAGACTGCTCTTTCTGGAATTGCACAGCTGATGGTTGAGAACAAAGCATCGGCACGAGGCCTCTCGTGGAAACTGTGCTGATGGTCTCAAGGTTAAGACATGAACGAAATCTATTTTAGCCATCAGGAGTTAGAATCCGTGCATCATTCACTTCACTGGGCTCAGTTTGTCCTTTGGTTGCCAGCAAACCTTTCTTTCCTGGTACGTTTGAGGTAGGAAGAAAATCACAGAGTAAGACTGAAGGGGTATTCTAGGAAAGGGCAGAGGATCTCTGGAATGACTGTCTCTTGAAAGTCTTTTGATAACTGGGAGCCTGTCTGTCTAGTACATTTTAGTCTCGCCCTTCCTTGAAGGAGCTCAGAGCAGCATACTATGATTCTCCATCCCTTTGTCCTTGCAACAGCTCAGTGAAGACGGGTCACTCAGCAAGCTTGATGGGCTGAACGGGGATTTGAACCCAGTGCAGCCATTAAATTACGCTGTAGTGAGCACACATGAAGCCGCCTTGAACTGAATCAGACTGTCAATCCATCAAGGTCAGCACTGTCTACTCAGACTGGCAGTGTCTCTCCAAGGTCTCAGGCAGAGGTCTTTCACAGCAGCTACTGTCTGGTCTTTTTCACTGCAGATGCCAGGGATGGAACCGGGGACCTTTTGCATACAAAGCAGAGGCTGAGCCACCGCTCCTCCACTGAGCTCTTCCACTGAGCCACAGCTCCTCTGTAGTTGACCAAAGCAGGCGCTTGCTGCTATAGCAGGAGCCTCAGTTAGGGGCGCTGAGTCTTGTGATTGCCAAGGGCTGTGTGGAGAAAGTGATTCTTGGATTTGCTAGCAGTGCACTTTGGCAGGATTGGTGCAGCCCGGGACCAATCCTTTCCTTGAAACCCACAATGAATCCGGCTGGGGTCTATTTGTTGGTTTTTATATTTCTATAGAAGTGGTAGCATGAAGTGTTGTTTTTTTTTAAAGTGGCAGTACAGTCTCCTGTCACATGCAATGCTCCCTCTAAGCGGTGGAGTCTGGTGAGCAAAAATTCTACTCTGTAAGCGACCGGCATTCAAGTTGTGAGCAGGCGATTTGGCTACGGCATAAATTAGTTTGTTCTGGGGCCATCCTTCCTGAGCGAAGACAAAAATGTGTGAACCGGAGGCTAAAAAACTGTGAGCTAGCTCACACTAACTCAGCTTAGAGGGAACACTGCACGTAGGGTTTTTTTTTAAACTATAAATGCTACTTTTTGGCCCATTGAAAGTCAAATCATCATTAAGATGAGGACAAATATGCCTCTTCTTTGGCACAGAGCTTGACACAGGTCGAGCATCTTGTTTCTGCAGAGTCAACACAGTGATCCGATTTCTTTTTAGGCCAGCAAGCAAGACAGGAGTCTGATGAAGCCCCTTTATGAACGCTACAGGATTATCAAGCAGCTTCTGTCGACACCAACTTTGATTACCACCATTGTAAGTCCAAAGAAGACTGGCGTAAATAACAGTTGTTCTCCAAACGATTGTTACACCAGCAATACAGTCCTCTGCAACGTTACTGCAAGCCCTGTAATACCTACTGATGGTGCTTTGGTTGAATGCTGGTAAAGGGGAGCAAGTGCAGACCCTTCCCTCCATGTTCACGTGCTCATGAGCGTGGTGCTGCCCGCGCATAGAGGGGAGTATACATGCACAGGCTCCATCCCTGTGATCAGAAACATTGCAAAGCAGCATTCCTAATCATAAAGAGGGAATGTACATGTATATTTATCCCTTGTGTGTAGATGCTGCGCTCCTGAGCCGGTGATCACATTGAGATGGCAGGACTAGTGCTCTTGTACCCTTTCCCACTAGTGCTCTTGTACCCTCATCAATCAAATGTGCAGTTGGAATGTATGTACAGGGCCAAACTACTGACTTAGACTGGAGTACCTCTGCATAGGATTGCATGGTTGGCCTTTTGAGGGCCTGATTATACATTGTGGCTGTGATCACACGAACCTTTAGATCCAACATAGGTGCGAATGCCTGATGGATCTAAAGGGAGCGATCAGACAGCAACATCTGGGAAGCATCCCGCAGTCATCGGCAACCCATGCCGCTCTGCCGCAGAAGCAGAGTTAAAATGCACCATGGACAGTCTGGTAGTAAATGGGTTCCGATGGGCCACGGACAGACTTTCCCCTGTCTGATTGCACAAGCATGCTCTCAAGCCATCGGGATGGTCTGATTAGGCCATCCCAGCGTGGTGCCTTCCCCCTCCTCTTCGCAGTATGCACATCATCACATACTCCATAGGGGGCCCTCAGTGCAGAGGTGTGATTCCTCATTTAAGCACATGGGAAACAAATGGCCAAAAAAGAGAGACTCACCTGCAGTTACGTCTGATCACACAGTGATGAGCTGAGCCTACAGCTTCAAAGGGTTGTGTGATCTCACAACTGCATGTCAAATTCCTCCCCAGGGGGAATAGCCTCACTTTCCCTCCGCCTCAACTGGCGCATATGACTACAACCTGTGTTGTGTTTCCCAGGGAATTCTGTCCATGAAACGCTGGCGGAACAGTCAAACAGAAGATCTGTATGCCAGAATACAATAATTGTGGAAGCTCTATTTTGTGATCATTCAAGCTTAGTTTTGCCTCTTCCTATTGTTGTTGCTGTTTTAAGCTTGGATTGACAAAGCAGATTGACTTTTATGTACTACAGCTATTTCCTGCAGATGGGCAAAAGAAGGCGATGTGAGGCATAAGCATTGTTGCAGAAATTTTCTGCAGTCAAGACACATATAGCATGGATGGATCATGTGTCTGAGAAGCCTGATAGGCCCAGGTCTCATCATAGATGTGTGTAAATGAATGCTTAAATTTGCACATATGTTCATGACTGGCTTCTGCATTTACTGTAAAAAACAGCAGCGTAACAGCAGTGCTTCCCATAGCTGACCTAAGGTACCACATGCTGCCTTTAGTTTCTGCTAATACCCAGCTTGGATTTGGGAAATAGGTTTCCCAAATTGGGGAGGGGGCGTTGAACCCCTGCACCACTGGTTTTCTCCCCGAGAGAAAGTAAGCATTGTACCCACTAGGGATGGGCACAGACTAGAAAATGCCAGTTCGGTTTGCAAACTGAAGCAGCCCAGTTCCTGGACCAGTTTTGTGAACTGATCTGGGTAAAAAAAGTCCCCCCAGGGGCCTTGAGGCTCCAAAATCGCAGGGTGTCTTCAACTCATTCTCCTCGACATGCACACCAGATCTGCATTGGACTTTGGGGGGCTGAGTTACAGACCCTTGAAAAAGGTTGCCTGGGACAGTGCTCTTCAATGGGATGTCACCCCCAATGGGAGTGACTGTACCCAGGTGAGTCAGAGGCCCCCAACTCACACAATCCTGGGGTGACCCTCCACATGCCCCACAACTTATGTGTGTGTTGGATTTGGGCGGTCTGAGTAGCAGACCCCCAACCAAGGTGCCCCCAGGAAACTGCTTATGGTAGAGTTGTCCAGGACCAGTTTGAGACAGTACCAAGCGGACCTGGTAAGGCTACAGGTATCCAACTTCCAGAGTACCTCCCTGGGGACCACCCGCATGGTTGCGAGTGGCTGTGTCTTTCTGGGGCCAACCACCCAGCCCTGGTGACATGATGACTGGGTGGGGCAAAGCCTCCCATCCTCCCCAGGAAGAAGAAGAAGAGATTGGATTTATACTCCACCCTTCACTTGGAGTCTCAGAGCGGCTTACAAACTCCTTTCCCTCCCCACAACAGACACCCTGTGAGGTGGGTGGGGCTGAGAGAGCTCTTTCAAGAAGTGCCTCTTCAAGGACAGCTCTTGTCAGAACTATGGCTTGTCCAAGGTCATCCAGTAGCTGCAAGTGGAGGAGTGGGGAATTAAACCTGGTTCTCCCAGATTAGAGTCCACACAGTTGGCACCTGATGACCGATACTCTGCCCGGCTGTGGTAGGAGTGCATTGGTGGACTAGCAGCCAGGACCTAAAATATCCCCAGCAGGGGGCTGCAGGTCTCCCCATTGGAGGGACCTGGCACCCAACAACTCAGACCCTATGTATGGCGGAAAGACTCCCAAGCAACACTATTGAGATGGAATGCTGATCTACAGCAACAGTGTCCTCAGTGACAACGTGAATTGGTGTTGTCAGGCTGGAAGCTAGTATTCTTTATGGGTGCGGTGTGGCAGAACCCCAGAAAGTGGTTGGATGAGGTGGGTAGCTGCAGAGGAAAGAGGCCACCCCAAGGCTGTCACCCAAGAAACCCAGGAAAAATTGGTGGTTTTTGTAAAGAAGCAGAAAAGAAACCCCAGGCAGCAACTCGATCTCAAGGAGCCACAGATTATGCAGGAAAAAGTGATGTGAGAGGGAATAAATTCTACCCAAGTTTTCCACCCTTCACATCAAAGAAAGTCACTTGGGGGTGAGGGGAGGAATTGTTGCACTGGAATGGAGGAAGGGAAACAAGGCGAAAGAGTAGCCAAAAAGAATTGATGATGATGCTGTTCATCCAGAAATTTGTATCGTAGCCAGGAGATCCAGCAATTTCCTCCCCCACCCCCCAGGTTGCCAATCCCCCATCAGAAATGAGGGATCCCCTGATTTGGAGTCCCTCCCCCCCACTTCAGGGCAATCAGAAAGTGGGAGGGGGATGGCCTGTGGAGACCGATCCCCATAGTGTATAATGGAGAATCGATTTTTGAGTACCTGGGGCTCGGGGGGGGGGAGGGGGCTGTTTTTTGAGGTAGAGGCACCAAATTTTCAGCATAGCTTCTAGTGCCTCTCCTAAAAAAACAAAAAACAACAACGCAAAAAAACCAAAACCAAGTTTCAAAAAGATTGGACCAGGGGATCCAATTCTATGAGCCCCAAAAGAAGGTGCCCCTGTCCTCCATGATTTCCAATGGAGGGAAAGCATTTAAAAGGGTCCCTTAAAATTTGACAGCCAGAATTGCTTTGGAGTTCAATTGTGTTTCTTTCCACTCCTCTCCTGAGGTCTCCTAGTTAGTCCTCCTCTGGCTTCCCTCACCTGGCAACCCTACCAGCAGCTATTTTTCATAAATGCACAAACTCCAGAACTTGCAAAGACTCGATGTGACCAAAGGAAAGGAGCACGCCTCCAGCGCTTATATACATCCCCTCTCCCATCCTGATGGAGGCAGACAGATGTCTCAGTTGAAAGCAGACTTGCCTGTCAGCATTGGATGATTCGTATTGGTCCTTGACAGCTGGAAAGTCCCACACCCACCAGCTTTTCAGTGCGAAACTACATGGGTGGGGTTTTCATTGCTGAGAGCGTCTGAGAGTTTCCTGGCTGGACTGAGAAGTTCGAAGACTTCTGGGTCCAAACATGTGACCTTTGAACTGAGGCACCTGAGCCTTGAACCTGACAAAATCAGGTATGAACTTTAGCTTGGCGTTCAGGTTTGTGCCCATCCCTAGTATCCTCCACAAATATGGGACTTGCACTATATTGTGGGACAGTTACTTTTTTTGAGGGGGAGGTTAGGGTCCAGAAAGAAATAATCCAAATAGGATTTCCTTTGCTCCATGCTGGATTGCATGCATCCTCTGCTCTGGTGAATCACTTCTTTTCTGTGGAGACTTGGTTATATGAATAAAGCCACAATCTTGGGCATTCTGTCTAGGAAGTGCATCCCAGTGAACTGACTGGGGTTTGCCTCCAAGGGAACTGACCCAGCCTTGGGTTTGCTTGTTAACTTTGTGAGGTTATCTGAAAGTGTACTCTTGCAGGGGTTACATTGATAACTGCTGTAAATCAAACTGGGATGGGTGGTGGTGGAGGAGGAAGGGAGCGATTGCCGTTACTTTCTTTAAATGGAGGAAATGGAGATTCGGTGACGGCCTCCATAGAGTCCCCCCTGAAGTAAATGGTGCCTTTGCTGGTTTAAGAGGATTGGGCATTTTCATACACGAGGCTGCAAGTGCATGTGGAGCTCTCTGGGGTTTTTCGTGTCATTCGTGATTGCTGTTAATGATAGTTTGGACAAAAAGTTAAATGTGCATTCCAGCTAATGTAGATTTTTACAGTCATGTTGGGAGCAAAACTGGTTGAAAAGAACCACTGGAACCTTGATGAAGAACATGGAGGTCATGCTCCGAAGGCAGAGTGTGTATCGGTCCGGATTAATCTATTTGCCTGTTGGCTCACGTAACTCTACCCTGGGGAGCTCTTCACTGATAACTTGGCAGTGCTGATCTAATTTATTTTAACATTATCTTCCCCATTAATTTCCAAAGGAGGTTGTGACAGGCAGTTGATCTGATAATCCGCATTCCTTGTGACAAGCAGGAGGAAGAAGATTCCGACGAAGACCATTCCCAGAGCAGCTATGAATTGTCCTCAGCCACGTCGTCCCTCAACCTGCCCGCTGATGATCATCTGTGGCACTCGGATGAGGAGAACGAGCCTGCCTTCGTCTCACCCCTGGATGAAAAAAAGGGAATCAAGCAGCCCGCCTTGTCTATGTCTAACCTGCATGAAGCTACCATGTGAGTGTTCGGGTTTTGATCTATTTAGTAAAACGGGGCACCCAACCTTTTAGGCACCTTTAGGATACTGACATAGCAGGGCAAGCACAGCCACAGAATGGCTGCCTCCAGAGGTGGGGCCACAGTACACGAAACATGCATACCCTCACTGCCGCAGTGAAGGCCCTTGTGCTATGGTGGCAGCTGCTGCCAAAACGATATTTTTTAAAAAAATCTGTGCAGCCAAATCAGATCTCCAGTGGCCAGTCAAAGCCCTTGCTGGGCAAAAGCCCCACATGGCCCTGCCCACTTTCTAGAAACGCTTGATGGGCACCAGGAAAAGTGTCTGCAGGCGCCATGGTGGCCACCGGCCGTATTGTACCTTTTCATCAGCAGTCCAAAAGACAGCTAGAAAGAGTCTATTAATAGTGCTGTCCCAAGCAGAGTTGCATCATTCAAAGCCCACTGTCTTCAATGGATTTAGAAAGACCTAACTCTGCTTGGGAAGCTAAGCAGGGTCAGCCGTGGTTAGTACTTGGATGGGAGACCGCCAAGGAAGTTCCGGGGCTGCTACTCAGAGGCAGGCCATGGCAAACTTCTTATGTTCGTCTCCTGCCTTGAAAGCCCTACAGGGACATCTTAAGTCAACTGCGACTTGACGGAACTTTCCACCTTCAGCTCTGCTTAGGATTGCACCACAGAACATGCTTTTTTTCAACTGATCTTGGTCATCTGGATATCAGTTGTAATACCTGGGAAATTTTCTGTAGGGGAAATGATGTGCTTGCGGCTGGGGAACATGGTGATTTCTGGGAGATCTCCAGGCCCCAGAGGGAGATTGGCAACCCCAGTGAATGTCTAGGGGAAGATTGGGAGATGTATTTTACCTCAGGACACCGTCAGACTGCATATGCAAATGACCTCTGTGATCCGACTTAAAAATAAAACCTAGACATTGAATTGAATCGTCCAAATAAACCAACCATAAACTGTAGCAAGAACTGGGAAACGCCCTTGCAACAAAAACAATTAGCAAGACGAACTGAATCAGTAGAAACCTTCACCGAATCTATAGCTAATAATTAGCAACTGGGAACAAGTGAATATTCCCTGTTTGGGTTCCCTGTTTTACATTTCTGTCCACAGTTTTGGTTCTCTGCTTTTTGCTGCTAATTGTGTAGATTAGTTTGCATGGAAAATTTTTACAATACACACATGGTGTTTATATGTACAATGCAAAATGTCTTGTGTGTGTATAATCTAGATATATATAAAAGGCTAGCCGTGATCCCAATGACTCACTTTCTACCTGATTGGGCCAGCCTTTCAAGGTCATTTGCATATGCAGGCTGATTGGGCCTCACTCCATTCTGCACACACACACCCCATAGCCAGTATGGGAAATTTTTACAATACACATATGGTGTTTATATGTACAATGCAAATTGTCTTGTGTGTGTATAATCTAGATATATATATAAAAGGCTAGCTGTGATCCCGACGACACACTTTCTACGTGATTGGACCAGCCTCTCAAGGTCATTTGCATATGCAGCCTGATTGTCCTTCACCTCCAACATTCTAAACAGTTTGCAGTTGCTGTTTGCTGTCACTGAATGTGTCCTGAGGTAAAATACATCTCCCAATCATCTCCTAAATGTTCACTGGGGTTGCCAATCTCCCTGTGGGGCCTGGAGATCTCCCAGAAATCACTATGTTCCCCAGCCACAGCACATCATTTCCCCTACAGAAAATTTCCCAGGTATTACAACTGATCTCCAGATGACCAAGATCAGTTCTCTTCGAGTCAATGGCTGTTTTGGGCAGTGGACTCTATGGCATTATACCTCCCTACCTCAAACCCTGCCCTCCCCAGGCTCTACTCCTCAAATCTACAGGTGTTTCCCATCCCAGAGTTGGCAACCCAGTACCTGGCTACGGAATTGCTTTCCAGACTCTTGGAACCCAGGAAACGTGGCATAAGAGGAGGTGCTTTTCTACCTTAGCTACCACTGCATAGCCCCAAATCAACCTAAGTCAGGGGTGGAGGGAACCATACCTGTTCCCATGCGACTCTCCTCCCATACTACCCACTTAGGGCAGAAAATTACTTGAGACAGCCCTGCCTTATAGCTAAGCAGAAGGAAATAAACATGGCTCACCTCCCTCTATTTTCCCCTTCCCTTCGCCGCCCCACCAGCCGCAGCTGGGACAGTCACCTGGAGTTTCTTTCCAGAGCTCGTTGTATTTCTTCCCACAAGGGACCTTACTCCTAGTATAATGCCAATTGAGTGAGGCACCCAAAATGCATGTGTTTGGTGCACAGAAGGGCAATAAGATGGAAGAATGAAGTCTCTCAGGTTTGATGCTCACAAAGAAGAAATGAAATTGAAACATGGATTTTCAGTCCAAACAAAAGAGACTGAGAAATCCAAAACCATCCCTATTAACAATGGGGGACAGTCATTGAATCCCAGGACCTCTCTGGAAAAGAACCACCTTAGCGCTGACACCAGAGGACCAGCCAGGAAAGGGAGAGGTGGGCATCTAGGCAGGGAGTTCCACAGTCCTTATGCCATTATTACAACAGCTTCCTTTGCATAGCCACTCGCGGCACTTCTGGCGCTGAAGACCTCAGAAGAAAAGCTCAGTGTGTGGGGCTGGTTGGGTGGGAGAAAATAGTCTTGGAGGGATCAGACTGTGGATGGCTTTAAACGTCCAAGAGGATTCTTTGAATCAGGCCTAGAAAGCTACAGAAAAGCCACTGGTTATTGCGCAAAGCTTGTATTTTATTTTCAGGGTAGGAAATCTCAGTGAACATTCTGGCAGCTGCATTCTAGACTGGTTATATTTTTCAAATATTCCTCAAAGGTTAACTGCTGGCAGAACGCATCACAGAAGGTCGATGTAGCTGTCGCTAAGCCACGAATGACTGGCTGAGCCATTCCCTTTCTGGAAAAGGACACCAATGGCGAAAGACCACTGCTCCTGCTTGGACATGCAGGAGCAGTGCTGAAAGCAAGCTGTGAGCCAGAGTATGATGGAGGTGTGCCACCCCGCCTGACTCAGTCTGGGTACTCATTCCCAGGTTGGGTGAATTTAACAAACCATCATGCATCTTTTGATTTGGGATGGAATAGAGAAGGGGCGGGGAACAGGAAGCACAGCTGAATGGCACATAATGTTTTTTTCTGCCCATTATTTTGTCTGAAATCATTCTGAGCCAACTCAGGCAGCATTACCAAGTTTACCTGTGTTACTGTAAGGAACCTCTTGTAGCATTTGAGTGCATTGAATACGCAGCATCTCCTGGATGGACTTTGCCAGCTGCCATACCGGGGAAAGATGGTATTCTGGCCACATTAACACAGATTGCTCTATGCATTCTCAAGCATGATGGGTTGGGATGAAAGGACGGGCTTTTTGCTGTCAGATGAGGACCACTTTGTTTCTTCAAGATTGGCTCCCTTTGCCTTGGCCGTTAGAAAAATTAGAGCCAAGAAATCAAATAGCAGCATTGCAACCAAGTGAGTGATTTTAAAAGGTCTTATCAGTTTTAAAGACCAGAGGTCGAGATAATTTTAGCAGGTGTTTTATACGTTTTAATAGCGGTTGAAACTTTCTATCATATGTTAATGTATAAACTTTCTGTGAGTGTTTTTGATATTGTGAAGGCTTACGGCCATATACAATAAAACGATGTAGTATAACTGCAACACTTGGGTTGGGAAAACTTCCTCGTCCATATTTTTAAGAACAAAAACAGTGAAGAACACCCAGTCCAGCTCTGTACTTAAACTCACGCTGCATGAGATAACACCCGCCAGAGATGATTTCATGACTCTGAATCTGTCTCTTGGCTTATCATTAAGTGTTTTCAAAACCACCTGGTCTCCCAAACTCAACTCTCCCTTGACAGGCCCGTGCTGCTGGAACATCTCCGAGAGACCCGAGCGGACAAGAAAAGACTACGGAAAGTGCTGCGAGAGTTTGAGGAGCAGTTCTTTAAACAGACAGGAAGGTAAGCCCATTGCCTTGGTGTGTGTTCACCTGGTTACCCCATGAACATATATACCGCCCAAACCCCAGGGAGTGAATTGTTCAACGCAGGATTTTTATTTGCCAAGGTATGGTGGGCTCCAGCTTTTTTTTTTTTTTTTTTTTTTGGGGGGGGGGGCGTGTTTCCAGAGAAGTACACCCTCCAGAGATCCCTGTACACACCCATCCTAAGTCTGTTGCTCCTGCGCGCCAGCCACAGTCCTCAGGCAGCTGTCTGTTGGCTTTCCCACCACTTCGGGTGGCCTGTCTGGCATTGGCCAGCGCCTGGGCCTTTTCCCACCACAGCTCTGGCTCTGTGGCATGAGCTCCCTGAAGAGGTGAGAGTGTCAGGCTCCTTAGTCAGGTCACACAACACAGGGCTTCTTCAGAAGACAATGTTTAATGGTGAATCAGAACTAAAGACACGTGTACAGCTTGTGTCAGGAATGGTCACATACAATAAGGCCTTCTAAGTTATACTGCATTCAAGCGCCACCCCCACCCCCACGTAGCTGAAGCCAATGAATACATTTTGCGCGTGCGGGCAAAGCAAGCGGGCAAAGCTAAGCACAACATTCTAGAAACCGTTGGTTCCCAGCATAAGACTCCAGCAGCTGGAGAATACAAGGTTGGAGACCTGATAACAGACAGTGAATAAAAGTACAAAGGATGGGAGACTGAAAGTACTCCCTCAGCATTCCACTCACATGACAGGGCTTCCTGACAGAGAGGGCCCCCCTCCCTGGGATGCAAGGCACATCAGTTTGCCAAGGCTTTTGAGGGGAATTGGATGACAGGGAGGCGGAGGGAGCGAGGGATTTGGGGGTTTGTTATTTTATTTGGGTATTAACCGGGAATGTTTTCAACTATTATTGTAAGCTGCCTGGAACCGCAAGGAAAGGTGGGATGTATATGTTTAAATAAGTAAATAGAAGCTGCCCTGGCTTTGTAGGTCCCTTAGGGCTGAACTCCTGTTCTCTCATTGGCAGTGGGCTTTGTGCCAGGCTGTGGGCCTCAAGCATCGCCAACTCTTCGCGCTGCCCCTCTTTCCCCCCTTGGAATAAAGAGTCTCTAGATGCATGAACCAAGACTAGTCGGGCCACGTCATCGATAGGATGCGTGCTTCCTGGCTTCCATGGCTTCTAATGGCAAAGAATTTTTTTTCTCCAAGGAAGTTAAAATTGGAGGCACACTCCTGCATCCTAGAATGTTTTCGGCTTGAATTATGTCAAACTGCCTGTCTGCCTGCCTGCCTGCCTGCCATGGAGCCTACGCCATGTGTAGGGTTTGGTTTGGTGTTTCTGTTTGAAGCAGGCCATTTGAGAGCAGGGACTCATGCAGAGACACAATGGCGATGTACCTCTGTGGACACCTGGAGACCAAGCCCTCTGAGGAAAGGCTGAGGGACTTGGGAATGTTTGGTCTGGGGAAGAGGAGGTTGAGGGGGGACATGATCGCTCTCTTGGAGTATTTGAAGGGCTGTCACTTGGAGGAGGGCAGGGAGCTGTTCCTGTTGGCAGCAGAGAGGACAAGGCTTGCAATAGTGGGTTTTAATGAAGGGTGTGAAGGTATCGGCTAGATAGCAGGAAAAACTTTTTGACAGTAAGAGTGCAACAGTGGAATCAGCTGCCCAGGGAGGTGGAGAGCTCCCCCTCAGTGGCAGTCTTTAAGCTGTGGCTGGACAAACACTTGCCAGGGATGCTCTAGGCTGATCCTGCATTGAGCAGAGAGTTGGACCAGATGGCCTGTATGGCCCCTTCCAACTCTGTGATTCTATGATTTTAGTCCCTGCAGTATTCCGAGGCGCCTCAATGCACTTTGAGATTTCCTGTCCCAACCTTGGTGTGGGAACGTTTGTAGAGCACTTCTAAAAAGGGGCAGCTTCTGTGGCTGGGTGAAAAGACCACAGAATAGCATAGATCAGCAGCGACTCATGTGGTACGCCTCAGGGTTGACTGCAGTGCTCCAAGGTGGTGCCCTTACCAGAGGGCACCAGGAGGTGGCGCTGGAGGTTCTGGGGCCAGGGGAGAAGCACCATGCCAAGTATAGAAGAAGAAGAAGAAGAAGAAGAAGAGATTGGATTTATACCCCACCCTTCACTACCCAAAGGAGTCTCAGAGCAGCTTACAAACTCCTTTCCCTTCCCCTTCCCACAACAGACACCCCGTGAGGTAGGCGGGGCTGAGAGAGCTCTGACAGAAACTGCTCTTTTTCAAGAACAGCTGTGTCAGAACTATGGTTTGCCCAAGATCATCCAGCAGGTGCAAGTGGAGGAGTGGGGAACCAAACCTGGTTCTCCCGGGTTAGAGTCCACACACTTAACCACTACACCAAACAGCTACTGAATGGATCAGCAGAACCCAGTGCTGGCAAGTGAGGTCATCCCTGGTGCCAGTGCTGGGTTCTGCTACTTACTGTCCTGTGATGGAGGTTTTTAAGCAGAGGCCAGATGGCCATCTAACAGCAATGCTGATCCTGTGAACTTAGGTAGGTCACAAGAAGGGAGGGCAGGCAGGGTTGCATCAGTGCTTAGTTCCTGTGGCCTTTTCTTACACGCCCAGGGAAATGCTGATTGCCACTTTGGGGTCAGGAAACAATTGTTCTTCAAGCCAGTTTGACCAGGGATCCTGGAGGGTTCTTTCCCCCTCTTCTGGGCGTGGAGCAGGGGTCCCTGGGTGTGTGTGTGTGTGTGGGGAGGTATTTGTGAATTTCTTGCATTGCGCAGGGGGTTGGAGTAGATGACCCTGGAGGTCCCTTCCATCTCCATGATTCTGCGATGTCCTGTGCTCTACAGCTGTCATTTCAGAAGTAAAAAGGAGAGGGGGCAGAAAGAGACAAGAAAGTTAAGATCCGCTTCCTGAGCCTTGTTCTCTGTGTTTCCACTTGCAGAGGTGGGGTGGACGGTGATCAGAAACGGAGCTTTGTCAGTGGTGGCACCTCACTTGCGGAATGCTCTTCCCCTTGAGGCTCACCCAGCACTGCCTTTCCTTTTGGTGTCAGGCCAAAACATTTTGTTTTACACAAGCCCTTAAGTAAAGGCGCTCCATCTTTTAAAGCTTTTTTGTGGCCTGCTAATTTGAGGACTATTTTAGGGGCATCACTTCAGGTGGCTGAAAATGATGTTTTGTGCTGCTTTAATACTCCCGGCTTGTCTTCACGGCTTGCTTTATCATCGATCGTTGCTTTGAATGACTCTTTTTTTTTAACTTTGTGAACTGCCTTGAGTGGGGAGGTGAGCACATAAATGTTCAAAGTAAATGAGAGAGAGGGACGAGGCTAGATTGATAATGGCCTCTGTTCTGTAGACCAGTTGCCCTTTGTTATCAAGGGTAGTGCAAGGTAGGTGAAATCAACTCATCTTCAGATCTTGGAAGCGAAGCAGGATTGGCCCTGGTTAGTATTTGGATGGGAAACCACTGAGGCAGTCCAGGGTAGTTACAGAGAAGCAGGCAACGGCGCGCCACCTCTGAATGTCTCTGGTCTTGAAAACCCCCTGAGGGGGCTCCATAAGTCAGCGTTGACTTGATGGCATTCATCAGCACCAAGCAACAAGCAGTCTTAAAGCTCCTTTCCGCACATGGATCTCATCCCTGGTTTTGTCAGAGTTCAGCTCGTGACACAATACCCTTGCATTTATCCCTGGTTATAACAGCATCCGTTTATCCCAGGACAAGTGTGGGGCGAAACCGGGGTGACTTCTGTGTAATGTGGAAACAAAAAATACCCCGAGATAATTACAGGGGTGAACTTGAGTCTGGTGTAGAATGTAAGTCTGGGGACAAGGTTGAGCCAGGATTTAAGGTCTAGTGCGGAAAGGACCTTGGTCTGCTGTGTTTGCCCAAGGTTTGGTCTTATTGCCTTAGCTGTGATTGGATCAGATGTCTGGAGAGATGGCATGCACGTTCTCTAAATAAATAGGGCCTCTCGTGCAGGAAATCCAAGCTAGAGCATTCTCCACAACTCCTGAGGTAATCAGCCCCACATCTGCATGTGCCACTTTAATTGCCTCTCCTAGAACTGGGCTGCGTTGCCGTTTCCCTCCTTGGGTTGCCTGTGGGAGCGTATGACTGAAGAAACCCCATCAACCAAAGAAGAGAAATTTTGTTGTGTTTTGTGAAGCCCGGCCCTTCCTGCTGTTTCAGTGACATGGGGTTTGATTTTGTCTTTTGCCCTTCCCGTAGGAATCCCCAAAGGGAAGACCGCATCCCCATGTCTGAGGAGTATTCCGAGTACAAGCACATCAAGGCCAAGCTCCGCCTGCTGGAGGTTCTCATCAGCAAGCACGACGTCTCCAAAACCATCTGAAGCCGCCAGCGGTTTGCAATAGTAAAAAGTTCCCCGGTTGGGGATGGTGGAGGAGCAGAGCGAGAACGACACGGGGCTGGTTCTTTCGGCACAAGAGCCTGAACTTCGGATGCACTTTATTAACATTGCCGCCCCCCCGGCTGAGGAGGGAGGTTAGAGCAGGTGGAAGGGAGTAGGGGGTGGGGGAGGGCTGGCTGGCTTCTGACCTGTGTGTCATCCCCCATCCTTTCCCATGCCCAGCCAAAAGTGGGCGGCCTTATACAAATTCAGGTTGCTAGTTTATGGAAACACCCTTTGGACTCAAAGCTCTTCCCCTGCGGGCAGATGACAGCCTGGTCTAGCAGCAAATGGCGGCGGGGGGGGGGGGTCCGTGAGGCTGCAGAGCGCTGAGGTGATAGAATGGACTGCACCACTTCAGCCTGTAGGTGGGGTATTACATTGTGCCCAGTTCCCTTTACATTAATACTTCCCTGTATGAGGAGAACAGGCACCCCATGGTAAGGACTAGGTTAGACCCATTCCTCTCCTATGTGTTAATTTGTACAGAGGTTTTTTGGGTTTTTTTACACGAGGAAACATTAAAACTCTGACTCTCCCCAACTGTGGTCTAAAGTGGTACAGCCCATTTGACCACCTTGTAATTCTACCACCTCATTCTGTTTGTGGCGTCAGGAACCTCCACATTCGGAAGCAGCGAACCTCTGAATTCCAGTGTCAGGGGGCAGCATCGGGGGGAAGCCCTCGACCTCTGTGCCCTTTGTTGGCCCTCCAGGGGTAACTGGTTGGGCACCGTTTGAAACAGGTTGCCAGACTATAGGGACCACTAGTTTGATCCAGCAGGGTTCTTCTTAATGTTTCCACAATTATATTCAAAAAATATAGAAAGGACAGTGCAGGCCTTTAAGCGGGGAAACCCAGATTCCCCCCCTCCCTTCTTGGGTCAGTGTCTCACCACTCTTTTGTGCAGGTCTTCACATTCTTCACGAGAATCAATTCACCTGTGAAGAGTAAATGGCTTTGGAGGGGGGGGGGTGCAGGATTCCTGTTCCAGGCAACAAGTCTGTTCGGATGGCGTCACCAAATCGGCCACTGGTTTAATTCTGTTTACGGGACTTCTTTGGTTTGCTCTTGAGATCTACAGAAGGCTTTTGGGTATTGGAAAGCACATTGGATTCAAAGTTAAAGCTGGAATAGCGCGTGGGTAAAGAACCTTGCTTCCCGTCTTGCCTGCTGAAACGTAAGCTGGATTCTCAGCCTTGGGGCAATGCTAGTTTACCCTTGTAAACCTGACCACCAGGATCATGGCTAGCTGGCAGTGCAGGATACTGGAAGCCTCTAGGCCTAAATGTTGGCTCCACTAAGGCCAGGAACTTGACCACATCTGACAAAAGGCAAGTTGGCCTGTAAGTGAGGACCTGGGTCTCATGGCAGCTCACTTTCTCCTAAAGGAATCACACCCTTCCCCCCCCCAAGAATGCACAGGAGGCTGGGGGCAAGGGGGTCATTCTTGAGGCCTTGTCAATCTCTAGGATGTGGTTCTTCTCCATCTTGCACTGGAGGCCTGTGGTGATAACAAATAGAAACCAAACCGACACGAGATTTACCAATCTGGTGGAGAATTTTCCTCCCCAAAGATGCACGCTGCGCTTTCTCCTGGGGTGTCAAGAACCCCGGCAGAAGGGACAAAACTACCTCTTGTGGAATAAGGAATTCTCTTGGAGGGTGAAAGAGGGTTCCAGTTGGAGCCATGCCCTGTGTAGGTGGAAGGTACCCAGGCTGGATGGTGTAGAAAGTGCGTCCAGTTCCGGCTCTCTTGGGGTTGTAATTATGGCAGTCGGGAATGGCAGCAACCATAAGGACATAGAGGGGAATGTAAGTGTCTCAAGTATCAAGCCTTAGGTTCCACGTTGGCATATTTCTTCTCTCTTTCTGTGTCCATGGGAAAGGCCGGGGAGGTGTTCACACGTTTGAGGGACTGAGATTTTGTGAGCTGGAGACGGGGGACTGCAGGGCTTGAGCTGTGATTGTCTGTAGACAACTTGCAGGCAATGCTCCCTCTCAGCTGTGGAGTCTTGTGAGCAAAAATTCTGCTTTGTGAGCCGCTGGCATTAAAGTTATGAGCCAGCGATTTGGCTGCTGCATAAATGAGTTTGCTCCGGAGCCATCCTTCCTGAGCAAAGGCAAAAAATGCATGAGCCAGAGGCTAAAAAACTGTGAGCTAGCTCACACTAACTCAGCTTAGAGGGAACACTGCTTGTGAGTTGTGGCAGGAGTGGTGGAGGAAATCCTTCTGGTACTAGCATAGAAAAAGCAAAGACAACTGTGGTACTGGGTGCAGACTTCAGCTTCCGGAGTATCTCAGCTTTCCCTTTTGAATATCAAAAAGCAGGTCCCTGGCTCTTATGGGTTATGAAGATGTGCTTTTGAAGGCATCTGGGCAATGCTTGGGGAAAAGTCAGAATCCAGCCAGAAGGTCTACTGGGAGATTTTCAGTGACCCAGAACAGGGGCTTAGTGACCCTGTGGAGGGCCAGCCATTCTCCCAGCACACGATCCTACAAACTGAGGGGGGGGCAAGCCCAACTTGTAGTTGAAGAGGACAAATCAGTCTTGGAGCTCCCTCTTTTCCTTGCCCAATTCAGGGCTCCTTTTGTAGCAGTACTTCCTTTGCATATGAGGTGACACACCCTTAATGTAGCCAATCCTCCAAGAGCTTACAGAGCTCTTCTGACAGGGGCTACTGTAAGCTCTTGGAGGATTGGCTACATTAGGGGTGTGTCGCCTAATATGCAAAGGAGTTCCTGCTACAAAAAGAGCCCTGCCCAATCCCTGTGCCCTTTTTCTTCCTTCTCTTCACCCACCTTCCATTTTCTCCTCTGTCGGGACAGGTTTCAGGGGAGGGGAGGGACTCTACACCCACCTGATTCTGCCGAGTTTTCTGTGCAGGCAGCAGAGTCTTGTTATGGGGGAGGTGATGAGGCTGCAGAGGGAGGAAGCCCCCTTCCCAGTATAGGGCCCCCGTGGGACAAGCCAGCCCTGACTTGGATGGCCCAGGCCAGCCCGGTCCCATCAGATCAGAGGTTGCTACGGAAAGGCAGGCAGTGGCGAACCACCTCTGAACATCTCTTGCCCTGAAAGCCCTACGGGGCCGCCACAAGTCGTCTGTGACTTGTCGGCGCTTTCCACTGCCACCATGGGACAAGCCCGGTTTCCTCTCCAGCATTAGGTACTTGGCTGTAGGTGGCTTATTTTCCCGCAGCCCGACGGCCAGCTAGACCCAGTTTCTGCCCACTGTCCTTGCCCGATGGGGTTCTGTGCACCCACCTGCTGCCCCTGGTCACTGCCGATTTGAAACCTGCAGGGGGGGGGGATGTTGAATTTTCCTGCTTGCCTTTTACTACTACTCCCCCTCTCCCCAGCTGCAGGACCTCCTCCAGTCCTGTTTTGGTGTCAACGGTCTGTCTTGAGTGGCTGAATGAAATCTGTACTCTGCTTAGGGAAGGCCATCCAGGTTTGCAAGAGGACTTTTAAAATGGATTTTAGGGATTTTAGGGCGGAATCGAGGGGCGGGGGAATCTACTGCCCTGGCAAGCCCCGGCTGGAGTTGCCTTTTGCCTGAGAACTCCCATCGGAATGAGGCATGCCTCAGAAATCAGTCCTTCCGCCTGGATCTTTAGACCCGTGCCTTATGATCTTTTTCAGGTTTTCTTTTTCTGTCTCTATATTTAATACCCATTTCTAATTAGTGATTAGTGAACCATTGGAACTGACGCTATAAATTAAAGTAATAGAACAAAACGTGCGGAGGTAACTCATGACAGTATCTTTACATTCATTTGAGGTACGCTTAATCTTGTGTCTTCCAGACTGACATCTCTCTTCAGTAATATTTGGTTTAGATCAGATAGGAGAAGGGTGTTTTAATATAGAGATTAAAGTATATGAGTTTCTGTAAGTATGTGGAGAGGTAAGGTGACACCCGGCCTTCATCTTGGATGCCCCCTGTTCATAGCGGTTAATTCATATCTCCTGTACCTCGATCCTCTTGTGCGGGCTGAATACTGGAATACCAGAAGGTTTTATTTGTGGCAGGCCAATCCAATGATGTATTTACCACAGACAGGGAGTTCTCTTGGGCAAAAGAAAATGGCTGCCACAAACCGCGTAGCTCTGCCCCTCAGGTTTTTGAATGGTTGCCTGAAGGGTTGGGCCAGAACTAGGCTCCTCATTTTGTGCTTTGTTTTTGGGTCCGAAAGCACCATGTTAGGCTGTTTTATGCCCTCATTGCAAACCCATTCATGTGGTACAACCCACCCTCACTGCCCTTGGCCTGGTTGCTGATTAATCCGATTGGTTGTCGTGATTCACATGATTTATCGATGGTGTTACGATGCTGCTTCTGCCTTGATGAGGCCATTGAGGCCTAATGACAGGATCAAGCAGGCTACCGTAACCAAGAGGCTTAGAAGGTGGGAAATGACACTGGGAAACAGCAGCAGCAGCTGGGGCATGATGGGTCACTGGAGAGCACTGATTCCCCATGTATGTTTGACAAGGTTGAGGTTTTCACAATTTGTTCGGCTGCGTTGATTGTGCTACTGTGAAGCAAACATCGACATTCAAGAGTTTTCAGTTCACTCTTGGTTTGTTGACTCTCCTCCTGCCCAAGCCTGTCTTTTGAGTGAAACTGATCTTGAACTGGCCCCAGCATAGATCTTAAGACGTGGTACTATCAGGGCTCTTTTTGTAGCAGGGACTCCTTTACATGTTAGGCCACACACCCCTAATGTAGCCAATCCTCCAAGAGCTTATCGAGCTCTTCTTACAGGGGCTACTGTAAGCTCTTGGAGGACTGGCTACATTAAGGGTGTGTCGCCTAATATGCAAAGGAGTTCCTGCTACAAAAAGAGCCCTGGATACAATGATGTCAGTTGTTCACAAGTAACACCCAAAGTTTTCCTACTTTTATTTTCTAAATTGCAGTCTGCGTACAACCATCGGGAACAACATCTGTAGCCCTTAGGGCTGCTTCCGGTGGTCTGTCACCCAATTTCTCAAGTATCTTTTTCTTTTTCCACTGAGATGATTGTCCTTTTCAGCCCTTCAAGAACTCACTCAGTGTGGAGGGTGTGGGCGCAGGGAAAGGGGGATAGATCGTGACATTTGTGTCTCGTAGGAGACCGGAAAAGACCTTGCTTGCATACAACCAGGGCTCACAGTCCTGTAGAGAGAGAGACGCATGAAAGTATGTTTCTGAGGGTAGCCATGTTGGTCTTCAGGAGAATGGTTAGGTTTGGGTCCAGTAGCATCGTAGAGACCAACAAGAGTTTCAGGGTCTCAGCTTTCAACAGTCGAAGCTCCTTTCATCTGCTGTCTACTGTGCCTGGAAAGCTTGCACCCTGAATGTGTTATCGGACTCAAATCTGGCACTTCAATGTACGTAAGCTCTCTTTTGACCTTCCATTGGATTCACATAAGTCAGGGTTCAGCTTGCTGCCGTAATCCCACATCACATGTACTCATCCTCGGAAGGGCTGAAAAGGGCTCACGAGTTTGCTGGCCGGTGGCTCGGTGAGAGGGAATCCCACCACATTGTCCCCGTTGGTTCTGTGAGGACAGATGCAGCAAAGACCCTCAAAAGGCTTTTCAGAGTTCACGTTCTCTGATTAAGAGAGGTGGAGAAGGGAGACTGTCACCCATTTGGCCTAATGAGCTTGGATTCCTTTTTAGGGCAACCAGCAGCCATTTTTCCCAACAGCTGGGGCAAGCAGGCCCTGCTGGCACTACTTTTGGAGTCCTGCAGAAGCTTATTACGATTTCTTCAGTGAGTTCAGTAATGGCAGAGCGACTTTCCCTGAAATATAGGTTGTCCAGCACTATTCATCTTTTTTTACAATGTGCTGCCCTAGGGGAGTGTGTTTGGGGGGCATTATTCTGGGATGTACACTTGATGCATGTCTGGGTAGCATCAGAATGCTTAGCCACAGAAGGGGGTGGTGGTTCATGGCCCGCGAGTCTACGACAGATGTTGATGTATGAGGATTCTCTAAAGATAGGAAGTGTGAAAAAGCACTGTTTTAGAATAAAAAGGTGCACTTAGGGCCCACCGGCAGCAGGCCCGTAGCTACAATGGGGCCTCTCGGGGCCTGACCCCACCTGAATTCCCATCCAGCCCAGGCCCCCCAACTCTCTGGCCCTCCCAGAGGACTCCCCACCATGGCCGCTCCTTACCCAAATGCGACTTGCTTGAAAGGGAGCCGAGGTGAGAGCAACCCCAGCGGCGTCCTCACCCTCCAGACCTTCCAGAGGTGGGGCAAATTCCACACCTGCCAGCAGCCCCACCAGCTGGCCACGTGCCTCTTCCAGCTGGAGCTGTGGTGAAGGTCAGCTCCGTGGTGCTTGGCTTCCGGGATGTGTCAGCACTCACTCACATGCCTCCTTGCACTGTTGCTACACATCCTGCTGCCCCTCCGCAGCCGGCTGGCCAGACCCTACAATCATAGAATCACAGAGTCGGTAGGGGCCACACAGGCCCTCTAGTCCAACCCCCTGCTCAGTGCAGGATCAGCCTAGAGCATCCCTGACAAGTGTTTGTCCAGCCGCTGCTCGAAGACTGCCAGGGAGGGGGAGCTCACCACCTCCCCAGGCAGCTGATTCCACTGCTGAACAACTCTTGCTGTCAAAAAGTTTTTCCTAAGATCCAGCCAGTACCTTCCCACCTTTAATTTAAACCCATGATTGCAAGTCCTCTCCTCTGCTGTCAACAGGAACAGCTCCCTGCCTTCCTCTAAGTGACAGCCCTTCAAATATTTCAAGAGAGCAATCATGTTCCCCCTCAACCTCCTCTTCTCCAGACTGAACATTCCCAAGTCCCTCAGCCTTTCATCACAGGGCTTGGTCTCCAGATCCCCAGTCATCCTCATCACTCCTCTCTGTACCCTCTCCATTCTGTCCACATCCTTTTTGAAGAGAGGCCTCCAGAACTGCACACAGTACTCCAAGTGCGGCCTGACCAAGGCAGCGTACAGCAGGACTATGACATCTTGCGATTTGGATGTTATGTCTCTGTTGATACACCCCAAGATTGCATTAGCCTTTTTTGTCACCGCATCACACTGGTTGCTCATATTTAACTTATGGTCCATCCATACCCCAAGATCTCATTCACATACACTGCTACCCAGAAGTCAGTATGTGCGTGCTCTCTCATTTTTGTTACCCAGATGTAGAACTTGGCATTTATCCTTGTTAAATTGCAACTTTTCCTTCCGGTCACTTTTCCAGCATGTTCAGATCTTGTTGAATTCTATCACTATCTTCTGATGTGTTCACTGCTCCTCCCAATTTGGTGTCATCTGCAAATTTAATGAGTAGCCCCACCACACCCTCATCCAGATCCTTTATAAAAATATTAAAAAGTACTGGGCCTAGAACTGAGCCCTGTGGCACCCCACTGGACACCTCCCCCCATTCAGATGAGATGTCATTGACAACTACTCTTTGAGTCCGGTTCTCCAACCAGTTCCCTATCTGCCTAACTATCCTAGAGTCCAGTCCACAGTCCTCTAATTTACCCGTCAAAACATCATGGAGAACCCTTTCAAAAGCTTTACTGAAATCCAGTAGGTAAACAACATCAAGAGCATTCCAATAAGCTCGTCACTCAATCAAAGAAGGAAATGAAGTCTGGCAGGACCTGATGGGGACAGATCCGTGCTGACTTCCCTGGATCACCAAGATTTCCTTTAGATACCTGCAGACTGATTCCTTTAGAATCTCTCCAGTATCTTCCTTGGGACAGAGGTCAGATTGACTGGCCTGTAGTTTCCTGGGTCATTCCTCCTCCCTTTTTAAAAATTGGGATAACATCTGCCCTCCTCCAGTCTTGTGGCACGTCCCCCATTCTCCAAGAGGTCTGGAAGATGATGCACAGCTCAGAAAGCCTGGCGCACCCTTCCCTCCAGCCCCCTTTCCCAGCAGCAAAAGGGCCATGGGGGTGGGAGGGTCTCCATGGACGGAGCAGGAGCAGCTCAGAAAGAACCTCCACTGCGGGAAGGGCGGGAGCGGGTCTGCTTGCTTGGGGTGTGTGCGGGGGTGCCCCCCAACTTATTTAAACGCCCCCCAAATAAAAAAAAATCCTGGCCACGGGCCTGACCACCAGCCACAGTTTGCAAGTGTCAAGTGTGGTGGGACAGTGCGCAATTCTGACAGCCCACATGCAAGCGGTGGGTTCAACCCAGACTAAAATTCCCATCAACGGGATGGAACTTTCCTCCCTTTCCCCTCCCACTGAACTCAGTTAAATGATGCTCCTTGGGGACCCCGAAGACTGTATCTGGACTGCCAGTATTGACGGCTGCCCCTTTCGGATGAATCAACTGGCATAGTGGGATCAGGGGAGACGGTTGCCCACTTATTGGAGTATGCCACCAGGGGCTCCCTAGTTGCGGTTCCGGTGGAAGTTCTGTGTCGGAAAGATCCACTTTTTTAGACGAGCACAGATTCTGCTGGATGACAACGTGGGAGCCAGGAAAAAAAGGTTCCCCGCTGGCTGAGCCCCGAATGCAGCGGGCACAGCAGAAACAAAAACAGTTGAGATAATTTTAAGGTGCATGTTTTTGGGAGGGGGGGAAGGCTCAATCTGACATATAGAAAAAAAAAGAGAGACTTGCTGAAGAGGGGTCATAGATTGCAAGACAATGTAACGGCATTCTGTTTGTAGTAGTAGTTGCCTGGCCTCGGCGGATAGTAACCAAAAATCGAACAAAGAGAAAGTGACGGGGAATGGCAGAGGCCGGGCTTTTATTTCCGTTGCACTTTTCCCTCCGCCCCGATGCAATGAAGTTTTACTTTTCTGACTACCAAAGCTCGTTTGAAAGCATGCACTTTGTAGGACCTTAATATATTTCTCGTGTGACGATTGCCAAGATAGCTATATTATTAAAAAAAATAGTGATAATAGTTTATTGCGTTATGATATTTTGGATAGACTTAATGTATGCAGAATATTTAATCTAAGTGTCATGGTGATGAACTGAAGGAAGGCTGGAGTTCGCCCCCCCCCTTTGTGTGTGTGTGCGTGTGTGTTTATGTGCGTAAGATGGATATTTTCTCCCATCTTGCTGTTCGAGAAGAGTACACTTTATAATGCACAGAGATTATTCTTGCAATAGGTGATTTCTGAGCGGGGCACGGCGTGGCACGGAGCACGCGCTGTTCACTGGCAGACACAGGTTTAGTGGCAAAAAGGTTCAAGGAAGAGCTCCAGGGATTCAGAATGTACCCTCGTCTGTGTTCTTGTTTTGTCCATTTGTACAAATGACTGGGAAACCACCGGGGGGTCCTTCACCTCCTAGCTCAGTACAATATGGCCGTGACCCACCCAGGCAAGGGTACGCTTAGTGTGGGGAGTGGGAGACGAGCAGGCCATGGGAGACGGGGGATTATTGTCACTTGGTGACACCGCAGGGGTGAGGGCCAGCGGGCAACGGTGGTGTGGTCTGCTCTGGAAGCTCTCGTAGAGACCCCTGTGCAGTGAGCTGTCCCACAGAGAAGGGTAGTGCCTCAGTGCTTTGGATATAGTAATAAGAAAATACTTGTTTTACGGTCTGTGGTCCGCCAACCCAGTTTGTGTTTCTGCTGTGTGTAATGCTGAAGCATGATTTTTTTGTAAAAGAAAAAACTTTCAAAAGAGTTTTGGAGGGGATCTACGCCACCCCTGCCATCCTACATATGGACTTCTTTTGTTTCTACGACCTTTGATGTTTCGGTGTAATTGGCTTGAACGTTTCTGACTTTTTATGAATCGGAACCGGTCTCCTTCATAAATCTGTTTTAATTAAAAGTCATGTCAGAGCAACAGGAACAGATACACAAGAATCTGAAGTTTACAAACTACAACTTTGATAAGGGGGGAAAATGGTTTCATGACATATGTATACAGTTGCTATTAAAATGTAATCTATATATTCTATATGATTGTATAATATTTTATACAACGGTACAAATAAAATATTTTTCTATTTATTAAGTTGAAACAGGTTTTTTTTGTCATTTGTTTGTTTCCTGTTAGCTAATATAAATAACATAAATAACACTGTCAAACAACACGTTGGAGGTGCTGACATACTTCTAGGCTGCGAAGAGTTAAGTCATGCTGCAGTTTACAACCTTTCATGCTGTTTGGAGATTCCCCAGTTAAGTTGTTCAGTAGATTAAAATGAATACATATTTAAACACCATTTAGAAGCCTGTAGTTTTATTTGCTAAAGCTGTTTTATATAGATTTGTTACATTTGGCAATATGGAGAGAAAGAGAGAGAGAGAGAAAGAGAGGAAAAAAAAGGGAAGAGATTTTAAAACACCAATTGCAGCATCTAGGTATATAAATGGTTGCTATAGAGAAAGATTCGAGATTTCTAACAGTTGAAAAGCACTGGTGGACCAGAAGGGGGCGGAAGGTGGGTGGAAGTACGAAGGGCCCAGCTGCATGCTAAAGTTGACAAGTCGGCTGCTGAGAACGGCATTCCCGTGTCTGGTTATCCCTTCCCCTCCCGGCAATATTTGGGTGCCCTTGCTGCGGTTGTGATGTTGTCATGTGCACCACAACTTGGGTAAGTTGCAAAGGAGAGGGGTAAACTTGACACAGGATGCCACGTAGAAGGGACTGCCCTGTGTTGGACATAACCTGTAGTTCCGCCCTAAGAATGCTGTTGAAGAATCTGAGAATTTTGGAGAGAACGGCATTATGCATGCGTCGGATGAGAATGGCTGACAATGGGAATGAGGCGATGGAGAAGGCTCCTAAGGAAGGGGGAGGGGAAGGGGTTTGAAATTAACGTCCAACACTGATGTTGCAGGTCTTGCAGCTGGGATCTTTCTTGGCATTTGCGGTCGACAAGCTCATTAGCTGATGACCGGTAATTTCTGCAACGGTGCCAAGGGAGATATCCACAGGGTCGGTGTAAATCACTTCCAAGATTACATCCTGTGCATGGTGGTAAACCATGACTCCGTCTTCTTCAGTGCAGGTCAGAAATTTGTTGTCCTGCAAGTTCAGCTGAGGGAGGCGCTGCTTACAGAATTCGTCTCCCGGCGATCCGGCGGGTGCGATGACGAGGATGACATAGTGGTAGGCCGTGTACATGCAGTAGAAGTCCCCAAAGTACAAGTTAGTGTTCGGGTTGAACAGTTTTTCTGCTGCGATCTCAAACCTGTACCTTCCATACGGTGAATCTTGCGGGGGCTTCCCGGTATTGAATTCGGTGTTGCAGCTAAAGAAGACGCCTTCCAGCTTCCCACTGATTGGAGAGCCGTGGCTGCCGCTGTTATCCTTGACGGAAGGCTGCAGTGCGTTTCCGTGCTGCTCTCTAGAAGTGAAGGACAGGGCAGTTTTTGTTTATTTTCGCAAGGGCATTGGAGAGCAAGACATTGATCGATTATTCAAAAAGCACTGCCCCCGCCCAAATTGGACATAACAGCATCTCAACCCCAAACAAAGCAAAAGACACGCTCGTCTTGGTAGAAAGGAACAGCAAAGGAGAAACCCAAAACATACATGGGGGGGAAGTGAGGGATGAGGGAGAAGAGAGATGTTGGATGCCAGATTTTAGCTTTGTTAGGCTGAAGTCTGTGTTTTCAGCATGGTGGCAGAAAGCACCGTCAAGTTGCAGTTGACTTGTGGCGGCCCTGTCGGATTTCCAAGGCAAGAAACATTCAGAGGTGGTTTGCCATTGCCTGCCTCTGTGTTGATACCCTGGACTTCCTTGGCGGTCTCCTAGCCATATACTAACCAGGGTCGACCCTGCTTAGCTCATGTGGGGTTGGCAGCTCACCTTTTATTTATTTGTTTTTTTTTAAAAGAGTGAGGACTAGTTAAATACCAAAACCCAGATGAGTAAAGACTCAACTATCAAAAGAAGAACTGGAAAGGGGTGGGTGGCTGTTCTTGAAAGGCAGCCCAGTGACACCCAGTGGCTGATTAAGCTCATTACAAGCTAGTATTTTCTGTCGAACTGGCAATGTTTCTCAGGCCGCCTACACATTTCTTCTCCTTTGAAGTATGCCGATTCCAGCAACTGCAACCTTCAGATGAGTCTTCTCCACTTCCTCATACGGGCTGGTTAAAACCACCCTTGCTTGGGCTTGAGCATTCCCCCCACCCCAGAGGAGGGCTGAGGGAATGGGCTGCTCTTGGCCAGCGCTCTCCTCTCAGAATGTATTTTTCTCCACATTATGGAGAGGCTTCCTGGAATGCAGCAGGAAGGCACCTCGCTCCCTGAATCTCCAAACCCAAGGGATTTTGGCCCGTTGCCCTACAGAGTTTGGGATTTTCGACTGCTGTGCTTTGATGGCTATGAACCAAATTGCTGTTGTGGCTGCTTGTTGTAGCTGTCATTGTGAATGGCCTTGGTTCCTTAACTAGAAAAAGCCCAGCTCGAAAGGCCCTTATTGAATGAAGTAAATGTAAACGGCAACAATCAACAAGCAGTCTTTATCTAAGCAAATCAACGCCCCTCGGCGGATGTCACTTTCTGGATTGGAAACCACAGGTGCAAAATCAACTGGATGCATACCTATGTCTATCCACACAACTACCCTTCTTCGCAAGTGGCAGAGCCATCTTTGCCCCCCTCCCCAAGGCAGAGATACACATCATAGTACTGAGGTTTCCGTGGCCTGCCGCCCAATCACCTGTTCGGGAGGGGAAAGAGACTGGACGCAGCCTGACAGTCTCTCTGTTCCCACAGATGACTACAATGCCCATCTGCACTAACAGCCCACGTTGTTCCGTGCAGCAAGCCAGGCCTAGGAATTGTCTGCATCAGAGGGGTCAAACTCATTTGTTATGAGGGCCAGATCTGACGCAGATGTCACTTTGTCGGGCTGGGCCGTGTGTGCCATAAAATGTAACACAAGGTGCCGGAGATATAAACTTTATAAAGGTGGTTCCAGATGCCTTGGTCTGAGGGGTTGGAGCAGAGGTGAATCTGGAATCACTTCACTCTCTCCTACGTAGGAGAGATGGGCTCATATTTCTAGCTGTATCGGAAGAAGTGACCGGTGACTCACGAAAGCTCATGGCCCTACCACAAATTTTGTTAGTCGTTAAGGTGCTACTGGACTCTTGCTCTTTTCCACTAATAAAAAATCTCTCCAAGTTGAAATAATGTGTTGATTTCAGACCGGACAAAATCCACTGAGTGCTAGTGATAATAATGAAACAGTTAAAAAAGCATAGGGGGGTGGGGTTAATGAGAAGAAAGACGGCCAGCGGGTTGGGAGGGGAGAGGGAGACGTGTTGAACTGGAACGTATGGAACCCTAAACGTATTTTTAACTACTTTGCCATCTACTTCCAGTCATTAAACAGTGGCGTCCAACCCAAGTGTTGTAATTCCTAATTGGGGTCTTTTTGAAAAAATAAAAATAAAAACCCAGATAGACATAGAGAAATCTAATCTAAAAAAAACCCCTTTTCAGAATAAGCCAAAATAATTTCCTTTTAATTTCCCTTTCTCCTTATCCCGAGGCATCTCTTTCCCTTCCTTTCTCTTAACCTGCATGTGTCTGTGAGACCAGATGACCCATACTAATCAGGTCTCAATGTAAAATTCTGCTCATCAGAAGACCCCCCCCACACACATGAAACTGCCTTATAATGAATCAGACCCCTGGCCCATCTAAGTTCAGACTGGCAGTGACTCTACTCAGATTAGCAGCAGCTCTCCAGGGTATCAGGCAGAGGTCTTTCCCATCACCTGCTAAATAAAGGTAAAGGTTTCCCTTGCTCGAAAGCTAGTCGAATCCGACTCCAGGGTTGCGGTGCTCATCTCCATTTCCAAGCCGAACAGCCAGCGCTGTCCGAAGACGTTACTGTGGTCATGTGGCCGGCGTGACTAAACACCGAGGTGCATGGAACTCTGTTACCTTCCCACCGAAGCGGTACCTATTTATCTACTTGCAGTTTCATGCTTTTGAACTGCTAGGTTGGCAGGAGCTGGGGCCAGAGAAGGGAGCCCACTCCGTCTCTGTCACACGGCACTGGGGTTTCGCACTGCCGAACTACAGACTTTCTGGTCTGAAGCTAAGTGTCTTAACCTCTGGAACCACCGTGGCGCCTGCTACCTGATCCTAAAAGCAGATGCTAATCAAGCCCTACCAAAGAGCGGTGGCAGGAGAAAGAAGAAAAAAATCCAACTATGCGAATAAGTCAAAAACGGCCTTTGGAAAGAAGAGCAAGCAACTCAGAGCTGAGCTCACCTTGCCTTCCCCTCTCGAGATCTTCCAGTGTCAGCTGCAGATTGCAAGAGGCTGGGCTCTCTTCCTGCCCCACGGAGGAGGAGGAGGCGGTGAGAGGGAACACCTGATCTCTCAGGCAGGCAGGGTGGAAGGGGAGTTATGCCAGTCAAACCCACACAGACGCCGGAGCCCTCTCCTGCAAGCAGTGCAAACTCCGCACCTTTTCACGCTGCATTGCTAAATGGGAGGACATCGCTAGGCTTCATCCAGGGGAGGGAGGTGAGCTGAGCCCACGGGGGTGCCGACTTTCCCCAGCTTTCCAAACAAGCACAGGACAGAAGCGTGCAGGACTTCGAGGGGAGTCTGAGGCCCAAGCAAGGCAATCCCGCCTGCCTCCAGGTGATCTGCGCACAGTTTCAGATGGAAAGATTCTTCTCCCCGATGTGAGATCGTAAACACATGGCAAGCCCTCTTGCCTTACTCCCAAGGAAGCCAACGGAGGAGGAGTCGGAACTGGGAGTGCCAAACAGCCGCGAGAAACATCCCGAGCCTCACTCCCATCCCTCCCTCCTTCCCCCCCTCGCTCTTTCCCTCCCCCTCCCTCCCTTCCCTCCCGTCTCCTTCCTTCCAAACTCAGTCAGTTGTAGCAAAGAATAAAGGAAGACGGGGAGGGGAGGAGACCTCCACCAATGGAGGGGAGGAGGCTTGGCTTTGTCTCTCTCCCCACCCACAATTGAGGGAGATGGGCGAAAGCGAGCCACACAGCAGCCCCAGGGAAGGAAGCAGTGGCGGAGGAAGAGGTTGGATTGCCCTACACTGCCCGAAGGAGTCTCAGAGCGGCTTACAATCTCCTTTCCCCTCCCCTCCCCACAACAGACACCCTGTGAGGTGGGTGGGGCTCAGAGAGCTCTCTTGAAAACTGCTCTTGAGAGAGCAGCTCTGAGAGAACTTGTGACTGACCCAAGGTCACACCAGCAGCTGCATGTGGAGGAGTGGGGAATCAAACCCGGTTCTCCCAGATTAGAGTCCACGTTCTTAACCGCTACAGGCCAGATATGAGCCCTGCATGAGCTGGTTCCAGCCCGTGGGCCATATGTTTAACACCCCTGGTCTATGTAATACCTGCCCCCCCCCCCAACTGGACACAGCAGGAAAACCTGGACAGAGCATGTGATGCTGCCCTGTATTGCATCACATCATTGGTTTTCTTGATCCAGCCTACTCTGACTGGCAGAAGTCTTTCACATCACCTGCTACCTGATATTTCAACTGGAGATGTCAAGGATTGCACCTGGGACTGTCTGCATTCAAAGCAGATGTTCTGTTGCTAGGGAGCCAGCTGTTTGGCATGCAGCTCCTTCACTGGACCCGAGGCACTGCTGTGCATTGCAGAGAGCTTACAACACTGGAACGCCAGGCATCCCATTTCAGCTGGAGACCAGGTACGGATGCCTTTGCTATATTCCGAATTTTCATTTATTTATTTTTAAACCCACCGTCAGCCACGGAGAAGAGCATAGGCTCTAAATTCATATAAAGAAACACATAGCTGCTAATTAATTTTACCTGCAGGATCACATATTTATAGCCAATGCCAGCAGGCTGTTCGAAAGCAAAATTTAGGGATTCTTCCTGCTAGCTGTGCCTCCCAGAGAAGACCACATTCTGCCTTGTTCTCGGTAGCTAGAAAGGTCACGACTCTCTTACCTGATGTAATCAAAGTATTCTTTGTGCTGGTTCCGATAAAAGACTGAAAATTTCAGCATGCGTCCCGAAATCACTTCCGCTTTTTCCAAAAGCTGTGTTAAGTGGACCTTTGAATAATCTGTGAACACAAAATATTCCACTAGCAAGAAGCAAAACATCGTAATCTCCAAAGTCCATGTGGTAAAGCTCGGAGTAAGACAGAGGTCAGGGAGTACTCTGGAGCTGGCCTCACCTTGGAAGTTCTCTAAAGAGCAGAGTGGCATCCCTCTCTTTGCCATGCGGAGGGGCCCAAACGATTTGTTACATTTTACACGAGACGGCTGTGGGAACTTGCAGCCACGGGGAGGAGGAGGAGGAGGAGGAGATTGGATTTATACCCTGCCCTTCACTACCCAAAGGAGGCTCAGAGCGGCTTACAAACTCCTTTCCCTTCCCCTCCCCACAACAGGCACACTGTGAGGTAGGTGGGGCTGAGGGAGCTCTGACAGAAACTGCTCTTTTTCAAGAACAGCTCTGACAGAACTACGGCTTGCCCAAGGTCATCCAGCAGGTGCGAGTGGAGGAGTGGGGGAATCAAACCCGGTTCTCCCAGATTAGAGTCTGCGCACTTAACCACTACCCCAAACTGGCTCTCAGGCCTGAGGGCCTGGCAACTGCAGGGTCCCGATTTGGATTGGGACCACGATATGGGGAGGGGAGACAGGTACCCCGCCCTCCTCCCACAATGCTGCCCGAGCCAGAACTGGGCCCCTGCGGCACTGCTCAGTCGAGTTGTCACAGGGCACCCTGCCCCAAGTCCCCACTGGGACCACGTGTTAAATGTAGCCTTGCCTAAGAGAGAGAATGGGATGCTTGGTTTACTCTGAAGGCACTTGCTTCATATCTGAATCCCTCACTTAAGACTACAGCTTATTATGCAGCAGCCAGCAGGGACGGTTGGCTTCACGCGTCTTACATCCAGAAATCCAGAGTGGCCATTAGGGGTTCAGAGGAAACAAGACAGAGAAGACCCAGGGCTAGTTCTCCAGTGTGTTTTTTTAAATTGCTAATAGGAGCTGTGGAAACCCTTCTTGGTTGAGATCAGGTATGCGTCACCCTGGGAAGGGAGGGATTCGACACCCCCGTTCCTTTTCCCTGACGCGAAACAGATCCTGGGAACCATGCAGGCAACCTCTACGTCTTTATCCACAGGGAAAATAACCCACTTGGGAAGAGGATGGAGTGACACGTGGGTGGGGAAAGAATTAGCCGCCACTCACCACAGCCCCCGACTTGAAACCAGCTGCCCTCTGTTGCGAGGTATCACTAGAAAATCTGCTTGAGAACTGTTAATGGATCTTCAAGCCTCATTTAATGGGATATGAAGGAGTCTCAGACAACCCTGATGCTTTTTGATCCCTGTGCATTCAAACACCAGTCACGTCTACACTTTACATTCCAAAACCTTTGGTGTATATCTAATAACTAAAGTAATTTAATTATATCACACTTCCCCCCCCCAAAAAAAAGGGGATCCAAAGTGCCTTACAAATTCATTCTCATCTCCTTTATTTTATCTGCACAACAATCCTGCGAGGTAGGTTAGGACTACCCAAAACTTCTGAGGTAGACTGGGGATTTGAATGAAGGTCTCCCAGATCCTGGTGTGACACTCTAACCACTACGCCATGCTTGTTCTCAAATGTGTAAGGATGATACTGGATGTAGAGGTGGCTTGTCATTGCCTACCTTTGTGTCACGGCCCTGGTATTCATTGCAGGTTGCCCATCCAAGTACTAACCAGGGCCAACTCTGCTTAGCTTCCGAGATCTGACAAGATCGGGCTTGCCTGGGCTAGTCAGGTCAGGATATTCACAACCCTTCCCTTAAGAATCAAGTCTAGCTCACCACCTAGTGGTGCATTATGCTAAAAGAGCTAGAACTTCTGGCTGCCAGACAATCTTAGGATATCCTGGCTATACTACACACACTGCCACACAATAATAATTATTATTACTGAATGTAGAGCTTCCTAACGCCATTAATCTATCAATTATTAATTTTTTTGCATATATGATCCTCTTCCCCATACAGACACTTAGATGGCGGAGTTGACATATGAAACGGTAATGTTACTTGTTTGTTTGTTTGGTGCATATTTATGCACCCTTCCTCCAAGGAGCTTGTGGTGGTATACATGGGTCATCCCCGCTCTGTTTTATCCCCACGCTAACCCTTTGAGCTGGTTAGGCTGCGAGTGCGTGACTAGCCCAAGCTTACCCGGTAAGATGCATGTGAGAGTGGGGATTTGAATCAGGGTCTCCCCAGTCCAGCAATTTCACCACTACACCAGTCCATCTGTCCTTGGTTTGCCTTTCCCTTTGTGGGAAGGTAGGTAGGTGGGAAGGCATGCAGCTGGACTCTGTAGGCAATCTTTATACACAGTAGATGGGGGGAAAAGGTGTCCTAGAATGTTTGGCGGTGGAAGAAATGGCAATCTTGGCGGTGGAAGAAATGGCAATCTGTACATCTAGGTCTCTGGTGCCAACCAAAGATCATTCAACACATGAGGCGCATTTATCAGTTGCTTCTTTTCTATCACCTGGATTGTAGTACTAGAAGCCCTTACCTGCTGTGCAAAACTCTATGATTTCACTCCATTCTGAAACCATGTAATCACCATCCACTTGCTTCGAGGCGGTCTGGACAGCTACCGTGTACTCAGTTCTTGGGCTCAGGAACCAATGGCCGCGGACCGTCATCGGCAGAGGAACGGCTTTTGCCACGAGCTTCGTGGGTACATCCTGATTTGGCAAACAAACGGGAGGAAAAGAGTCAGGGGTGTGGAGAGATAATGCCAAGCATTGCCTTCTCTCGTTTCCTAGCCCGCTCTGTGCCCCCGCCTGCGGCAGCACGGTGAGTGCCAAAGGGGACAGGACCTTCTCTGTGATGGCCCCTCACGAACTGAAACTGGGCAAAATACCTGGTTTTAGGCACAAGGCTAAGAAGTTCCTTTTCACGCAAACTTTTAACTGATGTTTAGTAATATGATTTTTAAATTTAAGTATATATTTTATATGGTCACGTAAAGCAAAACAGTATCTAACACACCTATATCATACTGTGTGCATGTTATAAATGTCAATGAAAAACAAGATTCTATTTTAAACAGCTAGCATAACTGTCAGCAGCAATTGACAAGTAAAAAGAAAAAGAAGAAGAAGAAGAAGAAGAAGAGATTGGATTTATACCCCGCCCTTCACTACCCAAGGGACTCTCAGAGCAGCTTACAAACTCTTTTCCCTTCCCCTCCCCACAAGAGACACCCGGTGAGATAGGTGGGGCTGAGAGAGCTCTGACAGAAACTGCTCTTTTTCAAGAACACCTCTGACAAAACTATGGCTTGTCCAAGGTCACCCAGCAGCTGTGAGTGGAGGAGTGGAGGAATCAAACCTGGTTCTCTCGGATTAGAGTTCGTGCACTAATCCAGCCATGTGTTCAAAATTTAACCGCTTATATTGAAATGTAATGTCATTTGCGCCTTGCTTTTTTATTTATTCGAATCTAAAACCCACCGCCTTTTATCTTGTGTTCATTAGCTCAATAAAAATTAATACTTTGTGGACGTGAGCCGAGGAGGCAAAATATTTTGCCTAATCTCTCTTCTTTGTAAAAACATAAGAAGAAGCCTTGCTGGATCAGGCCAGTGGTCCATCTAGTCCAGCACCTCGTCTCACACAGTGGCCAACCAGTTCCTCTAGAGGGCCAACAACAGGGCTGAGACCTTCTTCAGGTGTTGCCTCCTGGCACTGGGATTTGGAGGCCGGCTGCCTCTGAATGTGGACGTTTCCTTTAGTCACCATGTCTTATAGCTACTGATAGAGCTATCCCTCCAGGAATCTATCTAATACCCTGTTAAAGCTGTCTGTTCCTGTGGCCATCACTACATCCTCTGGCAGCGAATTTTGCATTTTAATCACTCTCTGTGTAAAGAAGTATTTCCTTTTGTCCAACCTGAACCTACTACCCATCCACCGCATTGGACACCCTGGCCCCACTGGTGGACCTCCTGACAACACCTGGTATTTTTCGCCACTGTGTGACAGGGCGTTGGACTGGATGGGCCATTGGCCTGATCCAACATTGGCTTCTCTTATGTTCTTATGAGTTCTAATCAGTGCGCCCTCTAAGCTGTGGAGTCTTGTGAGGAAAAATTCTACTTCGTGAGCTACTGGCATTAAAGCTGTGAGCGAGTGATTTGGCTACTGCATCAATTAGTTTGCTCTGGAGCCAGCCTTCAAAATGCGTGAGCCGGAAGCTAAAAAACTCTGAGCTAGCTCACAGTAACTCAGCTTAGAGGGAACACTGGTTCTAATATTTTGAAACAGGGAGAAAAATTTCTCCTTATCAACTCTCTCCACCCCACGCATAATTTTATAAACCTCTGTCATGTCCCCCCCACCACCTAGTTGTCTCGTCTAAACTGAAGCGTCCCAGACTCTTCAGCTAACGCTTGCTAATAAAGCTGCATTGCATTAATCCAGAATGGTGGCATCTTGCGTTCTGCAGCAGCCCAGTGCCTCCATTGTGACAATTAATTTGCATTTCAAAAAACATTGACCTGGAAAGAGGGGGAGGATACTTCCCCTCCCCGTATAGTACATGAATAGGAATCTATACCAGCAGCCCCGCTCCTGCCAAGAAACGCCAGGGCACCAGCTTTTGCACAAAAGCCTAAAATACCGTGATGCCGACAGACGTTAAGTACCTGGCATGACTTTGCAAAAGCCCATAAAAAGCTTTTATTGCAGCCGAACTCCTCCTTTGATGCACATTAATATTAGCTAGCACAAAGTGAATCCCTGATAAAGGTACAAAAATCTTTGAAAAGTAAAAGCAAAGGAGCAGCGGTAATGATTCATGGGAGCAATCACTAGTAGGGTTGCCGGGTCCCCTCTGGCCACCAGCAGGGGATGGAGGGGATAGGGTTGCCAGATCCAGGTTGGGAAACTCCTGGAAATTTGGGGATGGAAACCAAAAAAAAAGGGAGGGGGACTCAACCCAAGATATAACTACGAACCAGAAGGGCTGAGCTAACACAGTATATTATAAAGGTAGAAATATTTATCAAGGTGTACACATGTTAATAACATACTATGATTAAAAGAAAGAGTCTAAATATCAGACTTGTAAAAGCTTTTCAAATACAAATACGTATGACAGGTAAACCATTTCAAACTTTAGGACCAAACGCGTTTCCGCCCCTTTGGGCCTTCCTTTCATTGGTCTGGATGTGTGTCATCTCCATCAAAGTAAAAGATCTTTTACTATGATGGAGATGACACACATCCAGACCAATGAAATCTCTGCTACCAGAATAATTTGAAGAATTGGCATGGCTATATCTATGGCCCAACATATATACCAGTAGCATAATTATAAACATACAAGGAAACAACATCTGGTTAGATATATATGTATACTAAAAATCTTTTATATATGTACTCGGATGTGTGTCAGTGCAATATAGAGATTAGTGACCACAGAGGAAGGCCCAATGGGGCTGAAATGTATTTGGTCCTAAAGCCTGAAATTGTTTACCCGTCATATGTATTTGCATTTGAAAAGCTTTTACAAGTCTGATATTTAGACTCTTTCTTTTAATCATAATATGTTTTAACACGTGTACACCTTAATAAATATTTGTACTTTTATAATATACTGTGTTAGCTCAGCCCTTTTGGTTTGCAGATTCAGGGATGGAGCCTGGGGAGGACAGACCACGGAGTCTGCCCTCCAAAGCACTCATTTTTCTCCATGGGAACTGATTTCTGTAGTCTGGAGATGACCTGTAATTCCAGGGGATCCCCAGGTCCCACCTGGAGGCTGGCATCCCTAGCACAACATGATATGATGCATTAGGGTGGGGAGAATCCAGTTAGAAATGAGGTCAACCTGCCCCCAGCTTTTATACTTCTACAAGCCCTCAAGTGGAAGATGCATATATGAAGTATCCCCCTCACTAGGAATCAACCCTAGACACGGATAACCAGACTACCCCGAACTCATCAGATTTCAGAAGCTAAGCAGGGTCAGCCCTAGTTAGTACTTGGATAGGAGACCACCAAGGAAGTGCTGGGTTGCTATGCAGAGGCAGGCAGGCAGGCAGGCAATGGGAAACCACCTCGGAACATCTCCTGCCTGGAAAGCCCCATGGGATTGCCATAGGTTAGATGCAACTTGACGGCACTTTCCACCCCCAGATAACCAGCAGATCAGCTTTCAGCCTAGTCCAGGCTGAGTCGGAGATGCTAGGTTTAAAAAAAAAACCATAGAGGGAGAGGATTCGGTCTGAAGTGATGCCGACTAGAGACAGCTTTGCTGCTCGATTCGCTGGTTGCAGAGGCGATGCATAAGCTAACTGCCAGAGGAAGAAGGCTCGGTCTCTCCCCCCACCCAGTGTTTATGCCAGCGTATTGGTCTGCAAAACAGGTAGAAACCTTCTTGCGGTCTCCCAGTTTGGGATGCTGTGCATGTGCTGATGTGCTGGGCGAAGATTCGTGCCTGGTGCACCGAACAGAGTGGTTGCGAAGATTTAGAGGCTTCGAGCGAAACCGAGGCTGTCACTTGCAAATTTAAAAACAACCAGCTTCAGACTGACACGGGCTCCCATGCTCAGTTTGCATATGCAAGTGCATTCATGTGCGTACATATATATACACACACACACACACACACTGCAGTTCCACATTGATTATAGAGCACAATATCCATCACTAACATCTAGTGGCTCTGCAAATGAGATTTTAAAAACCTCCCAAAACTTAGCAATGCAGCAGCAGAGAAAGGGAGAAACTCAAGAACCTTAATCTTATTGCATAGGAATGATGGAGATAACTGGTTGGCATGCATGTGCATGACCAAAGTGACAACTGAGCATGCTGGGAACTGTAGTTCCATAAACCCAAGTGCCACAAGGAACCAGGTGAGCATGCTCATACCTGTGACAAGATGCAAAGAGCCAGAGAAAGAAAATTAGGAAAGCCCCTTCTTCTTTGCAATTTCAGTGGAAATTTGGGAGTGTTCCCCCTTTTGGAATGAGTGAAACACTTTTTAAGACCACCTTTTATTTGCTTGATTTTACTATGAATTGTTTTTGTTTTAAATAAGTGGAATGTTTTTTATGACAAGGGTTTTAGACTCCTAATATCTGTAGCATAAAACTTCATATATCAAACTACATTCTATGGTATTAGAAAATAATAATTCTTATATATATATATATTGAGAATCTGTCTGTTACCGGAATGTCAATAATTTTGGCAATAATATGTTTAATGATAATACATGATTAAAGAGTACAGTGTTTTCAATATTATAAACTAGATATCAAGACATGCTGATAGTCCTACTTATTGTAACTTACGAGAGCCTTTTTATCTAAATAATACACTTTCTTTTGTTTACTACAGAATTGTTCAGGGCTCTTTTTGTAGCAGGAACTGCTTTGCATATTAGGTGACACACCCCTAATGTAGCCAATCCTCCAAGAGCTTACAACGAACCTGGCTACATTAGGGGGTGTATTGCCTAATATGCAAAGGAGTTCCTGCTACAAAAAGAGCCCTGGTTGCCAGCCTCCAGGTGGTAGCTGGAGATCACCTGGGATTACAACTGATCTCCAGGCATAGAGATCAGTTCACCTGGAGAAAAATGGCTGTTCTGGAGAGTGGGCTCTATGGAATGATGCCCCACTGAAGTCCATCTCCTCCCCAAACCCCGCCCTCCTCAGGCTCCACCCCCCCAAATCTCCAGGTATTTCCCATCCAGAGTAGGGTTGGCAGCCTCCAGGTGGGGCATGGAGCTCTCCAGTATACCGAGATCTCTTCCCTTGAAGAAAATGGGTGCTTTGTAAGGCGGACCGTATGGCATCACATCTTTGCTGAGGTCCCTCCCCTCCCCAGACCTCTCCCTCTTACAGGCCCCACCCCTAAATCTCCAGAAGTTTCTCAACCCAGATTTGGCAATCCTTTTTGTGAGCCTACATAAATTTCCAGCTGGTCGCTCCAAGGCTGAACTGAATCTTGGATACAATCAGGACCCGATTTTTACCAGGACACCATTACCATCAGCAGCCCCGGGCTCCAGGAGTCTGTAGTGGAGTGGCTATCGCCATGTGACATCGCTCTCATATTTCCTTTGGAGTACAACTATCTCCAGTCCTGATGCAGTATCAGCAAGAGTATCGAGTGCCATCCTTTTGCTTTTAATCATGAGTCGGATCCATGCCCTCGCATCTTCACGACATCAAACGAACCTTATACTTCAAAAGCTTCCCAATTTCCAACCTGTCATCATCCAGATTACATTATCACCCAGCCCTGAGTAGGCTGTTTGAATAGTGCAATTCCATGCAGACCCTGCTTCCTTGTAGATTAACATCGGATTAGCCAAATAACATATGACGTTCCTTTAGCCAACAGACAAATAAAATCTAATGGGCTCTGGATGCACATGGGGGGAAGCATGTGTGTGTGTTTGCGTGTGTGTGTGTGTGTGTAAGTGCCATCAATTAACTTACGACTTATGGCAACCGTAGGAATGATTAACCTCCAAAGCATCCTATCCTTAACCAGCCTTGCTTAGATCTTGCAAACTGAGGGTCCCGGCTGCCTTTATAGATGTACTCCACCTCTTTTCCTCCTGCCTTCAACTTTTCCTAGCATTTTTGTCTTTTCCAGTGACTCTCGTCTTCTCAACGGGGTGAAATGGTCCCTGTTTATAAAGGGGAAGAAACCCCGTAGCATGCTATTTCAGATCATGTTAAAATGGGGAGGGGAATGACAGAGAAGGGGTATCAATAGATGGCCAAGAGTCACTCCATTGGATATATCATTTTTCCTTTAGAATCTGGCTCCATGGTCAAACTTCTAGAAACAGGGTAACAATTCAGAGTTACCCACTGACAACGAAGAGATTTCTCCATACTCAGAGAATTCCTTGGGTATACAGAAAAAATATCACTCCACGTTAAAACAAGACACAACCTTCCTAATCATAAATGGTCTGTTGAGGATCAACATTCTCGGTGTTCTCCCAGAGGCACAGAATGTTGAGGCCAGATTTGTGTCAGTTAAAAGGGAAAAGAGGGAAACACAAAAGGGAGGGGAAATCAGATCTGCTTAAGCCTCTGAAGAGCGTAGTGAATCCTGGGGAACACGAGGTGTGTGTTCCTGCACTCGACACCCTCCTCCAATGCTGGGTCAGTGAGTCTCTCTCTCTCTCAAACACACACAGAGGATTCTTTATGAACCTTGTTCCCTCTGCCAACCACAGCAGTGAAATGGGGTTTCTGTAGGGTTGCCAAGTCCATCTTACCCTTTAGCAGGGGAGTCCTGGGTCCCTTCTTGGAGATCTTCGGAAGTGACATCATTGCATCGGGCATGTTGGGGGCAGGACCACTATGATTCAAGGGAAAACCATAGAGTTTTCCCTCAAATGGTAGAGTGTCCCCCTCACAACGTGCCCGGCGTAATGACGTCATCTCTGGGTGATGTCATCACGCCTGGCACGTTACCACAATCCCAGCATTTTGGGGGTGGCGTTCCCCCCAGCGGCCCGATTCAGGCCAGCAGGTAATGGACCCATCGAGCGGGGGCTTTCCTGCCCCCCCGGGGGACCTGGCAACCCTAGGCAGAATATTCTCCATACTTGGAGGGAACTCTCCAGGTGGTGCTGGTGGAAAGTGCAGTCACGTTGCCGTCAACTTATGGCGACCCTGTCGGGTTTTCAAGGCAAGAGATGTTCAGAGGGGGTTCGCCCATTGCCTGCCTCTGCATAGCAACCTGGGACTTCCCTAGTGGTCTCCCATCCAAGTCCTAACCACAGCCGGCTCCTGCTTAGCTTCTGAGATCTGACAAGATTGGGGTAGCCTGAGTCATCTGGGTCAGGGCACTCTCCAGCTACATGGACAAATATTACTTAGTTAAAATCAAAAAGGAGAGGAAGGAAGGAAGGAAGGAACCCCCAGTCTGATGACGATTGTGCCTGTACAAAGCACTCCCACAGGAACCTCATCAGTGATGAAAGCAAGATGGTGGACAACTGGCTCCATCAAGATCCATTTTCTCCCCCCTCTCACAAAGGGGAAAAAAACCCTTGCCCAGTTTGGGGAAGAAGGAAGTAACCCTGTACTCCAACACCCTTTTGGAGGGTGGCTTCACAGTTTACTGCCGTAACCAGGCCTCAAACCTTCCCCTCTCTATAGCACTAGGGCATTAAAGCTCTCAGGCCCAGGGATGACGATATACCATGGGAGTCAGGATGCCACCCTTGTTAGCCCTGACGCCATTATGGGGCTTTGCTATGGACTGTTTGCTGTTGCCACATGGTCTGTCTAGACTGTAAAATGGATGCCAAGGTAGAAGCCCATAGAGAAAGGAAAAAGCTGTCTTTTTACTCTGAGGGACTCCATTACATACCTGCTGCATGTCACATACACGGATTAAGGGCCATACAGCAGACAAAGGACTTTTCCTCTGCCAGTGCATGAAGGGATTACCCAGTCAAGCATTCAAATTGTTAACGACCCTTCCTGATGCTAATCAGGGACAATCAGGGAAGTCTCCCACCTTTTGTTTACCTGGCCAGCAAGTCCTATAATCCATTCAACTAGACACCCAACACCTGGCTTCTATTGTTAAATCCAGACCCTGCCTCTCTGGAAGCCCATTGGTCAAACCTAAGGTCTGCCTCTACTGACATCACACACCCCTGGGACCCCAGATTGGCCCAGGTAATCTTTTGTTCTCACCTGAGACCAGCCCCCAGGGCCACCCATTGGGCTGCATTGTCTTACAGTGGGTATATCCCAGCATACACATGGCCTCAGACCGTATGTGTCTCTGCCATGAGCCAAAATGGCAGCCCACCCCTGAACCCTCTGGGTTTAGGCCACAATCCTTCTTCATGGACTTCTGCACATCTGACAGGTAGTATCACCTCTCCATAAGCCATCAATCCCCTCTGCTTTCTTAGTTCTATTTTATGTGTGTGAATGCTTGAATACTGTTTGTGTGTTTGTGAATAGATAAATAAGGATTATATTCAGTAAAATAATATTTTATTAATTATACCTGGACTCTGTGTCTTTTACTGGGAACCATTACAGACTAGCAGCATTCTCTGTATATACAGGCGAGAATCCAATAATAATAATAATAAACCAATTGCTATATTTAAAATAGAGCAATTGGGCTAACACCCTGCAGGCGAAACCTGGAGATCCCCTGGAATTACATCTCAACTCCAAACCTCAGAAATGAGTTCCCCTGGAGAAAATTGATACTTTGGAGGGTTGACTATATGTCATCGTATCCCACTGAGGTCCTTGTCCTCCCCAGGCTCCATCCCCAAATCTCTGGGAGTTTCCCAGCCTGGATCTGGTGAGCCTACGAGTGACACTGAGTCACTCAGGTTCATGGGTATTTTTGAACCCCTCCCATGTCTGTTGATTTAAAATAATGAGATTTGTCACTGGGGTGTGTATGCCTCATAGGCAGGCCCATTTAACTGTTTATAACAGTAACTGAGATCCAGAAGATGATGAGAGAAGGGGGAAAAAAATCACATGTGGTTTGAAACACCGAGGTGAGGAAACTTCTTTTCTCACCTACGTTCCACCTGCCTCCACTTCCCTTCCTAAATGGTACTCCTAGAATAAAAAAAAAGAATCGTAACTTCTGATCTGCAGTGGAATACCACACACCTTCCCACTCCTCACACAGGAAACACATTTTTCACCTCAGTATCTTTAACTGCGCTTGTGAGACTTCACACTCTGCTCTTCATTTTCATCTTTTCTTTCTTCCCCCCCACACTGCCTCTTTGGCCCTTGCTTTGTACTTGATCCCTAGGGGCGAGTCAGCAACGGAGTGATGAAAAAGCAAAAACAAGCTGTCTATCACTTGTGCATCTCATGTGGTTCTGAGGCAGACTGGGTCAGTATTGGCTACAGAGCTCTCAAGGTCATGCTGGGTTTGCTCACCATCAGCAAAGCTAATCAAAGCAGAGAGCACATTCTGCAAGCAGAGTGTCTGGTTTAGGGGGGGAAGAAATACTACACTAGTGTGCACATGTTTCGTCAACGAGCAATGCAGGGGGTTTTTTGTGGGAGAAAGAGAGAGGTCTTCAAAGGGCTTGTTGAGGAAGCCCACGTGTAACCCAGGGTCCAGGGAACACCAAATTTCCCCAAAGAGCATCCTCCAAGACACTTTTAGGTTGGGAAAATCGTGCAGGGAGGATGGCTGAAAAATTCATTTTTCATGTGTGCCGTGGTTCTGATCCTAATGGAGCACTGCACATACCGGGGAATTTAGGAGTGCCCATTTCTGATGCATGATCAGGCTATGCCAACACTGGGGGTGGACACCAGACTAGGCTTACTATTTCCTGCTTATGATGGGCAAACTCCAGCCCCACCCTCACTCGAGTGAGCAGGGGGAGGAAAGGAGGGAGAAGGTGCAGATGTTGTGACCTCACTTCCAGGTGACCTAGAAGTGATGTCACAGCACGTACAACACTAGGAATTTTCTCATGTCTCTATGACCTTTATCACAAAGACTGGGGAATTCCTAGGGCTGTGATGTCACCGCATCTGCAATGCTCCTTCATCCCCCAGCTCCACCCCCAAAAGCTCCTGGGATTTGTAGGGGCGGGGCTGGCAACCTGACCCCAGACCTGATCTGGAGACTCTGCAATGTGTCAAGTTTGAAAGGAGCCTGTGTATGCAAGACTGCAAAATGGCTGATGGACAAACTTTAATGGAAAAGAGAAGGAACCGTGCCATTCTGTGGCAGTGGCACGGGAACCCCTGTGAGCCAGGGATTGATTTAGAAAAGACATGTTGTGTGATGTCTCTTGTGGCGCTTCAACCTGCTGGGTTCAGATGACAATTTCCTCTAACTTGTTATCCGCACTAGAGCCACTAGGGGGCCCTGAGAGGGAAAATAAAAGGGAGCTTCTGTTTTGCCTCAGCAGCGTATCCAGGCTGTCAGCTCATCCCACACTAAATAAATTGGATCTCTGATTTCAGGGGCACCAAGAACAGAAAGAACCAGACTGACAAAATGCTGGCCGATAGGGCCTTCTACAAATTGGCCTAGGGTTGCCAACCTCCTGGGGGTGACAGCAAAGCAGAACAAAACAAAAACCCGTGATTGTCTTTAACGAGGTGTATTGCATAATATGAGACTTAAAAGTCTTTCGTTAAGCTTAATGTCAACGTTCCTTAGATAACAGGAGCAGTAACATCATTCCATAGATAACAAGAGCAATCTTCATACTAGTAACAGGTCTCCATGCTGTGAATGCCTTATTGTTGTGCGTGTGTGTGATGTAATTTTCCATCTATGAGGAAGCCTCTGCGAAGCGGAGAAATTTATGCTGGCAAATTCCGTTGGATGGATTATTGCACTTGGAAAATACGAATATGATATATATGAAGCACTAAAGCACTGTATATGACTAAGAAGCACTTTAATATTCAGTGGTCTACAACTTTAAGAATGAAGACAGACAAGATGCATTTGTGAAGCACTTTATTGGACACATAGCCCAATTGCCGCTGTGTTATTGAAGTCTTTTGAAGATTATTCTTGTTATCTATAGAATGATGTTATTGCTCCAGTTATCTAAGGAATGTTGACATTAAGCTTAATGAAATACTTTTTCGTCTCATTTTATGCAATATACTTCTCGTTAAATGCAATCACGGGTTTTTGTTTTGCTTTGACGTTTTCACTTCCATGATTCCCTCTTTGCTTTAACCTCCGGGTGGTGTCTGCAAATCTCCCAGAATTACAGCTGATCTCTGAGCTACCGAATAGGGGTGTATACCAAAAAAAAATCGGTATTTTTTGGGTTCGGATATAGCAACCCTAAAATTACCCCCTACATCATTTACCATCAGTTCACCATCCTTCTATACACCTTCCAAATGCACAAGGAAAAGTTCTCATCACCTATAAGGCTCTTCACATCAAGAAGCAATCGTATTCCAATTCTGTAAAGTTCCTCGTGGAAACCGATGTTAGATATGAAGGTACATAAATTCAAAATGAAAATTCATAGAATCATAGAATGACAGAGTTGGCAGGGGCCATACAGGCCATCTAGTCCAACCCCCGGCTCAATGCAGGATCAGCCTAGAGCATCCCTGACAAGTGTTTGTCCAGCCGCTGCTTCAAGATCACCAGTGAGGGGGAGCTCCCCACCTCCCTAGGCAGCTGATTCCACTCTTGCACAACCCTTACTGTCAAAAAGTAAAAAATGACTGTAAAAAAATTACTAATCAGTCTAACTGAAAATGGGGAAATATCTATGAAATAGTTTTGTTATGTGTACATACACAGTCTCTGGTATGCAATCTCTGTGCATTAAATCACGGACAGGCAAAGCCATAAGGAATCTAAGGCCAGGACTGGTTTATTTCCTTACTTCATTTATACCCCACCTTTGTCCCCAAAGGAGACCCACTTCCCTCTCCTCCATTTCATCCTCACAATGTGAGGCTGGCGAGGCTGAGAATATTTCTCGCCCAAGGTCGCCCAGCCAGTTTCCACAGCAGCGTGGGGATTGGAACCCGGGTCACCCACACCCTACTAGACAGAACGATAGAGGCTCAGCTGCTGAAAAATCCTGCACCCTCACGTCTAGTACCTCCTCCATAATGTCTTGCAAAGCTGACTCTCATCTTGGCATCTTTTCACTCTCTACATTCCCTCACTCCCACACAGGGCTGCCGACAGGTCTAGAGAAAAATGCCCCATCCATTTAATAGAGGCTTAACATGTGGCAGTGGACAGCGGAAGCTTTTCATGGACTGGATGTAATCCTGCCAAGATGGAAGTGCCACTGTCGGACCCGGGACCTAAGGTGTCTCCCATCGTGGATGGGGCTATGCCCCCCTTGAAGGAGCAGGTCCATAGCCTGAGGGTGCTGTTGGGCCCAGGCCTACTGCCGGGTAAGTGGGTGGCAGCTGTGGCCAGGAGTGCCTTTTACCAGCTTTGACTGGTGAGTCAGTTGCAGTCTTTCCTGGGCAGAAGAGATCTGGCCACTAGCTTGGCACATGCCCTGGTTACATCTAGATTAGACTACTGCAATGCGCTGTACGTGGGTCTGCCCTCAAAAAAGCCATAAACCATTGGTGGAGAATGTTGCAGCCAGGATGTTGACTGGAGGGGGCCAAAGGGACACTATCCCTCCAGTCTTGGTCCATCTGCACTGACTCCCAATCTGTTTCCAGGCACAATTCAAGGTGCCAGTCTTGACCTTCAAAGTTCTATATGGTTCGGGACCCAATATACGTGAAGGACTGCCTACTTTCCACAGAGCTTCCAAAAACGAACCAGCTACAACAACTGCCACCCAGATATGCAGAGCTAGTTGCGAGTGGAAGATATTGTTCATTACATTTTGCACTATCCTCACTATGAGCTCAATCGAAATAGACAGTTGAACCTTACAAATTTTCCCAGTTCAGAGGAGCAACATGTCAAATTTTTGTTGGCTGATGGTCTTCCAGATACCCTTAGTCTTAAGGTGGCTGCTTTTATTTTTCTGTCGTCAAATATGAGGAAGAAATTGATTTCGGCTGCTCCTACAAGAACTTTAGCCAAACTATAATTATTTCACATTTTAGCATTCAGTTCTTTTATTGTACCAATTATTACTATATATATTTTAAATTTTGCTTACTTTATTTTACTGTGCTGGAATGTTTTAATTCTCTGTCTAGACATGAATTGCGTGTCGGGGGTTATTTGTTGGGTTGTTATGGTCTGTGGCCATGACAATAAATATTTTTTGACTTTTTGACTCCCTACTTTCTTATCAACCTGCCTGGCTGTATGGTCATGTCTGGAGGCCCTGCTTCGGGTGCCGCTGCCTTCTGAGATCAGTTGGGTGGCAAACTCGCAGAGGGTCTTCCTGGTCATGGCCCCAGGAAGACTCCTCTGTCCCTTTCTGTTGCCTTCTTCTGCCAGTGGGTGAAGACCTTTTTTGGATCTATATGTTGTCAAAGGCTTTCATGGCTGGAGTTCATTAGCTGCTTTAGATTTTCCAGGTTGTGTGACTGTGGTCTTGGCACTGTAGGACCTGACGTTTCGCCAGTAGCTGTGACTGGCATCCTCAGAGATATAACACAGAAAGATGGAGTACCCTCTGTGTCAAGTGTCTTCTCACCTTGACACAGAGGGTACTTCATCTTTCTGTGTTATACCTCTGAGTATGCCAGTCACAGCTATTGGTGAAACATCAGGTCTTACAGTGCCAAGACCACAGTCACACAACCTGGAAAATCTACAGCAACTAACTTTTTTGGATCGTTTGGCAGTCCCTCAATGACATCTCCTTTCTAATCAATGTTTTCTGCTTTCTAGGCATTCTGAACGTTTTGAATGTATTTTCACTCTGTTGTTTAAAAACTCCTTAAAAAGTTGTTTTATTGGGTTATGTTTGGGAAAGGCATTTATTTTAATGGTTTAATAAAGTGATTTGATCACACGTGTTTTAAATTGTTAGCCGCCTTGGTGGCGCTCGTAAAGGTGGAGAGGCAGAATAGAAATTGGGTAGATAAAATAAATCAACATAAGTGGGTAAATAACATCCTATGCGACCCCTATTAAAGTAGCAGGACATTCGCAACCCCCACCCCGCCCTGGCAACCTGTCCCACACACCACGTCATCAGCTGGTGATGGCGGGCAAAAACAACTCTGGGACAATGAGATGCGGTTAACTTGAAGCAGAGATTAAGGAGGAAAGGGGAAACGCAACACATGGCTGCCATTTTCAAAGGCAATCAGGTGCTTTTGCATCTTGTTCTAGTCTGTCACAGAGAACAGGGGAACAGTACAGTAATATCCTACCATATTTACTTGAAAGGAAAATGACACTGAATGTAAGATGACCCCCCCTTTATAAATGTTTTACATACACAAAAATTATTGGACATAATCAGGGCTCTTTTTGTAGTGGGAACTCCTTTGCATATTAGGTGACACACCCCTAATGTAGCCAGTCTTCCAAGAGCTTACAGAGGTCTTCTTACAGGGGCTACTGTAAACTCTTGGAGGACTGGCTACATTAGGGGTGTGTCGCCTAATATGCAAAGGAGTTCCTGCTACAAAAAGAGCCCTGGACTCTAACTTGTATGCAGATGTAAGACAACCTCCTCTTGTTTTATGGCACACCTATGAAAAAACCCTAGTCTTACATTTCAGTAAATACTGTAGATGCAAAATAATATGCAGTAGTTCCCCGGATGAAACACTTTGCAGCTTACTACTGGGAAGCTATTACTCATTGTAGCTTTTTAGACCAGAGCAAAGCTGGATATGTCCCATGACAGGATTTTATTGCCTAAAAAATCCTCACAGGTCTTGAGCCTACAGATTAAGGGTCCCAGAAGTTTAAATTCCTGAATGTTATAATGAGGAACTAATTATATCTAGTGTAATTAATGACTTCTTGCTAACTACATTCTGGCTTAAAGAAAACTGGGAGAACCTTTAATGCTTCCTAACCCATGGTAAAGGGATGTGGAGTGGGACAGTATAGCCTGATCTTGGATGGGGACGGTATAGACGTACTTGGATGGGGACCACTGAGGAAGACTCTGCAGAGGAAGGCAAGGGCACACCACCTCTGCTTCTCACTTGCCTTGAAAGCCTCTTGCTGGGATCGCCGTAAGTCAGTTGTGCATCGGCTGCGCCCACACCCGGTTCAGTCAAATCTAGCCACAGTGCTCCATGTCTTAGTCCCATCTAGACTAGACTACTGCAGTGCACTCTACTTGGGGTTCGTCTTGACTAGTGCTCAAAAGCTGTCGCTAGTGCAGAATGCTTCGGCTAGACTGCTAGTTGGGGCCAGCTACTGGCAGCATATGTCCTTGACACTTCAGCAGCGATGCTGGCTATTGATCTGCTCCCGAGCCCAATTCAGGGTGTTGGTTTTATACTTTGAAGCCCTATATGGCTTGGAACTGGGTATCTAGAGGACGGTCTTCTTTGATACGATCACAGAGACCTCTTGGCTGTCCCACCAAGTAAAGATGCTCCTTTGGTGGGACATGAGAGAGGGTCTTTCCCATGGCAGCCTCACCATTATGGAACCACCTCCCTTATGGAGGTGTGCCTGGCCCTCTCATTGTCAATCTTCAGGAGGCACTTGAGGACTGCATTTGATTGATTTGGCTTTTACTATTGGCAGTCCTGAGAGGAAAAGTGATCATGGTGTAGCCTGACCTTGTCAGATCTCGGAAGCTAAGCAGGGTCAGTATTTGAATGGGAGACCACCAAGGAAGACTCTGCAGAGGAAAGCCATGGCCAACCACCCCTGCTTCTCACTTGCCTTGAAAGCCCCCTTGCTGGGGTCGCCACAAGTCGGCTGCGACTAGACAGCACTTCCGTACCTATTGGTTTTATTGCCCTGAACTGGATGGCCCAGGCTGGCCTGTTCTCGTCAGATCTTGGAAGCTAAGCAGGGTTAGTACTTGGATGGGGAGACTGAAAAGTACTGAGGCTGGAGACTCAGCATAGTGAATCAGCTCTTGTTTGTTAGGTTACATCAGGAACGAAAGATAAACGGGCCAGTAAGTGCCTGGCTTATATGCATGCCCCAGCCCCCCCCCCCATCACCCGTGATTGGCCTTATTTACACATCTACAATTCAATAGGGCTACTTTCGGATCTGGGCGAGCCCATAGGTGCGCCTTTGGATCCGAAGTGACTATTGTCTTTGGAGTGAAGCTCTGAGGTTTGTTGGACCACACGGTCAGGCCACCCAGTGGCGGCCATCTTATTCCATTTAATACACTACAGAGACCACCAAGGATGACTCCGCAAAGGAAGGCCATGGCAAACCACCTCTGCTTCTCACCTGCCTTGAAAGCCCCTTGCTGGGGTCACCAGTGTGTAACATTTTGCGCACATACACGTCTTGGCAGTCCTAATTGGGGTTTTTAAATTGTGACTTTTTATATAGGCTTTATTGTGTGTGGGTTTTTTTATAACATTTTATTTGTATTGCAAGCTGCCTCGAATTCCGCAAGGGGAAGAAGTGTCTGACATATGTTTGAAATGAATGAATGAATAAATAAATAATATTGCTCCGAGGTGAAATAAAATGATTCCTCAGAAGAAGGCAAGTGTAGATTATTAAGCTTTTTTTTTTTTTTTTACAGAGGGCTTGATGCTCATGTAAAAGGTGGAGTAACTAGCCCCTGATCTGATTTGGCCGGGGACATGAGAAAATGGCTGCTTCGGAAGGCTGACTCTACAGCTTTATGCCCCATTGAAGTCCCTCCCCTTCCCAAGCCCCACCCTCCTCAGGCTCCACCTCCAGAATTTCCAGGTATTTCCCAGCCTGGAGTGGGCGGCCCTAGAAAAGCAGGACCTCAGGGTGGCCATGAATGCGTGTTTTGCCAGTTCTATGGCAACTAGTTGAGATCCTCAGCCCTGTTCCAGGTGGGAGAAGTACCTTTCCTGAGATAGCTACAGAGCTGTAGAATGACCTCCTCGGTGAGGTTTGTGGCTGAATTTTCCTCCTTTGGAAGGGGTATGAAGTATCTCTGCTTCCAAAGACTTTGGGACAGGGTTTTGTAGGCCGTTCCCCACTGTGAACGCTGGAGGAATAAATTAGTTTATACATAGCTGGCGTTCTGAATTGATTCCCCCCCTCATTTGTCATTAATTTTATTTTGATGATTTGTCATATGGTGTTCAACAAGGTCAGCTATAGGAACACCAGATACAACTGTTATATAAGGAGTAAAATTTACGCAAACTGCCCTCCCCCGGAGTACCATGGGACTCCAATGTGCATGCGGAACTCCCACGTGAGCCCGGATTGACCCATTCACATCAGTGTTGAGGTCAGGTTCCTGTTAATTTTTAGAGCTCATGTTTGCACTCATGCTTAGTTGGAAGAAACCAGTGATTAGAACAGCCATTGACCTGATCCACTTATGCCTGTAGCATCAAACATAGATTTTTCTGTCCCTGTGTTACCCTCTATGAAGCCCTTGTTTATGCTACGACCTAAATGCACCTTTCATTTCCTGAAAGTACCTCATGGGGTGCATTCTTGAAATCCAGTTTTAACTGTTTTTCTCTTAATTCACACCCTCCACCTCTCTACAAGAACGAAGTGTTGTCGGACGAGGGCTGAGCGTGCCACAGTTCAGGCCACATCACGAAGAAAATTGATATTCTTGTCAATTCACACCCAGATAACTACTTTGGGATGGCTTTTAGATAATAACCGGGAAGCCATTTTGTTTTCCCTCAGCAATAGACTACGAGTTCTCTGCGAGGCAAACTTCTAAGACTAAGGGACAGAATAATACTGTTTCGAAAATATATCAAGGACATTAGCATCACTCAAGGGGGTTCGCACATGTGAAACTGTTTGCCCCTTCAGTATGATTCCTCATGCATGGATTTTAGGGCTGCCAGGTCCAAAAGATAAGCCGGTGGGGGGACTTATTGAGATAATCTGGGAGAGGGGAGGAAGAAGCATGCTGTGCCGGTGACACCCGGAAATGATGCAGGCATGTCAGTGATGTGTGTGTGGTGGGGTGATACTCTGATTTTGAGGCAAAACTCTCTGTTTTGGAGTGAATTCTACCATAGAGTTTTGCCCCAAAACCAGAGCGTCACCCCTCCCCCAATATCACTGACATGCCTACATCACTTCCTGGTGAGGTGGGCATGTCACGTTTGGGGCAGTAATTCTTCCCTCCCAGCCAGCTGGCCAGTGCTGGGGAGAGGTGCCAGAAACGAGGGGATCCCCCGTCTGCCGGGGGACCTGACAATCCCAATGGACTTCTGTGGAGAAACCTCACTGTGAATCAGACGTATGCTGAATTCTGTTTTATTAATTTATTAATTCTGTTTTATTAATTTATTAAATTCTGTTTTATTAATATACCTTTGGATGCCTCCTGAAATCTGCCGACTTCCTTTTGACTTAGAGAGCTGCCTTCTTGCTTGAGGAATACAGACTTAACTATTGACTATGTCTGCAACAACTTCTTTTCCCCTTACTTTCAGTTTACAAATGGAGGAAGCCACTGGCGAGCAGGCCTGTTGGGCTCCTTGCTCACCCCTCCTAAGCAATCTGGCTAAAACCAAACCTGTGTCATTTGTGACCCGCAACACCAAACACAGTTCCTCATTGCGGGAAAACGGACAGTTTACTGGGGCCCAGTATTTGGGGTGGGGCAAGCCCGTTACCATGACACCGTCTCAATTCAGGTGGGGTAGCCATGTTGGTCTGGAGCACCAGAACAAAGTCTGAGTCCAGTGTGGCACCTTGAAGACCAGCAAAGTTTTATTCAAAGTCCAAGCTTTTGTGTGCAAGGCACACTTCTTTGTCTGAAGAAGGGTGCTTTGCACACGAAAGCTGACACTTTGAATAAAACTTGGTTGGCCTTAAAGGTGCCACTGGGCTCAGACTTTGTTCTACAGTCTCTTTATGTCATTTCAAACATAAAAAGAAAGTTTTCATTCATGGCACTTGAGATTATATGTACAGGATGGGTACTTGAAGAACTGTCTTCTCTTGTACTGTTCAACCTGCCAATTAAGATCCTTTTCTGAAGCCCAGTTCTCCAGGCCCCACCTGGAGAGGTGATATGGGTGGCGACCACAGACCAGGCTTTGCAGTAGGGTTTCCAGTACCCAGGTCCCGGTGGGGTTTCCTCCGGTTTTCAGGGCTCTAGCTGAAACCCAGCTGGGTGACAGGGAAACCCAGCTGGCCAGCAGGGAAAACCCCACCGACAAACAGCCACATCCCTGACATGATGACATCACTGGAAGTGACATCATCACATTGGGGATGTTGCATAGGATGCTCTGGTTTGAGGGCAATACTCAATGGTAAATTTGGCCTAAAACCATAGAGTTTTGCCCTCAAACCAGAGCATTGCTACGTGACGTTGCTGGTGTGATGACATCACTTCCAAGTGATAACATCACATTGGGGTTGTCCCAGAATGCCCCCAATCCCCCACCAGTATGGCGAGGGGACCTGGCAACCCTACTTTTCAGTAGAACAACAGTAGGTTTTTATACCCCTCTTTTCACTTCATAAGGTGCCTCAAAGTGGCTAACAATCACATTCCCTTCCTCTCCCCACATCGGGTACCTTGTGAGAGCTGAGACTGGGGACTGCAGCAGCAGCCCAGATTTTGAGAACGATGCGCCCCAAACTGTGTGAGCAAAATCACTGGAACCTGACATTAAAGTTTTGAGGGTTCACCCAAATTAGTTGCTCTGAGCCATCCTTCCATCTAAGATAAAATGTGGGCTGAAGGTTAACAATTGTGAGCTCCAGTCTCACTTAGTGCTCGTATCCACTACGCCATGTTGGCTCTCAGTGGTGGAACCTCACTTTTGGAATGGCCTCCCACTTGAGGCTTTTCTGGTACCTGCTTTCCTTCATGTGCCAAGTCAATATATTTCTTTTTATCCAGGCTTTCAACTAAGGGGTTCCAGCTTTTTAACATGTCTTATGATGTGAAGACTGTTACATAAATATCATTTTAGGAGGCTCAGTGTTCTGTTTTATGTCTATTTTATGCCTTGCCTTCTGTATAATGGCTTGTTTTGTTTTATTGTTTTAGTTGCGAGTCACCCCGAATAGGTCTCTGGAGAGCCCAGAGATACAAATTCCCTCGATAAATAAATCAGTGAGTGTGGGCATTAAATGAATGTGACCTGCCCCATTCCCCACCCCAGACCTGCGACGCCGCTCCTGACAGAGAGCAAAAACAAGAGGCTGATCAGGTACTGAGCTGGTCATGAACTGTGCAGACCCGAGCTAAACAGAGCAATTAGAGATGTTGCATAGCTACATGGGTAAGGAATCTTACTTCTGGAGGAAAAACTTTCAAGCTTGGCCTCAACAGAAGTCTTTTGTCTGGTGTCAGTGTCCCCTAGAGAATTAATTTAACAGCAAATAACACCTTCAGCCTTCACTTGTACGCCTCTTTATCATGAGCTACAATGCTACAGGAGTCTTCTGAGTTACTACTGGTATCGTACTGGTTCATGAAGCAACTCCTCCTTCTGCCGACAGTCCCAAAAAACTCCCAAACATACCTTGTGCTTAAATTTGTTGGAATTCTTGTTCTCTTTCTTATTTAGATCAATGAAGTAATGCGTGATGCGTTCCTTGGATTTAGAATCCATGTCCCATGAAATCTTAAAGGAGTCACAGGTGATGTTGCTGATTTTGATGTTGTGGGGCACCGGGAGCTCCTCCATCTCTGCAATCCCACTGTCTTGCGATTTGTTCCCTGTGAGGGCATGGATAAAAATGTGCCGCAGTTAGCAAAAGGCCTTGCTGGAGGATTATAGTAGAAAAGATGCATATATTGTTAAGGCTGTACCTTTAAGATCTGGAAAGTACAAATGGAAGCGTGGGTGGAGCCAAAATGGGGATGGTCAGAACAGAACCCAATAGGGTTCTGAAAGAACCTGGTAGGTCAGAGGCAGAACTAAAGCAGATTTTGATAAGCCACGGGTACAGTTAGGGTTGCCATTCCCCAGGTTTTGGGGGCTTCTGCCCACTGCCAGCCAGCTGTCTGGTAGGGAAAACCCTCCCACCAGACAATGATGTCCCCGTGTGACATCACCGACATGAAGGCTCCCTCCCACCCCCCACCCCGCGCATGGTAAGTACCTGGCAACCCTGGGCATGCTTGAGAAAATCTGGAGCTTTTCAGATCCTGAGGCCTCGCCTGTCCACATGCAACACAACAAGGTGGTAGGCTGCCAGGCACGTGGAATGAACTGTGCCACTTGAGACTGAAGGTGGAGTCAATCACGGTTTTGAACACTCTGACACGGGAAACCAAGCAGACAACTTGGGTCCTCTGGAAGAAAGATTTGGTGGGATCCAGCCAGCCCTTTCACTCAGCCTTGTCCACAGCTGCCACATCTCTGGTCAGGGCAGGGAATCCCCCACCCTGGGTTCCCATGGCCCACCACTGCTCCAACCTACGGCCAGGGTTAGTTTTAAAAACCTGACAGTGTAATGATGTCGCTCCTGGGGAAAGCCCAGAAGTGATGGTGGTCAGCTCTAGGAAGAGCTGGAAATTCAACAAGGGTCTTTCCCGGAAGTGACATCGTCACACTGGCAATGCTGCCCTGCTCTCCTGCTTAGCCCGGCAACCCTAACCTTGCCATGTTTTTCTCTTTATTACAGCCCACAACCCACATGGCTTTTGCCAACACCGTTCCCATGATCCCCAGAGTAGGAGCGGTCAGAGGGGACCCCTCCTTCCTTATTTCATCAGCAGAAAAGCTTTTTGGATCCAACCCACTGAGCAAACCCACTCAGTGCTGTGGTCTGACCAGTGCAGTACTGGCTACCAGGCAACACTACTCAAAAGTTAGATAAAAGAAGCTTCAAGATCAGGTCTAGAAAGCATGCGTCTTTATACACTGTGCACATGCAGCCACCTTATACTGAATCAGACCATCCGGCCTTTTAACTGGAGATCCCGGGGATTGAACCTGGGACCTCCCGCATGCCAAGCAGTTGCACTACCACTGAGCCACAGCCTCTCCCCATGAACCAGCATTTCTATTTGCATAAGCAAGGCTGGCAAAAGCAACAGGATTATCCACACGACTAAATGTTCTTTAGCATCACTTAAAACTCCACAGTCTGGTTCACAGTAAATCGTAGGAAAAAACCAAAGCTGAGCCCGTGTGATTAAAAAAAAAAATCTATCCCGAGAGACATATGAAGTAATTAATGTCAGAGAGAATTGTCACTGTTCCAGAAATGATTGCTTGGCTAATTTAATAGCTAACTCCAGTCACTAATAGATGAACTGGGGCAGGGTGGTGGTGGGGGAGTATGAACACTAAAGTCAATCTTGCACATTTTGAACATGGATGTTACAGGGGTTTCAGTGTTTACAGGAGGAACAGAAATGATTCATAAAAATAACAGTAACAGTGAGATCAGTAACAGCATTTCAATGCACATGCCCATCAGACCAGAACATGCACACCTGCCCCCAAAATTAAACTCCTTGTACCACACATGCAAGCTGATTTATTTATTGCTCTCAGTGGGGAGAATTAGATACTTGCTTAATAGTGCAACCCTGAGAGCGCTTTCCTGGGAGTAAGACCCACTGAATAGACCTGAGCTGGGCACCGAGTAGACCTGCTCAGGATCACTCTTCAAATATTGCCTGGTGATTTAAAAATATGCTTAAAATGACGCCGAACAGATTGTACCTGTTTGTTTGATTTATAGCCCACCTTTCCGTTAGCTCAACATGGCTAACAAAATTATATCGCGCCGTGCAGTTACGATGAAACCAAAAAACCGATCCCTTCGGTCATAACAATCTGACGTGAGGAAAGGTCGCTAGGATTGGTTCCTCCCTCTCCTGGGAATTGAGTTCTCAGCATGGAGCTCCCTGTACAATTGAAAGTCCCTCATGGTGGCCCTGAGGGGGGGCATAAGAACTTTGTGATATGAAGAATGGACCTTGAGAACTAGAGGTGATGTTCAGTCAGCGACAGCCAGGGCAGTCTTCCGGACTAAGCTCTAGGAGAGCCCAGCTCAACCCCCTACTCAGCTGTGAAGGCTCACTGTTGGGCCTTGAGTCTATCACGCTCTCTCACCCCAATCTACCTCACAGGATTATTGTTGTGAGGATAAAATGGAGCAGGGGGAGAACACTGTCGTAAAGCGGCCTTGGGTTCCCACTGGGGAGCAAAGTGGCATCTAAATAAATGTATAGTCTGTCATTCGCATCATTTTTTTTTTTTTACACAACACGTGTGTTTTCCCCTGTGTAAAGTGAAAAGTTATCCTGGGGGGGGCAGTTCTAGTGGGGAAAACCTCTGTAAGATCTCTGTATCCATAGTTGCATTTTGAAAAAGAAAAAAAGCGAAAAGAAGAGAGGGAACAACATATAGCCGTGCGGCATTTGCAGTTTAGCCCAACGATCTTTCTAAATTAGGACTGTCAGCTTCCAGGTGGTATGGCCACTTTGTGAGGTGGACTTTAACCCACTATACCTAGGGTTGCCAGCCTCCAGGTGGGGCCTGGGGATCTCCTGCTTTTACAACTGATCTCCAGCTGACAGAGATAAGCTGGCCTGGAGAAAATGGCTGCTTTGAAGGGTGGACTCCATGGCATTGTACCATGCTGAGGCCTCTCCCTTCCCCTCCCCGGGGACTGATTGTCCTTGTTCCTTGCAGACAGCAGCCCTTCAGAGGCCTGGCCTATTTGGACCTTTCCTGGAAAGCTAAATGGCCAGTCCACCCCTGAAATCCAATTATGGTCGTTTCCCAGCAGAAAACAGTTCATACATACTGGAAATAAGTAAAGGAAATCTAGATTTCAGGACTCTGAAACTCAGCCATCCTCCTCTGAAAACCCACATTCTTACCCAATTTTAGGATTTCCGGTCCTCCTCTGCCACCGGCAGGGGATGGGGGCCATAGGGTTGCCAGCTCCAGATTAGGAAATTCCTGGAGATTTGGGGGTGGAACCCGGAGAAGACATGGACCTCAGTGTGGGTACAATGCCACAGAGTCCACCCTCCAAAGCATCCATTTTCTCCAGCGGAATGGAACTCTGTAAGTCTGGAAATGAGCCGTAATTCCGGGGATCCCCAGGTCCCATCTGGAGGCTGGCAGCCCTACCCAATCTGGACATCTGCTTTGTCTTGATTTCTGATTCTGTGACATTTTCACACTGTGGTTTCAAATCCAAGTTTGTTTTCTGACTTCTGTTTGGGCCCCAAGCCTGCGGATCAGATGATTAGTACGCAAAGTGTCATGTTGTCCATTTCTCATTAATGCAATGTGCCATTTTTTCCTCATAAGAGCCAAAATATGCAAACACCAGCACAAGGCGTGTCGTCTTCAATCCATCTGAGTTTTAACGAAAGCCTCTACAGTGATTAGCTTCCCTCCTTTAGTCTTCCGTGAGTGATGTGGGCATCTTTATGCTGCTCTGCAGTATCTTAAGAGAGATCCGGCAGATTTCTGTGGGTCTCAGGAGAGAGTGGGAGCAAGACGGATCAATTATCCATCCCCGCCCAACAAGAAGCATCGCTTGGACTAAAATTAGATCTCTCCCCTGCATCGCAGTCCTTTCCCTGCAGTGGCGCCACCAGGAAGCGCTAAACCGGCAGGGATTAGGAGATGTTTGTCGTTATCGCAGAAGAAGGCAGAGAAATGCAAACAGACATGTGTCGGGGTGAAAAGGACACCACGCCACAGTGCAGAGACGTTCGAATTTGCGAAGGAGAAAGTTGCTGAGAAAAACTGCTCCTGAATGTAGCCTCCAGCCAAACAGCAGACGCTCTAGATCTATGATTTTTAAAATGGTATGCAGCTTTGTCACCTCTATGCTGTCAAGGATTTCCTATTCCTTGGCTCCATCATCAACCACAAGGGAGACAGCAGCTAAGAAATCAGAAGGAGATTGAGGCTGGGAAGGGCAGCCATGAAGGAGCTAGGAAAGACCCTTAAGGGGAAAGATGTGTCGCCGGTGACCAAGATCAAGACAAGTCATCCCGTAGTATTCCGCATTACTATTTATGGGTGTGAAAGTCGGGCAATGAGGACAGCCGACAGGAAGAAAGCTGATGCCTTTGAAATGTGACGCTGGAGGAGAGTTTTGCGGACACCGTGGGCCACCAAAAAGACAAATAAGTGGGCTGTAGACCAAATCAAGTCTGAATTCTCCATAGAAATTAAAGTGACTAAACCGAGGCTATCGTACTTCGGTCACATTATGAGAAGACCGGGTCACTGGAAAAGACAATAATGCGAGGAAAAGTTGAAGGCGGCAGGAAAAGAGGAAGTCCCACCCAACATGCGTTAGACGGACTCAGTCAAGGAAGCCACAAAGTCCCTCAGTTTGCAAGAACTGAGCAAGACTGTCAATGACGAGACATTTTGGAGGACATTAATTCGTAGGGCTGCCCTAAATCAGAAGCCATTTGATGGCCATTGACACCCACACAAATGCTATTAAACATGCAGGAATTTGTATCCCAACATGGAAATGTGGGATGAAAGAGAAGCGGTACCCGTTAAATTTCTGCCCACATTGCAGCTGTTAATAGCACAGTCCTCCCCGCAAGGTGGCAAATATATCTTCTCCAAACCAATCAAGCCATCTTCCAGCTCTAAATGGGATCCTCAGGAAGAAAGCTGCATACTAAAATGGAATTATGCAGACCCTGCAAGTCGACTTTCTTACTTTCTTTGTACATCGCTCAGGAACTCTCGTACTTGCTGGGCCTTGTGCCTTGAGTGCGGGGACCCCAAAAGCAAGCAGCAGCAGCAGAAGTCAAAAGCTGCTAGCAGCCAGGTGACAAGCCCCCGTGATCCTCTCTAAGCAAAAATTCTGGAAAGTCTCCATGACAAAAGAACAGGCAAAGTCTACGAATGAACAGCCAACAATAGTAATGTATAAGGAACAAGGAACAGCCCAGAGAATGACTGGATTTAATAGTGATCAGTCTTTCCAAGCTTGATTTTCCCTGTTTGAAGCTACACAGCTCTGGGCCTGGTCGAAGCTTAGGGTTGCCAGCCTCCAGGTGGGGCCTGGAGATCTCCTGCTTTTACAATTTGCCTGCAGACAACAGAGATCAGATCCCCCGGAGAAAATAGCTACTTTGGAAGGTGGACTCTGACATTACACCCTGCTGAGGTCCCTCCCCACTCCAAACTGTCCCCTCCCCAGGCTTCACCCTCCTCCCCCAAATCTCCAGATATTTCCCTACCCAGAGCTGGCAAACCTATCTGGGCTTGAGTGGGAGAGTGCCAGAAGTAGCCGCTTCTGCATCTGGGGCAGGATTCCTGGGCTATGAAATCCAAGATATAGGAGATCATATGCAGAGACTGATCCCTGGACTACCCCCGCACTTCAGAAGCTGCAGACGTATCCCTCGAAAATTTCATGGTCAATGTTTAGTCCACATTGTAGTGTCGTGTTTCCAGGATTCTCCACCATGAGGGCTAGCAACTTCCCTTTTTCAAAACAAACCAAAAAAATCCATCCTGATGTACCATCCTGATTGTATGGCTCACTCGGTGCACTGGGAACAGAAGTAGCCCCATGTGCACGCCTGGGCTGCTGGATATACCCATGGAAGGAACGGGCATTGTGACTCATCTGCAAGAGCCAAAGGCTTGGGGACAGGACTGCCAACCTCCAGGTGGGGCCTACAGACCTCCCGCCATTACAGCTGATCTACAGCCGACAGAGATCAGCTCCCCTGGAGAAAATGGCTGCTTTGGAGGGTGGCATCGTACCCTGCCGAGGTCCCTCCGTCCCTGAACTGTGCTCACTCCAGGCTCCGCCCCTCAGATCTCCAGGTATTTCCCAACCCAGGGCTGGCGACCCTACTTGGGGAATGAGTCAGGCAATCCGGTCCACACTCCCTCACTCATCATCATTCACTTCCTTGCTTTGGTTCCATCTTCACAGGCTTATCTCGTTCTACTTGAGAAGGTGCGATCACCGGACCAGCTTGGGAAGATCATAGGCAAAACATGACAGAGACGCTGTTATATGTTCCTGATGGCCAGAAAGACTCTATTTACCTGAAAGAAAGGCTGGGTTACTTTCCACGTGTGCAGTCAAGAAAACAAAGAGGACTACCTTAAGTTTGCATATAAGTTACTTTTATGCCCAGTTATCAAATAACTTTTTGTGCAAAACCTTTTTCTAAGGGGGCCATCTCACGTTCAGAGTTGTCTGTTTGATGTAGTGGTTAGAGTGTGCGGACTCTAATCTGGGAGAACAGGGTTTGAGTCCCCACTCCTGCCACTTGCAGCTGCTGGATGACCTTGGGCAAGACATAGTTCTGACAAGAGCTGTCCTTGAAAGAGCAGTTCTCAAAAGAGCTCTCTCAGCCCCACCTACCTGACAGGGTGTCTTTTCTGGGGAGGGGAAGGAAAGGAGTTTGTAAGCTGCTCTGAGACTCCAAGTGAAGGGCGGGGTATAAATCCAATCTCCTCCTCCTCCTCCTATTGTTCTTCTTCTTCTTCTTCTTCTTCTTCTTCTTCTTCTTCTTCTTCTTCTTCTTCTTCTTCTTCTTCTTCTTCTTCCTCCTCCTCCTCCTCCTCCTCCTCCTCCTCCTCCTCCTCTGAAATAAACTTTATCACTGACAGACCTAGTTCTCTGATTCACACATGCATGGACGATCACTCGACTGCTCAGCACAAAATGATTTGCAGTGTGAACTGATTCCATTGATCGAGTGTTGTGTAAGGTAATTTTATTTATTTATTCTATTCTATTCTATTCTATTTCTCTCTCAGCCTCCCCCATGAGTGGGTTTAGGGCAGTTCACAGCAAGGATTCGACCAAGTAAAACATTTTAAAAATGGTTAACAATAATCTAGTTTAAAAAACCCCAAAAGACAACCACAAGTCAAAACAATTTTACCGAGCTCCTCAAAGGAACCCATGTATATGCCTCGATGAATTCAGTAGTTGGGTGGGCAGGAGCACCATTAATGAGATGAAATGAAAGGGACGGGATGAGGCAGGGGAGGCCGCTGCAGCCGGGCACCCACTGCCTCAACCGAAGGCCTGGCGGAACAGCTCTGAAAGTCCTGTCGGCAATGGCTCAACTTCTATGGGTGACTTTGGTGTTCTAGTATTGCAGGGGAGAATCATTTCTCTCTTCTTTTTTGCTGTTCCACTCAGAACAGCAAAAACCTCTTATTCACCTTTTCCTCCCCTGAAGTGAAAAGACACAACACCTCGCCCATCCTCTCTTCAGCCTTACGCTAACCTTTCTTTCCCCCCTGAGACACACAGGTCTAAATTACATACAGCATTCCAGGTATGGATGCCCCTGAGATTGACAGGCTGGCATTAAGATTCCATGTTCTTTTCAGTCCCCGCTCCACCACGCTGAGCTTCCCTCTCTCCGATCCCGCACCCTGCTGAACTGGCCCCGAACTTAGGGCTGAACACAGAACCCACTCAAACACCAAGCAGAAACGAATGGAGGAATATTCGCGCACAAAATTATGCGTCTGACCCTGCACATTTTCTATTTAAGACCTCACAGTTGGTTGGCGTTTTTTTCTATTGGTCTAGCACCTTGACGAACACCATATCTGGATGTTTTGCATGTTTTCCCATCCTCTTTAATGAGCTGTTTGTCTGATTTGTTGATACAGGACTCTGAATTAAATCATGCAAACAAAAATAACTTGTAGAACAAATAAAGGGAGAATGGCAGTCTGAAGACTGGATCATGACTGGCTTTGGAGAAGGTATTCATAGCATCTATTTATTCACAGCATCTATGGCAATACCTTTACTTGAACAGAAAATGTGGTATTCCACATCAAATACCTGTGCTTTTTAAAATGTGCAATATGAGAAGATTGTTCCAGAAAGTCTGTCATCTATCTAAATATCAGATATTAGTACATACATTAAAAATAGATCATTTAAACTGAAAATGTGAACATTCTGATCACTCTCAGTGTGATCTTTCCATGCATTTTGCTCTCAGATTTTAGCCCTCTTTCGGGTATTATATTTCTGGTGTTCCTGTGGTTGATAACCGGAGACTACATGGTGCAGGATCAGCAGTTTGTCTGAAAAGGGCAATAAACATATTTTTAAGTCATGGTATGCACTATCTGAATTTGAGAATCCACTGCCTGTTAAACACAAAATGGTGATCAGGTGTACCAAGAGAAAAATGCAGAGGAAACTCGCCCAAAATTCAGAGTTTATTAAGAGACTGCAACCCAAGTGACACATTGGTGGGAATTTGGAAGAACCCTAAAAGCAAAATGTTGTAGAAAAGCACAAGCAACTATCACCTATCTATCTATCTATCATCCATCCATCCATCCATCCATCCATCCATCCATCTATTCTGTCTGTCTGTCTCCAAACACAATTTAAAAACCTAAACATGCGTAAAAAATCAAAACATTTCAACAAAAGAAGAAAATACTTGTTTTTATGCATGTATATATATGTGTGTGTGTATAATAGAAATTATATACATATAAATGTAAATATGTAAATATTTCTATTTTATAGGCACACAGAGAAAATACATTAAATACACCTTTGATTATGATAGATAAGGAAAAAAAAATCAAGCATGTTTCACAAGTCTTCATCAGCAATCAAAACTAAATGAATCTACAGAATCAAGACAGATCAAACATTAAAAGCACTGCATAACAAGTGTATTGCATTATACTGTAGTAGGACACTAAATCCACAGAGCTTTTTGTGTATTAGAACAATGAAAGACATGAGCTCAGCATCAACAACAATAAAATCTTCAAATCTCCTTTCTAAAAGCTGAGGCCTGGCTTCACACAGCATACGTTGGCCAAAGTTCCAAGCAAAATGTGCATTTTCAAACAAATGCATCGTCTAGATAGAATGGCCTGCAGCTCCATGTTGGGGGAGGCCATGTGAGCAAACTTGCATTTGTTACTCTATGTTGTTTGAATCTGGCTCTCCTAAAGTGCAATTTCAAAAAAGGGGGGGCAAATTGAGAGGAAGATTGCCTGCTAAATCATCTGTTTCCACTAGAAATTACAAAATTTCTCAGGGGCAGGGGAGGGGTGGGGTGGGGGAAATGATGGTCTTCAGAACTTTCCTGAACAAAATCAGCAGGAAGACTCACTGAATTTTATGTTCACATCTGCACCTGTTTGTTTTATTTTTAAACTCTGGCTTTGCTTCTCATTTCCCCCGCTGGTGGGCTTGCAAAAACAAGCCCTTTGCAGCTCTCATAAACAGCCACTGGCCTGGTCACCTGTGGCGAGTCAGAAGATACCTTCAAGTGACCAGGCAAACCTTGGTTTGGGTTTGTTTTTTAAGCCACAGATGCCTGACACAGGTATGCATGGGCTGGTGTTGCGGCTAGATTTTTAGAGGGCTGCCAACACTTGTTAAAAAGACAAGGTAAGAGCAGTCTGTTTTGGGGACCAGGAAGAGCAGAGTCCCTTTAATGCTCAGCCCCACGTGAAGGCTGTTATAAGGCCACATTACCTGATCCAATAAGGTGTTAAGAGGGTCCCTTGCTGATTGGTTGGGACATCCTCAAGTTCCCTCCTCTGTCCAGATACTGGGAAGTAGCACACAAGATGAATCCCTGATGAATCCTTCAGTTCTAGGCCCAAGATCCACTGTAGGCTCCAGTACTGAGACCTTTCCCGGCCAAATACCAGTAAGGTTTGCTATAATTAGTACCTCCTCCCATACAGTGAAGGGCTTAAAATAAAACGTTACCAAAGCACAGTCACAGAAAGAGCTTTTAGCTGGGGGTATGAATTTTAAGCTAATTACGAGCAATAACCACATTGGTAACCACACATACAGACCCACATTGGTAACGCGCATACTGGCCCGGTGGCGTTACGCATCCCTAATATCCACAGACTTTGATGTGGCAAGTGTACGTCTGAGCCAACATGAAAGCTGTGAACAATCGTTTCCTTTCCTCCTCCCTCCCCACCCCAATGTTATGCCTGATTCACAAATGGCTAATTGTATAATTAAGTTATTATCCATATGAGCAATGACTCAAAGGAGTCACAGTTGTCGAACACAATGTTAGTTCATGTTGTGCTAGCAAACTCCCACTCTTCATTACTGCCTTCCTTCCACAACAAACAGCTCAGGGCTCACAAAATTATTTTAATAGCAAAAAAGAACTTTTTTTTTTTTTAAAGGGTGCACACGCTGCTGATTTTCCATTCAACTCCATGCTTTAAAAATCAAAATAATTCTTTGTCTCTCCCCCCCACCCCGCAGCTTCCAAATATAATATTAGGTGTTTTCTTCCTTCATTATATCTTTTTAAAACCGATAATTGTTGTTCTCTCTCTCTCTTCGTGTTCTAGTAACAGATCAGCTGTTCCCTCAGATTATACAGAACTTGTAGTTCCTCCATAAGGAGTTTTTGAAGCAGGGACAGATGAGAATCCAGAGAAATGGGGAAACTTATCTGGGATATATATAAGTCAAGCACCTGACTTGCTTGATCAGATCCCAGGTCCACCGATCTATCCACTGGATACATCTGGAAAGCTCCCAGGTAGGGAACCTCCTGTTCCCCATCGTTTATCGCCAACGTAACGAGAGCCAATTTGGTGTGGTGGTTAAGTGAGCCAACTCTAATCTGGGAGAACTGGGTTTGATTCCCCACTCCTCCACTTGTAGCTCCACTTGGGCAAGCCATAGTTCTGTCGGAGCTGTTCTCTCAAGGACAATTCTGGAAAGAGCTCTCTCAGCCCCACCTACCTCACAGGGTGTCTGTTGTGGGGAGGGGAAGGTAAAGGAGTTTGCAAGCTGCTCCGAGACTCTGAGTGAAGGGTGGGGTATAAATCCAATCTCCCTCCTCCTTCTCTTCTTAGAGCTCTGTTGGACTTGAACACAGACTTCTTCTTTAGCTATTGTGGCTAACATGCCTGGATAGACTCTTCCTCTATGTATCTTGGGTCCAGTCCTTTACAAAGCCATCTCGGACAAGAAGAGCATGGACTGAGGTTTTGGTTCTGCACCAACTTGGATTCAAGTGATCCCAAGGCAGTGGTTCTTGTGACAGTTTTTTTCATAGACATACAGTGCCAATTTCAGGGGACTTGTGGATCCAAGTGGTGGTCAGCATTCTTCTAAGGGACTTTATCCACCAATGTTGTGAGTTGTTCTTTTGGTGACCATGTTAGATTGTGAAACTGAGAGGTGATGGAGAGTGATGGGCTCATTATGCATGCACATCATAGTGCAAGTTTTCAGAGCAGTAAGCCTTTAATCTTGACTTTGGATTCTGTGCCCGCCTTATGCACCATTCTTTTTCCTCCGGTGTATTTATTCTGCAGCTACAATTTTAAAAAAACAACTTTTCTAAATTGGGGCGGAAGGTCACTTGTGACGTGTGAGGGGTGACATTCAAAGTTTTGTTTTTTTTTTAATTATACAATTGTCCTATTGCAACCCTGCAGTAGTGTCCAGCAAGCACTTTCCATTTAAATCCTCATGGTTCAGGTTTTGTGCATGCATTTTAGCATTAGAACATTTAATGAAAGGGAACAGAAAGAAACACTGGCAAAGGGGGAAAACCCACTGTTGAAACTGACCAGACTTTTTCTGACACTGATGAAGCCCCCTTTTCCATATTGCTGAGCACTAGGGGATTCTTTGCTGTGTTATTGGCCACTGTGAAAAATGGGAAAGAGTGACAAGATCTCATAATATGGGGGAACATATTGAGTGCATAGAATGCATGGTAGAACACATTAACACTGGCATTGCAAGCTGTGATTGTTGGCAACATGTGTGTGTCCACAGGGGGCCCCTGTGCAAAGTCGGCTGCAACTCCACCACATTTTACACAGGGCTGCAATTTGTATGGGGGAGGAGTCCCCGGCAGAAGCTTTGGAAAGCTTTTTTAGTCTTGTGTTCCTAAAATGAAAAAAAGGGAGGGGTATTTTCACTGATGTCCTAGTGCAGCTGCATAACAATGCTAATTTTCTGCCCTTTCTTGCAAATTTGCATGGATTCTCTAATTTGATCCTGCACACTGGTTGTGGTCTTGGCAGTTTTTAAAACTCTGTCCTGTGTGGATTGCACTCCGTACTTTAAATGTATCAATCCCAAGTGGTTCTTAAGTTAGCAGAAGGTCCATGTGGCTCAGCTGCCATTTTAATGTTAGGCTTCCGGGGGGGGAGGTGTTTGTGAATTTCCTGCATTGTGCAGGGGGTTGGACTAGATGATCCTGGAGGTCCCTTCCAACTCTATGATTGTATGATTCTATGACTGCTGAAATCGTTTTTCCCCACAAAATTTTGTTCAGTAAAGCATTAAAGAGAAAAATGTTTTCAAAGCTTTAGGCTTCTCATCCCAGTGTTTCTCTTTCTTTACATCCGTGTCAATTTCATTCTGCGCTGACTATCCTCCCCTTATTTTGTTTGCTTGCAGCACTGGAATACTTTTTTTGTTTGCACAGGGGATGCTGTCATTTGCCTCTTCTCTGATCCCCCTTTCAAGTTAATACCAGCAGGGAACTCAACCTCACTCAGTTCCTTTTAAATTTCTCCCATCATTTTAATTTTTTTTATTCAGTGATCTGAGACTAGTGATAATCTCATGTTGCTAGACTCATGCTGCTTGTCAAAAAAATTAAAAAATTAAAAATGAGGTGCAAATGGAGCTTGTACATGATGAAAGGCAGAGGGTGGCAGAAGGTGGAGAGTGGGCAGAACGACCTCGATGAGGGCGGGGAGTGACCTTGAAAGGGGCAGCGAAAGCGCAGGGGGAAATGTGAGGGAATCTGTATGCTTTTGAATTACCTTTGGCTTGGAAACGAAACAAGGGGGAAATCGGCACAAAAGCACTCTCAGAAAACCCAGCGAAACAGAGCAGAAAGTGAACTGAGTGATCACGGGAGGAAAATCAACGCAGAACAAAGAAAACCCAAAAGTGAAAGTGATGGAAAACACCTGCGCATAATAGACAATGGAGAGGACAGTGATACCTCAGTCAGTGGCTCAGGACCCACACGTGGCTCTCCTGAACACCATTCCCCAACATGGCATCCATCCCATGTTCCAGGTAAGTGGGCAAGGCCAGTGCCCACTAGAGCTTTTGGTTGGCTGGTGCCTCTCACCTTGAAACAGCTGCTGCCAGAGAGACTTGGAGGACAGATAAGCTGTGAGCCTTCCTGAGCTGCAGGGCTTGCACTAGGAAGGGAAGGGCCCTTCATCTCCAACAACCGGCCACCCCTGTCTGCAGCCTCTTCACTCCCATTCCAAGATCCAAGTAGCTGGTGGGAGGACAGAAGGCTGGCTGCAGAGAAGAGAGAGTAAAACCACCACCAAGGCATCCGCCCAGGAAAAGAGCAAGCTGGTCATGGGGGGTGGAATACTCCACTCCTTTTCTCCATGGCCAGCTGGCCTTCCTCCAGGCACTTTGATATCCTCACTCTCTCACCTGACCTGCTGTGCCTCCTGCTGAGGACTGAACAGGAAAGCAGAGAGGGAAGCCCTTCCCCTCATTCCTGATACACAAGGGCTGGTTAAGATTTGATATAGTGGTGGTGGTGGGTGGAGAACCCTACATGCACAGAAGTTCTCTAGCAACTAAAAAGGTCATAGCTACATACTTTAATGTTAATATTTATATCTTACAAGTGGGACCATGCGAAATTCACAGTGGGGGAATCCCATTTCCCCCCATTGCTGAGCTTTCGCGAACCTAACCACCCACCTTGAAAAATGCTGGTGGCATTGTCTGGGATTGGCTCCAAGCTTGGAGGTGCTCCCAGTACCTCCTGCTGCTGAGCCCAGAGTGGCTCCTGGCATTCATTGTGGCAGGGCCCAGAGCAGCTCCCGGAGTCTGCTGCCACCACAGCAGGGCCCGGAGTAGTTCTGGCCATCTGCTGTGGCAGGGTACAGAGCAGCTCCTGGCATCTGTTGCCGTGACAGGGTCTGGAGCAGCTCCCTGCATCTGCCACTGCCGCAGCAGGGCCTGGAGTGGCTTCCAGTATATGCCACCACTGTGGCTGGGCTCAGAGTGGTTCCTGGCATCCGCTGCTGCTCCCAGGCTCCGCTGCTTTTTGGGCAATTTAACCCCCTTGTGTAGTTTTTTGAAGTTTTCTGCACATCTGGAGAGTGCCCTAAGTTTGCAGAAATATTTGTTTTGCCTCCGTGTGGCCCTGATCTGTGGATTTAGCTATCCATAGATATGGGCCATGGCTGGCTAATAGCATATGTGGTTCAGTGGCACACAAGGCACACATTAGTCATATGGCTCTTTTGTTTAAAGTGAATTGTGAATGTGACTCTCTTCAAGCCATAAAGTACCCCTGTTCTAGGCATTGTCCTCATGGCTAAATGGATGAACTGTGTTTCAGTTTATGGGGTGAGCTATGAAGCAGCTGCAGCTGTAATGGAAGCCATGGATTTACGCTAGATCTGACCAAACATCACAAAGAGATAATATTACGGTGGTGCTGCCCCCCTTTTCCTCCACTAGCATTGAGTCTGTGGAATGCCATTCACTGGCTTATTTTCAATGACAGACAAGGCCTTTTTGACTCCAGCTATTGGATTGGCATCTACCACTGAAGTAGAATCTAGTCTGGGGGTTCCAGAGGAGGTTCTCAATACGGCTGCATGGGTTGGTAGCTGTCATTGCTACTAGAGATCATTGTTAGAGTGTGTGAAGTCTGCTTGTACGTGTGTCTTTTCATCTTTACCCTTGATAAGATCTGTGGCTGAGTCAAACGTTATCTAAATCCAGTATTTGCTTTGAACAGAGAACATCTGATGAAGCTGTATGGATTTCCAAAGACGTTCCCAGCGAAAATGTATTTCAATACCTCTCTATTCCCTTGGCTGCTGCTTCTCCTCTCCATTTTCCTTTCTCACCTTCACTTCACCCTCCTCTTCTTGGCTTTATTTGCTTACAATCTGATTGGCTGTTATGACCTGCTGTGTCTGCTGTTTTTAAGGTATACCCATGACCTCCTGGGGAAACCAAAGTTGCACAGTGACAAGAGGACCTGGGAGACTCACGTTCAAAACTCTGACTCAGCCACAAAGCTCACAGGGTGTGCTTGGGCCAGTCACGCTCCCTGCCTGACCTACCTCACTGTCTGTTGTGAGGGGAAAGTGATGGAGAACGACATAACTTGCATTGTTAGACAGCGTCCTTGAAGGGAAGATGGCATGTCAGAGATGGATGATATTGAGACTCCACTGACAAAAATCATCAGTTGCAGCGGCCCATGGAATAATGTGGCATTGTGGGCAAATGGGGAAAAGCAACGTGAAGGTAAAGTAAAAAGAAAACAGGGCGGAAAACAACATGAGAACATAAGAGAAGCCAATGTTGGATCAGGCCAATGGCCCATCTGGTTCAACACTCTGCCATCCAGTGGCCAAAAGCATCAGGTGCCATCAGGAGGTCCAGCAGCGGGGCCAGGAACAAACAACACAAAAACATACGCAAACATATTTGTGGCACAGAAGGTACGGTCAATGTTTATGAAGAAAGACACGGGTCAATAATCAGGCCTGAAAGAGACTGGACCATAGGCTAAAGGAATGATCAGACTCTTCTTGCATAAGCGGTATATTGCACAAGTGGAAATAAATCTCTCATAGCTGTAGCTGGACTGGTGGTTTTTGGAGAACGTTTTTTGCCTTTTCTTTTCTTTGATTACAGGACCAACACTGTTGTTTGCTTTCAAGGATGGAGGACGTGGCACCCTGGGAGGCCATGGACCACCCCACCAGACTGCAATGGAGCCGACCCGGGAGGAGGGGTCAGACCAGCAAGGCAAGAGGGAGAGCAGGCTTTGCAGGGGGGTGGGATAGACCTGCTGGGCAGCTATGGCCAGGCGTGCTGACAGCAGGACACAGATGGTTAGTGTTCACAGCAGCAGTCAAGGGCTGAAGGCATCCCATTAGGCTTAAGGGGGCGGGCCCGGTTATCAGTCCATATACCCTTATAGCATTAGTCAGGTGAACCTGGTATTTTTGGCCACTGTGTGACAGCGTGTTGGACTGGATGGGCCATTGGCCTGATCCAACATTGGCCAGTTTTGTGTAGTGGTTAAGTGTGTGCACTCTAATCTGGGAGAACCGGGTTTGATTCCCCACGCCTCCACTTGCAGCTGCTGGATGACCTTGGGCAAGCCATAGTTCTGTCAGAGCTGTTCTCTCAAGGACAGTTCTGGAAAGAACTCTCTCAGCCCCATCTACCTCACAGGGTGTCTGTTGTGGGGACGGGGAGGGAAAGGAGTTTGTAAGCCACTCTGAGTGAAAGGTGGGGTATAAATCCAATCTCCTCCTCCTCCTCCTCCTCCTCCTCCTCTCTTTTTCTGGGTGTCCTGGAGACTGAGGAAGAGTGTGAGTGCAGGGAAGCAAAGTGAACAAGGCAGTGTGTAAACCCCTGCCCCGCTAAACTATCAATAAGGAAAGTGTCCTGCCTAAGCTATTCTGCCTAAGCTGACAAAAGTAGAGGACAACAGAGAGGGGAGAAATAAAGGGGTTTGAAAGGACAATCTCTGTGCCATTTCTTTCCCTCAGACACTTCACATACAACCCTACATTCTTTTGTGCTTTAATTTTAGGGCTCAGTCTTCCGACTACCTCCTCAGTGGTAGTCACTGTGGGCACCAAACACCATCTGCCAGTACCCACACGCAGAGGCAGACATGTGGAACCATAGATTGTGGACTGTACACATTAACACTTGACTTTTACCACACAACTGTGAGCTCTCCAGCTCCGACTGCTACAAGGCAGACATGCGGCTGCCACCACATGCTTCTGGAAGGCCCAGTACTGGTAGAACCCGACCTGAGAAAGAAAAGGCAACACGTGTGTACGTCCCTGAAGTCCCATTTCCCTTAAGGAGAAAATAAGGGTTACTTTGTTTATTTCACTTCAGACGGACTCCTAACTCATTTGCGGCTCGCTGCTTCTCCCTCCAGCCCAATTCCATTTAGCAAAACTACCTTCCTAGTGAGGGCTCTGCAGATGGAACTGGACGACGGCGAAGAACGCAGAGCTATCACCGAAAAGGGCAAGCCCGGGCTGAGTTGTCTCCTCTCAACCTCTACCACGTAGAAAAGAAAATGTAGTATACAAAATCATCTCGTTCTATGTTTCCTCACACACAAGCACCCTACTTGCAGCCACTGTTACACACTATGGGGGAGAAGAAAATGATACGGGATTGCCACTAAAATGTGATCTTCGTCAGACCTCCTTCCACGCTGAAGACTGGCTGGCTCTTTTTTTTAACTTTCCTCCTTTTTTTGTTTCCCAACTTCTGTGATTTTGTTCTTATTATGCCTGCTTCTGTGTGTTATATTACAGCCTTCTAAACACAATGAATTAATTCGCTGTCGCATATTAAAACACTGCATTTCCTATGATGTCTCACCGAATGACATAGGTGTCACCAGGCGTGCATTCAGCATCTCACGAGAGCCTGCATAATACAGTTTATTCTTCCCCATGCAACATTATTCCTCTCAGTTCTTTACCGAGTATTCTTTTCAGACCGCAACAATGAAGCGATATGCCAAATCGATTTCATAAGGCTCTCTATCAAGGGCCTTTCTTTCTAGCATCCTTTGGATAGTCACCAAGGCACTGTCTATTTCACAATTCAGCATTCCGCACAAACACTGGGTATTCTGTCGTACGCACTGCCATCCAAACACACATCTGGCAAAATGCACCACTTAAGCTATTTTTGTTCCCCTTTAGCTCTTCAGTGCATCACTTCAATGTGTACAGATGTGCACATTTCAGCTGTTCTGAATGCCATATGTTTTGCAACGCAGTTAAGAAGCCCTGGCAACTATGAATTTCACAGTTCCTACAGGCCCAGGGTCTTAAGATCTACACTGTCTGAGATTTATCCAGGTTTTATTTTGTTTTATCTTAGCAGTTCCATGCAACAAGAATTTTAAAAAAGAATAACCTTTGAACCTTTGTGCTCTTATAAGCTCACAGAACAGCAAAATGGAGCAGCAGAATAACCATCACTACCGAGACAAAACATGTGTGCTAAAATCAGGGCTATTTTGGGGCAGGAACGCACAGGAACGGAGTTCCGGCTGGCTCCCGAGTTGGCCACGCCCAGCAGGAACTCATTAGCATAATAGGCCACGCCCAACAGCAGAAACTCATCAGGATTGGCTACATTAGGGGTGTGTGGCCTAACATGCAAAGGAGTTCCTGCTCCAAAAAAAGCCCTGGGTTTTGACAACAAACAAGGTAAACAGAATAAGAAACAAAAGGTGGGTGTGGCTGGATGACCACACTTCTGGTAACATGGGGGTGTGGCCTAATATGCTAATGAGCTGTGCCATCAGGGGTGTGGCCTAATACACTCATGAGTCCCTGATGTTGGGTGTGGCCTGTTATGCTAATGAGTTCCTGCTGGGCTTTTTCTATAAAAGCCCTAGCAAAATAATGAAATCTTCAGTCCTCAGGATTCTGAACTCCATCCTAGGACACAAGCACTAGAAATACCTCTTCAACAGAGGTGGAACCATTAACATGCAGCTCACCAGCAAGAATCTGTGTTCCTCTGCAACAGCCATACAACAAAGGTACAGTATCGGAGAAAGGAGCGGAGGGGGCCAAGGAGCCTCTCTCTCTCCAGACCAAAATTGAAACTTCCACAATTGAGACAGCGCATCTCTAATCAGCAGATGTCGGGGACCATCTACAGGATTCATTTGTATTCATTTGGGCATCTTTGTGCCACTTTGCTCCTCAATTGGGCCGTGGTGGCTCAGAGGTTAAGATGCTGAGTTGCAGACTGGGAGGTCAGTAGCTCGGCAGTTCGAGACCCAAGTGCCACTTGATGGAGTGAGCTCCCGTCTCTGGCCCCAGCTCCTGCCAAAGTAGCTGTTCGAAAGCAAGAAATTGCAAGTAGATAAATAGGTACCGCTTTGGTGGGAAGGTAACAGCATTCCATGTAGCCTTGGCATCCAGTCATGCCAGCCATATGGCCACGGAGATCTCTTCAGACAATGCTGGCTCTTCGGCTTGGAAATGGAGGTGAGCGCCACCCTCTTGAGTCTGATTTGACTAGCTTTTGAGCAGGGGAAACCTTAACCTTTTACCCTACTCCTCAATGGGAACCCAATCTGGCTCACAAAAGCACCAAAACAGAGTTTTAACAAACTGACACCGAAAAGAGACATTGTTCCCAAGAGCAGGGCCGGCTCCAGGTGTCTGGGTGCCCTAGGCAGGACAGCCTGGGGCGCCCCACACTAGGGATGCCAACCTCCCGGTGGGGCCCGGAGACCGGGGGCGGCGGCGGGGCGCTGGCTTTCCTGGAGGCTCCGCAGCTGCGGGGCCCCCAGGAAAGCCAGGGAAGGGGCCGTGGGTCTATCCTCCGCCCCCTCCCTCCCTGCCGCCGGCTTTTCTGGGGACTCCGCAGCTGCGGGACCCCCAGGGAAGCCGGGAAGGGGACGGGGGTCCAGCCTCCACCCCCTCCCTCCCGGCGCCGGCTTTTCTGGGGACTCTGCAGCTGCGGGACCCCCAGGGAAGCTGGGAAGGGGCGAGGGGTCCAGCCTCCGCCCCCTCCCTCCCGGCACCGGCTTTTCTGGGGGCTCCGCGACTGCGGGACCCCCAGGGAAGCCAGGAAGGGGGCGGGGGTCCAGCCTCCACCCCTCCCTCCCAGTGCCGGCTTTTCTGGGGGCTCCGTGGCTGCGGGACCCCCACGGAAGCCGGGAAGGGGGCGGGGGTCCAGCTCCGCCCCTCCCTCCCGGCGCCGGCTTTTCTGGGGGCTCCATGGCTGCGGGACCCCCAGGGAAGCCGGGAAGGGGGCGAGGGGTCCAGCCTCCGCCCCCTCCCTCCCGGCGCCGGCTTTTCTGTGGGCTCCGTAGCTGCGGGACCCCCAGGAAATCCGGGAAGGGGGCGGGGGTCTGGCGGCGGCAGCGGGCGCCCGGTTAGGGCAGTGGGGGGCACTTTTTTGGGGGGAGTGGGGCGCCATTTGGCGCCCCTGAGGCCGGCGCGCCCTTGGTGGGCGCCTAGTTCACTCTATGGGCGATCCGGCCCTGCCTGAGAGCAGCCATGTTGGCCTGCAGTAGAAGAGCCCAGTTTGAGTCCAGGAGAGCCTTAGAGACCAATGAGATGCCAAGGGTTTGAGCTTTGACTCTCAAAAGCTTATATCCCCAAAATCTTGTTGGACTCTAAGGTGCTATTGGACTTGCATGTTGCAAAAGGAAATAAAGTTGTTTTTTTTTTTTTTAAACAGAACTAAACAAAAAGTACACTAACCACACGCTGAATCCCCTGGGGTGGCTCACTCACGGCCACAGGGGATGAGCCACTGGCCAGGAGCTCTTTAGCTCCCCTGCTATCAATTTTATGACACACCCATCTATCTTCAGAAGTAGCTGTCTAGCCGCTGCCGGAAACAGAATGTGAGACCAGGAGGATCTTGGTTAATTACGGCAAAGCATATTTTTTAAGTTTCACTCTGTTGCCATAGAACGTGACATAGTCATACCAATGGGCTAGGGAGGAGCTGGTGCCTGGCTGTCAGGTTCAATAACAAGTGGATCCAGGCATTCTTATGCAAAGAAAGGTTTTATTGGATAATCTTGCTAAAACCCACAGTAGGAGGTCATTGTCAGGAATGGGGGGCGAAGCAATGCAAGCTAACTTATAGTGTGATGCAAACAAGCGCCTAGCAAATGGAATACGAGCGCGCACGCGGGAAACTCCCGGCGGGAGATATACTTCATGAGCGGGAGACTACTCCCCCTCCCTTTGCCTTCCCAGGACTGGAAAATTCTCAGCAACACAAGAATAGCCCAAAGCCTACATTCAAGGCCACCGTGATAAGGAAAAGCGGCAGGGAAGAAGCTCCCACGTTTCTGCCTGCATAGCTACGCAAGCGCAGAGCAGCAAAGCAGGGTAGGGAACACATAACAATGGATTCAGTGAGAAACATCAAAGAAGCATTTCTGACATTCTGCCCTTCCCAAAATACCACCCACCCACCGCTCAGGAAGGAGAGAATGATGGGCCCCCAGGTTTATTTGGGTAGCGGGTGTGAAACTCCTTCAGGTGATCAGGTGCATTGATATCAGACACTTTCACCCACTCCCTGTGTTGAGGCCCAAAGTGTATCCATTCAATAAGGTACAGCAGTTGTCCACGGAGGATCTTAGAGTCCAAAATGTCAGCAATTTCATAGTGCTCCTCATCATCGACCATCAGTGGTGGGGGAGGTGCTGGAAACTCAGGATGCCACTTAGTCGGGGGTAATGCTGGTTTGAGGAGGCTGTAATGGAAAATTGGATGTATTGCTTTAAGAGATTTAGGTAAATCCAGTTGTAGAGTTACTTGATTTATACATCACACTACTCTGAATGGACCAATATATTTCCAAGCAAGTTTTCTGGATTGTTGTGCCAGCCTTAAGTTTTTGGTGGAGAGGTAAACATGGTCTCCCGGTTGCAGATTCCAGCCACCCGCCCTCTTTTTGTCTGCTTGTTTTTTGTATTGTGCCTTGGCCTCGTTTAAAGTCTCAATGATTAGGGGCCAGGACTCTTGAAAAGTTTTACACCATGTTGTGGCTTTCCCACCAGCCTCGCCGGGCTTCAAAAACGGAAGAGGGGGCTGTCATAACCCATGGCAGCTTTGAAGGGAGACATATTCGTGGAAGCATGCCATGAATTGTTATATGCAAATTCTGCTAGTGGTAATAATTCTACCCAATTGTCTTGTTGATAGTTAGTGAAACATCTTAGATATTGTTCTAAAGTTTGGTTTACTCTTTCTGTTTGCCCATCGGTTTCTGGGTGATAGGCACTACTGAGAGCGCGTTCAATACCCATAAGAGTCATCAACTCCGACCACAGTTTTGAAACAAATTGAACCCCCTATCGGAGATTATTTTGAGCGGTAATGTATGTAGCCTGGCAATGTGCTGAAGGAAGGCTTTGGCCAGGACTTTGGCCGTTGGCAGGCTAGCAAATGGTATAAAGTGAGCCTGCTTAGAAAATAAGTCCACTACCACCCAAATGACTGTCATATGTTTGCTGGGGGAAGATCAGTGATAAAGTCCATGGAGATTACTTCCCAGGGTCGACTCGGGGTGGCAAAGGCTATAAAAGACCTGGAGGTTTCCCTGGTCTAGTCTTGCAACGATTGCATGTAGGGCAGGATTGTATATAGAGGGATAAATCCCGTTTCATTCGGGGCCACCAGAAGCTACGTTGCAGTAGGTGTAGCGACTTTACATACCCAAAGTGCCCAGCAGATTTGAAGTCATGGGCTGATTGCAACACCTGGGCTCGGGTAGCTTCTGGAACAAAGATTTTATTTCCCTTATACCAGCAGCCATTCGTGCTACATTCCACGTCTCCCCGAGCTTTTAAGTCAGCTGCTTCTTGTTTAGTAATGTCAGTGGCAAATTGCTTTTCCCAGGTCGTGCCAAGGCTTGGGGTTAATGATTGTGCTTGCCGGGTTTTTCGGGTTACTACTGCCCCAACTAGTTGTTCTGGGGTGAACATAGACTCTCTTATTTCTGTCCTCTTACAAAGGTGTTGGGGAAGGCAAGAGAGAGCATCAGCCAGATGATTAGATTTACCGGGAAAATGGTGGAGGGTGAATTGAAATTTGGAGAAAAACTCAGCCCACCGGAATTGTTTTGCATTTAGATTCCGAGGCTTCCACAGCACCTCAAGATTCTTGTGGTCAGTCCAGATTTCAAAAGGTACCCGGGACCCCTCCAACCAGTGCCTCCAGGTGATTAACGCTAAGCGTATAGAGGCTGCTTCTTTATCCCAAATGGGCCAAAATCTCTCCGTATCATTAAACTTTTTGGACACATAGGCAAGGGGTTGTAGTTGTCCCTGAGCATTCTCTTGCAAGATCACCCCCCCCATGGCAGTATCCGATGCGTCTACTTGGACCACAATTTTTTTTGTCTCATCGGGGTGTGCTAATATAGGTTCAGACGTGAATAACTGCTTTAGTTGTTCAAATGCTCCCTGACATTGGGGAGTCCAATTCAAAGGGGACCCGGGCATTGAAGCTTTAGCCCCTCTCCCTTTAGTCTTCAGAAGGTCTGTGAGGGGGAGGGCCACCTGGGCAAAATGAGGCAGGAATTGACGGTAAAAATTGGCGAAACCGAGAAAACTTTGGAGCTGCCGCCTGGTTTTGGGGGTTCCCAATCCAACACATCTTGGACCTTTTTTGGGTCCATTTCTAATCCAGCGGAGGATATGCGGTACCCTAGAAAGTCAATGCACTCCTGGTGGAATTCACATTTTGACAGCTTAACAAACAGTTTGTGTTCTAACAACGTTTCCAAGACTTCCCGCATGAGCGTGGTGTGAGGTTCTTGATCTGGGGTGTAGACCAAGATATCATCCAAGTAAACAATCACCCCTTTGAATAAGTAGGGGTGTAACACCTCATTGATTAAGTTCATAAAGACCCCGGGTGCCCCCTGTAATCCGAAGGGCATGACCCGATATTCAAATTGCCCCAGCGGGGTATTAAATGCAGTCTTATGTTCATCCCCCGGTCTAATACGGACCCGAAAATAAGCATCACGTAAATCCAGTTTAGAGAACACTTTTCCCTTAGCCACCTCTGCCAACAAGTCCTTGATGAGGGGCATTGGGTAGGCATTGGTTGTAGATACCGCATTAAGACCCCTATAGTCCGTGCACAGTCTGAGCCCCCCATCTTTTTTTTTTACAAAACAACACGGGTGCTGCGAAAGGGGACGATGCTGGCTTAATAAATCCACGGGCCAGATTCTTATCGATAAATCGGCGTAGTTCTTCCTTTTCTATGGGACTCATGGCATAATTTTTTCCTTTTGGTAATTTGTGGCCGGGAAGGATTTCAATTGCACAGTCGGAGTTACGGTGGGGGGGTAGTTCGTCCGCTTCCTCCTCCTCAAACACCCTGGTTAAGTACCGGTATTCTTTGGGGATGCGATTAAGGTCCTCCGTGGCTAGGCAAGCCCGTGGAGGTTCATTGCATGGGGTTTTCCCCCACCCTGGGTCCCATTTATGCTCTGTACATTTCAGGGAGATGAATCGTATGCTCCCCTCTTCCCAAAGTATATAAGGATCGTGACTATGTAACTATGGGCTACCCAACACTAATGGGAACTGGGCTTGAGGGGCTATTACAAACGAGCGTAGCTCCCAGTGCTCACCAATGCCTACTCTCAAAGGAATAGTTTCAAATCGACATGGTTCTTTCATCGGTGACCCATCCATTTGAGTGAAAGTTATCGGGTCTTTTAGATTGACAACAGTCACTTCCAGTCCCATAACCATAGATGGGTTTATCAAATCCCTCCCGCACCCTGAGTCAATGAGGGCTCGAACCCTGATATGGGTCATCATCGCTGGGTTCATCACAAGTACAGTCACAAAGAAGAGAGAGGGGTAATTGCTCACCAGTTTAGGCGCCTTAGGGACCGGGTCCTGTTGTGTAGCGCCATTCACAAACAGGACCAATTCGTTTCCCTGCATCTCACTCTCCTCCTCCAGCATCATGGTATCCGCTTGGTCGGGGTTGGCGAAAAGAGCTCGTGTGTTGCGTGGTTTCGCTGTTCCCTTTCTTGGAGTAGGGGTTGGCCATCGTTTGGGCTCCTCTTGTGGTAGGGCTCTGTTGGGATCCCCTCTGGGACATGATGAGGCAAAGTGCCCCTTCTCTCCACACCGCAGGCAAAGGCCCTGTCGCATGCGCTGATCTCTCACCCCACTCGGGGTGGAGGTTGGTCTGGGTCTGGTTTGTCCTGCCGAGAGGCTCGGGCGGTTATTACCCAGAGATAGGTCCAGTTTCATGACACGCAGGCGGCTTTCAGCTTTTTCGGCCTCCTCCATCCAGCCTTGGAGAGTGTGAGGCTGTTGAGAGCTGAGGACATTGTTGCGGACATCTACTGCTAGTCCCATTCGATATTGTTGAGCCAGCACAGCATCAGTCCAGTCTCGAATTTTCACTGCATGTCTTTGAAACTCCCTTGAATATTCCCGCATGGTGAGTTTACCTTGTCTGAAAGTGCGAAGGAAGGCTTCTGCCTTCTGGGCCGCCCCCGGATCCTCAAAACGGTTCCTCAAAGCCCACATGAAGTCATCGACATTCCCCAGTTCCGCTGCCTCCAGATCATGAAGGGCTACGTACCAGCTGGTAGCACTCCCCGGAACCTTGAAGCGATAAACTCCACCTGTTGCTCCTCATCCGGGAACACATAGCCCCATCTCTGCACAAATTTCCCTACTTGCAATATGAAAAAGGACACAGTTTTGGGATCCCCGTCAAAAGTGATATCCAACATGTCCTTGGGGCGGATCACCGGGGGAGCAGGGGCCATGATCGGTGCAGGAGCCGGCTGCGGGAAGGGTGCTGGAGCAGGGGGTTGAGGCGGAGGCAAAGCTGGTGGCTGGATAGGTACTGGCGGCCCTGGCCTGGGTCCCAGTACTGGGCCGGCTGGTGGAGGAGGGGCCGGTGGAGCAGGAGGTGGTTGTACCGGTGCCACCGGTGGTGCAGGCGCTGGCACTGGTCTTGGTTGCGTCAGCGGATGGGCTCGAATTGCTTGATCCATCATCTGTGGTAGGGATTGCATTAATTTGCCCATGTCCTGTACCAAACGTCGGGTATCCTCTTGAATCGAGTCTATGTGAGCCTCTGGATCGGAACCGGACCCTGTTCTGGGAGATCCTCGAGACATCCGTCCCTGGGGTAGTCCGAAGCTCCCTCTGGGATCCAACAAGCTATCCCGGCTCTGGCTCCCCGGCATGGACCAGGTCGTCTGGGTAGTGTCCAACAGGTTCTTAGTCCAATCGCGCGACCTGCGGTAGGTCACCCCTTTGTCCCACGGTGTTGGGGCCCCTGGCATGTAGGCTCATGGAATGGCTCCCCCTGACTCTGCATTGGCCCGGCCGGGCTATAGATTGGGAGAGTGTACGAAGCTCCCACTGTACTGATCAATGGAGGGGAGACCAATCCTGCCGTGGACTGCGGGGTCGGCGCTGCCACTACCGAAGTTGTAGTCACTGGAACAACGGTGGTAGTCGGAGTGGCGATCACTGGAGTTGCCACGGTAGTAACCGGGGCCGTGGCTCCCGAAGTGGTAGTCACTGGGACTGCGCCAGAGGTTCCCCCCCAGCTCCGCTCATCGTGGTAGACGGCAGAAACCGAAGGTGGGGAAATGATGGTGATTCCTGACAATTTCTGTCAGGTTCAATAACAAGTGGATCCAGGCATTCTTATGCAAAGAAAGGTTTTATTGGATAATCTTGCTAAAACCCACAGTAGGAGGCCATTGTCAGGAATGGGGGGCGAAGCAATGCAAGCTAACTTATAGTGTGATGCAAACAAGCGCCTAGCAAATGGAATACGAGCGCGCGCGCGGGAAACTCCCGGAGGGAGATATACTTCATGAGCGGGAGACTACTCCCCCCACCCTTTGCCTTCCCAGGACTGGAAAATTCTCAGCAACACAAGAATAGCCCAAAGCCTACATTCAAGGCCACCGTGATAAGGAAAAGCAGCAGGGAAGAAGCTCCCACGTTTCTGCCTGCATAGCTACGCAAGCGCAGAGCAGCAAAGCAGGGTAGGGAACACATAACAATGGATTCAGTGAGAAACATCAAAGAAGGATTTCTGACACTGGCCATCTACCTTCCTTTAGCAAGGTGAGAAAAGCTGAAAGGAACACAGCCGAAACCCTCATGGTTCCCTCAACGAGCTTCTTAATCTACTGAAGAGTTATAGATGTTTGTCTGATTCTCAACCAAGCAGAGATTTGTGCTTCCAGAGTGTGACAGTCAGTTAATTTCAGAGGGGTAGGTGGTGCTAGTCTGTAAATCTGCAGCAGCCAAAATTATGAAGAGTCTCATGACATGTTGAAGACTTCAGGCTTTCGCACATAATTCAGCCCATTATCCTTCCCAACTCGGAGTCTATGGTTGGGAGACAACCTCCCAACTATCTGAATCATTCTTGCTTTTTTTGGAGAAAGTGAATTCACCAATTTCCCCAGGACCAAGAAGATTGTAAAGACACCATTCAGCCACAGAGAAAATGTAAACATTACCAAGCTTACAGGTTGAGTTTGTACACGTGGGCTTCCCCAGCAAGCTAAACAATGGCCTTCCAGCACTGTTTCAGGTTGGCAAAACATAAAACAAAGCAGATATAAAGCAATCTTAAACAATCATAAAGATTCGCAAAGTGCTAGTGATGATAGTGATGGCAAACACATAACAGATCACGATGTCATAGTGGAATACAGTCAGTGTTGATGTTCAGCTTATCTTAATCCATTCATGCTGGCAGGAACAGGCTGCTGGTGGTGATTCCAGGGGGACAAGGCCTTGTCACAGTTCAGTTATTAGATGTGGTTCCTTGAGTAAAGGCATGGTGGAAGAGGTCCGTCTTGTAGACCCTGCAGAACTGTAAAATGTCCCACAGGAGCCTTCTGGGAGCTCATTCCACCAGCGCAGAGCCACCACTGAGAAGGCCCTGGCCTTGGTTGTGGTCAACCTGGCATCTTTGGGACCAGGGAGGGCCAGATGATTTTGAGACTCTGAATGCAGTACTCTCTGGGGAACATGTGGGGACAGGTGGTCCCTCGGGTATGTAGGCCTCTGACCACAAAGGGCAAATTCAGGATGCTATCAGCAGCCAATGCAGTGCTTTCAGTGCAGGCTGGATGCCCTCCTGCATGGGGGGACCCATCAAGAGCCTGGTTGCAGCATTTTGCACCAGCTGTAGTTTCTGGATTTGTGACAAGGGCAGCCCCATGTAGAGAGCATTACAGTAGTCTAATCTTGAGGTGACCACCACATGGATCACTGTTGCCAAATCACTGTGTTCAAGGAAGGGAACCAGCTGTCTAATCAGCTGAAGATGGTAGAACGCTGACTTGGCAATGGCTGCTACCTGGGCCTCCATTGTTAAGGAGGCATCCGAGAGCACTCCCAAGCTCCGAACCTCCAGCACCAACGGAACCCCATCGAAGGTCAGGAGTGAGATCCCTAACCCCGGACCGCCCCGGCTCAGGCACAGGACCTCCGTCTTCATCAGATTCAATTTCAATCGTCTCAGTCTAAGCCAACCAGCCGCGGCTTGTAACGCCAGGTCCAGATCTTCCAGTCTAGAGTCAGACTGGCCGCCTAACAACAGATAGATCAAACACAGCAGGTTCTTGGAGCAAATACAGCAAACAGTTGAGAAACAAAAAATACATCTCTATAATACGTGTCCAGGAGCTAGTGATGATTCTACCTAACCTAGTGATGATTCTACCACATCTCTGAGTGGCTGGAGATGATCATTCACCTTCTGCATATTCACTTCAGAGAATACTGGTTATCTGAGGTAAACACACTGCACAGGAAGTATAAATCGGGCCTATAAATAGGATTGCTGTTGGAATATGCAAGGTCTATACTGCAGCCTTATGAAGAAGATCTGAAGATCATCCTACAGGGAGACAACCGAAGGACTGCTAGTTAGCATCGCTAGACGAGGGGCCTCCCACTATTTCAAATGGTGTCTTTGCTGTCTCCTGATCGGCTCTTCTGGAGATTTCCTGTTCCTGTAGAACTTCCTGTTGCTCTTTGTTCCTCTCAGAGCAGTCAGGCTAGACAGTTAAGGTTCTCTCTCTTCTAAGTTTGTTTCTTCTTTAATAGTTTGCTTGTTCTTTAATAAACCTACTTATTTTTCTCTAAACAGTTCTCCACTTCCTTTGTATATTTAAACTCTGCCAACAGTTGCCAGCTCTGGGTTGGGATTGGGAAATACCTGGAGATTTTAGGGGTGGAGCTTGGGGAAGTAGGGGATTTAGTGAGGGTATAACACCATACAGGGTCTAATGCCATACAGTCCTGCCTCCAAGGCAGACATTTATCCAGGGAAACTGGTCTTGGTCTTCTGGAGATCAACTATAATAGCGGGAGATCTCCAGATGCTGCCTGGAGGTTGGCAACCCTACATATAAAAACTCTCAGGACTCCGCCCTCAGCCAACACTGATCTCAATGCCAAGAGGGCATGCTCTCTCCAGACGGCAGACAACCTCAACTTCTGGAAGACCTGCTTTCTAAGCGGCTTTGTTTGCTCCAAGCAAACAAGTCATCTTTCCCCCTTTCACTGAGAAGTCCAAGACCAAGAACCATTCATGCTTTGGAGCGCAAGATTTTTAAAAATAAAAAAAGAATAAACACAGCCTGCCAGCTCTACTAAGATCAGTGGGAACGCCCCAAAGATGAATGCTTTATGCTCCTGTTCACAGGCTTATCTCCCTCTGCCACAGTCAGAGATAAATTTCAAGTTAAATTGTCTAATCAATTCTAAAGAGGTTATGGGTGTCATGACTGCAGCTGAACTGGGGAAAAAAATCTCGGCAAAACAAAGCCGAGCGTGTCCCACCTATTTTATTATTCTCTTTATAGTCCCGTTGCCACCAAGAAGGGGAAGCGAAAAACATCTATCTCCATCAAGCATTCAGCGTTCAACCTTCCTACTGACAGCAACAAACAACAACACCCCGAAGAGAATAAGAATCAAGCGAAAGCCGAAAGAGTCATGTCTGCCTGCGTTTAATTTGCTACAGCTTTAGAAAACGGGCGATCGTCGGCTCGGTAGCATCACTCCCCAAAAGGACTCGGGGGTTATTGCGAATAATTAATTCCGCCTGAATCAGCAATACGCCACAAGAGGCTGCCATCTTAAGCTGCAATAACATGAAGCCTCACCGTCAAGACCTGGGATGGAAATGCACCATTTCTGACTCATGCAGAACTCTGGTCTCTATCGTTTCAGGCTCGTGTAATAAAATTAGCACATCAGAGAGAAAAGATTAGTTGCTCTCCCCTTAGTGTAGTCGGACCACATACAGGACGTATCCTCCGATATCTCAAAGATGAAAAAAACCACCCCAAAACATGCTTTTAACATCCCAGTTCTGTTGCCACGGGTCACTGCCGGGGCACGGTCCTCCCACTACACAGTCTGGTAGAGGCTCTGCTTTGTCTGTTTGATGTTCTATTTATTTCTTCTGCCATAGCCTGGCTCAGTTTTGGGTAGCAGATGACGTGACAGAGCTCCGCCTGAGATCCTGGAGAGTCGCTGCCACTCGAGAGAGTAGATAATATTGCCCTGACCTGGATAACCCGAGCAAGCCCGATCTCGTCAGATCTCGGAAACTAAGCAGGGTTGACTCTAGCAAGTACTCGGATGGGAGACCTCCTTGGAATACCAGAGGCGGGGGCAGGCTTTATTCAGCCACCTCTCTGAATATCCTCCAGGTCCCCAGTAGGGGTCAGTCACCAGAGACTCACCCCCACTTCCAGGTGCATATAAACACACACATGCACATATGAAAAATACAAAGCGAGTGAGACAGTAGACGATACTGACCTTGATGGACCGGGAGTCTCATTCAGAAGAGGGCGGTATTCACGTGAGCCTGCCCTTCATTTATTTAAGAACAGGATGCATGAGAAAACATGACATTTGTCCTACACTGTATTACTAACAGTGCAGCATATACATCAGCATCGTGTGAAATGGTCACTTGTGCTCTGCACAGTACTTAGGGTTGCCAATACCAGCTTGGGAGGTTGTTTGATAGCTACGGGTGGTGACTGGGGAGGGCAGACAGAATTCAGCAGGATGTGATGTCACATTCTGTCATAGCACATCTAGGTCATGTCTACAAATCCTCCCCTTTCCTGTGAGGTCACTTCCTCCAAAATTAAAATTTTAAATTTAGATTTTCAGCTTCATATCACTCAACCTAAAAAAAAAAAAAAAATCTTTCAAAACTTCCTTCAGGTTTTTCACAGTGTAAAGGAGAAGAATACAACCGCTGTCCCATGCCTTTCTCAGTCCCTAACGAGAGCCTAGCCATTAGTGCCTTTACAGGCAATTATCTCAGTCAATTTCTCCTAGTATCTGTGGTATACCATAGGAGAAATGGAAGTCCTAGAGCAGCCACTCTCTGTAGCCACTCTAGGACTGCCATTTCTTTTAGAGTCTGTAGTTCCTCTTTCCAAGCCCATTCTCCCCCTGCACTGTTAGGAGACACTTGGTGTGGTGTCGTGGTTAGAAAGTTGGATAGAATTTGGGAGACCAATCTCGGGCAAATGGCGGCGCAACCCCGGCAGCTTTAGTGGGAAATCACCCCAGTTTCAAATCCCTACTCTGGCATGGAAGTTTGCTGGGTGACCTTGGGCTAGTCACCCATTCTCAGCCTAACCTATCTTACAGCGTAGTTGCGAGGGTAAAATGGAGGAGAGGGGAAAAATGCTGTGAAGTCTCTTGGGGTCTCCAAATGGGGAGAAAGGCAGGGTATAAATGAAGTTCATTAAATTACTTAACAAAAGGAATACCAAGTCTCTCCGCTGCGCTCAGCCATTAAAGTATCAGTATATGTTGGGGAGTCATTTGGACTGTTAGGGAGTGCTGTTAGGGAGTCATTTGGACTACTGCTGGACGTTCAAATGGAAATCTACTGTCTTTATACTTCTTCCTTCCAGAATAACAGGTGTGCTACCTGACACCAGCACCATTTTAAAACCTGCACGCCTGTTCAGCATTGGACAGAAGATGCTGACAAGATAAAGTCTTCGGCTCCTAACCTGAGACACCTGCTCCTCCCACGTTTTCATTTTTGTAATATTTGGCCTGATGAGGAGCTCTGGAGAGCACAAGAAAGCTTGCCCCTGGCGTTGTGCCATTCGGGTTGGTCCTAATAAAAGGTATTATGTGGCATTTGTTAGATCTCTCTAGATATCTGTCCGGGGTAGGCTGACCTTCCCTATGGAGTTTCAGCTCTGATTTTATTCTTGTAGCCCTCTTTATAGCAGTTAGGACCAGAAAGAGCCCTACTTTTACTGGGTCCCAGCAAAAAGCTCCCATGTGTCATTTGGTCAAGACCCTTGCCTTTGGTTTTGGAATAAACTCACTGTCTGAACAACAACAACAACAATAACAAACTGATTTTGAAAAAGATGGGCTCACACTGGGAAAAAAGTGCTGGACATGCTACCACAACGTTATGGGGTATTCTCACAGTTGATGCCACTGGTACTGGCAATCCTCTTGAGAGCCAGTTTGGTGTAGCGTAGTGGTTAATAGAACAGGCTCTAATCTGGGAGAACCGGGTTTGACTCCCCACTCCCTCCATACAGCTGCCAGTATGACCTTGGGTCAGTCATACATTCTTTCAGAACTGTTCTCTCAAGTTCTCAGGAGAGCTCTCTCAGCCCTGCCTACCTCACAGGGTGTCTGTTGTGGGGAGGGGAGGGGAAGGGAAAGGAGATTGTAAGCTGCTCTGAGACTCCTTCAGGTAATGAAAGAGGGGTATAAATCCAATCTTTTCTCTTCTTCTATCCCTACCTCCACTAGATTTGCTTGTATGTGACACCAGCCATCCCTCACAGCCGTTAGCTGTGTGGTACTAAGCATGAAGAACCCTAAAGCAACAACTAAACAAATTCACGTAAAATAATATGCATTAATGATGGGATACAATGGACTATTAAGCATCTATTATCACTCATCACCCCTACCAAAGACAAGACAGAACCAATGTTGACCGAACTTTTAAAGGAAGAGAAAAATGGAAAGCAACATACCACAGACAACCAAAATAACAAGTGGCACCCTTTCATGTCTAAGAAATTTACTATGGCATAAGTTTTTGTGAGCTAGAGACTGTTTCTTCCGGCAGCACTGCTTCACGAGGCAATCCTTTTTCCTAACTTGAGGGCATATCTCCACCACAGCATCAAATTGTTTTAATAAACCTTCTTCTCAAGCAACTGTAGTTCTGTGAGGTAAACGTAATTCTCCGTTCCCTCATGAAGCTGCAGTTCCTGGGATGCTTGAGAGAATGCAAAGAGCAGTTAAATATGTATTATAGAAGCTACAGTATAAATAAACATGACCTAGACACATCTCCCATTCCAGGAATGTTTCTACCACTGAACTGTTTGTCACTCTCTGAATGCAACCCGTCTGAATAACTGAAAAATCTTCAGTCATGAAGACAAGAGTTGCCGCCTCAAAAAATAATAATATTTTTTTTTACAATTTAGCTTACAACCCCTAATTGTTTCCCAGATGAAATAGTCTTTCCCACTGCTTAAGCTTCTTTGTTTGCTATCAACATCTAGTCTATGCCAGTTACAGAAACGATATTGGTCATATACTGCTGGAAAGCGCTGTCAATCAGCAGCTGACTTACGCCAACCCTGTAGGGTTTTCAAGGAAAGAGATGTTCAGAGGTGGTTTGCCATTGCCTGCCTGTAAAGTACTGGGCTCGCCGCATGGAGGACTCGGACTACGACATGCGGTCTGACGCGTTTATTGGTACTTCACAACAAGAATACTGAATGGCCTGCAAGGCCAACTATATACACAACCACCCGGTACCCCCCGTGTCCCACTGGAGGATTTGAATTTCCTGCCACAGGTACAATTGGTAGATACCAGGTGGACTAGGATCCAACGATCCTTTTGTTTTGGGGAGTCAAGCTCCATGCTGTGCCCGCGGACCCCTGGTGGTGGTCCTCATACATAACACCTCCTATGCATAACAACCCTGGACTCCCTTCCAAGGAACTAACCAGGGTCGACCCTGCTTAGCATCTAAGATCTGGCAAGATGGCTAACTTGGGCCATCCAGGTCAGGGGACTAGCCATACACAATTGTGTGAACTTTCATGGGCTCTCCTTTTGGGACTTGCAATATTGGCTTCCTTGAGGAAGCCTGAGTTCATCAAGAGAGTCATCCCAGCAACTCATTTAGGCATGATCTCCTTCCGGACTAAGGGTCATTCTTTGAGGAGATCCAAGATGTGAGAAAAACAGGATGGAACAGCCAAGCTAGAAATATACACTGGTTTCAAACCAAGTTAACCATTATGATTTCCTCACATGAATCCTGTGAACCATCATTCCGTAAGGGGACTGAGGAGCATTTAACAGGAATTCATAGTCCCGAACGACAATGCCCATTGTTCCTTGCCTACTGGTAATAAAAGCTGAAGAAGTCTGAAACAAGTTTAAAATATGTAATGAGTTACCAGAAGCAAACAACTTCCCACTACAGCTGCCTCGGGGTTGCGCCGCCGTTTGCCCCGATACTATTTGTCAATTTCACACCCGAAGCCACGGGGCTGCATTTTGACCCGCGGCTTCGCCCGATTTCCCCCGCAGTTTCCTGATCCTGTTTTTTGAGGATTACGAAACTGAAATCGGCAAGGGTCAAATGCAGCCCGCGCCAGGTGTGAAATTGACAAATAGTATCAGGGCAACGCCGCGGCTTCAAGGTAGCTGTAGTGGAAATTAGACTATAATTTTGAAGTGAGCGCAGATGGCGAGCATATCTTTGTCTGTTGTTCCACCACCTCAAGTTCAAAAAGTCTCACAAGATCTATCCTATGGGGAAGACAAACAAGCAATGGGAAATTCTGGATCTCTAACATGACCCTCACAGCCCAGTTTATGTGTGGGTGACCATGTGACCATATGTCAGTTAGGGTGAGACTCCTTCTGAAATAGCTGTGACAAAAATCATTCACTTTGCTCCACGGGCTGGAAATTATTTTCACAGTCAACATGACCATCAGCCAGACCTCTGCTAAGGGTGCTACTTTCTGGTCACAGAAAAGGGTCATAAGTACAGAATCTGGGCTGCCAGAATGGGCTTTTAAAACGAAGTTTTCAGTTTTCCAAACTGCAAGAATATATACCTATTGGCTAGAATGGTAACATAACTCAGGAGCCAGCAATTCCGACAGACAGAAATTAATTTTGCTCAAGGTGGATGTAAATAACCCCATAAATCTTCTCGCTATTGGTCCTATGGATTACACTCCAAAGAGCATTAAAAGCTTCCAGAAATAATGATATTGCACATGAGTATTCCCTTATCAGCCGATATGTCTGGAAGAATGTTAGTTTTACTTAGGAGCAATAAGTATTTTGACGTACGCTACATACCTAAACCTCAACGTTTTAAATAATTATTGAAATTGAATTGAATTGAATTGATAAATAATTATGCTTCCTTGTAATGGGGAAGTTTCTGAAAGTTTCCAGTTTAATGAGAAACTGGTATCAGTTCTCTGAATTAACAGAGAATACACATCCTTGGCTTTACTGTGGCCAGAAGACTAGGATTTTTAGACAGGAGAAATCTCATTTGTAGACTGAAGCCACCTATGATGTACCTGCAGCTGAGCTGTACCATTCCAGACTGCAAGATGGGGACTGGCTCAGGAGGGCAGCCATATTGGTCAGCAGTATAAGAGCTAGATTTGAGTTCCGTAGCCCCTTAGAGACCAACAAGATGTTTTGGGTATACCGGAGACATCTTGTTGGGCTCTGAAGTGGGTGACAGGATATCCAAACATTTCCACACACAAAAAGGGATAAGATTTTAAGCTAGCCTTTTCTCCCAATTGCATTCTGTTTCAAACATTTAGTCCTGGACGGGCAATCTGGAATGCTACAATCCATCAATAGCATCATGTGATGTTTTTTTGCAAATCTATTTTAGCTCTTAGTCGGGCCAGCGTTACACTCTGCAATAATTTTAGGTAAAGGTTCCCTTGCTTGAAAGCCAGTCAGATCCGACTCTAGGGTTGCAGTGCTCATCTCCGTTTCAAAGCCAAAGAGCCAGCGCTGTCTGAAGACGTTTCCGTGGTCATGTGGCCGGCATGACTAAACACCAAGGCACAAGGAACGCTGTTACCTTCCCACCGAAGTGGTACCTATTTATCTACTTGCAATTTCTTGCTTTCGAACTGCTAGGTTGGGCAGGAGCTGGAACTAGAGACGGGAGCTCACTCCGTCATGCAGCACTCTCGGGTCTCGAACTGCTGAACTACTGACCTTCCACAGCCTGCAGTTCAGTGTCTTAACCACTTGAGCCACTGCAGTCCATGCAATAATTTTAGCGCTGCTTAAATTCTGATTTGATCACCTTCACATAAGGATCAGTTTTTAACTGGCATGGAGACTGAGATACAATAACAAAAAAACCCCACACACCCTAACCTGCCCCCCCAAGCCAAAACGGATCGTTCTTCTTGCATAATAGTGGTATCTCACGGTTGGACAAGGTCATTCTCTAGATGGGTTTCTGCTTGAAAGGGCATGAGTGACTAATGGACCTGCAGAGTTTTAAAAATGCCAATACCGATTGTCTCTAGCTTCCCATTAGTTTCCCCAGCCATGAAATTCATAGCGCTTCAAAAGAAGCATGCCAAGAAGGTTGAAAGAATAAGACACTTGGGCTGCAGGCAAAAATTGACTAGGAGGAGAACGTTTGTCTGCTCAAGAAAAATGCAATGAACTGGATTATCCAGAAAAAAAACACAACACTTTACATTGACTAGCTGCGATTTAATCTGCCCCCTTGCTGGAACTGTGGTTTCTAAATTTCTTACATTCTGCATCTATTTGTTCGTCTAGGAACATCCCCCATGCATATCTACCCTGGAATCCCTGGACGGTCTAGAAGGTTTGGGCATCTAAAGGTAAAGGTTTCCCTTGCTCGAAAGCCAGTTGAATCCAACTGTAGGGTGCAGTGCTCATCTCCGTTTCCAAGTTGAAGAGCCAGCGCTGTCTGAAGACGTTTCTGTGGTCATGTGGCTGGCATGACTAGATGCCAAGGCACACGGAACGCTGTTACCTTCCCACCAAAGTGGTACCTATTTATCTACTTGCAATTTCTTGCTTTTGAACTGCTAGGTTGGCAAGAGCTGGGACCAGAGATGGGAGCTCACTCCATTATGCAGCACTAGGGTCTCGAACTGCTGAACAACTGACCTTCCGGTCTGCAGTTCAGCATCTTAACCACTGAGCCACCACAGCCCCAGTATTCTAATATTCCAGCAAGGTTTGCTGGGAGTAGTTTGCCACTAAATTTTTAAACTGTGCCTGCCAAAGGAAGAAACAGCCAACGAGATTTTCAGGGGACGAGCTCTGGAGAGCCAAAGCACCCTCCGTCAGATACAAACTGAGGTAAATCCCAACTGGTAACAAAGAGGTCAAAGGTCAGGTTTTAAACTGTGCCTGCCAAAGGAAGAAATGGCCATTCTTAGGCAGACTGATTCCATAGAAGTACAGTCCTCTGCCACAACTTAGTGGCAAACTAGTCCCAGAAAACCTTGCTGGAATACTAGAATACCCTTTTACACTCAGCTTCTCAGGACTGGTGAAGTTGAACAGTGATCTGACACCTATACAGATCTCTCAGCCACACTTCTATTAAACCTAACCATTCATAAACCTTAAGCTTTCACACAAGTTAAATAATGCAGTTTCGGTCCACTTCAGCGACTGCCTGCAAGTGGATTTTGCCTTTTCACACCGTCAAATCCAGTTGCAAAGTGCATTGAAAGTGGATTGCCAGTGTGTTATTTAGTGTGGGGCTGAGTTCAGACTGGTAGTTTGCCCCGAGAGAGGCGCGTTTCAGCAACGTTTCACAAGCGGATTAAAGGGGCCGTTCACACAGGCACATCTGTCCAGCGTTCCCCAGCCGTACTCAACCCGTTTTATAACGCTTCCCTCCTGAGTTTAAAAGATACCTGGTAAAAGTGGTATCAAACCCTGGAAAGTGTGTTTATCCCACGTATATCCCGCGCTAACAAAGTGTGAATGCTTAAATTCTGTGATTTTGATTATGCGTTTATGCGCACTTGCGCTCATGCACATAGCACATATCTCCAGATTAGTAAAAAAGAAAGCTGTGCCTTACAGCCACACCTTCGGGCCAACAGTGTGAACGCTCCCTCATGCCTCCTCCTGGTATGCTCCCATATCAATTGGCGCAGTGTGACTGGGAAAACCCAGAACAATTTGTTCCGGGGCTTTTTTGCCACAACTCCTTCCTGCTTCAAACTGCCAGTCTGAACGCAGCCTGTGTGTCTCACTCCCAGCTTCTAGGTGACTAAACTGCCAACTGTCAGGATCTTAATTTCCTTCTGCCCAGCGCTCATCTGTGATTGGTTATTTCAAAGCACCTTCCCACGTTTCTTGCACTGCTCTTCCCATCACACCACCTGTCTGATACATTTTAATCTCATCTTCTTCCTAGGGGCTTGGGAGGGGTACATAGTTCTCCTTCCCCCCTTTATTCTTACAACAACTCAGTGAGGTAGACTAAACTGAGAATGAGTGACTTGTCCAAGGTAGGGTTGCCAGGTCTGTTGGACCAGCTGGCGGGGGATGGGGGCAAACTTACTGGGAGCGGGGAGGGAAGAAGCTGGAAATAAATGTGACATGCCTACATCACCCGGAAGTGACATGGGCATGTCAGGGACGATCCTCTGGTTTGTGGGCAAAACCTCTATGGTAGAATTAGCTTCTACCACCAAGTTTTGCCCCAAAACCAAAGCATCACCCCGTGTGCCACCACAGTGTTGGTTTTATTCTCTCTCACTCCTCTTCCTCAGCGTATTTTTTTAAAAATTACCTCTCTTCTCCCTTAAACTTGGGCTTCCTCTGTGTGCATTACTCTTCCTCCTGCGGGGGCCATTTCCTGGTTGGCTCTGCTTCCTTGGCAGCCATTTTGCAGTTCCACCTACCATCCTGTGTGGGGATTCCACAGGCGCACACAGGCTCAAAAAGGCTGAAGACCCCAGAGTTAGAGTACTGGGTTAGGACCTGAGAGACCCAGATTTGAATCTCCACTCTGTCATTGAAGCTTGCTGGGTGACCTTGAGCAGGCACACATTCTCGGCTGTGGTGGTGAGGATAAAATGGAGAAAGGGAGAATGCGGTAAGCCGCTTTGGATTCCCATTTGGGAGAAAAGTGAAATGAAGTCAATGAAGGCAATCAATCGAATAAATGCATAGAAAACTCTCAGAACTGTCACCAGTTTACATTTCCCACAATAAATTGGAAGAACCCAAGAATATTCAGCTGGTATAATACCAATGAACAAGTTGGTAGTGAAGATGTACTCACACGTTTGATGCTCAGCCCTAAGTAAGGCTATGCAGTGAAAACCTGTCAGGTGGTAAATTCCATCTATACCAAGAAAAAACTAACAGTTCTTGTGGCCATTTCTTTACATGTCCAGGGAAATGCTGATTGCCATTTTGGGGGTCAGGAAGCAATTTTTCTCCAGGCCAGTTTGGCCAGGGATCCTGGAGGTTTTTGGTCAACTTCTCAGCATGGAACAGCAGTCACTGCGGGTGTGGAGGGGGAAGTATTTGTGTATTTCCTGCATTGTGCAGGGGGTTGGACTAGATGACCCTGGAGGTCCCTTCCAGCTCTATGATTCCAATATTTGAAATTATTTAACAGTAATTTCATCTTCCCAAGTATGTTTTAAGGATTAAGAATCCTTGAAAGGAACCCTAGCAGAGGTGTGATGCCACTTAACCTACCCTAACCATGGTTTAGGAGACCAGGAGTGCATTATGGTTCTTACCTCCCATATTTCTTCTCATGGTTCATTGAAACTGAAAGTCGTTTTTAACCACGGTTATTGAAAACCGCGGTTTGGTGTTAAACATGGTTAGTGAAAGTATCGGCGCAGAGATAAGACTAATTGTGGAGAGCTCCAACAAAGAAAGGGAAAGGAGAAATTGCCAGAATGAGCCAGGGAAGGGGAGCTGGAACGAAGAGCCACGCAAACTGTCGGGGGTCTCCCACAGCGCAATCCCAAACAGAGTTACACCCTTCCAAGCCCACCGACTTCAATGGACTTAGCAGGGCGTAACCATGTTTACGACTGCACCACCGCTCATCTCCTAATCGTGGTTAGGTGATAGACAGTGTTACGCGCTCACTGATCCAGAAAAGGCACCAGTCTTGACAATCTTGGAGATTTTAAGATAATGACAAGCTGAAAAGGCGCAGAACTCTGCAGACAGAGGCCACAGTAAAGTATGAGCCGGGTAAGTAAAAGGAAAAAAAAAAGAAAGAATTCCGAGACAAGCCCAACAGTTTGAGACTCTGCCCTCCGCCATCCTCTACGGATGTGATACTCTTGTTCCACGACACGCCGCCTTAGCGATGATCAAGCTTTGCAAACTGACTACTCTGGCAAAACAGGATCAGGAATCTACACGCATGACCAAAATGTGATCCTGTATCACACTTCTTCTTTTTAATGTCGAAGGAGTAAGGACAAACCAGTGGGTTGCAAACCTTTCCCTGTAACGCTCCCCAAATGGTACTGAGCTGCTCCATCTCTCCCTTGGTGGGGGCAAAGTGCTGTCAAGTCTCTGCAGACTTATGGTGATCCCAGAAGGTTTTCAAGGCAAGAGACACTCAGAGGTGGTTTGCCATCACCTGCCTCTGCGTCACGACCCCGGACTTCCTCGCCAGCCTCCCATTCAAATACCGACCAGGGCCAACCGTGCTTAGCCTCCGAGGTCTGAAGATATTGGGCTAGCCTTGACCAGGAGGGCAGTTCAGCTCTTGACAATCCGGCTCTAGACTCACCCAGGATGCACTGTGCTTCAAACGCATGGAAGTGCCCAGTCACGCTCTGAGTATGTGGCATTTCCAGGCGTTCTCCCTTAAGACGGGGCTGGTAAGGAAAGCATTTCAAAACTAATCAGCATGCATATCGAGTTTTCCAACACTCAGGAGACCTGGCATCTAAGTACATGGGGACCCTGAGATGAAGGAAGGGTGTATTAGGTAAAAGCAGAAGAGCAGGAAGAGGATGGGGAAATGCTTTGTATGCAATGTGAAATGAAGAATACCCTAAAACCTGCAGTGCAGATATTCTCTGTGAGGCGCGGAGCCTATTTGTTCTCGGATGGTTCCAAGTTCTTCATGCCTGTCAAACTCGTTCCACATAAATCATGTTTTCCAACTCTTTTCTTCCAAAGGCAGCAAGCGTGCTCCATAAATAAAACATAGCTCCTCAGTTTACCACAGGGACTCCTGTCCCCAAAGATTTAGAGGTCTGAGTTCTTCTCCTTGAAAGAATATTTTTCTGCCTCACCAGAAACCCTCCCAACAACCCCTGAAGTAGCATCTCCTGCCTTTAAGCAGCCCTGCCTTCATAAATTCTCTTTTCCTTGTCAGTTATTCAATAATAATCCAAAGGAGGGAATTGATTGAAGAATATCAAGGATAACCTTACAGTAAACGCCATCCGGTTTATTTGGCACCAACTACCATCACCTTCAAGAGAAACCTTCCAGGAAGAGCATGGTGCTATGGTAGGGCAAACTGGTTTGAAATGAGTTTAACTGTCATGGCTTTCTGCCCAAGAACCATTGACTCTATAAGTCATAGGCCAATAAAGGTCTGTGTAAGTTTATGTGTTTGTGACTCTATAAGTCTGTGCTGAGAATGTTGTGTTGGCGGCCACAAGACTACAGTTCGCACAATACTCTAAGGGGATGCTGTGACATTTACGTTGATTGGTTTGTAGCTCAACCCTTCCAAGTGTGCTCAGGAACACTGCCTAAGGCAAGCACTGTGCATTCCTGCATTGTGCAGGGAGGGGGTTGGACTAGATGACCCTGGAGGTCCCTTCCAACTCTATGATTCTATGATACTAAGCTCTAGAGAGCTATCAGGTGACATATAAGCATGTGACCAAATAATTTGGGCTGAAAGGAGCCGGGGCGCCTTATAACTGATGAGGAGCATACCTTCTTACAGTCAATCTTGAATATTACAATACCTTTTAAGCCAGAGATATTTTTGTTGAACGGTTTACCAGATGAGTTAGATAAGAACCACAGATACTTCATTTTACATATTATAACAGCTGCCAGAATTTTATTTGCAATTGCATGGAGGACACTGAAGAGTCCAATGTCACATGAGTTGATACTGAAGATTATGGAATGTGCTGAAATGGACAAGTGGACAAATATATTAAAAGGAAGAAAGGAAGAAGAATTTATGGGACCTTGGAGGGCGTTTTATGACTGGTTAGAACTTAAGTACTGAGAAAATAAGATTAAATGAAGAATAATGATAGATGTAGCAGTTGTGAAATTGTAATTAGAAGATATGCATGCAGAATGCCAAATTGGGATTTTTTAATGTTCTTTTGTATCCTTCCTTTCTTTCTCTTTCCCCCTTTTCTGTGCATAAACCAATAAAATGCTTAAAACAAAACCCCACTGATGAAAAGCAAGGAAATTCTGATCACCAATTTGTGATGGAGTTTCAGATGCTCCACTTTGACGTACAGTGAGGTGTAAGATCCCACGTTTCCTTTGCAACTGGAAGGGAAGTGACAGACTGCAGCAGTGCTGGGACAAAAGGTGTTGCGGCCTTTATGCTGAAATCTGTAGAAAGCAGTGAGAGTCTGTGGGCAGGTTTTTTTGTTCCAGAAGGAGGTGGAACAGCACGACTGGGACAAGGGCCTGTAACAGGTGACAGGGATGGGAGGACAGAAGCAGTAGGGCAGGGGTCCCCGACCTTTTTTGCATCTGTGGGCACCTTTGGGATTCTGACATAGAATTCCACAAAATGGCTGCTGCAGGAGGCACAGCCCGCCTCAAAATGGCTGCCACGGTTTATCTTCAGTGAAGATCCTTGTGCTGTGGTGGCGGCTGCCGCCAAAGCAACATTTTTAGAAACCTACACAGCCCATCAAATCTCCAATGGCTTGCTGGGCAAAAGCCCTACCTGGCCCCACCCCTCTTCTAAAAACACTTGGTGGGCGACAGAAAAGGTGCCAGTAGGTGCCACGCTGTGGACCTCTGCAGTAGGGCTTCAGGGCCGGGGACAGGCGATTCTGAACTGAGAGGGGCTTCAGCCACAGTAAGAGCTGAGGGGGCTCCCCAACCACTGCACGCGTCCAGAAGTGGTTAGCTTAACAGCTTCCTGAATGCCCGTCTTCCATTTGGAGGATGTTGCTGGACGTGCTCGTTAGCATCTTTGAAGCCATATGTGACAACAACTGCTGGCGAGTCAGGGCTTGAAGGACTTTTGGGTTTGGAAGAGTAGATCCATCGCAGGGAAAAAAAATCTACAGATCTCCAAGGCTTTTTGATTATACCAGGATTATACCAGGATTCCACAGTTTTCATTCAGAAGAGCAGAATGAAGTAGTGGCAGGTAGAAGCAACTGTTCTCAGCTTATTTACTACAACCTTGGAATTCTATGTCAAGAGACAGTGGGATACAATTGACCCTGAGAAATAGGAAAAAACTGCTTCAACTTAATATGTTGTCGAAGGCATTCACAGCCAGAGTTCATTAGTTGCTGTAGATTTTCCGGGTTGTGTGGCCGTGGTCTTGGCATTGTAGGACCTGACGTTTCGCCAGTAGCTGTGACTGGCATCCTCAGAGGTATAACACAGAAAGATCCATCTTTCTGTGTTATACCTCTGAGGATGCCAGTCACAGCTACTGGCGAAACGTCAGGTCCTACAATGCCAAGACCACGGCCACACAACCCAGAAAATCTACAGCAACTAATGCTTCAACTTAGTTTTCACTCTTCTTTAGCTTTATCTTCCATGACTTTCTCAACCTTAATAAGGTCAATGACCTCCTGCTGCTTCATTTTGCCCCACTTTAATTATTTTTAATGGGGAGTGTGCCCCAATCTTGATGGCACAGGCTAGCCTGAGCTCATCAGATCTCAGAAGCTAAGCAGGGTTGGTCCTGGTTAGTATTTGGATGGGAGACCACCAAGAAAGGCCAGGGTGGCTACGCAGAGGAAGGCAACAGCAAACCACCCGTGGACGTCTCTTGCCTTGAAAACCCTATGGGATTGCCATAAGTCGGCTGTGACTTTCCACCACCAAAGAAGAGGTGCAGTGTAAAAATCCACAGCATTGGAGTCATTTTTACCCACAATGGCATTGTAAAGCAGTGGCCTTCAACATTCCCACACCTGAGACCCACCTTTAACCCCCTAAGTGGCAGCATGTGGCATTGCAAGCATGTGACAGGAAGTAATAGATATTGGAGTCATGTGACAGGAAGAGAAAGCCTGTGCTATTGAGTGCCTTCACCTTACCATCCTACTGCACCTATCAACAGGAGGCAGGGGGCATAACAACCTTGTTCTCCACACATGCGCACTAGCAGTGGGTCCTTCCAAAAAAGCAACCAAAATGGTGGCCCTGCGGGAGCTCTTGACCCAGCAAATAGGGGTCCAAAGGATCCCAAAGGGTAAGAGCCCTGTGATAAAGGCAGCTGAAATTGACGTATATGTTGAAATTGACAAAACCGTATTTTCTAATATTTTCTGCCAGACGTGTTTGCAGATGTTCTTCTTCTCTACTGCCAAATGAAAATGCTTAATGAAATATAATGTTTTTCTTTGCAGCTATTGTCATACTCAATTAAACTACTAAGATTTTTTTTTTAAATTTCTGTGACTCACTTTGGGTTTATCTGAAACCCATGCCGGTTTAAGAAATACAATTTTGTTCTGTCAAAGTTAAAAACACCAGGCCTACCATGGTCAGACTTTTGCAAAGGCAGGTGACACACTGGGTGAATTCAGGAATGTAACATGGCTCTCAAGAGTTGAATTATAGTCACACACACAGTTTATTTTCTAAAATATTTTGCTAAAGTTAAAGCTGCCTTTCCACTATAAATACCCAGCACTCATCAACAAAAGAAACAACAAGCAAGAGATTAAAACATTAACACAATATAAGGCCGGTTCTACCAGGGTACATCTGTTTGGAAAGTGGCTGGACATACAAACTATCATGGTGGTGGATATCTTTCTAATAATTAAAAAGAACAGAGGAAGTGGGAAAGCTATATGCTGACATTTGTACGATGCTAAATTACTTCAGCTGGGGGGGGGATGAAAACTGGAGAATATCAAGTGACACACAACTGATATTTAAAGGACAAAAACAACATGACCTTCTACCAAGTAACATGAAGACGCAACTAGACGTAGACAGTGTTTTCTTGCCATCATTACAGCATTAAGGAACAGTGGCATTTTGGGGTAATGGCGGCATATTATATGTGCAGGACATGCTGCAGAGGGACTTCCCGGGTCTGTGTCAGAGGACGGAAGCAGGCCTGCAAAGGGGAATGGGACCAAGTAGCGCCGTAGCAAGAGCCAGTAAAACAGTACAATTCGGATATAAGAAGGATTCAAACAGTAATGACATAGGAATGGTACAAAAACATGAACAAGAGGAAATTAATAAAATTAGTACAATAAAATAATGCTAATAAGAGAATCATACGATTTTTTCAGCTAAAATAAGTTTACATTTCCAGTAGTTAAGCAACAAGATTTTGCTACAGCGTAAGTCACTGGGCTCTGAAGGTGTTCTAAGAGGAATTGACGAAGGACTTCTGGCCTAAAGTCAAGATAAGACTGCAGAGGGCTAAATCTAGACAGAAGGGATAGTATAAGATGGTCTCATTCCTCCTGATAGAATCTGCAAAACAGGAGGACATGAGTATTTGATTCCACCGTGTTAGCCATGCATCAGCCTATATGTTCATGCATTGGAACTTGAGTGAATTTACCTTGCAGTACAGTGGTTGGGAGTGCCTCAAAACGGGCTCTGGAAAAGGCCCAAGTCACAGCCTTCTAAACCCACTGAACAGTGACCTTAGAAGGATTCAACTGTGCCCCAGGCCCAGGCTTCTCTGGGGAGCTGGAAAGCCAGGCAGTCCCTTTGCCTCATTCTGCCCTCATGTGAAAATGTGGGGACAGCCAACATGAGGCCTGTTGGCCTGGGCTAATCTTGGGCCTTCAGCAACCGCTAGATGCCTCTCTAGGAATCCTGTAATCACTCACACTAACCCACTGCTTGCTTTGAGCTCACACAAGTGCTCTCCTGCAGCAAGGGAGCGCCTGCTATTTTTATGTGGAAAGCAAAGGATCAGAGTGAGAACATCTGGATTCCTAGAGAGGCTTTCCTGCCTCTGTTTCTTCAAACAATGGCTGGTTCCCTCTGTGTGAGTGCGTGTGCCTCCCTGGCTTGCCACGGTGATAAGGAGCAACGGAAGAGAAGTAAATCCCACTGAGGTTAGCAGTTGACCCCCCCCCCTTTCCTCTTTCTCCTTTTCCTTCCTAATTTGGTGTTTCTTTACATGGGGAAATCTTTGTATGGTGGCCAACTGTGGCTTTTGGCAGCCAGAAAAGATGGCGTGGCCCTTCAGCCTCCCACCCTGCCTTTAATAAGGCTCTGGATTTGGAGCCAACAGAGGACAGTGACCAACATTGGCCAAGTCAGAAACATGAATCACACCACCGATACACAAATACCTCCTCCCATCACACAAACCAAGATGGGGAGCCGTGTCAGTCTGTCCATAGTAGCAGAAAAGAGCAGAAGTCCAGTGGCACCTTAAATAATAACAAAATTGGTGGCAGGGGAGGAGCTGTCGTGAGTCACATAAAGAAGTGACCGGTGACTCACGAAAACTCCTACCCTGCTGCAAATTTTGTTAGTCTTTAAGGTGCCACTAGATGCTTGCTGTTTTCAACCATCACACAAACTGTTTGACGGGAACAACCCAGAATACGATACTGAGGGTTTGCCACGAGGCTGCAAACTCCACCTACTCGTGAGCAGCCCCACCGCCACCCAAAAACCAGTCGGATCCACAGACGCATTGCGACAGGTACAGCTTGTGCCGTAACAAATAAACTTTGGGTGCGTTCAGACAGCGTGCTGGAGCGGTTTAAACTGCTCCGGCCCGATACATTTTTTTTTTAACCTGGAGAATCGCGATCATACTAACCTCTTCGTTCCCGGCTCCCCGCCGTCCTCGTGCAGGTGGTTTTTCCCCCCCTCTCGTTTGAGCATATGCACAGGCAACCCTCTCCCGAACTAAAAGTTTGGCGCGTGCGCAGAACAGCGATTTCAACCTGTCCCTTTACAGTTTAAATGAAGACTTCTGTTTAGATGTTCACCCCGAAACTGGCCTCCCCAAGATCCCAGACTCGTCTAAATGCCTAAACTAGGCACCATTTAAGCTTTTCTTTACTTAACTTAGGCATGGAGCTCTGCTCAAGCGCATACCGCTAAGGCAAAAAAAAATATGGCGGACTAAAAGTGGAAGCCGGAGGCAGCTTCCCAGAGGGGAGGGGGGTTGAAGCGCCCAGAAGTGGCTTGATGGAGCAATCAGATGTCAGGAAAGTGCAGCTTGAAATGGAGAATCAGGAAAACACCACTTGGTAAGTGGTGTCAAAATACTCCAGTTTAAAGGGGGTTTGCTCCAGAAAGCGACGGCTGGGGACCGTGCGCAGATGTTGGGTGTGTGAACACGCACGTAACAGCCGTTTCTGAGGCGTGCCGAAAGCGTCTCAAATGGCGCATCTGAACGCACCCTTTGGGTATCATCCTTCCGCCAGGCAGCAGCTACAAGAACCAGTCCTCCTAAGGAGGAGAAGACTTCCTCTGACGGAAGTGACCCTCGATGTGAGGTTTCTCCACTAGGCCAGTTTGTTTCTATGGCTGACCTCTTTCTCTACGGAAACGTCTATTAACAGAGCATACCTGCTCACGCCCTCTTTCGTCCGTTGACTCTGCAGCCCAGCCGCGAATGACAGTTGGCACTAACGGCTGAAAGAACCTTCACGTGGAGGTCATTGTGACCCGGGACTCTGAGAAGGCAGGATTCTTGAGCATGTATAGAGATGCGCAAGCATTTGAAAGTGAAGTGTTTGCAGTAGACCCCAAACTTAGGTACATGACACCCCTGGGGGATCACCATGTATGGCTAGTGGGCAATGACGGGCTTGGTGGACAGGTCTGCTCTTAGGCATGAGAGCAAGGCAAAGAAAAAAGAAAGAAATGTGCTATTCTGTCATTTCAGAGTGCAGCCATGTCGGTCAGCAGCAGAAGAGTGAGGTCCGGTAGCACCTTAGGGACCAACAAGATTTTCGGGAAATGAGCTTCCAGGAGTCAAAGCTCCCTTAGTCAGGTATTGGATGAAGGGAGCTTTGACTCTCCAAAGCTCATGCTCGGAAAATCTTGTTGGTCCCTAAGATGCTGTGGGACTTGAATCCAGCAGGTCCATTCAGTGTTGCTCACTCCCAAGGCAGCATTCTGAGGATTGCGTTGTAAGAAGGGGAAAGACCGTGAAGAATAGAAGGTCTTCTACTGGAAGGGCACACCTCAAACATTACATTGGCCTCCTGGCTAAAGAGACACCCTGAAATGGCCAGAGGGGTGGGCTGTAAGACCCTCTCACGGACACTGGGCAGGTCCACACCAGTGTTCCCTCTCAGCTGAGTTAGTGTGAGCTAGCTCACCATTTTTTAGTCTCCGGCTCACACATTTTTGTATTTGGTCAGGAAGGATGGCTCCAGAGTAAACTGATTTATGCAGTAGCCAAATCGCTCGCTCACAACTTTAATGCCAGTAGCTCACAGAGTAGAATTTTTGCTCACAAAACTCCACAGCTTAGAGGGAGCCTTGGTCCACACCATACACCGTTGGCTTTAAAAGCTTTTTGGACCACCTACAACACGAAGTTCACATCCTCACTGTCACCTCATATTTACCCGAACAAAGAGCCAACAGCTTTCTTATCACCCAAGTCAGGCTGATCTGTCTTTGCAGGTGATAAAATGTTGCCTGCTTCCAATTTTCTCTGGAGAACTACCAAAAAATATCCTGCATATAAGCAGCAATTAAAACAGTCTGAAAACACCCTCAATACGATTCTGCATTTTTTTCCTTTTCCTTTTTAAATATCACAAGGGTCAACATACCGACATCACTACTAATGAAGCGCATTTGAAGAAACACTAAAAAAAAATATGAAAGAACCTTTCAAGAATAATGTCTCAGCATTTCCACAGCAGGAAGAGGCTTGTGCTGTAAATCTGTCCCGAGGTCAAGGTGGAAATGTTACTCCTTTCATTCAATTTTAACTATGGCTTCTTTCAAATACCATTTTCTACAGATGTTTTTAATGAGCTCTCTCTGGTCATTCCCGAATCCTTATTGAATGTGCCAATAAGAAAGAAAAAAAGATCGAGACTGTACTATCCAGAACATTCCTTGGCAGATTTCTGGGTATACGAACTCAGGTTGTGAGTATCTGGGAAACTCTGGCCTCCCACCGTAATCCAACAGTCCAGTACTAGTATTAGGTAACCCCTGAAGAAAAGAGTAATTAGAGCCAATTTGATGTAGTGGTTAAGTGCATGGACTCTAATCTGGGAGTGGTTAAGTGTGTGGACTCTAATCTGGGAGAACCGGGTTTGATTCCCCACTCCTCCACTTGCAGCTGCTGGATGACCTTGGGCAAGCCATAGTTCTGTCAGAGCTGTTCTCTCAAGGACGCTTCTGGAAAGAGCTCTCTCGGCCCCATCTACCTCAAAGGTGTCTGTTGTGGAGAAGGGAACGGAAAGGAGTTTGTAAGCTGCTCTGAGACTTCAAGTGAAGGGCGGGATCTAAATCCAATCTCCTCCTGCTCTTCCTCCTCCTTTTCTGGTTTTGTGGAGGGCGGGGAGTTATTATTATCTCACTGCTCCATCTCTGAACTATAGAGATGGGGATTCTTAACATCCCACTATTCTCTTCCACATTGCTGAAGAATAAGAAAAAGGACAGAGGAGATGATGAAGGTGATTAGGGGGTTGGCGCACCTTACCTACGAGGGAAAGGGTGAAGTGTCCGGGACTTTTCAGTTTAGAAAAGAGATGACTAAAGGGGAACATGGCAGAGGTTTATAAAATTATGCGTGGGGTGGAGAGAGTTGACAAAGAGGGATTTTTTTCTCCCTCTCCCAACGTGCTAGAACTCAAGGCCATCCAATGAAGCTGATGGGCAGTAGGTTCAGGATGGACCAAAGGAAACACTTCTTTACGCAGAGAGTGATTGAAACGTGGAATTCGCTGCCAGAGGATGTAGTGATGGCCACAGGCATAGACAGCTTTAAAAGCGGATTCATGCAGGATAAATCTATAAGTGGCTCTTAGCCACGGTGGCTAAAGGGAACCTGCACATTCAGAGGCAGTCTCCTTTTGAATCCTAGTGCCAGGAGGCAACATCAGAGAAGGCGTCGGCCTCTAAGCCCCATTGATGGCCATCCAGAGGAACTGGTTGGCCACTGTGTGAGACAGGATGCTGGACTAGATGGACCACTGGTCTCATCCAGCAGGGCTCTTCTTATGTTCTTAAGCCACCCAAGCAACTGTTCGTGTGAACAATCTACCGTATTTCATATATATAACCTCTTTAATGTTTATTCCTTATTGTCCACAATTTACTCCTCTGGGCAAACACACACTTTTTAAATAACGTGCATGTGTGTGTAAAATATGGCAGCCCCGTAGGGTTGTAGATTAGTATTTATTAGATGTAGGATAGACAGACATGGAGACTACAGAGTTACAAGGACTATTTAAATGTTTCTAAAGAAATTCTTAAAAAGTGTATGGATAATGTGGTTCCCTTGACTGTCGTAATACTAGCTGACTTCTTGTTGACTTCTTTAAAGTTACTGCAATTCAGGGAGAGACCCCTATGTTAACTCATTCGCCCACTTAAAGTTAAAACAGACAGTTCCCCTCGATCCAGCCTCCACCCCAAGCTGTGCTTTCATAACAGTCTTCAGCAGGGTTAAGAAAGCTAGATAGCTGTTGGAGCAGAACAAAGGCCCATCTAGATCAGCATCCTGTTTCCAAGACTGGCCAATATGTTGGTAGTCTGCAATGCTTCACCTTTTGCAGACACTCAAGGAAGCGGCAAATCTCCTGACAAATCATGTGCCCTTTTATTTCATGCAAGCATGACTGCAAATGCAGAAATAAATATTAATCCATCTGTGCAGGATATTTACACATGAATTGCTCCTGAGGCAGCTGCAGCCAGGAAAAGGATGACATCAGTCGCAGGATGACACGAGTGGGGAAGAATAATTTGTACGGTGATCCTCTTACCCGTCCCGCCCCTGTTCCAGAGTGGCCTCACAAAATTGTGATCCCTGGGCAGTAGATGGGGCTTTTGTAAATAACCACAAACGTGGTCATCTATGGCGAGTAAAAATGGTATCCAAGTGACCACATGTGGTGGGGGGAAAAACTTAGAATCGACAAAATCTCTTTTTATCATATATGAATGTGCTACAAATGACTAATATGTGGGGGCAGTCAAGGTAGTCATAATTTTTGCGGGCCAGTAATCTTTGTGGATTGATTTGTAAGGCTGCCTCAAGGGAGGATGAGTGTGTGAAAGGACTTCACCAAAGCATACCAAGTGAAGCAAAAAGCCCAGTGGGTTCAATGTGCATTCTGGGCAACATCTGGAAAACCACAGAGTCCCAATGTAGCATTTTGCACAAAGCGCTTCTAGAAAGGATGACAACGGCATCTATAAAAAGCTCAGCACAATGTTATTTTGGGTTGTGCATTCTCGCTGAGGTCTGAATGTTCATGCAACATCGGATTCGACTCCGGCCAGCTTCTATTGCCTCTCTTGAGCCCGGAGAAGCAGTGATTAGATCGACCATTTGCATCCCCAGTTACTCTCCTCTGAATGGAATGAGTCTTCCTGAAGAATGACAGCGCAACATTCACAATCCAGATCCACTTCCTGCTGACTCCGGTAGTCAAACACAGAAATATTTCCCATCCATTCTAATAGAAGAAGAGCCAGAGTAAGATGATATCCAGGTCCAAATAACGGCAACGTAGTAGGAGCACAGAGTAAAGTGTTGTGGGGTGCAGAATTCAACTTTCCAAAGAGGACCTCAGCTTTTAAAAAGGAGGAGGAGGAGGAGATTGGATTTATACCCTGCCCTTCTCTCAGAGTCTCAGAGCAGCTTACAAAGTCCTTTCCCTCCTCTTCCCCACAACAGACATCCTGTGAAGTAGGTGGGGCTGAGAGAGCTCTGACAGAAACTGCTCTTTCAAGGACAGCTCTGACAGAACTATGGCTTGCCCAAGGTCATCCAGCAGCTGCAAGTGGAGGAGTGGGGAATCACACCCAGTTCTCCCACGCACGTAACCACTACACCAAACTGGCTGATCCTAGCCAAATCCTAGCCCTCCGAGCTGCAAAGATATGCTCAAACATGTGTGGGTGATGCCTCTTGAATCTCAGAAACCATGGAGGTGACTGATGAAGATTCTTAGAAGGAGTCAGAGCATTTGTGTCCCTCCCTATGCCTTGTAATACACCAATGCAAAATAAGAGAAATAAGGTAAAATCCGGCTTTTCTTCGTGCGGCATTTGGATTGTCTGGCTACAGAGCTGTAGTTTTCTTTTAGTGCATACACCTTGCCCTTACCATTCCTAAAAAGAAAAGCACAGATGGTTCACATCATTTATTACAAAGAACCGCTTGGCTGGATCAGACCACAGACCTCAGCATTCTGTATCCAGCAGCCAGCCAGTCTTGGAGAAGATGTAAGAAGTTAGAAGCAGCTGTTCCATCTCTACCATCTGTGACCAGGAGTTTGGTCTCTCCATACACGGAGGTTCCATTTGTAGCTACTGTAGCTGATAGAACCTGTGCTTCATGAATTTGTCTGGTCATAATCTTAATCTTCTGTCCCAGCACTGAATAGCTGAATTTCCCTTCGCAGCTTGGGATATACAGTCCCAAGGGGTTCCCATCCTGCAACTGGAGTATGTAGAGGGATGAGAAAAAAGCATAAGGTAAGACGAGAAGAAAATGAGGATGCTGGCCTGGTTCACACATGCAGAAAAATGAGGTGGAAGTATACAATTATGACAAGACAACGGGTGGAAAAAATCACTCTGGAGAGCTTCCTCGCATTAAAAGAATTCTCTGCAAGTGGACACATAGCACAGCACAGAGTGATCTGAGCTATATCCATATATCGTCGTTTTTAACTCGTTGGGAAAGATTTTTGGTTTTACCATCAGAAGCATGAAAAAATAGTACCTCCCTTGTCCGTGGTCCAAAATAGTACAGTCCATTGTATCACCACAGAGTTCTACCACTTATGATGCTTGGTAGACCAGGGACAGGGAGGTGGGAAACCTTTCAGGTAAGAGCTAGTGGAGGTAATTTTACCTAAGCAATTCTGGAATGCGTCCACTGAAGAAAGATGACAGAAGTGCTGATGACCCATCTCATTCACGTAGAAGACATATGGATTATGACCAGATTATCTGGATGTCAACTGGTTTCAAACTGAGGAGGGTCTTTCACATTACCTGCTACTAGGGTTGCCAGCTATGAGTTGGGAAATACTTGGAGACTTTGTGGGTGGAGTCTGGGAGAGCAGGGTTTGGGGAGGGTAGGGATCTCAGCAAGGTATAACACCATAGAGCCCATCATCCAGAACAGCCATTTCCTCCGAGGGAACTGATTTGAGTCATCTGGAGATCAACTGTAATAGCGGGCGATCCTGAGATGCCACCTGGAGGCTGGCAACCTGTCATAATACCAGATGCTTTTTTTTAACTGGAGGTGTTGGGGATTGAACTTGGGGCCTTCTGCACAGGAAGCAGATGCTCAGCCACGAAGCCATGGCCCCTCTCATCGGCCCTTTTTTCAGGGGAGGGGCTTCTTACTGTTTGTGAACTCATACCTGTTCTGAACCCCAAGTGGTCTGTTTGCCTCTGTCCATCCTGCTCCCAGCTTTCGTGATCTTTCCCTTTGGCTCTGTCTCTAGCTATGCTCCTGACTTGCCCCCGATGGAATGACAGCCCTTTAAGAGGATCTGGGGCTGGGGGAAGGGACACTGGCAGGAAAAAAATGAAATGAGAGTATTCCGATTAAGCCACACATTTGGTATGAACAAATGTCACAGATGCTGGTTACATAGAAACAACTCATTTTGGGTTATTCTAGCAAAACACATCCCCCCCCCCCCCGCAATCTTGGGTAAGAGTGCCAGGGTTCACCGAAGCCTTCAGCAGATTTTTTTTCCTTTAAAGTCCAATTATGGTTTTCAAATCCATCTATGCAAAATAGCGCTGGCATTCAAGCGTGAACGGAGAAAAGAACACTTTGTGCTAACAATAAAACTAAAAATTGATTAATGATTCGACTAAAAACACCACACTGGGAATTGATTCCACTACCAGCCCCACGATGTTGAAAGGAATAGTTTCAAGGTCAGACAAGAGATGTGACAAAATCCACCACACCAAAGTCGTGTGTGTGTGAGAGAGAGGGCTTTAGAATCTCTCTTTTCTCAGTTACGAGTTGCAAATGGAAACTTTTCACAGACTATGATGAGCCAGTAACAGTGGAGGAAAGCTATGACAAACCTAGACAGCATAATAAAAAGTAGAGACATCACCCTGCCAACAAAAGTCCATATAGACAAAGGAATGGTATTCCCAGTAGTAATGTATGGCTGCGAGAGTTGGACTATAAGGAAGGTCGAGCGTCAAAGAACAGATTCTTTTGAATTATGGTGTTGGAGAAGACTCTTGAGAGTCCCTTGGACTGCAAGGAGATCAAATCAGTCAATCCTGAAAGAAATCAACCCTGACTGTTCCCTGGAAGGTCAGCTACTGAAGCTGAAGCTCAAGTACTTTGGCCACCAAAAAAGAAGGGAGCACTCACTGGAGAAGACCCTGATGCTGGGAAAGATTGAAGGTAAAAGAAGAAGGGGACAGTGAAGGATGAGATGGTTAGACAGAGTTATCGATGCAACAAACATGAAATTGAGCAAACTCCTGAGCATGCTGGAAGACAGGAGGGCCTGGCGTGGTGTGGTCCATAGGGTTGCGAAGAGTCGGACTCGACTGTGCGACTGAACAACAACAGTGGAGGAAAGCACTGTTAAGCTGCAGCCAACTTATGGTGACACCGTAGTGTTTTCTAGGCAAGGGACATTCAGAGGTGGTTTTCCATTGCCACCTTCTGCTTAGCAGCCCTGGACTTCCTCAGGGGTCTCCTCTTCGAGTACTAACCAGGGCTGGCCCTGCTTTGCTTCTGAAATCTGAGGAGATGGCATTAGCCCAGGCTCTCCAGGGCAGGTCAGTCAGTAGCATTGCCAGCTCTGAGTGGGGAAATACCTGGAGATTTTGGGGGCGAAGCCCATGGAGGATGGGGTTGGGGAAAGAACCTCAGCGAGGTGTGATGCCATACAGTCCACCCTCCCAAGCAGCCATTTCTCCGGGGGAGCAGGATCTGTATCATCTGGAGACCAGCTGGAAAGGACAGCCTGTAATACGGGGAGAACTTCATGCCCCACCTGGAGACTAAAGAAAAGAAGGGGAGCCAGTGTGCAAAGACAGGAACAAAGCACAAAAACCACTGACTGAAACTAAACAAGGTAGATATATAATGATATGGAATAACAGAAATGTAACAATAATGGCCAAGGTGTAACCAGAATACAGAAACAAGAATAAGGAATAAAGTCCCAACTATTTCACTGTGCCTCACTCCAGTTGTGTTGTAATATCATAGTCCAATTTGACGTGCATTTCATCATGGAGTGAATGTTCATGAATTCCATAAGCCATAGAAAGCCGTTGATGTGTAGTCCGGATGCAAGCTGCCGCATTTCGAGTATTTCTTATTCAAAACCAATAGGCTATAGTGGGACTAAATGCAAATTCAAAACATACACAAGTGAGAATGAACATTCATACATAATATATAGACATTAACTGACATAGGCTGTGGTCACACATGCCAGATAATGTGGGGGGAGGGGGGAATGAGGCTATTTGCTCCATAGCAATTTGACCTGCATTTGTGCGATCACACAGTCCGTGGGAGCTGCGGGGGCAGCCTGCCACTGTGTGATCAGATGCAAACTGTGGGTGAACCATTTTTGGGGTTTTTTGCCAGGTGTTTCCGATGTGCTTAAATGGGGGATCGATGAATCGCATCTCCACACTGAGGGCTTCCTATGGCAGTATGCAATGATGCGCATACCGGGGGGGGGAATGGCACAGAGTCGGGATGGCCTGATCAGACCATCCCAATGCCATGAGAGAGCGCTGGCGCGATCACATAGGAGAGATCCCGTAGGAGAGATCCCGTTTGACAGTGGACTTCCCCTAGTGTCTTTTAACTCCGCTCTTGTGGTGGAGCACAACGGGTTGCTGACGGGTGTGGGGCACTGGCCAGATGTCCACGTCTGATCACGCCCGTTAAATCCGCCCAGCATTCGTGTCTATGGCACAGCTAATTGTGCGTGTGATCACAGCCATAATTTCCTAAATGTGCAGGAACGAGAGCAGTTTCTGCCCTGAGAAACTATCACAGACACAGAATTCAGGATGACAAGTTCCAGGAGGATAATCTGGAGAAAATGAAACCCAACTGTACATACGACGTAGTTGCCAGATCGTTATGTATTGCAAATTGATGTAGTGAAGTAGCCAAATTGAATCCCTACATGCACTGTAAAGTGCAGGAATGTCTGTAAATGCGACTATAAATCAACCTTCCCACACAGTCATCGATCGATTCAGAAACCCTGACATGAGCACATTTAAAGCTGCCTGTTTTTCACATGTGCACTCCAACCGTGGGAGAGGGCAGAAAAGAATCCCACATGAATTTGGTTTATGAGTCGGGGAATCTCTAGATCCACTATCCTCTCTTTCCCACAAAAAAGCACTAGATGGCCTCAAACAATCCCCTATTGGACTGTGTCCTCTCCTTTCCCATGTGTAACATTGAAACTGACCTGTTTTACAAGGTGGCTGTAAAGACAGAAGAGGGCAGCCAAGGTTAGGGGGCTGGAGCCCCCTCCTTATGTGGACAGGCTGAAGAGACCAGGACTTTTCAGTTCAGAAAAGAGATGACGCGGGTGGGGGACACGATAGAGGTTGATAACATGGTGCATGGGGTGGAGGGAGTTGACAAAGAGAAATTTTGCTCCCTCTCCCAAAATAGTAGAACTTGACAGCGTCTAACCCAATGATGATAGCAAGTATCGGAAGGGCAACAATTGGAGGTAATGAGAATATAAGAAGCTGATGGGCAGTAGGTTCAGGACAGACCAAAGGAAATATTTCTTTATGTAGCAAGTGATTAAAATGTGGAATTTGCTGCCAGAGGATGTAGTGATGGCCACAGGAATAAGTAGCTTTAAAAAGGGGTTAGATAGATTCATGGAGTATAGGCCTATCAGTGGCCACTAGCGATGGTGACTGAGGGGAACCTCCACATTCAGAGGCACTACGCCTCCAAATCCCAGAGCCAGGAGGCAACATCAGGGGAAGGCCTCGGTCTCTGTGCCTTGTTGTTGGTCATCCAGAGGAACTGGCTGGCCACTGTGTGAGACAGGATACTGGACTCGATGTACCACTGGCCTGATTCAGCAGGACTATTCTTATGTTCTTACAGTTCTAATGTACATGAAACATTCTGAACATGTAAAAACACCACATGTATGCTGAGCATTATCATTAACTGTTCTTATACGCATGCAGTATTCAACACCCCCAGCTGTAAGAGATGTCTAAATGCACCTCCCAAACAAGGGGGCATTGACCCGCAGTGCCACCCCTTTCCCAGAGGGGACTCACCCCAACAATGATATAAGAGTCCATAAACTCCATTGAAGTGATAGTCTTCTTATCTTGGGGTAATTACAACGAGAGCTGAACTAATAGGTTGAATCCCGCCTACCGTTTTCATGGGCGGAAGGAATTCTGTCCATTGAAGTGCATTTCTTGAAATGCTGCACCTGGAGGATGGGGGGTCCCAGGCATAGCTGGGGGGTGGGGGTTCGAGGTTTGCCGTGGGAGGGAAGAAATCAGCAAAAATCAACCCAGCCCTGCATGTATGGAAATCTAAGGTGGGATCTAACCCAACAATAACAGCAAACTCATCAGAAGGGCCACAGCGAGAGGTAATAAGAATATTCTGCGTTGGCTGTTGTTAGGAAAAGGAATGTGTGAACTTATCCTGAGGGCAGAGAGAAAACCCCATCTTTAATAATGCCCCCACCCCCCGTTCCTGACACCAAGGCATCCAGAAAGTCACATAATTTTCACTCATCTGGGCAAAACCATCTGCAGGTGCTGCAGTTTTCTAACCAGCAAAGGCCCACGCCTGAGCGTGTCTCTGTGGGGGCTCCCGCCTTTGGAAATGGCCTGCCTCGGGAAGCAGAGAAGGCTCCCACAAATCTGCAGATTGTGTGAAACAGAAATGTTCAGGAGGGTGTTTCTGTGGAGGAAATAGGACTGTAGTATGAGAGGATGGTCCAGAAGGAGGCTTTTGGTTTGATTGTACAGTATTGCGCTGTACAATTGGTTTTCCTGCCTTATCTTTGACTTTTGGACTCAATTTTCTGCATGGTTTGAGGGTATGTCACGGATTAGTCTGCTCGTTTTGGCCTGCATTGATTACTGGTTGTCTTATAGATGCTGTCTGATCGCACTGTTTTTGTAGTTTGTAATCCACCTTGACGTTCACGGAGAAAGTCGAGCTATAAAGGAAGCAAGTAAACAAACAAACAAACAAACAAACAAACAAACAAGTCGGTGCTAACCCTGGGCGGACCTTCTCATGTTCACTAACCAAATCCACTCATTCTGAGTATAAAATGCTGCCAATGAGGAGTCAGGCTTACAACCCATCTAGCCTAGCCGCATCAGTTCTGCCTAACGCTTGCTCTTTCTCCAAGATCTCTGCTCAGGCATGGGCCTTTCCCAGCCCTGCCACTGGAGATCTTTTGAGCTGGAGGCACCAAAGACCTTCTTTATCAACTTAGGAGTTTGCATGAAAGGGATGTTCTTTTCCATACAGCAGAGTCAATGCTGGGAGGGAAGGCAGCAGAGTACAGTACAGCCCAACCTTTTCAGATCTAGGAAGCTAAGCAGGGTCAGTATTTGGATGGGAGACCACCAAGAAAGGTTCTGCAGAGGAAGGCAAAGGAAAACCACCTCTGCTTTTCACTTGCCTTGAAAGCCCCTTGCTGGGGCCACCATAAGTCAGTTTTATTCCCCTGAACTGGGTGGCCCAAGCTGGCTTGATCTTGTTAGATCTCGGAAACTAAGGAAAGTCAGTATTTGGATGGGAGACTGCCAAAGAAGACTCTGCAGAGGAAGGCAAAGGAAAACCAGCTCTGCTTCTCACTTGCCTTGAAAGCCCCTTGCTGTGGTCACTGTAAGTCAACTGCTTCTTGACAGCACTCACATACATTGTCAATACTATGGCAGCCACCTTCCAACAGCACACCTTGGGAACATACCCAGGGTAAATCTTGCCAACCACTTTCATCACTAGTAATTACCTATTTCGTGTGATGCAGTCATGTTGGATGCAGAGAGTGTGGTTTGCTGCAGGCCTCCTGAGAAACACTCTGTGTTTTCAGTGGGGAAAAAGGAACCTTTCCACACCTCAATGTTGCTGCTGTTTCCTGGCGAGTTGAATCCTCAGCTGATGCTCCAACATTGCAGCACCCAGTTTGGTGTAGTGGTTAAGAGCGTGGACTCTAATCTGGGAGAACTGAGTTTGATTCCCCACTCCTCCACATGCAGCTGCTGGATGACCTTAGGTCAGTCACAGTTCTCTCAGAGCTGTTCTCTTTTCAGCACCACCTACCTCACAGGATGTCTGTTGTGGGGAGAGGAAGGGAAAGGAGATTGTAAGCCACTCTGAGACTCTGAGTGAAGGACAGGGGATAAATCCAGTCTCCTCCTCCTCCTCTTCTTCTTCTTCTGCAAAAGGGCATTTATTTGGGGGAAATTTTTCTTGAATTCAGATCTGACCCTCCCCATGTGTTCCACACTTCCTTTGAAAAGGGGTTGTGCAGCTGCGTCGTCATGTACTTCATCAGTGACAGAACCTCCTTTTTTTACACCTGTGCAGTAACATTATTACATCAGGTTCTCTTTAAATGGCTTTTGCAAGCCATTTTTAAATGCCTTCTCCAAGCCCTGCTGCTGGCATGAGTGTGTCTGCCGACACAAACCACATGAGCCTCCCAAAGCCCCATAATACATCCAGCCTTCATGAACCATGCACCGGGACTGGTTCATTATGAATTTAGATTCGTGAGCTGGTTCATGCCCGTCCCTAATTACCAACTAAGAAAAGAGCCGGGAATTATCCAACTGGATATGCCAATTCACAACAGTGTTATTCACTAATTAGGAAGCATGTTAAATATGTTGCCATGTGTGCAACCAATGCTCCCTCAAAGCTGTGGAGTCTTGTGAGCAAAAATTCTACTTTGTGAGCGACTGGCATTAAAGTTGTGAGTGAGCAATTTGGCTACTGCATAAATTAGTTTGCTCTGGAGCCATCCTTCCTGAGCTATGATAAAAATGTGTGAGCCAGAGGCTAAATAACTGTGAGCTAGCTCACACTAACTCAGCTTAGAGGGAACATTGTACAGGACCTCCTTTTCTGCACATGCAGTAATCTTATAGCATCATAACATTGTTTTAAAGAAAGAGAGAAAACACACCAGGAGCTATAGGGGAAGAGAAGGGGGGTAGAATGAAGAAATAACACAAGTGCATAGCATCGAAACCTACTCACTAAAAAAAGAAAAGAAAGGAAAGGAACTTCATGGATGAGTAATTGCATGGAGAAGGCTACATGAAATCTCGCTGCCCTTTTTGCCTGAATATTATAATGTTGCTAGGTTATTTACTGCGTTGCTGATTTTATTTGGTTTTACTGAAGTATTTAGAATGTATTTGAATGAAGTATTTATGTGTTGTATTGTACTCCACCCTCAGCCCTGTCCTTCAGGGAAAGGCGGTTTAAAATATAATAATAAATAAATATAATGAAAAATTCACGTTGTAATGCAATCAACATTATGTTTTTAAAAATTAGCAGATTGTTCAGGGGACAATCGGGGGGGCAGGAGGGTGGGAGGGGAGTGAACACACAACACTGACGACACAAAAGGGCAGCGGGAAACAAAATTCAGATCAGGAATTTCTCACTGGAAAACTGTGAGTTCAGATCCGAAGGGGGAAAAAATTGTGGAAAAAATGCATCAGGGAAACGCAGGGGAATGTGGCACTATATTTGGATCGACTCCTAGGGAGGCAAAAAAATTGTGTGGAAAGTTTTGCAAACGTCAGTCATTTAAGAACGCCAACGCAAGGGTTTGCACTTGTGTGGAAATGGCCAGGGAAACAATGGCTGAAGTGACTGCAATAAGGGCAGCGTTCGTGAGTTGTCATGGAAGTACTCACAGGGTTCACTCCACAAGTTTCACCATGCAAAATCGGACCAGAGGACCACACACGGTCTATTCATGGAGCCCAACCTTTGGTGAAGGAGGGGGAGAATGAATGCATTTCCCCAGAGTCCAGAGATCCAGAGGAACCTGGCCCTGGCTGCAAGTCACCTATCATGAGAGGGTAGATTTGTCTTACTTCAGAATAAAGTATGTTTTAAAAGTGGGAGGGGGAGGGAAGGTGGCGTGGTATAGCCCGATCTCATCAGATCTCAGAAGTTAAGCAAGGTCAGTGCTTGGAAGGGAGACCACCAAGGAAGACTCTGCAGAGAAAGTCAATGGCACACCACCTCTGCTTCTCACTTGCCTTGAAAGCCCCTTGCTGGAGTTACCAAAAGTTGGTAGCAACTTGATGGCACTTCACACACATACACACACACACACACCAACAACAATCTGGAGGGCCTCGATTAGCCCAGTCTTGTCATACCTCAGAAAATAAGCAGTCTCAGCCCTGGTTAGTACTTGGATGAGAGGCAACCAAGGAAGCCCAGCGTCACCACATAGAGGCAGGCAATGGCAAACCACCTCTGTTCGTCCCCTTGCCTTGAAAATACTATGGGGCCATGGCAAGTTGGCTGCAATTTAACACCACTTTCCACCACCACATATGAGAAGGGATCATGTTGACAGCGGCCCAAGTTCCAGGTTTGCCCTGGGCCCCAGAGACATGGTTCCTGGACCCCATCCATGCATGCACTCTACATTGCCTGGCCCTTCTCCAGCCTGAGCTCAGACAAACTTCATTCAAGCCAGCTTTGGCTTAAGGAACTGATGTAATGATCACATTTGTGTCTTGTCCTTCCTTCAGAGAGTTTCAAATAATATACGTGGGGTCATCCTGTTTTTTCTTCCCAACCTTATGAGGTGGGCTAGGCTAAGTAATTAGCCTAAGACCAACCATGGAGCATCATGACTTCCTGGGGAGTTGAGCCAGTCCCAGAGCAACCCTGGACCTCCTCCATTTTCTGGCTCTCTTTTGGGACCAGTGGCTTGTACCCAATGAAATTCACTCATGGAGTAGACCTTGCAGCCTGGGACTTTGCTACTTCTTCTTGCAACCCACTGAGCCCCAATGTGTTTGTAGGGTCAGTGGACCCTGAAGAAAAGCACACAGGCAACGCGAGGGACTGGAGTGAGAGGAGAGAATTGGCTTTCCAAATAACTTCCCCCCTTCTAAAGACAGATGTCACATTAAGTCTTTGGAAGCAAACAGCAGGATATGCCATTATCTTCCTATATAGCTGCATGCCAGGATTCAAAGTAGTAATATCTATGAGTGGGACAGAATTGCATGTACAGTGGGAGGCTTGCTTAATAAATAAGAAGATTGTCTCTTGGGCCACGGGAACTGCTGCACAAAAGCAATGAAGCCAAAAGCAAGGTTCCAGCTGTGGGTATGGTTCTTGCTGCTCCTCCTTAAATGTGGCCCAGGTCCTTCAGCCGTGAGCTGTTCTACCCAAAGATGACAAGGGCAGCTAATGGGCCATGATCTATCTGAACAGTGTTTCTCAGGAAACCACATGTGGGTTTGAAAGGGAAGGAAGATGGCAGAGAAATCCTGAAGAATCAATAAAGGAGGAGAAAGATTACTCTGGAGGTGAACAAGCAAAGGAGAATGAATAAGAGATAGGAAAGCTCAGCAGCTGTAGGATTATCTGAAGGAACAGAGGAGGACATAGGAAGGCAAGGCTATTAATCAGGAGAGCCAGAAACCACGGTGGGGTGGGGGGGGGAGAGTTGCTGGAGAAGTAGACCCAAACAAACCTATGGAAAGAGTTCAGAGCTTCAAACCAATGGCTGTTTAATCCTCCACAGGATGTAGCCGCAACTGCGCACAGAATATACTTGGCAGTCGTAAGTCGCTTGCTCCAAAGCCAAAATATTTAGGCCTCCAAAAGGATGAAGAGGGAACAGCTGCGAAAGATGGCGGAATGAATACATGAGTCAATGTCCCTGAGAGTAGAGTTAACGGACTGTGGCATGCAAATGCAGCCATATGACCAGAGGATCCGCTACCAGGTTGGCCGTATACAGAAAAATCAAAGGCATAGCTTTAATTGGGCCATTGAAAAATGAAAGTTTGCAGCAGTGTCAGGATTTTGAAGCCATCTTCTTAAGCAAAATTGCAAAGATCCAAGGGGTTGAAAGGAAGCAAAACAACCGTGATGTATTATGCCAGAAAAAAGTTCTTCACAGACGTATAAATTCTTTTTTTCCAATATTCAATTTACTAGGAGCAATTCAAATGCCATCAACACCACAACGGACCATGCCTATAACGTCTCGTTTTGTGTATAAACTTTATCAAAGTGGGTAGTGTTGAAATTCCTATACAATTAAATTCCATTTGGCAAACACTCTAGTCATTTATCATAGTGTGGATCTGATGAATGTTACTATGAGAAATGACTAGAGTGTTTGCCAAATGGATTAAAATTATATAGGAATTTCAACATTGCCCACTTTGATAAAGTTTATAACAAAACGAGACATTATATGCATGGTCCATTGTGGTGTTGATGGCGTTTGAATTGCTCCTAGTAAATTGAATATTAGGGGGAAAATTATACGTCTGTGAAGAACATTTTTCTGGCATAATACATCACAGTTGTTTTGCTTCCTTTCAACTTCCATCCCGTGATCTCTCTCTTTGGTTCTAGCCCAGGCCAAGCCAAAGAGGGTCTGATATTCCCAGGTATGTAGCAAAGAGAAGAAGGAGGCCTACTGAGGGGAAGGGTGTCAGAGTCCCACAACAAACAGACTCAACAACGTTCCTTCCAGAAGGATCAAGTTTATTGAGTACAGGGGAAACAGGTCATCTTTGCATACAGTTTCTGTGTAAAGGCTAACCCCACAGGTGGGAAGGGGGAAGATATACTGTGTTTGAAGTGAGACCCTCTGATGGGAGCAAAGAATCATGTAGAAGACGGCGTGAACAATTTCTGCCGGGGACACTGGACAGCCACTGCCAGTCAGTGGAAACAATTCTGACCTTGACAAGGCAATACTGGCCTTGTGCACTCAAAGTAATGACTACAAGTTCTCGGGGAGGCGAAAGTGTGAAGCATCAAGGTCAGGCTAACCGATAAGGCACAGTGAGAAAATGCAAGTTAACATTCCAGGACAATAAGATGATCACTCTACCAACTCCCTTCCCCCACCAACCATGACAGCATAGTTGACAAAAGGGACTAACAGGGCCATCTTAAGCAGAGTTACACCCTTCTAAGATAGGGTTATACCCTTCTAAGACCTCAATGGGCTTAGAGGGAAGAAACTGTGCTTAGGATGGCATTGGTCCCAGAATTTCAGAGAGCCAAGTGGGCTGCAGTGGGAGAGCAAAAGAAGTGAAGTCCTGGTCCATCAGTTTCACTCCACTGGCCATGCTGCAGATCCAATCCATGGACTATATACTGGTGTTCCTTTATCGCTTTACTGGTTGAGCCCAAGTTCTGGTTTTTAGATAGGAGCACGCATGGGTAAAATCTGGTTAGCTTCATGATTACATACTAGTCTATATGCTTATAATAAAGTAGAATGCATTTATGCAGGCAGGCCAGGTCTGCACACAGTAGGACCCATCAAGTTGATCCACCCACTATTTACAGTGGCCTCCCACATGAACACATGAAGCTGCCCTAAGCTGAGTCAGTACTGGCAGCTAGGGATGGGCACGAACCTAAAAATTCCAGTTCAGTTCAGGGCAGTTCTTGAACAGAAGCCCAAACCAAACTGGGTAAAAAATGCCCAAACTGAACTGGTCAGTTTGGATCCCCCTTTCTCCCAGCTCCAACAAGCTGTGGCTGGGAGAAATGAGAGGGGATCACCCGGGAAGGGTTAAATGGCTCACAGCCATTTAACTCATCCATTTCACTTCCCCCTGCTTAGAAGCTAATGGGCAGAGCCACCCTGCTATTAGGTTTAAATGACTAGCAGTCATTTCATCTCTCCATTCACTCCCCCCCTGCTTTGAAGTGGGGGGAAGCGAAATAAACCAGTGAAATGGCTCACATCTATTTAAACCTAACAGGTGAGCTGTGGACCCATGCCACTCAGCTGTTAGGTTTACATGGTCCAAACAGCTGAACTGGACAAAGTCCAGTAAATGTTTGGAGAAGGCACCTTCCCCAAACATTGGTTCAAGGGCTACAAACCAGGCCAAGTTTGTGCTGAATTTTGGCTTGTGAACTGGTTTGTGCCCATCCCTATTGGCCACTGACTCTCTCCAGGATCTCAGGCAGAGACCTTTCACATTACCTGATCCTTTCCCCTGGAGATGCCGGGGACTGAACTTCTGCCCTTCTGCATGCGAAACAAATGTTCTACCACTGAACACAGCCCCTCCCCCTGAATGTGCCAAGTACTCACTATGGTTTGAAGTTTCTGAAAGACAGAATTAAAATATTTTAAAATCATAAAAGGCCCTTTCCTTAAGTTGGTTGGTCGTCCTCTCTTTCACACAACAGTTCCTGATAGGAACACCAGCATGTGGAAGTGAATATGGCCTGAGAGATGGTCAAGTGGTGATAGCAGGCAGTGGTAGAGATTCAAGCAGGGTCAGATGTTCTGCAAGGTATCACAGATGCTGGGCTTCCACCCCCCCATGCATAATGAAAGGTTTGATTAATGATTCAGATGAGATGGAACACAATAGCAAAATCTGCCAGGGATATTAAATGGGGAGGGGTAATTGCTTGCAAATGATTAGATATCTTGAACAGATTCTGAATGCTGAACAATTAGTAATTCAGTGAAATAAGCCGGCAAAACCCACACAATGGAATGGAGGAACATAGAAAATAGCATATTAGGAAATGGACAGCTAATATTAGGAAATGGACTGGGAGAGAATTCACTGCATTTTTACAAGGAAAGCACAGAAGAGGAAATTCATCGCTTGTTTCCCTTATGCAGAAAAATCCCACTGGGGAGGGGCGGTGGCTCAGTGGTAGAGCCTCTGCTTTGCATGCAGAAGGTCCAAGGTTCAATCCCCAGCATCTCCAGCTAAAGGGTCAGGCAGGAGGGGATGTGAAAGACCTCTGCCTGAGACCTCGGAGAACCACTGCCAGTCTGAGTAGACAGTGCTGACTTTGATGGACCAGAGGCCTGATTCGGTTTGAGGCAGCTTCATGTGTCCTTGCATTCACTGAAATGGATGGGTGCTTCCCTTGGGATATGGCTTGGAAGCTGCTAATGCTTTATGACGGATTGATTTTAGATCTGAGATATAATACTATTACTTTCTTATCCAGGTTTCTGGACAACTATGACTGCTGAAGCAGCTTGTGATACCCTGGAAATGCAATGAAGAAAGAATAATAAAAAAATATGACGACAAGAGCATCAAGAGGCAGAAAACTATTGACACCACTTAACCAAATAATATAAAACCACTATAGAGACTGAGTATCGAAGATGATCATGGCATTTGGCCCCATCACTCCTTGGCAAATAGAAGGGGAAGTCTTGGAAGCAGTGACAGACTTCATGTTTCTGGGATCCAAGTTCACTGCAGATGGTGACTGCAGCCATGAAATCAAAAGATACCTGCTCCTTGGGAGGAAAGTGATGGCAAACCTAGACAGCATAATAAAAAGTAGAGACATCACCCTGCCAACAAAAGTTGGTATGGTCAAAGCAATGGTATTCCCAGTAGTACTGTATGGCTGCGATAGTTGGACCATAAGGAAGGCTGAGTGCTGAAGAATAGATGCTTTAGAATTATGGTGCTGGAGAAGACTCTTGGGAGTCCCTTGGACTGCAAGGAGATCAAATCAGTCAATCTTAAAGAAAATCAACCCCGACTGTTCCCTGAAAGGTCAGATACTGAAGCTGAAGCTCAAATACTTTGGCCACCAAATGAGAAGGGAGCACTCACTGGAGAAGACCCTGATGCTGGGAAGGACTGAAGGTCAAAGAAGAAGGGGACAGCAAAGGATGAGATGGTTAAACAGTGTTACCAATGAAACGAACATGAAATTAAGCAAACTCTGGAGGACAGTGGAAGACAGGAGGGCCTGGTGTGATGTGGTTCATGGGGTCACGAAGAGTCAGACTCGACTGTGTGACTGAACAACAAAAATCGAAGAAGAAAAAGAAGAGGAGGAGGAGGAGGAGATTGGATTTATACCCCACTTTTCACTTGGAGTCTCAGAGAGGCTTACAGTCTCCTTCCCTGTGAGGTAGGTGGGGCTGAGAGAGCTCTTCGAGAACTGCTCACGAGAAGAAGAAGAGAAGAGTTTGGATTTATACCCTGCCTTTAACTGCCCAAAGGCGTCTCAGAGCGGCTTACAAACTCCTTTCCCTTCCCCTCCCCACAACAGACACCCTGTGAGGTAGGTGGGGCTGAGAGAACTCTAACACAAACTGTCCTTGAGAGAACAGCTGTGCCAGAGCTTGTGACTGACCCAAGGTCACATCAGCAGGTGCAAGTGGAGGAGTGGGGAATCAAACCCGGTTCTCCCAGATAAGAGTCCGCACACTTAACCACTACACCAAACGAGACAACAGCTCTTAAAGATCTTGTGACTGACCCAAGGTTACACCAGCAACTGCTTGTGGAGGAGCGGGGAATAAAACCCAGCTCTCCAGATCAGAGTCCGCTGCTCTTAACCACTACACCAAACTGGCTCAAGAAAACAGCCATCTCAGTACAGTCCTGCTATTTGGTGCTTAACGTGCTGCTTTGGAACAAGCAAAGAGACCCTTTGTTCCCATGTGCCCATTTTAAAAGAATGCTTTAAAAAGGAACATTTCCCCCCATTACAAGGTCTCCCTGCCACCCCAAAAATGCTACTCAGCAAAAAGCAACCAAAACTACTAGCGAGGGGGCAACATCAAGGGAAGGACCTTGGCCTTCTGTCTCCTGACTGATGGCCATCCGGCTGTCCATTGTGTGAAACAGGATGCTGGTCACCACATTGTCTTACAGTAGGACACCACATTGTCTTACAGTAGGACACCACATTGTCTTATGTGGCTTAGACAGCTCTTGGCTATACTAGGAAACTTCTCATGGGCCGGGGAACTCCATATGCACAGATAACTTCCATACCGACAAAAGAGCACTGAATTAATGCTGTAACATTATTGCATTCCTTTTGGTCCTTTACATTGCTGGAGAGGTTCTGCTTCAGGTATATTTGATCAGATGACCTAGTGGGGCTTTTTTGTAGCAATTCCAGATCTTTGGGTCAGCTTGACCAGTGAAGTCCATTTTAGCCCGTGCCTTTAAACACTGTTGTAAAGCATGGTTTTGAACACTTTAAAATTATCTTCTGTCTATTTTCCACTCTGCATCATAAAGGTCTTTGTTGTCCAGCACGTCACCTCAAAAATCAATATTTTATGTTTATGAGATTTGATAAATATTCATTGTAAAACCAGGAAAAGCAGAATATGCATCTCTGAATAAGTGTAAAATACTTCGTTTATCCACTTGAATAAACTGTTCTATTTAATAGAGCCAGCTTGGCACCGTGGTTAAGAGCAACAGGCTCTAATCTGGAGAACCGGGTTTGATTCCCCGCTCCTCCTCCACCTGAAGCCAGCTGGGTGACCCTGGGCCAGTCACAGTTCTCTCAGAGCTCTCTCAGCCCCACCTACCTCACAGGATGTCTATTGTGCGGAGAGGAAAGGAATGTTTGTAAGCTGCTTCAAGACTCCTTCAGGTAGTGAAGGGCGGGGTATAAAAACCAACTCTTCTTCTTCTTAATTTAGTTCAGTGTATTCTAGATTTCCCCAGTGGATGTGGAGAATTGATAAGGTTGAGAAAAGAAAGGTGGTGAGAAATACACACACACAATGGCACATTACTATTTCTGATATTAAACTGATCATTTCATATGAGGAAATACTAGTTTACACAGAGGGTGATTAAATGTGGAATTCACTGCCAGAGGATGTAGTGATGGCCAGGGGGATAGACAGCTTTAAAAGGGGATTAGATAGATTCATGGAGGATAAGTCTATCAATGGCTACTAGCCATGGTCATTGAGGGGAAACTCCACATTCAAACATACTAATCCTCTGGATCCCAGAGCCAGGAGGCAACATCAAGGGAAGGCCTTTGCCTCTATACCCTGTTGTTGGCCGTCCGGAAGAACTCATTGGCCATTCTGTAAGACAGGATGCTGGAATAGATGGACCACTGGTCTGCTCCAGCAGGGCTCTTCTTATGTTCTTATGAAGGTCTTGGCCTCTATGCCCTGTTGTTGGCTGTCCAGAGGGACCGGTTAGCCACTGTGTGAGACAGGATGCTGGACTAGATGGACCCTCACTGGTCTGATCCAGCAGGGCTCTTCTGATGTTCTAATGAAGGCCTCAGCCTCTGTGCCCTGCTGTTGGCCCTCCAGAGGAAGTGGTTGGCCACTGTGTGAGACAGGATGCTGGACTAGATGGGCCAGTGGTCTGATCCTGCAGGGCTCTTCTTATGTTCTTATGATAATGAAAACTACACACCAGGGCCTCTCACAGACAAGGCAGAGATGTCTGCCTATTTGGGATTCCTGCCAGGTACACAGAAAAATATAACTATGCAAAGCAATTAAAAGGGGGGGGGATCTACTAATTGTCCTGATGAGTCAAAGGGGCTAGGAGAACCAGCCTATTCAAGATGCAGAGACCATAGAGGATCCTGGAGCAGAGAAAATTTTTTGAGGTAGGGTTTCCAAGTTGTCCCCATGTGCACAGTTTCTCATGATCCCCCAATATTTATTTTATATTATCAGTGTCTGTTTCAGCCCCAGCTCAAGCTTTGGCCTTCAAGTTTGCTATAAAAAGAATCTGAGACAGTCTGCAAAATAAAGCACTTTTCAAATTTTGAAACGTTCAGAGAAACCGTCAAATTAGATTCTAGAATAATTGCTGGAGTATTTAAGCAGAGTAAATCTATAGGGTCATTACTCTGAGAACAACACTTTATTTAGTGGCTTTATATGTGTGACGTATTGATTTTAACATACATCTTTCCGTGTGGCCCTTGTTACGAAAAGGAGAAAGCATTTGTATGGATACCGCCCATTCTATAGATTGATAGAGGAATCATTTTCCATATTTTTATGTTCATTATTATCAACCAACGTTGCTAGCAGTTGTCTAACAAGAGCTACGTCAGGCTTGTTTTTTTAAAAAAGGTTTCGTGGATTCCAAATAGTGCATACTTCTTTGATATGTGAGGTTTTCTAAGCAAGACATTATTATTTTGGACTCCAGTGCTGCACTCATTTGGGTTTTAGTGACGCTCACACTCGCTTGGCTGAGCAAAAGGCTGTAGCTATGAAATGCAATGATTGGTCCTTTTTTGGGGGAGGGGAGATGAATGTTCCACAGCTTCAAAGGAGTGAGGGTTATGCTGAGCAGACTCCAAACTCCTTCAGAATGGCTGCCAGGCAATTCCTTTTGACAGAATGTTCCCAGAAGCCCCTCACCAGTACCACCAAAATGAATATTGTGCTGCAGCCCGGTTGGACAGATTGTACCCCACAATAGTTTAAAAAAGAAGTGCCTTCTGATTCATGTGGAGTTTACATCACAGAAGCAACTAATTCTATATGCTTGAGCTGAGCCCATTTGTTCCCCTTCTGCCTTCCCATGTTGGCATTCTGAGGTCTTAAGTACCACCTGTTGGAAATAACATTTCAAGTACTATTCCGCACCTAGTTATCCACACTCCTAGTAATTTTCAGCATAGTGCACATACATACATTTTATTTCCTTAAATGCCTATTACTCACAGGTGAAAGAAAGTCTCTGCAAATGCCCCACCCCCAAATACATTGGAGTTAATGAACCTTGCCTTCTGGGAGCTCTTTAAGCATTAGAAGCACAGCAATTTGAAACATTCGACCATTAGAAATCTACCGGAGTGAAAGTTGTCATTCCCCACCCCACCCTGATAGCAGCCTGAGCCAGTTATTTTTTTAAGTGCCGGTGGGGGGGGGGATCCACTCTGGAAAGTGTAATCCTATTGGGCTTCATGAGATTGCAGCTTCATTTGTATAGAGCAATTAATTATACTATGCTGAATTAATTAGCAGCCCACTACAATTAACATAGCAAGCTTCATTACACATTGCTTGAGACAGGGAAAGAGAGGGGGGGAGAAAGAGAGAGAATTACATAACATGTCTTCCACATTGCATCCACAAATAATTGTTGTGTATGTGGAAGCGACTGTGCATAGCAGCACATTGCTTCACAGCTGCGGAAGGCTGCACAACAGGATCACATTTCGAGGGGAAATGGCCACTGCCTGAACATGTAAGTCTTATTCCTTTGTTGTCACCACTCTCCATCAGCAAATAATCTTCCCCATGCAAAGGTTTTAGTGTTGTCATATGTATAGATGAAAGTATTCCTATGAATGTACCCATGGGGAATGGGGATTCTGAACTCCAGAACAAGAAGGTTTTTTTTAAAAAAAATCAGATTCCTAAATAACGTTAAGATAAAATTAATAGCAGACAAATGCATTGGAATTATGAAGTGAAAAGCCTCCTCGTTTACAAGCTCATTACAGAAAAGCATTTCCATCATGCTGGGGTATCAATCTTGTTGCAGCTGTTTGGTATGCACTTCTGACATTACTCTAAATTACTCCCACCCACTGGAACTAAGGGGATGGCTCCAGAGTAATGTGTCGATGGGGAGCGGCCAAACAGTCGCTGTGATATGAGCATAAGGAAGAAATGTAATGTTAAGGCTACAAACATTCAGAGAAGTAAAAAAAAACATGTAACAGAATCAACAAAAAGCCAAGGATGCTCACTTTCCCACCCTTTCAGCTAGTTAAAAAGCACTGCCACCTTGTCTGAGCTGCAAGAATGATGTCCATTAACTGCACAGACAATCAAACTGTGATCTGGGAGTTCATTCTTTAAGGTATCACTTTCTGAATGTGAGGTCCCCTGCTGCTTCCCCTTTGAAGTCAGGCATAATTGTAGGGAATTAATATTAAAACACACACCTAAAATTGCTCGCCTTCAGAGATGGTGCATCAGTACATAAATCGGTAGATCCCAGATCTTCATCAAAACCTTACAAACTGGCTGGCTTTCCAGGGCTCAAACACAGCCCCTTCTTGCACTCTAAAACCAAACTTCATTTATTAGACAGCTTTCGCTCTCCCACTTATCGCCATCAGGGTTAACAAGCCAAAAAAAAATCGTTCCGCCATCTCTTTTGCTGGAAAGAAGCAGTGCCCGCTCCCATTTTCCCAGGGGCATCAATATTTGTAACTGTTGTGTGTATGCCTAGAACAAAGGGTTTAATATTAGCACACAGAAGACTGTATTGCATCAGACCTATAGACCGCATTCGATCAGGCTCTATCAAGCGAATGCTCAAGCGCTCCCTGAGCGAGACGGTCTTTCAACCACAGCGCTGAAGAGGCTGTCGCTGTCCATGGTGCTGAACCACGCCGCCGCTACCAACACACAGCATCTTATTGCCCTTTCTCCTTATCTACACCCCCAGCTACGCTTCTTCCTCCCTTATATACTGACCCCCCCTACACACTTTAAGAGATGGATGATTAGCTCTGGTTGCCCTTGACTCCTGACGAAAATATATCCTATGAATAGGCAACAAGTATATATATATATTCGCATTCGCCGAAAGAGAAGGATGAGAGAGATCGCGCAAAGAGACACTTCTCTGTCTTTCGATTTCTCTGCCCGGCAAATATATTCTTCTCCTCTCGTCCCCCCCCCCCCCAATAATTCCAGACTCTGCAAAGGGGTTCGAGATCCCGGCTTGGCTAGAAGCGATCTCCTCCACTAGCCAGTTCACCAGTGCATTGTGCAAATCGGCGTCCGCTCGCATGTTTTGGAAGCGGGCGGGCGGGCGGGGGCGAACGCTAGCGAGCGTGAAAAGGCAGCCGGGCCCCTCCTCGCCTGTCGTCTAAGCGGGCAAAAGCCGCGTAAATCGTAGAGGAGGAGGAGGCTCCATAAGGTGTGACCCTCTCCCCCCCCCGCTTCCTTTTTTTTTTTGGGGGGGGGGGTTGTGCTTTTGTTCTGAAATAGGGAGCAAAGGCAAGACTGGGGTGGAAAGAGGGAGGGGGGGGCACGGATACCGCCCGGGGAGGATGCCATGAGGTGGCAACAAAGGGCCATACGCCGGGGGGGGGGGCGCGCGGATTAAGGGTGTGTGAGCATCCACGGGGGAAGAGGCGAGAGAGGAGAGTGTGTGTGTGTGTGTGGGGGGGAGGTTCAGGGGCACGAAGCGTTCTGAAGTCGGCGGAGCTGAAGCCCCCACCCCCCCCCCGCCGCCCCACTCACCGTCCCTATCGCAGAGCTGAATCGCCTCCAGGCTGAGGTTCTTGATGACATCCTCGCAGGGGCTGGAGGGGCTGCTCATGTGGTGGTCCAGGCGAGGCACCTCCATTGTGTGCGCGGCGGCGGCGGCGGCGGCGGCGACCTCCCTCCCCGCAACTCCTCGACCGGATGGCTTCGCAAGGCTGCGCGACTAGAGAGGGGGCAGGCGGCGAGGAGGGAGAGAGGGAGGGGGCTGGCGGCGGCGGCGGGTCTCGTCTGGGGCGGCTGCTCTCGCCGTCTCTCCCGGCTGCCTGCGAAACTGCGGGGCGCAGCAGAGAGGCGCGCGCGCTCCCTCCCCTCCCCTCCCCTCCCCGGGACTGGCTGGCTGGCGGCGGGCGCGGATTGGAAGGCCGGCGCAGGAGAGGGGAGGGGAGGGGAAGGCGAGCGGCTGCCCGTCCCCGCAGTGGAAGCAGGGCCGGGGCGGGAGAAGAAGAAGGAGCGCGAGAGAAGCCGCGCCGCGCCCCGGGGAGCTCGCCCTTTAAAGGGGCCGCCGCCGCTGCTGCTGAGTCAAGGCCGAGCCCGCCGTGGCCCGCCGGCAGCAGCTTCCCAGAGGAAGGCTCCCTAAGTCTCCCTGCCGCTCCTTGTGGAAAGGGCCGGCGCCTTCAAAGGAGGTCCAAGCGAGGGATGCCAGCCTCCAGGTGGGGCCGGGGGACACCCCCCCCGGAATTACAACTCGTCTCTCAGCTACAGAGCTCAGCTCCCCTGGAGAAAATGGATCCTCTAGAGGGTGGACTCTCTGGCACTGTGCCCCACTGAGGTCCCTGTGTCCTCCCCAGGTTCCACCCCCAAATCTCCAGGAGTTTCCCAGACTGGATCGGGCAACCCTACCCCCTTAGAGGAGTAAAGTTTCTAGACCTCATGGTTCCAGGGATGGGAAATAAAAGGCTGGTGTTTTATCTAGGCTCACCAGTCTCCAGGTGGAGCCTGGAGATCCCCTGGAATCACAATGGATCTCCAGATGAAAAAGATCAGTTCCCCTACATCAGGGGTGTCAAACTCATTCGTTAGGAGGGCCGGATCTGTCATAAATGAGACCTTGTTGGGCCGGGCCATGCGGGTCATAAAACGTAATGCCAGGCAGTGGAGATATAAATTTTATAAAGGACACAAAGGGTTTTTTTTTTTACTTAAAATAAAAATACGCTTAAAACACTACCACTCTTGCCATATTTTGTTTATTTAACAGTGTCTGATAACTGACACCTCTTGCTCTGAATTATTGCATCAAAATGTCTGTGCTGTTGCAATCCTGAGTATGCTGTTCAGGTGTGTATCTGTAAGCTGCAAACCTACGATGACGCAGCAGCAGCAGAACTGGAAGAGGAAGCAGAAGACAGCCAGTTCCACTGTGGGCCTGACAGAAGCCCTCCGGGGGCCTGATTCGGCCCCCGGGCTGCATGTTTGACACCCCTGCCCTAGAGCGAATGGCTGGTCTGGAGGGTGGACTGTATGAGGAGTGTAAACATGTTGAAAGGAAGGATCTCCAGGCGTCACAACTGATCGCCAGACTAGAGAGATCAATTCCCTGGGAGAAAACGGCCCACCGGAGTCCCTCCCCTCTCCCCAAACCCCTCCCTCTCCAGGTTCCCCCCCAAATCTCCAGGAACCCCTCAAGCTGGAGTTGGCAACCCTACTTAAACTGTGCCAAGTATTTGCAGAACTTTTTCATCTTTGTAACCAGCAATTCTGTCTGGAAGTTCTGATAACCAGGGTTGCCAGCTCTGGGTTAAAAAAATTCTTGAGGATTTGGGGGCGGAGCCTGAGGAGGGCAGAGTCCGGAGAGGGGAGGGACTCCAGGGGGCCATTTTCTCCCAGGGGATCGATCTCTCTAGCCTGGAGATCGGCTGTGATTCCTGGAGATCTTTTATCACAACATAATGTCAGGTATCCCTGCCATAAGGCTGATGGGGGGGGGAGGAGATGAGACAGTAATTGATGTATCTGTGTTTCTCGTTTGGAATGTGGGGAGGTGACGAGGTTGCCTGGGCGACCGGGCTATATCTCACCTCACCAGGTCGAAATGGCCTTGGAGCCAGGCTGTTCGTCTCCTTTCGCTTTCCTAAAGACAACAGCTAGGCTTGAGAACTTTTAGGTGGTGGGAACATAGTTATTTAGTGCTTTATAGTCTTCCTGCGTGCGGGCTGGCCATCTATTGGTGGAGGGGTGGGGGCTCCTTTCCCCCCTTAGGGTATAACCGCAATGCTTCATGTATTCAAGTTATTCTTAACAATGCTCCTGTTCTAGTGACCTAGTATTGCAGTCTAATAAATACTATCCTTGTTTCAATGAATAAGGCCTGGTGTTTGACTGACTAACTGAGGACTCTGACACATATTTACCTTCCCCATACCTCTCATCCTTATGCAGGTCTACACCACCATCTATAACCTTTCTGATAATACAGAATCCAGCTGCATGCAGAGAGGCCATTGCTATTCATGATACACCCGAGCAGAGGTTACACACAGCAACCAGTGTTCCCTCTAAGCTGAGTTAGTGTGAGCTAGATCACAGTGTTTTACCCTCCAGCTCACAGATTTTTGTCCCAGCTCAGGGAGGATGGCTCCAGAGCAAACTAACTGATGCAGCAGCCAAATTGCTCACTCACAACCTTAATGCCAGGAGCTCACAAAGAAGAATTTTTGCTCACAAGACCCCACAGCTTAGAGGGAGCATTGACAGCAACACGGGCTACCCCTTCAAATGCTTTAATTGCCTTTTTTTGGGGGGGACTTAAAATTAAGGTGGATAAAGATAATTTAAAATGATGACATGGGTTTCCTCTTTTCAAAGCACATGAACAAAGGGAGCTGCCTTATATTGGCAGTCCACCGGTCAGCCAGCCTGGTATTGTCTGTTCCGATTGGCAGTAACTCCCTCATCCTCAATGGTCTTTCTTAACTCTGCTATTTAAGAAGCCAAAGATAGATCACGAGCTCTTACGAAGGCAACGGAGGGCCAGTGTCGATGAGCTGTGAGCCCTCTCTAAAAGGTTCACTACTCTGGGCCAAATGCATCTGGCTCCCAGTGCAGATCACAGCTGGCCTCAAACCAGGTTTCCTGCATGAACAAAGCAACAGTCTTCCAGGAAAGCTGCAGCTAGCTAGATCACAGCAGCTTCCAAAGGGACCCCGTTTCACTCTCACGGAGGCTGTGCACGGAGGCTGTGCTGCATCTAGCATTCGCTCCACATTTTCTCAGCTGGGAGGAAAAGGTGCAGCCCAAAACCACATTCAAATACCTCGGGGCAATGCCGTACTGACTGCAAAGTCACCCCTGAATGGCCATAAATCTATGTAGAAGGTACCATAAAAAAAAGCAAAAATGGCATGCAGCATAGAGGGTACCATAAAATCTGATGATCAAAGAAAGTGAAAGCGGCATGCAATGCAGAGGGTACCATAAAACCCGATGATCAAAGAAAGCGAAAGTGGCATGCAATGCCGAGGGTACCATAAAACCCGATGATCAAAGAAAGCGAAAGCGGCATGCAATGCAGTGGGGAATTTCTGTTCCAACGTGGGTTTTGTAAAACCACAGAGGAAAAAGCCAATGCAGAATCGCCCATGGAGGGCATTTTCTCTGTGCTTTTCCCTCTGTCCAGCCATTTCCTCCACCATTTCCACAGTGGTGAACTAGAACCTTGAAAAATCCAGATCTTGGTTCCGCAAGACGGAGCTCTTCCACCAGGCTTTCAACTAGGAGCCGCACACACTGCCATCAATGGCCACTATTAATATCCGTGGCGCAGGCTGGTCGCAGTTGAGATTGAGCTAAACCACCTTGAAGAACGGGAGACTGCTGAGTGGAGGGCTTTGAACCTGTATTATATGACACGCCATCTTGCCTTAATAACTACGGTGTGCACTTTAACTGAGACTTGTTGATTGTTTTAAATGTTTTAAATGGTTTTAAATGTTTATATGAATCTTGGCACACTGCGCCAAGCAATGTGAGCCGCCCTGAGCCCGCTTGCGGGGAAGGCGGGCTATAAATGTAACAAACAAACAAACAAATAACATGGCCAAACTCTGTGCACATTCCTCATGGAGCAGAGGAGGCCAGGAAGGTTCCCACATGGCTGTCTTTCTGCAGACTGTAAAACAAAATTGTCCAGGAGGGCATTTTGAAAAAGGGAACAGGGCTGTGGGTTCAGGAGGAGGCGGCTTTATAAAAGGAACTGGGGGTGGTGATAGTGGTGATTCAGAGGTGGTTTGCCATTGCCTGCCTCTGCGTCATGACCCTGGGCTTCCTTGGTGGTCTCCCATTCAACTACTAACCAGGGCCGACCTGGTTTAGCTTCCGAGACCTGACAAGATTGAGCTAGCCTGGGCCACCCACATCAGGAATGGGAAAGTAGTCTATTCCCATGTCTATCGTATGCTTTATCCCGCTTTTATTCCATTGCCTTCTACTTTTGCAATTCCATTTTCTGCTCTGCTTACAGTACGTCAGGTCGAACACCTTTTTCTTTTTTGCATTGTTTTTCTAAAATTTGTGATCCCGGTCCCCTTGTATCATGAATTAAGGGGTGTTGTCTGATGACCTTGTTTATATCATGCAATCTGCCTCAAATCTCAGTGAGAAAGGAGGGCTATAAATGAATGAATGAATAAAACGGGCATTGTCCTTCCACAGATAACATGGTGATTGCATATGGGGAGAAGCTACATACAGTCGGGGAGCTCTCGGTACATGCGGACGTGACATCGGAAAAGGATGAGCCAGAGAGTGGCACTGTTCTGCATTCCGGAGGAAGGAAACATGACATGGAACTCAGCCCTGAGAAACAAGATGTCAAGAAATGTGCTGTTTTAATTCTTTATCACCCCAGTACCCAAACTGTGGAACTCTAAGTAGTTTATAGAGAGATCCCAAATGATCCCCATCTAGCCACTGACCAGACCCACATCTGCTTAGCTGGAGCCAGTGGGGTGTCGTCAGGGGCGGAATAAGGCTCACTGGTGCCCCCCTCCTTTCCACACTGACCCAGTCCATTTTAGTCGTTGACCTGTCTGACCAGATATACAATGCAGGTTAAAAAAGGTAAAGGTTCCCTTGCTCGAAAGCCAGTCAAATCTGACTCTAGGGTTGCGGTGCTCATCTCTGTTTCAAAGCCGAAGAGCCAGCACTGTCCGAAGACGTTTCCGTGGTCATGTGGCTGGCATGACTAAACACCAAAGTGCATGAAACGCTGTTATCTTCCCACCAAAGTTTATCTACTTGCAATTTCTTGCTTTCGACCTGCTAGGTTGGCAGGAGCTGGAACTAGAGATGGGAGCTCACTCCGTCATGCGGCACTCTCGGGTCTCGAAGTGCTGAACTACCGACCTTCCACAGCCTGCAGTTCAGCGTCTTAACCACTTGAGTCACCGCAGCAACAAGGCAGGTTGCAGCAATACAAAAATTTATTCATATGATAACACAATACACTGTACAAACTAAGCCAAGCTTTGGCTACATAAAGCTCTACAAAAATGCAGTACAACATCTATTTTAATATTTCACAAGTTAAATGTATCAAAGTTCCAATATTCATGACCTGAAAGGCATTTTTCTACATTTTTTCACCCTTTTCCCAACTTTGTGGTGCCCCTTTGGCCCTGGTGCCCTAAGCACGTGCTTAGTCTGCCTAATGGTTAATCTGCCACTGGGTGTCCTGGTTAAAGTGTCAGACTAGGAACTGGGAGAACCAGGTTTGAATCCCTACTGTGCCATGGAAGCTTGCTGGGTGACTTTGGACCAGTCACGCTCTCTCAGCCTAACCTCCCTCACAGGGTTGGTGTGAGAATAAAAGGGAGAGAAGAGTGGAAGAAGCGGCTTTAGGTCCCCAATAGGAAGAAAAATGGGATGTAAGTGAAGTATGCAAATAAATCAGATTTCATTCGGCTTCAGCCCATCCCTGTGGATTTTGAGCATGCAAGTGTGAATCACAGAGAAACAGCAATAAAACCCCAAAAATCTCTATGGAATCCCCCCTCCCAAAGCAACTTATTAATATGCAAGTCATGAAAATGTGGCGCAAACTCTACGTACTAATCCATTGTGTGGCTGAAACATGTTACACGTGGGAGATGCATGATGAAGATACATTGTGAAAAGAGGCAGAACCGATTTTTCAGGCTCTCCTGTTGGAACCACCGTTTCAGCTTCCCCCCGACCCCAGCCCCAGCCCCATGGCTTGCTTTTAGAAAAAAAAAATATGGTTCGTATTTTAGGAATAACAAGGAGAATAAAAGCACGGGGGGGGGGAGGGAACGGCAAGCTGTCAGCGGCAGCATTTGAGGCGCGTCTGCACACACATGCACGCACGCTGAGCTGCTTACAATATTTTCACTCCTCTCCTGATTAAAAGCCAATCAGATTAAAGACCTCCAGGTTGCCAGTTTAAATGCCGATCAGCGCTCAGTGGCGGCTGCAAGAGGCTCCCAGCTGTCCGGCGCGAGCATCTGAAATGAGCAGGTCTCGGTCCATTTCTTAGCAAATAGCCGCTCGCTTTCCCGTAAGCACATTTGGCACCGGGCATTGGCAGAGCCGCCCTATAAAATGGGGGCCCATATGATGAGCGGAGGGAGGTTTCGGTTCCCGGTGCCCTTATCTTATAACCTTTGCTAGAGCCACCATAGAGCAGTGTTCCCTCTAAGCTGAGTTAGTGAAAGCTAGCCCACAGGGGTTTTTTATCCTCCAACTCACATGTTTTTGTCTTAGCTCAGGAAGGATGGCTCCGGAGCAAACTAATTTCTGCAGCAGCCAAATCGCTCGCTCACAACTTTAATGCCAGTAGCTCACAAAGTGGAATTCTTGCTCACAAGACTCGACAGCTTAGAGGGAACATTGCCGTAGAGAACATCACGGTAGGGATGCCAGCCGCCAGGTGAGACCCGAGGATCTCCCGGAACTACAGCTCGTCTCCAGGCTACAGAGATCAGATTTCCCTGGGGAAAATATGGATGCTTGGGCAGGTGGACACTGTGGCATTGTACCCCACTGAGGTTCCTGTCCTCCCCAGGCTCCATCCCCGAATATCCAGGAGTTTCCCAACCTGGTGCTGGCACCCCCATCCCCCCCTGCTGGTGGCCAAGGATGTCCTGGGAACCCTACGTTATGATGAAAATCCTTCCCCCATGGAGTAGAGAATTCAGGGGCAACTTTTTGTTTTTTAATAGAGTCATTCTTGTGAAATACTAGGGACTTTTGTGTTAGGAATGGAAGGACCAATGGAGGGGAACTGTGGGAAGATGGCTGCCAGCTGTTTAAGCTCCAGTAGGGCTCCCGTTTGCCCACTTTTGGCAGGAAACCTCCAGCCAGTGGTAGCCCTTGCCTGCTAATGCTCAGATGATCAGAAGGTAGAAACTGGGAGCAAAGGGGGGCGGTGATTGTCCTGGGGAGAAAAATTAACAAGATAAATAAGGTCTTGGCACCTTACCAGAAGTTCTGCCCATAGAGTTCCTGATGATTGCTAGGGATACCCTTGCCACTTCAGGCAGCTCTAGGAATCGTTAGGAGATCTGTGGTCAGAACTTCCAGCAAGAAGCCAAGGCCTTTTTTCATTTTTTCATTTTTCTCCTGGGACTCTGCCCCCTCCACAACCCTCCTGCCAAGTGCCAGGCACTGCATAGCAGCTCTAAGCTCCAGGCTGGGCTTTTGTGGGTGCTTAAAGGCTGGGGAGGGCAGGACCCTTAGACTGGATTTTTACCATACCTTTTGTTTGTTTGTTCACATTATATTGGCTTTTTTTTTTCTACGCCGCTTTGGGTCCCCATTGAGGAGAAAAACAGGAGAAGAAATATCATAAATAAATAAATAACCCATGCTGCTTTTTGTAATAGCCGTTTATTAATACATAGTTAGGGGAGGGGAGCAGACAGACACCCATGCAGATAGTTAGTCTTTAAAACAGCATCTGTTCTTAGAAAAATAAGGGGTGGTTCTTGCCTGACAGCTGCAAAACTCACATCTGTTTTTCCTTCACTGACTCTATGGATGGCTTTGGAAGAGAATTCATAGAGCGTAAGTCCATTGGTGGCTGCTAGGCATGTGATTACAGGGAACCTCCACCTTCAGAGGCAGTCAGCCTCCAAATATCAGTGCCAGGAGGCAGCATCACGGAAAGACCTTGGCCTCTATGCCTTGTTTGCTGGCCCTCCAGGCAGCTGGTTGGCCACTGTGTGAAACAGGATGCTGGACGAGATGGACCACTGGTCTGATCCATCATGGCTCTTCTTATGTTCTTATATTACCAGCACGCTACATTGTTTCCTTCTTTTCTAAGCAGGAGTTGTGTGTCCCATAGCTAACAGCCACCAGTCATTGAAAGGACAAGCAAGCAAGGTACTAAAACAAGCCTAGAGAGATGGTCAATTAGCACAGGTCAACAGTATCTCCATGCCAAAAATCTGATGGCCTTCACTGAATTGTAGAAGGCGTCATGTTGTGAGAAGAGGCCATTTATAACCTTCCTCTTCAAATTATCCTGACATTTGTTCAAGGATATTTTGACCAAAAATTCTCATCAGCAACCTCTGGCATATGAAACACAGAAGAGCCAAAGCCTTCTATAACAGTTAGGGATGGGCACGAACTGGGAAAATGGAGGTTTGTCGGAGGTTTTCATGAACCATGAACCTTCAACGAATTCCTCCACTGTACAAACCAATTTGTGGTTTGTGGAGTTTGGCCCACCTGGAAGTGAGCTCTGGAGGCATTTAAATCCATCTCAGTTGGTCTGCCTGCTCTAGTCCTCAAATCTACTGAAGTACCCATTGATTCTGTCTATGTGGCCCTAACAAGTTTTCTATGCAATTGCTGCTACCTCCTGAATTTTACTGTTTTAATTATTTTAATGTAATGTAATTTTATTGTAACGAGACTCTGACTCTATTGTGTTGTGATCTGCTCCAAGCCCACTTTGGGGAGGTGGAATTAAAATCCAAACAAACAAACTAACAAACAAATGTCTTCAGAGCTTACTTCTGTGTGGATCGTGGGAGACACGTTCTCCTGAACCCCTGGTTTGCGAACCATGAACTGGCCTGGTTCCTGCTTGAACTGGGGTACAGCTGTGGGTTTGTGCCCATCCCTACTAACAGTGCAATCCTAAGCAGAACTACACACTTGTACGTCCACTGAAGTCAATGGGCTTAGAAGGGTGTAACTCTGTTTAGGATAGCACTGTTAGTATCCATGCAAAGTTTCTGGAATTTCAAGATGTTGCAATTAGAGACGGTCTAGCGCTGGAATCCACATTCTTGTGGCTGCTTTTGGTGTCACCCTGCAAGAATGTCAGGGAAGGGGTGAAGGCTGGGGTCCCCAAACTTGCTGAGCCTTTGGGTAACTTTGTGTGAGAACAGGTAGTGAGCACCACAAGAAAATGTCTGTCATAAGGGCAGGGGCCAAACACAAAATGCCGGGAGGTTCCACAAAATGCTAGAAGGTTCCATACCAAGCATTGTCCCATGATGAAGGCAGCTGTTTCCGAATGGGTGTTCTCTGCAGACACCAAGGCGATGCCTCCTGGCCTCTTCTGAATCACCCCAAGCTGCCATGAAGCAGACGTTTTGGTGAAGAAGCAAGTAGGTGCCAGGAATCACAATGTCGAGTGCCAGGGCACCCATAAGCATCATGTTGGGTAGCCCTGGACTAAGGACTCCCTTTCCTCTTTGTCCTCTTTCTCTCATCTCCAAGATGTTTGAATCACAAAACAGATTTCAGGATGGGGAATTGCTGGGAGTGAAAATTAATGGAGCAGCGAATGCACGGGTGGATGAGTCAGAAAGAGAGGACTCAAAGATGAGCTACCGCTTGAATGAGGAGAGGCGCTGAGTCAATGGAGAAGGTGAGGGAAACCGTAGATGAATGAAGCAACAGGAATAGAGTATGTGTAGGCAAGAGTGGAAAGGAACAGGACTGGGAGAGAATTTAATTTCAGGGCTGTCAGTGATTCATTACGCTCGCAGGAAGAAGGGGGAAGAAAGGAAATTGGAAGGAACCGGGCAATATCCGACGTTCAAACTGCAGTTATTGTGCAATTTTCCCCCCCACTATCCAAACTGGGTTTTACTTATTGAAGCATCACCACCCCTTTATCACCTTTGCCATGTATGTGGAGGGGAGGGAATGGAGGAATGCAAGGGGAGGGGGAGAAACTAGATTCTGATTGACTCCTGCTCTGAAACTACACTCCAATTTCTTGTTTTTGTCTATTTATTTACAGGGCATATATATAGGCATCAGGTTCCATTACTCAGAAAACTACAATTCCCAGGATCCCTAGCAAGAAGTGAAGCCTGTGAAATATGCCATAGAAAAGTCCACTTACACCTTGTCGGCAGCCACACACTGCGCAGGAAATCTAATCCCCAATGCTGAGGCATTAAATTTTTTTGGGAAAAAATTAATCTTGACATATTAAGATTGCTTGCATTTTTCATTATGTTTGAAATATTGGTTTATGGTTACTATTCCAAGAAGCAAATGATCACAGTGGCAAAACAACATGCCGATTCAAATGCAAGTGGCACGGTAGCGCAGGCAGTAAGAATGCCTGCAAAGTAACATCAACGAACAGCCATTACGGCTGTTCGAAACTCACCGTGGCTGGAGTGAGCTCCCGGCCCATGTCCCAGCTCCTGTCCACCCAGCGGTTCGAAAGCATCATAAATGCAAGTAGATAAAGTGGGTACCTGCCCTAGGTGGCAGGGGGCACCCCCTCCTCCTTGTGACGTGGAGGTTTCGGTGGTGGCAGCAGCAGCGGTGATGGCGGCGAGCAGTTCCTGGCGACCAGTTGAGCAACGTTGGAAGGCGGAGCTCGGAGAAGTGGAGGACTGGAGAGCGTGGTAATGTGTGGCGCAGCGCAGCAGAGCCATCTATGGACAATAGCCAGAACTGCAGCCAACACAGAGCCACGCACCAGGACGAGAACTGTCAGAAGAAGCTGCCTGGGAGATCGGCTCCAGAAAAAGGGCACCAGGACGCCAATATCTGAAGCTGCGGAAAGGAAGCCAGATGGCAACTAGCCTGGGGTGCTGGTAGGCAGTCACCACCCTGTAGACTATGTGGCCCTAGTTAGGTTAAAATTCGGTTGCTTAGAACCGCTATATAAACCGCCCAGAGACCCTCTGGGGTTAGGGCAGTACATAAGCCAAAAGTATAAATAAATAAGTAAAATAAAATGATTTTTTAAAAAAATCTAAGTACAGATAAATGAATTAACACCAAGCCATTGCGATGGAGGGGTTAAGGGTGCCAGATTAGTATCTGGGGGCCCCAGTTCCAAACCCCCACTTGGGCCATGGAAGCTCACTCAGTGAACTTGGGCAAATCACATACTCCTCCTAACCTAGTTCAAAGGGTTGATGTGAGGATAAAATGGAGGAGAACATGGTGTAGTGGTTAAGTGCACAGACTCTAATCTGGGAGATCTGGGTTTGATTCCCCACTCCTCCAGTTGCACTTGCTGATGTGACCTTGGGTCAGTCACAAGCTCTGGCACAGCTGTTCTTGAAAAAGAGCAGTTTCCGTCAGAGTTCTTTCAGCCCACCTACCTCACAGGGTGTCTGTTGTGGGGAGGGGAAAGGAAAGGAGTTTGTAAGCCACTCTGAGACTCCTTTGGGTAGTGAAGGGTGGGATATAAATCCAATCTCTCTCTTCTTCTTCTTCTCTAAACTACTTTGGATTCCATTGGGGAGAAAGATGTGGTACAAATACATTTAAAATAAAAATAAAATGTTAACAATTAGAAATATCAACACACACACACACAATTGAGCCATCACATTCTAAGTAATGGACTTCTTTTTGTTTTGTTTTGTTTTGTTCTATTCTACTTATTTATGTTTTTTCTAAGATGTTACATTCCAGCTGTAGAACCACAGAAGCATAGAGAGGCTAGAGACCTCCAGGGTCATCTAGTCCAACCTTCTGCACAATCGAAGAAATTCACAGCACTCCTCCCCCCTCCATGGCCCCCGCTCCATGCCCAGAAGATGGCAAAAAACCACCAGGACCTCTGGGCAAACTGGCCTGCAGAAAATTGCTTCCTGACCCCAAACTGGCGATTGGCATTTCCATGGGTGAGTAAGAAAGGGCCAGAAGCTTATTTACAGAGCAATTCCAAACAAAGTTACACCTTTCTAAATGAGAAGAGTGTAGCACTACTTAGAACTGCACAGTAAATTACTTACATTTCCATCTGTGCACTAAGGATGGCATAGCATAGGTATGAAAATGGCATAAAAACAGCCAGGTAAAGCAGGCCCTGCCATGTTCTAGAACGCCGTTTTCTTCGGGGACGACTAGACAAGAGAACCTTGATGGGATCGCCCAACGAGGTTGACAAATCTAGTTTGGGAAGATCTAGGAGATTTGGGTGGTGGTGGTTGTGCCTGGAGGAAGGCAGTGTTTGAGGAGGCAAGGGAACTCGGGAGAGATGTGATGCCATAGACTCCGCCCTCTGAAGCAGTCATTTTCTGAAGGGGAACTGATCTCAGTAGTCTAGCTCAGAGATCTGCTCTAATTCCAGGAGAACTCTAGGCCTAGGGTTTCCAGTGATGGGTTGGGAAATACCTGGAGATTTGGGGGATGCAGCCTGAAGAGGGCGGAATTTGGGGAGGGGAGGGACTTCAATTGGGTATAATGCCATAGGGCATTATTAATGTATTTGATTTTTTTTTTAGTGGCTACTCAACCAAGGTGTCACACAGTGACTTACAACACTCAACAACATCATAAGAGAGAAGTTAAAGACCAACACATTCTCACAATACATATAAAATATTAAGATATTAATATCACTATCAAACCAGCCCAAACCATCTGGTTAACCTCCAAAGGCCAACCTGAACAATTACACGATTGGAGGACAGTGATATTTGCTCCAGCAAGCAGAGCTGTCACATTTGGGGCCAAGACAGAGAGGATGCTGTAAGTTCCATGTCTGGAGCTCCCGGAGTTTTTAAACCATCTAATTGCCAGGCACGTGAGATTCAGTTCAGCTCGGGACCACAGTGCAAGAGAAGAGGACATTCAGCCTCCCCTTCATGGTACTTTCCCAGTAAAATGGCTCCCAGGAGCTGCTGTTTGCTACACTGCGGTAGACATACGGGTTCCCATTATGGGGATGAGATTGAGTTAGTGCAAACCTCCTTAATTTGTGACCCGCCAAGTCAAAACTCAGCCCACCAGCTGTGAAGTGCGGCCTCTCAGGAGCAAAACAACCTTTCTATTTTAGCAAATGCAAAGAGAAAGTCTGATGGATGGCAGGTGAGCTGCCCTTTCCTTGACTGGCTGCAAACTGTGTAGACCTGTACTTGGGTCAGTCACTCTTGCTTAGTTCCAGATGCATATGTCCCTTCTCCTGTTCCGGGATTTTATTTCCCCCTATTCCAGCCATTTTTTTTTAAAAAAAAAACTTTCTTCCTTTTCTTTAACCTTTAAATAAAGAATTGTTTGATAGATGTATATCAAGCACTAGAATGCATACACTCTGGATAGATAAATAGAAATCATAGAATCACGGAGTTGGAAGGGGCCACACAGACCATCTAGTCCAACCCCCTGCTCACTGCAGAATCAGTGTAGAGTATCCCTGACAAGTGTTTGTCCAGACGCTTCTTTAAAGACTGACAGTGGCCGAGGACAGATTGGCAATTTGCCCCGGGATGGGACCCGGGCTGACAACGACTCAATATCGGATTAAATGGAATGTTCACACAGGCACATCTGCCTGGCGTCCCCCACCTGGAGCTTACCGGAGCCCTCGCGCTTCAGTGCCGGATTAAACAAACACCTGATAAAAGCCTTTGCAAATCCAAAAGCCTGCGTTCATCGCGCGTTTCTCCGCTTCCGGGGAGTCTGAACGCGCAGGCGAAAAGCCGGGAGCAACCCGCGTTGGGCACGAGGCAGCAGCACTGTGATTGGCTGCGCTCCACTCCACTGCCCAATGTGGTGCCGGCATTGCAGGGCAAAAAAAAAAAAAAATCGGCAAAATGCGCTTATGCTCATGCGCACATACACCCATACACCCACAGCCGAATTAATGGGGAAACGGCAAATATAGCACACCTCCGGCACGGCAGTCTGAACGCTCCCGCGCGCCTCCGTCCCGTATCTTCCGGCAGCGGCCCTCGCTGTGTGGACGGGAAAACCCGGTATAGTTTAATCCGGGGTTTTTTTTGCCGCGACTGGCTACCGGGGCAAATTGCCAGTCTGTCCTGGGCCAGTGAGGGGAGCTCACCACCTCCCTGGGCAGCTGATTCCACAACTCTTATAGTAAAAAAAAGTTTTTCTTAATATCCAGCTGGTACCTTCCCGCCCTTAATTTAAACCCATCATTGCAAGTCCTTTCCTCTGCTGCCAACAGGAACAGCCCTTCAAATACTTAAAGAGAGCAATCATGTCCCCCTCAACCTCCTCTTTTCCACACTGAACATTCCTAAGTCCCTCAGCCTTTCCTCTCAGAGCTTTGTCTCCAGGCCCCTGATCATCCTCAATCACTCTCCTCTGCATGCGCTCTATTCTGTCCACATCCTTTTTGAAGTGAGGCCGCCAGAACAGCACACAATACTCCAGGCATGACCTGACCAATGCGGTGCACAGCGGGACTATAACAACTTGTGATTTCGATGTTATGCCTCTGTTGATACATTCCAAGATCACATTAGCCTTTTTTGTTGCTGCATCACACTGGCTGCTCATATTTAACTTTCAGTCCACCTTACTCCAAGATCTTGTCCACACACACTGCTACTCAGAAGTGTATCCCCCATCCAGTATGCGTGTTCCTCATTTTTGTTACCCAGATATAGAACTCAGCACTTATCCTTGTTAAATTGCAACTTGTTCACATCTGCCCACTTTTCCATCGTGTTCCAATCTCGTTGAATCCTATCTCAGTCTTCTGGTGTGTTTGCTGCTCCTCTAAATTTAGTGTCATCTGCAAATTTAATGAGTAGCCCCACCACACCCTCATCCAGATCATGTATAAAAATATTGAGAAGTACTGGGCCCAGAACCAAGCCCTGTGGCACCCCACTGGACACCTCCCTCCATTCAGATGAAATGCCATTGACAACTACTCTCTGAGTCTGGTTCTCCAACCAGTTCCCTATCCACCTAACTATCCTAGAGTCCAGTCCACAGTCCTTTAGTTTACACATCAGAACATCATGAGGAACCCTGTCAAAAGCTTAACTGAAATCCAGCAAGCAAACAACAATCCAGTAAGCTCATCACTCGATCAAAGAAGGAAATGAGGCTGGTCTGGCAGGACCTGTTGGGAATCAATCCATGCTACTGACTTCCCCAGATCACCAAGTTGTCCTTTAGATGCTCGCAGATCGATCCCTTTAAAATCTGTTCCAGTATCTTCCCGGGGATAGAGGTCAGACTGACTGGCCTGTAGTTTCCTGGGTCATCCCTCCTCCCTGTTTTGAAAATGGGGATAACATCTGCCCTCCTCCAGTCTTGTAGCACATCTCCCTGTCGTGGTGCGCGCAACACTGGCTGGCACGTCAGTGCCCAAAGGGAGTTAGGGTACCCAAAGAAGACTGGAGTCTAGAACTTAGGTGCAAATACAAAGTGAATTTATTCACACTCTGCCTCCACCTACATACAGTTCTTAGTGTCAAAGTGCTCCGCTGCAATCAATCCAAGTGAAGAGAAAAATCCACTGTACACTCTGTACATATATACAACCTCTGGCCAATCAGCACACAGCTGATGCAATCCAGGTGCAATGCTTAGTGTCAGGCTGAATTGCCTCAGACCAGTTATAGCCAGCCTCTTTGCAGTCACATGCTGTTGCTAGCTGTCACTCCTTCCGACACTAGATCTAACACATCTAGGCCAGCCTTACCAATACAAGTGAATCACAACACTCCCCCTTAAGGCTGAGCCTTGATGTACAGTTTGTCTTTCAATTTACAAAACTGGTTTACATCCAAACATTTAGTAAAAGCATCTGCTAAATTTTCATTAGAGGTACAATGTATTAGTTTTACAAGACCATGTTCAACTGCATCTTTAACATTTCTATATCTGATGTTAATGTGTCTACTTCTGACCTTTATACACTGAGTTTCAGCTAAATGTTGAGCGGCAGCATTGTCACAATACACATTGATTGGTACATCATATGTTATGTTGAAATCAGTTAACAATTGCAGAAACCATTCTATCTCTACACAGCATTGGCTTAAAGATGCATATTCTGCTTCACACGTACTCAATGCGACAAATTTTTGCCTAACGGACTTCCAGTGCATTAAGGCATCATTTAGACACAATATGTAACCTGAAGTTGATTTGGCGTCCTTTTGCTCTCCCCAACTCGAGTCACAGTACACGGTTACACCATTTGCATTATCAGTTTGTAGCACCAGTTTGTCATCAATTGTACCTTTCAGATAGCGCAAAACGCATTTTGCAGCTACCCAATCCTTCTGAAAGGGTTTGTTACATTGCTGGCTTAGCAAGTGCATAGCAAAGCTTATGTCTGGCTTGCTCCAATTACAGATATAGGACAATGAACCAATAAGCAATTGAAACAGCTGTTTATCATAAAACTCTTTGTCCTCTGGCTCTTTGACATACCCAGTGGTCATTGGGGTAGACACAGAATGAACATCCTGCATTCCAAATTTTGTTAACAGTGTATCTATTTTTTCCTTTTTGACTTAGCATAAAATAACCTCTGCTATTCTTGGTTACCTCTACCCCTAAGTAGTGACCAACTTTTCCAAATGTTTCACCTTAAACATCTTTTGGGCTGTTTCTTTAAACTGTTGCAGTTGTTTTTCGTTGTGTGACAAAAAACACAAATCATCAACAAACACAATGAGGTAGCAAATATCATTTCCGAGTTTTATGTGGAACAAACATGGATCAGCGATGGCTTGTTCAAATCCAACTGCTTTTAGACTTTCACTTAAACAGTCATACCAGTTTCTGGCACTCGGTTTGAGCCCATAAAGGGATTTTTTTAAAAATTTCAATACCTGTTTCCCATCTGTACTTTCAAAACCAGGTATTTCATCCATGTAAATGTCCTCAGTAATGGATGCATTCAGATAAGCTGTGATGGTCAAAATGATCTACCATCATATCATCATGCCCAGCTTTTATAAGGGCAAGTCTAAACGTGTCAGCTCTGACTGTCAGGGCAAAGATTTGATTGAAATCTTGTCCCTTAATCTGTGCAAAACCTTGGGCCATGAGTCTGGCCTTTCTTATAGCACTGCCATCTGGCATGCGTTTCACTTTAAACACCCATTTGCACCCTATTACATTTTTGTTACTTGGTGCCTTGGTTTTCTCAAACACTTTGTGTTTCACCAGTGAACTGTATTCCCTTTGCATAGCTTGAAACCATGCCTCTTTTTCTGCATTTGGCATTTGCAAGACCTCATTATAGCTTTGAGGCTCTTTGATATATACAGGATTTATATCAAAACCATACCTCACCGGTGGTATGCCTTTGTGCTACGTGTAGACACTCTTTGTGGCACACACTCACTTTCACTTTTGAAGGAATTTGATTACCAGACATATCATCACTTTGTTCCTGTTTTACCTCAGGTTCTACTTGAACCACGGTTTTGTTACTTGCACCTTCAGTGCCACTTGTACCAGGTAACTCAACTACCTCAGGAACCTTATTGGCATGAATTCTTTCCCAGTTCTCATCTTCACAAAAATTACCAGACCTACTGTATGTTATTTTGTGATTGCTATCTGCAAACCTGTAACTCTTCATGCCTGACTGGTATCCTAGAAAGATTAACTTTTTTGCTTTGGGCACTCCTTTCCTTCTACGTTCAAGAGGTAGAACCTTTGCACCAAAAACCCTTAGGTAATCCAGACATGGAACTCTTTGGTATAACAACCTATATGAGATGTCATCCACAGAACGAGAATAGATGCAGTTACTCAGGTAACATGCGTTCTTAATAGCTTCAGCCCAGTAAGCAATACCAAGATTTGCGTCTTTTAGCATGGAAAACATCACGGTTCGCAACACTCCCCCTTTTCTTTCTGCAAGGCCATTTTCAGAGGGGGTGCTTGGGTTCGAGACCCTGTGTTTGATTCCTTTCTGCTGCAACCAAGTCTTGAAAGCATTAGATGTAAATTCCCCCCCATATCAGACTGTATGGCCACAACATTTCCAATTTGGTTTGTTATCTTTTTGTGCCAATACTTAATAGTGGGGAACACATCTGACTTGTGCTTTATTACATAAAGCCAGGAAAAATGGGAGTGGTCATCAGTGATAATTAACATAAACCTGTTATCAGAATGACTGCTTGGATAAGGCCCCACCACATCCATGTGAACCAGATCTAAAGGTCTTTCAGATTGTCTCAAACTCTGTTTTACAACAGGGCATGCCTTTGACTTAGTCATCTTGCAAATTTCACAATCTAAGAACAATTTACATTTGTTTACATCCTCCTTTCCTATTATTTCCAACGTTTTCTGGATTGTATTATAAGAGACATGCGCGAGTCTTCTATGGAGAACATGTTGGCAATTGTTGTGGGGTCTAACATTGCTAACCACCTGTGCTTTTTCATTACCACTGTTCAGCATATACACATTATGTTTCAGCCTGCCTACTGCACACACTTTGTTTGCTTTAATCACTTTACATACATTATTAGCAAACACCACCTCAAAACCAGCTCTGTCAAGGCACACCACACTCAGCAAGTTTTGTTTAAGAGCAGGCACACAGAGAACCCCATTCAACATATAGTCCAAGCTAGAAAGATATACATCTCCCTCAGCAGTTACTTTGGACAGTGTTCAATATGCCAAACATACAGAAGACAGGGAAGGTTTTCTTTTATTTAACAGCATACTTTCCTTTCTGCAGTAGGTTAAAGAAGCACCTGAATCCAATAGCCAGTCCGTGGTATCTGCCTCATCCTGCCTGGAAATCGTCTGCTGCCCTTTTTTCTTGTGTTTCTCTGGACAAAACCGTAACAAATGGTCAAATGATCCACAACCATAACAACATCTTCTTTTACTCTGTCTGCTATCATCCTTGCTGCTCTTCCAGTTGCTAGACAATGTAGTTACACAGCTGCTGGCAATCTCCTGCATCTCTTTGGTAACCTCATTGGCCTTCTGCCTGGAATGGCTGGCACAGTTCCTAGATAAACTTGTGTGCTCGCTGAAGTCAGCCCTGCGCAAAGACTCCTGAAGAATCTTGCCATTCACATACTCCACAGTTAGATTAGCAGCATCCATTACCTCAAACGTTGTTATCAATGTTTGATAATCAACAGATAAGGAACTCAAAATCACATACACTTTATCCAGGTCAGTAAAAGTTTTACCTCGTTCCTGTAGTTGCTGGAAATAATCCATTAAAGTGGCCAAATGTTTCTTAATGGGCTCATTAGGCAGCTGCACTGTCCTGTACAGGCGCCTAGTTAGAGAAATAACTGAGCCCATATCAACTTGCTGATATACTGCCTTGAGAGTGTCCCAAGCATCCTTGCTGCTCTCCTTATCAGCGACATAAATTAAGTTGTCATCACTCACACTCAGGATGATGAGGGCTGGAGCTCTTTCATCATTCCTCTCTTCCAGAGGTGTCGGTTCTTCCGGAGGATTAGACACGGAAGTTCAAAGACCCTCTTTAACTAGAAAATACTTCATTTTTAAAGCCCAGTTATTATAGTTAGTTGCAGTAAGCTTCTCCACAAGCTGAGATGTCGGTATCTGTGCCATGCTGGTCTCTGCCACTGATAGCTGGCTGCCTGCCCCAGCAGCTGGACGTCTGTGTCAGCACATGACTCCCCCTCACCGCTGCCGGCCTCCGACTCCTCCAGCACTTTCAGCACCACTGAGCTCTCTGGCTGCACTGCTTCTCCACAGCTCTGCTGGAACACTGCTTTCAGTTCAGCACACGAAAGCCTCTGTTAGCTGACAAAATTCAACTCCACTGGTACTCGCTTTCAAACTCCAATTTACTGCCAGCCGTGGCCTGGGCCCATAACCCTGTCGTGATGCGCGCAACGCTGGCTGGCACGTCAGTGTCCAAAGGGAGTTAGGGTACCCAAAGAAGACTGGAGTCTAGAACTTAGGTGCAAATACAAAGTGAACTTATTCACACTCTGCCTCCATCTATATACAGTTCTTAGTGTCAAAGTGCTCCGTTGCAATCAATCCAAGTGAAGAGAAAAATCCACTGTACACTCTGTACATATATACAACCTCTGGCCAATCAGTACACAGCTGATATAATCCAGGTGCAATGCTTAGTGTCAGGCTGGACTGCCTCAGACCGGTTATAGCCAGCCTCTTTGCAGTCACATGCTGTCACTAGGTGTCACTCCTTCTGACACTAGATTTAACACAACTAGGCCTGCCTTACAAATACAAGTGAATCACAACACTCCCATCCTCCAAGAGGTCTGGAAGGTGATGGACAAAGGCTCTGCAGGTTCTCTAGAAAGTTCTTTGAGCACTCCTGGGTGCATACCATCTGGCCCTAGGAATTTGTACTCATTTAATGCAGCCAGGTGCTTCTCAACTACCTCTCTGCCCATGTCAACCAGCAGCCCATATGCTGTAACTTTCCTACTACTATCCCTAGATGAGCCTGTTCTCTTCTTCAAGGAAGAAACAGTGGCAAAATAGGCATTAAGCCTTTCAGCTTTCTCTCTGTCAGAGTTTCTGTCAAGAGTGGGCTCATCGCCTCTTTTATCTTGCATTTGCTCCTCACATATTTGAAAAAGATTTTCTTGTTGGAGCACACCTTCCTAGCTGGCTTTAGCTCACTGTAAGCTTTGGCCTCTCTGATGGCTGACCTACAGTGCCTAGCAACCTGCAGATACTCTTCTTTAGAGGTATGTCCTTGCCTCCATTTCTTGAACATATATATATCACACACACACACATATATATGCACAATACACAATACACACACACATATATGTATAAATTGTGAAGGTATTAAATCTGTCAACAGAGTCTGTGGTGCACTGCAGTGCCATAGTGTAGAGAAAACTGTATTTCTGGATGTCACCGATATATGTGGTTTAGGAAATTTCAGAGGATAGGCCTCAGAAAGGAGGACTGTCCTATGAAAATGAGGACATTTGGCCACCTTACCACTAGTAAGATGTAAATGGCCTCCTGGAGCAATTCATCTCGAAAATGATGGCCAAATCTCTGTGTTTATGCCTGGCTTGTAAGAGTAACTTTATTGATGGGTATTTACACATCTCATGAAAAAAAAATGGAATTTAAGCAAGGGCATAATTTCAGCTGGGTCATGGCAAAGAGAATCCTTTTTCCTGAAACATTCTCTCCATATTAGCATTTTATCTTCTGTGGTCTTTATAAAGTAGTTTAACAAAGTAAGGTTACACGTTGATCTTTGTGGATTCTGTTGGAAGATTCTCCTTGGATGGGTCAAGCCAACCCAAGTTCTGTTTTCCCTGAGGAAACACTGTGGTCATACGGGACTGTTATTGAATGCCAGCTAAATATAATAACTGGATTCAGTTCCATCTCCTAGCTCCTTTTGTGGAAAGAGGAGAAGGATTCCGTTTGTTTCCCTTTCTTTGTTCTGAATGCCTCTTTGTTAGTGCTACAACCTACACTACTAATAAGAGTTTCTTTTCTCTCTCTTTCTCTCAATACTTCAGTATTACAAGAAGGATGACAATCCAGCTCATTCAGCCTAGACTTCACTGGTTGTTTTGTGTGGCCACAATTTCCATCTTCAGTTCACCTGGATTTAAAATATATGATATTAAGTGGGAGTCTGAAAATCTGTGAATAACTGTGTTTTGAATTTTTATCCCGTCTTTTGTCCAGGGAGTGCAGATTGCTCTCCTCTGTTGGCAATTTTATGTTAATTGAAACCAGTGACATAAACAACATGGAAAGAAAACACAAGTGAGGCTAGGTTACTCATAGTGCCATCTAAAGCACAGTTACACCCTTCTCAGTGAATTCAAGTCAATGGGCTTAGAAAGATGTAACTTGGCTTAGGATGGAAGGCACTGCTTGTGGAGTAGCAGTGTAGAGAGCCAGGGTGGTGCAGTGGTTAAGAGCGGTGGACCCTAATCTGGAGAACCCGGTTTGATTCCCCACTCCTCTTCATGAAGCCTGCTGGATGGCAGTTCTCTCAGACAGTTCTTTCAGAATTCTGTCAGCTTTACCTACCTCACAAGCAAGCCTGTAGCCAGGAATTTTTTAATTCAGTGCTTTCAGTAAGCAAACAAGCACCATAAATAAAATTGAAAATTGAAAATAGGGGGGCCTTGGTGGTAAGTCAGGGGCCTGGGCCCCGAGAGGCCCCACTGCAGCTACAGGCCTGCTCACAAGGTGTCTGTTGTGGGGAGAGGAAGGGAATGAGATTGTAAGCCATTTTGAGACTCCTTGTTGTTTTTCAGTCGCACAGTCAAGTCCGACTATTTGCGAGCCCATGGACCACATCATACCAAGCCCTCCTGTCTTCCGTTGTGCCCTGGAGTTTGCTTAATTTCATGTTCGTTGCCTCGATAACAATGTCTAACCATTTCATCCTTTGCTGTCCCCTTCTTCTTTGACCTTCTATCTTTTCCAGCATCAGGGTCTTCTCCAGTGAGTGCTCCCTTCTCATTTGGTGGCCAAGGTATTTGAGCTTCAGCTTCAGTATAGGTAGAGTAAAGTGGGGTATAAAAACCTTCTCTTCTTCTAGTGGGTTTTATGGCAAATGGAGATTTCAGTATAGGGTTCTGCAGTCCTGTCTTAACCAATACATCCCATTGTTTCTCATCCATATTCTTGCCTATACTGTATTTTATCAGGGGTGTGCACATTTGTCTGTCTTCACAATGTCTTTTATCGATTTCTTAGCCAGAACACTTTCCCCAGGGTTTTGACATTTTTCTTTAAGAACAAAAGAGAAAGTTTTGGCTCTTTTGGATGGAAATCACGTTTTTACACCCAAAGTACAAAAAAGGCCACACAAGTTTCTAGACCATAAGCATTTCTACCAGTCCAGCTGCCAAACACATAAGTGTGCTAATTCTTGTGGCACTTCAGCTACTTAAAATAAGAGGGTAGGTGTGTGGGAGAGGGGAGAACAAGTTTATAAAAGCTTCCCTGCCTGGTTACCTGAAGGTGATTCATACTTGCCATAGGCGAGCAGATCCATGCCAATTTAGAACAGTGTTACCCAGGAGTGGGTCACAAAGCCTCTGAAAGTGGGTCACAGGCCAGCCTTCCCTACTGGCTGCCCCTGCCCTTCCCATCATTCTCTTTGTGTTCTGGAAACCAGATCTGATCCTGGAAACGGTCCCTTCCGTGTCATACGTTAGTTGATATTTTTCTTCTTCACTGCATAGATGTGTTGATCAAGTAAAAAGTGCCCTGAGTGTTATTAAAGTGAGTTTCTTAGAATCTTAGGGGGGATTAGAAGAAGTACTGGAAAAGGAGACGGTGGTCAAAGGCTGGAATGTACCCTCCATATGCAAAGGTTGTGTACTTGCTTGGCTTCATATAGGGGGTAGCTGTGCCCTTTGTGTGCTGTTTGTTGATTTCTCAAAAACATCTGTTTAGCCACTGTAAATAATGGAACACTGAAGCAGATGGGTGCCAAGGTCATAGCTTGCCTAGGGAGCCAAAAAACCTTGGGCTAGCCCTAACTGGGTCACTGTACCAAGTAAATTTGGACTAGTGGGCCATCGTACCGAAAAAATTGGGAATCATTGATTCAGAAGACAGTGTCAAAGGATAGTAATGTGACATAACAAAAGTAGCCACAACACTGTAAGAATTAGCTCTGTTTTGCACTGTGCTACACACACACACACACATACACACACACACAAAACCCACACGGATGATGATGAATCTGAATGAAAAGCATTTCTGAAATGGATGACAGCCTCTTGGCAAGTCAAAAGTGGCAACTGTCAGTCATCCAATTAGGCAAGATCCATTTCCTCAAATTAAAAACGACTCTGAAACATCATGCTGCTCGATATGTCAAGGGTTCATCGAAAACAGTGTTGGTTTAGGTGGAAAATATGCCGTTTCAAAGCAATTTGCATGAGATGATGTGGAAAGACTGGTAGGGGAGGATTTAACTAATAACAAACCTCCTGGGAAGGATGACGTCTTGATAGAAATAGGCCTACCGAGACTTCTACTGTCAACACATTACACATATTTGTTGTGCCTGGGGAAAAACTCGGGGAATGAATTCTCAGCTATCATGGAAATGGAAAATAGCTATGGCAGACAGAGAAGCTCTGCATATGCTTCCTTTTAGGTTGCCGTTCTTCAACGGTGATCTTGGGAGCGCCAGTAGACCGTCTTAGTGCTCTTCCTTGCAATCCCTTAGATCATGAAGAAAACAGACAGCAAGGATGAAAAGGTAAGCTTTAAGTTAAAACTTTAGAGTGAAAAGCACTTAGAGTGCAAAGCAGTGACTGAGAAATTCCTGAGGAACAGAAGGATGAATGGAAGCATGGAGAAAATCAGGCAACAGGGTGGGAAGCATTTGAACAAGGGGCAAGGAAGTCAAGCCACTTGGCTGAGAGCAACAATGTGGTAGTTCTTGTATTGGCGAGAACCCAGAGTGTCTTGTTTTTGGAGGGGACAGTGCCTGCTGTCAGATAATATTACTGGGCACTGGAGCACCTCTCCTGACTTGATATAAGGCATGGGGGTTGATGATATTGTCTATCATGCTGTTGACTGTTTTATTGCTTTTACTGTTTTATTGTTTTATGGACTACATGTTGTAAGCCACCTCGAGCCCACTTGTGGGATAGGATGGGGTATGAATTGAAATAACAACAACAACATATGTTGGAGGGGGTTTGAGCAATTGAATCTATGAGAAATGGAAGCAAGTGGAAGGAATAAGAGTGAGATGCAACTGGACAAGTGACTTCTCTGGCATTCTCCCATCCCGTGGCCATCAGGGTGAGAACATGTGTGGTGCACCATAGGTGCAGAAACAAAACAGAACAGTGGTCTGCTAGGACTGCTGGCCTCCAGGTGGTACATGGGGATCCCCTGGTCTTACATCTGATCTCCAAACTACAGAGATCAGTTCCCCTGGAAAAAATGGATGCTTTGGAGGGTGGACTCTGTGGCATTGTGTCCCACTGAGGTCCCTGTCTTCCCCAGGGTTCCACCCCCAAATCTTCAACCTGGATCTGACAACCCTACCACCCCCATCCCGCACCAGTGGCCAGGGGAGACCCAACAACCCTAGTCTCCCATACAACAAAATTTTCCAGAACAAATGGTTCTTAAATGCACTTCTAGCACAGCTGGATTTGTGTAGACTACAGTTTAAGGGCTCAGATTAGAAGTCTTTTAAAAAAATTACTAAGGTACAAATTTTGGGGTAATGCTATAGATGGCCCGGGCTAGCCCAGTCTCATCATATCTCAGAAGCTAAGCAGGATCTGCCCGGGTTAGTACTTGGATGGGAGACATCCAAGGAAGTCCAGGGTTGCTACGCAGAAGCAGGCAATGGCAAAGCCACCTTTTGAAAGCCCTGTGGGGCTGTGACTTGATGGCATTTTACATGCACGTGCAGCCCTGACTTGGATGGCCCAGGCTAGCCTGATCTCGTCAGATGTTGGGAGCTAAGCAGGGTCGGCCTTGGCTAGTATTTGGATGGGCGACCTCCAAGGAATACCAGGGTCGTGACACAGAGGCAGGCAATGGCAAACCCACCTCTGAAGCATCTCTTGCCTTATAAACAAAGTCTAGCTCATCGCCTAGTGGTGCATAATGCTAAAAGAGCTAGAACTTCTGGCTGCCAGACAATCTTAGGATCTCCTGACTACACACAAAGCATAATAATAATAATAATAATAATAATAATAATAATAATAATAATAATACACATGCACACACATGCACACACATACACACACACACGGCTTCTTAAACCTGACATAGTTTAAGGCCTCAGTATGTGGCTTTTAGTGCAGCCAAATGAGTGTTCACTTGGTCATTTAAACTAGCTCTGCACAAGCGACTGCCAGTCCTGGACATAGAGCAATTCTGCATTGGCTTTTCCCTCCGTTGTTATACCAAACCCATATTGGAACAGAAATTCCCCTCTGCATTGCATGCTGCTGTCACTTTCTTTGATCGTCAGATTTTGTCGTACCTTCTGCATAGATGTATGGCTGTTCTGGGATGACTTTGCAGTCAGTACGGCATTGCCCCGGGGTATTTGAATGTGGTTTTGAGCCATACCTTTTCTGTTCGGTAAAACAACGGAGGGAAAAGCCAATGCAGAATCAGCCATAGTGGCTATCAAACCTGGTCCCCCTTATCTTTACTGGAGACTACTAAGATTAGCTCATCCATCCTTATTTCGGTCTCATATTTGTGGGAATCAGCACTAACTCTATATGCTAAGAACAAATGTAGAGTCCAGTGGCACCTTTAAGACCAACAAAGTTTTATTCAAAGTATGAGCTTGAATAAAACTTTGTTGGTCTTAAAGGTGCCACTGGACTCTAAATTTGTTCTACTGCAGGGGTGTCAAACATGCAGCCCGGGGGGCGAATCAGGCCCCCGGAAGGCTTCCATCAGGCCCGCAGTGGAACTGGCCATCTCCTGCTTCCAGTTCTGCTGCTGCTGCTGCTGCGTCATAGCTTGCTTCGCCAGACTCTCTTAATCACTCAGCCACTTCATGTCTTAACCTGGGTCCTGCACTCAGAACTCTGAGCACGAGATTTCTATGGTGAATGTCGATAAATCAAAAGCAGGTTTGCAGCTTAGCCACTTGAACAGCATACTCAGGACTGCAACAGCACAGACATTTTGGTGCAATAATTCAGAGCAAGGGGTGTCAGTTATCAGACACGGTTAAATAAACAAAATATTGCAAGAGTGCTGATGTTTTAAGCATGCTTTTATATTAAGTAAGAAAAATCTTTGTGTTTGTGTCCTTTACAAAGTTTATATCTCCGCTACCTGGAGCTGCGGTGGCTCAAGTGGTTAAGACGCTGAACTGCAGGCTGTGGAAGGTCAGTAGTTCAGCAGTTCGAGACCCGGGTGCCGCATGTCGGGGTGAGCTCCTGTCTCTAGTTCCAGCTCCTGCCAACCTAGCAGTTCGAAAGCAAGAAATTGCAAGTAGATAAATAGGTACCACTTCGGTGGGAAGGTAACAGCGTTCCGTGCACCTTGGTGTTTAGTCATGCCGGCCACATGACCACGGAAACGTCTTCGGACAGCGCTGGCTCTTCGGCTTTGAAACGGAGACGAGCACCGCAACCCTAGAGTCGGATTCGACTGGCTTGCAAGCAAGGGAACCTTTACCTTACCTGGCATTACAATTTATGACACACATGGCCCGGCCCAACGAGGTCTCATTTATGTCAGATCCGGCCTTCATAACAAATGAGTTTGACACCCCTGTTCTACTGCTTCAGGCCAACATGGCTGACCACTTGGATCTATCTATCTGTTAAGCCTGAGTTACTGGTTAACTGACTGATGAAATATTGTCAACTGACTAGTATTGGATTGAGGCCAAATATTTCACAGAACGGAGAGAGTTCTGCAGCAGGTAGCAGCCCTGCCGTTTTAGTGGAATCCTGGTGTTAGGAGACACCAACAGCTGAAATGCACCCCAGCCCTGGAGAAGCAGGCAGAGGCAGCCGCAAACACGATTCACCCTGTCCTGCTATTCTAGGATGAAAGCCAAGTCTCACTTAGTCTCTTGCATATTATTCACAAATATTTGTATTTGCAGAATATGCTTAGCTATAAATAAAATAAATGTAGAATGTTGTTTTATAGAACAACCATGACCTCATTTGGGTTTTTGTGATTAGGAGGTCTCTGTTTGTTACAGTTCTGCTCCATTACGTTTCTACTCCATTATATTTGATCATCATTTGACCTCATTTGCTGGCTACATCAACTGACTGATTTTTTTCTTAACCCAATCAAATGATCAAACCCTACATTTAATCCACCAAATGATCGAACCCTACATTCTGCTCTCCGACAGTAATTTCTGTATATTTCCCCCATGTTGTTTTACCACATGATTGTTGATTCCCCTCTGTTTTCTCTCATGATGGTCAAAAAGCATCTAAAGCTGTGCACCCTCAGGGGTTTCTGTGACATTGTAGAGAGCCGGTTTGGTGTAGTGGTTAGAAGTGCGAACTCTAATCTGGGACAACTGGGTTGATTCCCCACCCCTCCACTTGCAGCTGCTGCTGTGACCTTAGGTCAAGTCATAAATTCTTTCAGAGCTGTTCTCTCAAGGACAGTTCTCAAGAGAGCTCTCTCAGCCCCACCTACCTCACAGGGTGTCTGTTGTGGGGAGGGGAAGGGAAGGGGATTGAAAGCCACTCTGAGACTCCTTTGGGTAGTGAAGGGCAGGGTATAAATCCAATCCCTTGTCTTCTTTTCTAATCACCACACACGTGATGTTCTACCCAAGAGTGGTGGCCTTGCTGTGGGAATGTTCAACATGTCTACACTTGAACAGTATGCAAAATATGCTAACTGCTCATGTGAATCTATACAACTTATCACAGACCTCTTGCAGTTTGGTGTAGTGGTTAAGTGCGCGGACTCTAATCTGGGAGAACTGGGTTTGATTCCCCACTCCTCCACTTGCATCTGCTGGATGACCTTGGGCAAGTCATAGTACTGACAAGAGCTGTCCTTGAAAAAGAACAGTTTCTGTCAGAGCTTTCTCAGCCCCACCTACCTCACAGGGTGTCTGTTGTGGGGAGGGGAAGGGAAAGGAGTTTGTAAACTGCGGGCGGGGTATAAATCCAATCTCTTCTCTTCTCTTCTTCTCATACAATATTTTTGTCCAAATCTATATCTAGATTTGTTGTGATTTTATATTTTCTCACCCTGTTACATTAATTCCCTTGCCTTTACCTTCCTTTGTGATTCTTATTTATTCCTTTTCCCAAAGAGACACTCCTCTCTGGCCAGACAGTAAGCATTTTCAAACGCATACCCAGCCTCCTAGACTGAAGGCAAATCTCATAAATCTGAAGCCAAAGTAATTAAACATCTCTGCTGTGGCATCCGCATCTTTACCTGAAACAATACACTCTTTTGTTTTTGCGCAGGAGATCAGATAAAATATTTGACAGGACGTTTTGTATCCTCAATATCCAAAATGCTTAATACAGCTTGCTGCGGAGAGTGCCCATGCTGTTATGGCATGATAAGAATTTGCCTGACATTTGTGCGTTTGCAGAGATGAAGAAAGAAAGGGGAGGAAGGATGTAATTAACGTTACACTAAAGAGGTGACGGTAGAAAACAGTCTCGGATACTGTCTTTGCTGATTCAAAGAACAAAAAGAGGTCTTTTTCCAGCCAAAGCTAGGTAGAGCTATACTACTATGTTAATTTACATTTGCACATCATTAGGAGGGAAGATGGCATGGTATAACCTGATCTTCTCATATCTCAGAAGCTAAGCAGGGTCAGTACTTGGATGGGAGACCACCAAGGAAGACTCTGCAAAGTAAGGCAATGGCCGACCACCTCTGCTTCTCTCTCGTCTTGAAAGCCTCTTGCTGGGGTCACCATAGGTTGGTTGTGGCTTGATAGCACTTCCGTACATACTGGTTTTATTGCCCTGAAGTGGATGGCCCTGTCTGGCCTGATCTCTTCACATCTTGGAAGCTAAGCAGGGGGTGGTACTTGGATGAGAGACCACCAAGGAAGACTCTGCAAAGGAAGGCAATGGCAAACCACCCATGCTTCTCACCTCCTTGAAAGCCCCTTGCTGGGGTTCACATAAGTCGGTTGCAACTTGATGGCACTTCACACACAAACACACGAACATGCACACGCATACAAACACACACACAAACACCCCATCATTAAGAGCCAGTAGTGAAACAGTGAAGTTGTTCTATTAGGTCTGGTGGGGTCCAGTTTCAAAACCCTCTTCAGCCAGTTTGGTGTAGTGGTTAAGTGCGCGGACTCTAATCTGGGAGAACCGGGATTGATTCCCCACTCCTCCACTTGCAGCTGCTGGAGGACCTTGGGCAAGCCATAATTCTGTCAGAGCTGTTCTCTCAAGGACAATTTTGGAAAGAGCTCTCTCAGCCCCACCTACCTCACAGGGTGTCTGTTGTGGAGAGGGGAAGGGAAAGGAGTTTGTAAGCTGCTCTGAGACTCTGAGTGAAGGGCAGGGTATAAATCCAATCTCCTCCTCCTCCTCCTCCTTCTTTCTTCTTCTTTTTCTTCTTCTTTTTCTTCCTCCTCCTCCTCTTCCTCCTCCTCCTCATTGGTGACCTCAGACCAGCTACTCTCCCTCAACATAACCTACCTCATATGGGATCTGATGAAGGTTTTCTTGGGAAGGATGAACAATATATGCTGCCCTGACCTTCCTGGAGGAAGGACAAGCCTGAAATGTAAGGCGTATGGAAGGTATTTCTATCTTGTGCCATCACTCTGCGCAAAACAGAGAATCAGAAATCTACAAACAAAGCCTTCAGGTGCCCTGTGAGGGACCAAGAATGCAACCATGCCACTCAACAGAGAAAGCCACAAGTCTACTCTACTCTACTACAGATCTATCATTTTTTAAAAAAAATTGCCACCGGCAACACAAGCAGGCAGGGTCCCACTTTTGGAATGATGCCAGGGGATCTGTGCCATCCAAGAAACAGTTATGCCCTTCTAAGCCCAGAGAACTGCAACAGGGCAGCAGACCTCTGCTGGCTGGTTGGTCACATAGGATTGCCAGCCTCAGGGCTCTTTTTGTAGCAGGAACTCCTTTGCATATTAGGCGACACACCCCTAATGTAGCCAATCCTCCAAGAGCTTACAGTAGCCCCTGTAAGAAGAGCTCTGAAAGCTCTTGGAGGATTGGCTGCATTAGGGGTGTGTCGCCTAATATGCACAGGAGTTCCTGCTACAAACAGAGTCCAGGCCAGCCTCCATGTGGGACCTGGAGTTCTCCTGCTTTTACGATTGATTACAAGATCAGTCCCTCCCTGGGGAAAATGGTTGATTTGGAGGTGGAGTCTATGGCATTATGCTCCGTTGAAGTCCCTCCCTCCCCCAAACCCCACTTTCCTCAGGCTCCACTCCCAAAATCTCCAGGTGTTTCCCAGCCCAGAGCTAGGAACTCCAATCATAATTTCCACGGCAGCAGCAAGACCCCAGTCAAACTCAGTGGCCAAGTCTTTTGCAGCAGGTGAGCTTTACACCTTTTCTAATGGAGAGGAAGAACACTGAACCTCACTGAGGAGCTCATTCCACAGCCTCGGGGCAACTGCAGTAAAGGCCCCGCTCTCTGGTATTGATGTCTACACTAAGAATTCTTTTAAAAAAAATAATTAGAAGCTAGGACCTCCAAGTTGGATCAGGACCACGGGGGAGGGGGGAAACTAACCTCCCCAATGAGAATCACACTCCCTCATCCTGCTGTTGTTTGTCCTGCAGGGGAAATAGGGTTGCCAATATTCAGCTAGGGCCTGGAGATCTCCCACTATTACAATTTATCTCCAGACAATAGGGGGAAATGGCTGCTTTGGAGGGTGGCACTGTACACTGCTGATGTCCCCCGCTCCCTAGGCTCCACTATCCCAAATCTCCAGGTACTTCCCAACCCAGAGTTGGCAACCCTAACATCCTCTGATGGAAATATCTGAGGTGGAAGACATTCGCCTCAGGAAAAGGGAGCCAGTTTGGTGTAGTGGTTAAATGTGTGGACTCTAATCTGGGAGAACCAGGTTTGATTCCTCCGTTCCTCCACTTGCAGCTGCTGGATGACCTTGGGCAAGCCATAGTTCTGGCACAGCTGTCCTTGAAAAAGAGCAGTCTCTGTCAGAGTTCTCTCAGCCCCGCCTGCCTCACAGGGTGTCTGTTGTGGGGAGGGGAAGGGAAAGGAGTTTGTAAACTGCTCTGAGACTCCTCTGGGTAGTGAAGGGTGGGGTATAAATCCAATCTCGTCTCTTCTTCTTCTTAACTCCCCTCCCCCTGCCCTAGGGGTCTCACTGGAACAAGGCTTCCCTTAAAAAAAATGTAGTAGGATCCAACCAGACATTTCCCAGTTTGGCCCTTAGATGAAAATTAATCAGATTTTTAATTTGCGGCATTCCCCCACTGAACACTACTCAGTGCTAACAGCACAACTGAGGTTTACAGTCAATGAATTTAATACAACTTATGCAACAGTTGAAGGATTTGCCATTATTTTACCAAGGGAACATCTTTATCTCTTTTAAATAGTCTCAGAGTATCACCTGGATCAATATAATTTCCCGCTTAATAGAATAATCAGTTAAAACTAGGCTGTTATTTCACACACACCCTTTTTCTTAAGAATAAAACCCAGTTAGTAGCAATAGCGGAAGAAGGATTTTAAAATGCTAAAGATGAACGTGCAAGAGAAAGTGAAGTGTTCCGCAATTTCGGTAAATGGGTTTGGGCTGGGTAGCAGGCATCTCTTTTCAAAAATTTGTACCTGGCCCCTTTGCCTCTGGTATCTTATTATGCAAATTGGCCCCACTCCCAGATGTCAATTTTCCAAGCGAAGGCAATCAACACGTAACGGCGGCAAAGATTTAACGGCCTGCTTCAATTAGCCAAGGGAGGGGGGGGGAGGTTTAGTTTACCTGTTGCCCCCGTATCGAAAAGCAGCCGACGTGCTGCAACGTTCAAAAAGAGAAATTGAATCTGGAAGTCTAAAGTGGTGATGTGAACAGTGGCAGTCCATTAGGCATTAATGTCTGAGAGAACATGGTGACATTCAAAGGTAAAATAAGTATTTTCCTTGTGTGACTCATGAAATTGCATGTATGGGTTAGGACTGGGGTGGGGCAGTTCCAAGCTAGTGCCAGACCACTTTCTGCTTCAAATTTTATCCTCACAACAAGAATCCTGCAGGATAGAGGGTTTTTCGCCATTAAGTTGCATCAACCGACTTATGGCTTCTCCATAGGGTGTTCAAGACAAGAGACCTTTGGAGGTCGTTAGTCATTGCTTGCCTCTGCATGGTGACCCTGGACTTCCTCGCTGGTCTCCTAATAGAGTTGCCAGCTCTGGGTTGGAAAATACCTGGAGATTTTGGGGGAGGAGGCTGAGGAGGGCGGGGTTTGGGGAGGGGAAGGACTTCATTGGGCTCTAATGCCATAGAAGCCACCTTCTGAAGTGGCCATTGTCTCCAGGCAAATTGATCTCTGTCACCTGGAGGTCAGCTGGAATCCCAGGAGAACTTCAGCCACCACCTGGAGGTTAGCAACTCTGTCTCCAATCCAAATACTAACCAGGGCCCACCCTGCTTAATTTCTGGGATCTGATGAGATTGGGCTGTCCAGGGATATCAGGATCAGAGCGTGAGGTAGGTTAGGATGAGAGAAAGACTGGCCTAAGGTCACCCAACAGGTCTGGTGAAGTCAGGCCAGTCATATATTCTCCCTCTCTGCTTGCCCGACCTCAGAGGGTTATTGTGGGGATAAAATTGAAGGAGAGGGGAACCAGATACACCACCTGCGCTCCATGGAGAAAGGGTAGGATCAAAACGTACTTAATAAATACAGAAAGGACCGTGAGTGACCAATCTCAATCAGACCTAAATGGCAGTGAGAGAGGTGATCTATTGGAGAATACTACAGCGCAGCCGGGTTGAAATGTGAGCCGTTCCTAGGGTAACCTGGGAAGGAGACAATAACTAAAAGCCACTAGATGCAACAGATGCAAAACATCAAAGCATTGGTACAGCCATCCCTTCTTTAAGGACCTGCCTGTCAATCTAACAGACAATGAGCGGTGCTCACTGGAGTAAATGGCCACGTCTTGGTGATACAGGCACACCTTGCTTTTGAGTAATCATTTTTTAAAAAATAAATCCACCAAACAAACGCTAATTACTGGATTCGACTTTCAGAAATGGTAGGTGACATTTGACCAAGCTATAGCCTGACTCATTAATATTAATCATAAGCGAACAATCAGTTTCCAGCAGTCAGAGGAAATTTCTAGCCTCGGGTGTTGGATAGAGACCAGCCTGTTGTAACCACCGGTAGGACAGGAAGGGCAATTATGTAAAACACACTGTTCTTGCTTATTTAATCAGGCCCTGTGGAACAGCAGGACTAAAGCATGGGGAAGGGGAACAGGGTGAACCCCAAAACATCAAGCAAATGGGACAGGCCGTCAAGATTCGGTGCCTCCTCTTGCCAACCCCTTCCCACCATGTCACCCGTGAAGTCCAAAATTCCATTAAGCAGCAACCGGGCCATGGCTTCTGTAAACACACAGTCCAACAACCGAAGACCAAAAAGCGAGTTCTGTGCAGAATGAATTCCAGATAAATGATTACTTATTCCTCTTTGCTGTGGGAGAAATAATCATTAATAGTGATACGTTTGTTAACAGCAGTGCTTGTTTACAAAATGCAAAGGGGGGGGGGGAGATTTGCAAAGCACATCTTAAATTCTATATCTTAGCAACTGCACGAGGCTGGCTGCAGAGTGTAATTCCAGCAGGTTGTGTGTGTATGGTCTCTGTTCTGCTCTATCATCTTGACACCTAGCACCTTACAGGTATGGCATGCCAGTTCTGATCGCCTGAGTTCATGCTTGTACAATGAAATGAGTGAATGCCTGCTGTGCCCAGCTTCTCCCATGCCATCCTATGCAGGCTTACTCAGAAGTAAGTCCAGAGGCTACACACTTGCCCCCCTCCCACAATGGTTGGAATCCTGGGCAAGCGAGGAAAGGATTCATCAACGCCCCCCACCCCGGCCCTGGTGGGCTGTCCATCATGGCTTTCACCTGGCTTGGTATCTCAAGCAGTACAGATCTGTGCTTAAAGGACTGACTATCAGGGATTTCACATGACCTTTTTTAAACTGCATGGTTTCCGTTATTGGCCCATCATGGAGGAAACCAGTACAGGGACAGCTGTTTCACAAAGCATTTCCCTTCTGGTATGGAGCCATCTCTGAAGCACTGTGGCCATTTCAAACTGTGCCACTTTCTTTTCCCGCCATTTCCCCCCAGGCGCACAATCTCCCTGAGAGGTTTTCTTTTCTTTTTCTTTTTACTGTTCTATTGGGAGCGCTGTGGCGCTGATTTGACGTCCTGTTTCAGCATCATAGTGCTCCCAATAGAACATTAAAAAAAAAAAGCAGGAGAGATTGCGCACCAGGGGGAAAAGGGCGCAAAAAGCCTGCCACTGGAGGAAGTGCTACGGGCCATTTTACACAGCCCCCTGTAGCGATTCAGATCTGGAAGAAGAGATTGAAGACCTGAGGAAAGCAGTTTTCGTCAACAATGCCTCAGGCATGCTTCCCAAACAGGAGACAACTGGCATTTTATGAACAGGTAAATATATTCTGTTAACAGCCGGTTACTGAAACGGGTCTGCCTGAAATGACAGAAAAAGCCCGTTAATACCCAGTTCCTGAAACAGAATAGATAGGCTGTCTGAAATCCTTCTATATGTTTTCTTTGTCCCAGAAAAATCTGATGAAATATCCTAGTCATGGAAGCTGCAGAATGAAGGAGGCCTGTCTATTCTAGAGACAAAAGCAGCCTTAATCCCAAGCCAATGTACGTACTATAAGCTAGGGATCCCAAGCGTGATGCTCATGGGTGCCATGGGGCCCACTGAAACACTTGCTGCCATCCGCCAAGTGTTTTTCGAATGTGGCTGGGGCCAGGTGGGTCTTTTCCCCATCAAGGCTTCTGATTGGCTACTGGAGATTTAATTGGCTATGCAGATGTTAAGAAAACGTTGCATTGACAGTAGTTGCCACCACAGCACAAGAATCTCCACTGTGTGACTGAAGGGAAGCTGTGGCAGCCATTTTGAGGTGGGCTGTGCCTCCCGTGGCAGCCATTTTGGTGCTGCGACCACCATGCGGTGTCAAACTTCCAAATATGCCCACAGGCTCAAAAGGATTTGGAACCCCAGCTATAAACTGCAATGGACTCCATATTGGCTGTTGGGCAGGGGGATACAGCACTGCACCCAAAACGGCTTCTGCACCAAAACTTTGACTTATGGGAGAAGCAATGTCGTACAGTGGTGGTAAGCATTTTAGAATGGGCTCCGGGAGACCTGGATTCAAATTGTCACACTGATGTGAAACTTGCTGGGTGACCTTGGACTGGTCATTCTCTCTCAGCCTAACGTCCTTCCCAGGGCTGTTGGGAGACTAAAGTGGAAGAGAGGAGACCAGTCTGAGCTCCTTGGAGGAAAGGTGAGATCAAAATGAACACGACAGACAGTTTTGCTCTTCTCTCAGCAACACCTGGCTCCTAACTCTGGCTTAGTGATCTCTTCTAAGCTATTTTTTTCCAGTTAAGAACACCTGTAAGATTTCATAAAACCAGGCGTTGAGTCCTGATGCTAACTGGGAAGAAAATGACTGAGCATATTTGATATAGTGAAGAGCACAGCAGCCTACAGCGATTAATATATAATCAGAATGGCAGAGATTTCTACAGTGGGAGTATTATTGAAATCGTTACCCTGTCCAAAGCTTAAACGTCCTATAAACTGGGGTCCCAAAAGTTTTTGAGCCTGTGGGCACATTGAGAACTCTGACACAGGGTGGTGGGCACAACCCCCAAATTGGTCACCACTGGAGATGGAGCCAACCACATACACACACAAAATACATGGGACAAGAGGGGAAAAGCTTTGTGGTGTCCAGTGCCACAACCTTATTTTAATCTGCACAGTCAATCAGATCTCTACTGGCAACCATATCCTACCCACTTTAAAAACCACTTGGCAGGCACCCTGGTGTACATGGGCACCATGTTAGGGACCCCTACTATAAACGTTTCTGGTCAAAGAAAGACCAACTTCTAATATACCTGTCTCTTATGACTACAGTCTAGCTGTGCAAGAATAAGGATATTTAGGATTGGGATGTAGGTCTCACTTAAGGATAGCTTCACTGATCTCAACACTGATCTCCTATCCCCCCTTCCCTTGTTTCAGACCACTTGGGAGTGTTCCTTAATCTATATTTCTGGACAGCAACCAGATTCTATACACTTGTCATACACAATTAAAGGGGCCTAGATACTAGGTATCCATGCCAAGGCCACAAAATCCTTTGCTTTTAAAAAAGGGTGACTTATTATGAGACTAGGAATAAGGCCCATTGTGGAAATAAATACAACGAGCTCTAGAAAGAGGCGCTGGGTGGGTTCCCTGGCCTTGGGCACTGAGCATCAATTTGTTGTGACGACCTCAGGAGGGTATAATGACACAGAGTCCACCATTTTCTCCAGGGAAACTGATCTCTGCCATCTGAAGAGCAGTTGTAATTCTGAGTGATCTCCAGTCCTCACCTGGAGATTGGCAACAATGGTTCCACAGGAAGAAATGGCTGGTTTGGAGGGTAGAGTCTATGGCATTGTACCTCTCTGAGGTCCTACCCCTCCTCAAGCCCCACCATCCCCTGGTTCCACCCCTCAAATCTCCAGGAATTTCCCAACCTCGAGGTGGCAACCCTATCTCCTTCCCAGCCAACCATCAACCTACTTTTAACTGCTTCTTTGACTTCAGCTTCCCATCTAGCAGTGGGTAGGAGAGAGGAGTGGACCCAGCACCCAACCAATGGCACATGAGTACTCTTGAGTGGCGGATGATGGGCCAATGGCTGATGGCGCACACAGCATAGCCAATGGGAGAGCTGAAAAGTGCCAATATGCAAGGCTTTTATATATATAGGATAATAGTGGGAACAGAATCATGGGGAAGGAGAAATCCCATTTCACCCTTTCCTCTGCTTGCTTGCTTCGGCTGCTGGTTTGTCCTCTGCCCTCTGTTGCCGGCTTTCCTTCCACTGCACACCACTGCACTGCATTAGATCCAGCTCCCGTGCCCACTCAATCTTCTCTGACTTCCCACCATGCCATGCAAACACTGGCTTCCCTCTCCCCACTTGCTACCTCCCCTGCATCAACGTTGGCTTCCTTCCTCCACTTGCCACTCTGCTAATATAGCAACCGAGGGAGAGAACATGTAAGTCACCCCCCCATCTGCAGAAGTCTGGTAACTGTGGATGGCCCTGTGGTTTGCATTTGCTTATCTGCACTGAGGCCAAGCGCTTGGCTTTCAAGCACAGAAATAAAAACACAAACCCAATGATAGTTCTGCAGATGCTCTGCTGCTTCTACTAGCTCTGTCCTGAAGTTCTATCATGGAGTGGATATTTAAACCTTGCCGAAAATATCCTTCAGCTACACACGAAATATCTTGCCAGGTGCCACCTCCCAGTCCCAGGTGAACATTTGACATAATATATAGAGTGGGTGGAATTTAATTTAAAACATCTAACTGCTTCCCGTCTTGGCTCAGCCTATGAGATGGGGGTGGGGAGAAAGACTAATCAATTGCTATTATTATTATTATTATTATCACCATTATTATCGTTTTCATTATTATTGACAAGATTTTTATCCCGCCTTTCTACCCTCACAGCTAGCAATTCAGCAGTTGCTAAAACCTGGGCTGGAAATCCTTCAGATTTTTGACATAGTAAGAACCATCACCAAATAGGGAAGCAAGACTATTGGAACAGGTTTCTAAACACTGCACCCAGCCGGGCAAGCAGACTCATTCATGTCCCAGGATATTCTTAGGATCATCCTGGGCTCCAGCTTTATTTTGAAGCAAGCTGTTCTGTAAACAGCTACTAAACAGGTGCAATGTTTGCTACGGCAACTTTAGACAATGACGCCATGGGAAACTAAAGCAAGGCACAAACAAACGTTCCTTTATGCTGTACATTGACAATGGATGTTGAAATGGCTGCTGTCCCAGCTGTTTCAGTTCTCCACAGGAGTACCCTGGAATCACTTCTTTTCTTGTGTCTACTCGTGGAACCCCTTGGCTCCTACTGTCATCACAGTCCATCTCCCCAGCCCCGTGTTAGTTAAATGGAACCTCCACATTCAGTGGCACTATACCACTCAGGATCCAGTGGGAACAAGCACAAGTGAACAGGTATGACCTCGCAGCATCTCGCCTGATGGATATTGGGTCTGATTCCAGCTTGGCTCTTCTTATGTTACTCCAAAACCCACCTAGGTGCCTCAAGCTCAAGTTTTTCCTTCCACTTCAAATGAGACACTATTGAGCTCAATGAAAATTAATGTATGCATTCATGCTCACTAAATGCTCTCATCACAGAGAGCTATTTCCCCGCAAAGTCGGTGACAGTTTTTAATGAACTCTAGCCCTCATTTTTCTGTTTGTTTCTTAAGCATTGCACTGCTCAGTTCTATTTACAGGTATGTTTGTATGAGTTGAAACCCTCCTGCAAACTATAAGTGGATCCAGTTTGAATCAGTAATACACTAGCAGATTACTGAGGATACAAAGGAACTGAAAATTCCTGTCTATGTCACACATGAAGCTCCCTTCCACTGAATCAGATCCTTGGTCTGTCAAGGTCAGCATTGTTTACTCAAGACTGGCAGCAGCTCTCCAGGGTCTCAGGCAGAGGCCTTTCACATCACCTACTACTTGGTCCTTTTTAACTGGAGGTTCCAGGGACTGAACCTGGGACCTTCTGCATGCCAAGCAGAGGCTCTGGTCACACTGCAACTGACATGCACTTTGTTCCCGGTTTATTTAAATCAGGAACATTTTTATTCACATTGGGCTGTCTACATGCAGCCAGCCTCTCTTTCCCAGCACCCACTTGTCTACTGCTGCGCCGTCCTTCCAGGCGATCCTGCCGGCCACGGGGAGGCTTGGGCGGCTGCTGCTCCTGCCGACACTTGGGGGGGGGGTGCTGCCGCCACCGCCGCCATTGACCCATGAAAATAGGCTCCGCCGTCTCCGCCATCCTCCTTGCCGGCCCCAACCAGGCTGCCGTAGCCCCCACCTCTCGTTCCCGCCTCCAGGGCCGTCGTTGTGCGTTTTTATTTTTTAAAAAAAAGCTTCTGGTTTGAGTGCTTGACTAAACATGCGCTTAATAAACCCATTATTAAACTTTAAATGGATTTATTAAGCGCATGTTTGCTCAAGCGCTCAAACCGGAAGCTTTTTTAAAAAAAAACAAAACAAAACCCAAGAATGTTCAGACAGCCCTAATCGCAATCCTTGCTAGAGAGGGGCTGTCCACATAGGCGAAATTGCGCAATCAAAGCATAAGTGCCAGGAAAACACTAGTTTATCCAGGGGTCAGGAAAACCCAGAAACATTGCGCGAGTAAGCCCGCTTCGCGGTGGGAGGCGGATTGGCGCATGTGAACGTGAAACTGACATGCGCAAGTAAACAGCAGCGAATCCCAATCAAAACGGCAGTGTGACCGCACCCAGAGGCTCTTCCACTGAGTCGCAACCCTTCTCCAGCCAAGTCACTCATAGTCTGGAGGGGGAGGGGAACCATCTTGCCCCTTTAATAGAGATTTCATGGGATATTATCTACCAGGCAATGTGAATGACCTCCATGCCATGAAAAGCTTCACCTGCCTCTATTAAAGGGGTGGGGCATTTTATTTTTTCCAGGTTGCTGGGAACCCTTGCTCCAGCCCAGCCCCATGGTTTGCTAGAATTCTTGGCACTTTTTTTTAAAAAAAGGAGAAAGGGATGTGTTAGATGACACAGTATCGTCACCCATATTTGTGAAATAACGGGACCTGTCCCCAGTCATGATGAAGCAACTGTGAAACATCATAGATGCTGATTTAAGGCTGAAGTGATTGTTCCGTGCAGGGGTCTGGTGCCTGCCAAGTGTTTTTAGAAAGTGGGAGGGGCCAGCGAGGCTTCTGCATGGCCACTGGAGAATTGATTGGCTGTACAGATTTTTTTTTTAAATGTTGCATTGGGAGCAGCTGCCAGCACAACGCAAGAAAGTGAAAGCGGCATAGAGTGGAGTGGGAGATTAACCTCCCGACGTGGCTGTGGAAAAACTGCAAGGAAACAGATGGGTGCAGAATCCGCCTAAGACAGCGGGAGGCCAGCTTATTAGCTGTACCCCAACAGCGAGGCAGTCTTGATCGATCACATTATTCCTTACGGTCAGGCAGCAACAGCAACATGATGGATCCAGTGCGGTGCAGTGGCTAGAGCGACGGGCTAGAATCTCCCAGCTGCAAATCTGCCGGGTGAACTTGGCCCAGTCACACACCCTCCACCTGCCTCACAGGGTCGTTGTGAGGACAACACGGAAGCAAACAGAAAAATGCTGGAATCCACTTTCCGTTCCCGTTGGAGACAAAGGCAGAGTATAAACGAAGTAAATAAACAAAAAGTGATTGGTAACTATAGGTTCTACTACAGCTGGGAAGGTCCCTGTTACTCCTCGGATGATCTCATTTTCCTGCATTTTTCTTCTCTTAAATAAGCAGAAACCCAAATTCCCCGTGTTCCCCCAATTCCCCATTGCATACACCCAAATTCAGAACATGTCTCTGATTCTGCTCATTTGCTTCCTAACCTTGCAACATAAGTCGAATGAACATTCCACATGCAACCCGGTAATGCTTTAGCAAGCTGTCTGTAAGGTCTGTCCTCTCGGCCCAGTCATTCTTGCTAAGGGAATGGGCAGGGAAACCTGCTTGCTCCCAGGGCAAGGAGGAGACACACATGAGAATTCCCACCTGTGGTCCATGCATACAAGAATTTTTGCACAAGATCCCTCAGCTGTGCACCCACGTGCTTGGGTCCTTGTTGGGTTAACCAGCAAGAATCCCCTAATAGCACACCTGCTCTGAGCTCCACACCTGGATGGCTCTTATTTGGACATTTCTTCATTTATCAAGATTTCTAATTTGCTATTTGTAATGAGTAACATCACTCCTCATCATATGGATGCTAGTAGTAATAGCTTCCCTTTTATCCTTTAAAGTAAAGGTAAAGGTTCCCTTGCTCGAAAGCCAGTCGAATCCAACTCTAGGGTTGCGGTGCTCACCTCCGTTTCAAAGCCGAAGAGCCAGCGCTGTCCGAAGACGTTTCTGTGGTCATGTGGCCGGCATGACTAAACACCAAGGTGCACGGAACACTGTTACCTTCCCACCGAAGTGGTACCTATTTATCTACTTGCAATTTCTTGCTTTCGAACTGCTAGGTTGGCAGGAGATTTTATCCTTTACCCTGATTATAAATATGAACTTTTCATTCTTGATGGAACAGGTTCAGTCTTTGGTGGACTATTTTGGGAAGCACACTCCAAATGTGGGGATGGGTCCAGCTACTCAGAACACTACAGCTGCCAGCCTCCAGGCACGGCCTGGAGATTTCCTGGAATTACCACTGATCTCCAGACTTCAGTGATCGTTTCCTGTGGAGAGCATGGCTGCTCTGGAGGGTAGACCCTATGGCATTATAACCCACTGAGGTCCCTCCCCCCCAAACCCCAACCCTTCCTAGGCTCCGCCCTCAAAATGTCTCAGAATTTCCCAACCCAGAGTTGGCAGCCCTAAAGAACACTTTTCTACATGGCCCTTTCTTGAGGCACGTATGAGGCCTGTTGTGTGGTTTGAGTTCTTTCTCAATGAGATGGTCAGTAAGCTCAGAATGCTGAGATGCAGGGCTCTTTTTGTAGAAAAAGCCCAGCAGGAACTCATGAGCATAATAGGCCACACCCAATAGCAGAAACTCATTAGCATATTAGGCCACACCCCCATGTTACCGGAAGCGTGGTCATCCAGCCACATCCATCTTTTGCTTCTTATTCTGTTTACCTTCTTTGTTGTCAAAACCCTGGGCTTTTTTTGTAGCAGGAATTCCTTTGCATGTGAGGCCACACACTCTTAATATAGCCAATCCTCAAGAGTTTCTGCTGCTGGGTGTGGCCTATTATGCTAATGAGTTCCTGCTGGGCATGGCCAACTTAGGAGCCAGCTGGAACTCCGTTCCTGTGCGTTCCTGCCCAAAAAGAGCCCTGCTGAGGTGTAAAGAGGTTGGAAGCTGGTTGTTAGCAAATGGGTGCATTTTCCTTCTACAACAGGGAGGTGGCCAAGGAGAACAAGAAGAGAAATGGAGAAGTTCTCTCAGCTGAAGGAAAGAAAAGAAAGAAAATACTTCCTTGGAACTTTAGCTAGTGCCTCCCTGGAAGATACGGTTGTTCCATTTGTGGTTTACTGCCACTCTAGGCAATTTTGTTTTTACATCTATATTCAACTAATGTTATTCCCTTCAGGAACTGAGATCCAACCCAATTATTTGTATATTACGATCATTTGAGGAACCCCAAGTACCTCATCTCATCACTTCCTAAAGAATAACGTTTATTAAAAAACAAAAGTAAAAATAAGCTAATACATGAAGTAATTTTAGATTTAATCAAAGTTAAAGAATATCGCACGCATAAATAAGGTAAATGAAACAAAAGATTCGTAATTTTGTGCAGTTGTTAGAAAGTTATAGCTGTTAAACAACTGCATGAAATTACGAATGTCTTGTTTGTATTTGAAATATTTGAATTTGAAATATATTCTGAAATATAAAAGTAAAATTCCTCAGTGCATTTCATGCAACAGAAAGTATAGCTGAACTCAGCCCACTTTTTGTTACATATTAATTTACTATCACCACCACTAGCCTTGTAATATGAAAGGCATGACACATGGAAGGCATAACACTGCTCAGGATGGACTGTCAGACCACCCCGCGTATGTTTACTCAGAAGTGCCCCATTGTATTTACTGTATGAAATATTACAGCGAGCATATCTAGGACCCAGTAGCCTATGGCAGGCCTGCATAACTGGTGACAAAGCTCCCGGTCTTGCTGCTGGCCCCTGCAAAAACGGGTGGGGCTAGGGTTGCCAGGTCCCTCCGAGCAGTTGGCAGAGAAGGGGGAGTGAGCTTACCAGGAGCTGGGAGTCTCTTTGCACATTTCAGTGACATACCCGTGTGACATCCAATGTGACCCGGAAATGACGTAGGGGAATTCACGGCGATGCTCTGGTTTTTGGGCAAAAACTCTATGGTAGAATTAGCTTCCACTATAGAGTTTTTGCTCAGAAACCAGAGCATCCCACTGACATTCCCAATGTTCCTATGTCACTTCCAGGTCACGTTGAAGTCAAGGCATATCGCTAAAATGGTGGGTATTCCTCCCGTATTTGGGGGGTAATTCCCCCCACCAACCAGCTGATCTGTGGCAGAGGAGTGAGGCCTGGCAGCAGGGAACCCCTGCCCCCACTGGGGGAGGGGTCTGGCATCCATAGGTGGGGCCTGTCAAGAATCTGGCAAATCACAATATATGGTTGGTAGGCTGTATCTAGGAAGGAAGGTGGCATGGTATAGCCCAGTCTCATCAGATCTCAGAAGCTAAGCAGGGTCACGGTACTTGATGAAAGACCACTGAGGAAGGCTGTGCAGAGGAAGGTGATGGCAAACCAACTCTGCTTCTCAGCTGCCTTCAAAGTCCCTTGCTGGAGCCACTGTAAGTCAGTTGCAATGTGACCGCACAGACATGCATAGGCTGTGTCCAGTTGTGTGGCAGGTCAGAGGTATGGCTGACAGCAATCGCAGTGGACAGGAAGTGGCAGTCCCTACAGGGAGTACAGGCCAAGCTGCTTAAAATGGTATTGATTTAAACAAGCACTTTGATCTGCGCCAAGTGGATGCCCAGGAAATACGCAGGACACGTTCTAAAGAAAGCAGAATCAGGTGTATCTTTCCTTTAGAGTAATTCCTAGCATCATCTTCCTTGGTTGCTGAGTAACAGTTGCAGCCTCTCCAGCCCGGTAGGCCTTTCTTCAAACTCAGTCCTCATTTGAAGACCAAGAACAAGTTTAAAGGGAGCAAAACTCCAGGGAGGTAACCTGTGTTTTCAAAACCACTTAACCTGAGCTTACTGACCCCCTCAGAGCCTTCCCTTCCGGCATTTCATTCTGCTTTCACTGGCTGTGTTATTTTCCATCATGAGCCGACGATCCGGATCTCTTTATTCATTGTGACATTGAGGTACTTAAGCCTAAGGCTCCGGCATCTTTAGAAAGGTTGTGCAGGGTGATGGCTCTCTTCATTCTGGAGATTGAAGCCTATCCAGACCGTGAATACAGTTAATATACGTGCTGTTGGTGACCTGCCACCCCACCCCCTTTCTGCCTTGTTTGTCTACTGACAATGAATCCAATTTAATCCCTCTTTTTCAGCCCCTGAACATGCAGATCACTTGAAACCAGATGAAGGGGAAATATTATTGATCAGAAATAATAATTGTAATGCAAACGTTTCAGGAAATGATGTAATAAACTTCTCTTGCATGTCTGTTTTGTGCCATGAAGTCGCTTCCAACTTATGGCGGCCCCACAAATTAATGTCCTCTGCAGTATTTCAAGGGAGATTTTCAAACATTCCTTACGCACAGAGGTTATGTGATTGAGGAAGAAAGGAAGTAGAAAGTATTGAGCATGTCCTTTTGTATTCTGATTATTATGCTGACATTCATGTTAGGTATTTAGATCAGTTGTTAATGGATTGAATAGGCCAATCTGAAAATTATAAGTCCTTTTTTCTTCTTTCCTCAAAAAATGCTGTAACTCTTGAAAGAGTGGCAACCTTTTTGTATCTGGCTTCTAAAAAGCGAGATATGTGTGTTAACTGTATTGAGTACTCCTTATGTTTTGTATACTTCTTAGTGCATAATGCCAATAAAGATTGAATTGTCGTATTATATGTCCTCCAAAACATCCTATAGTTAACAGCCTTGCTCAGGTCTTGCAAACTGAAGGGCATGGCTTCCTTGATTGAGTCAGGCTACTTGGAACATACCTGTAGACTTCATGACATTTTGAATCTTGCCAGTGCTGGGTTCAGCCCCATTGCTAAAGAAAAGTGGCCTGATGAAGCCCTAAGAAACGGCGAAGCAACCTAGGTGTGCCGTCACCGCTCCTATGGTTCACACTATAGCTAGTCCTGAGCTCATGCTGTCCATTGCATGCTTTCTTCTGGAAACTCTTCTCTGCCCCATAAGCTGGTGCCCACACCAATCTGAAGAGAGACTTGTACTTTCAAGGACTATTAGGTCCCTATTCAACTGGTGCAGTTGTCATTCATGCATGGTGGCAAACTATTTGTTATCTGTATTAATTTTGGTTGTAAGTAGAACTGCATAAGAAGACAGTAGTCTCTAGTGTGATTTGTACAGCACGACAGATTATTCTGCTTATTTGTTCGTATAACTGCATTCACTGTATTTCCATTTTTTTGTGTTTGAACACCTGGAAGTTGGCAACCGTACTTGTGGGTTTCACCCCTGGCATCTCTACGCAAAAAGATTGCACAAAGCACAAGTCAGGAAAGACCCTATTTTGACACCCTGGGGGGGGGCCTGCTGCTAGTCAGAGAGGAAAGCACTGAGACCGAGGGACCTGCGAAACAGATTGCGCTGCAAGGCAGCTTCATACGTTCAGTGTTTCAGATATAACACCCTTTAGAGAGTGGCTCCATTCCTAAAGGGTGGCGAAGCTCAAGCCTGGCTGGCTGGAAATCATAAGCCTTTGACCTACAAGACTTTCCTTTCTCTTTCTAGGAGTGTCAGGAATTAATAACAGCACTTATTAAGTGGGGAATGAGGTTGCCTGCTCTGGGTTGGGAAATACCTGGAGATTTGGGGCCTGGAGCCTAAGGAGAGAAGGGTTTGGGGAGAGGAGGAACCTCCACACGGTATGCTGTCATAGAGTCCACCCTCCAAAGCAGCCATTTTCTCTAAGGAAACTGATCTCCATTGCCTGGAGTTCAGTTGTAATCCCAGGAAGTTGCCAGCCAGCACCTGGAGGCTGGCAACCCAAGTGGGGAGAGAGAAACTTCTTCTTAAGGCAAATGTTTCATTCAAAATCTCGACCTTTTGTTTTCACTTCCCATTCTTGGGAAAACCCATACATAACCAGGCCAAAAACTGATTTAGCCTAATATAGGCCGAGTTCAGACTGGTAGTTTGCCCTGAGATGGGCACATTTCAGCAACGTTTCACAAATGGATTAAAGGGGCTGCTCACACAGGCACATGTCCAGTGTTCCTCAGCATACTCAACCTGTCTTGTAATGCTTCCCTCCCGAGTTTAAAAGATACCTGGCGAAAGTGGTAGCAAACCCTGGACAGCATGTGTATTCCACGTCCATCCCGCACCAACAAAGTGTGAACGCTAAAAGCCACAATTTTTGATTGTGCGCTTATGTGCTCATGCGCACGAGTGCTTATGCACATATCTCTGGATTACAAAAAAGAAAGCCTTGCATTACAGCTGCGCCTCCGCCAGGGGCAGGCCAACAGTGTGAGCGCTCCCTTGTGTGTCCTCCCGGTATGCTCCCGCATCAGTCTGCGCAGTGTGACCGGGAAAACCCAGAACACATTGTTCTGGGTCTTTTTTGCTGCGACTCCCTCCCGCTTCAAACTGCCAGTCTGACCTCAGCCATAATGTTTCACTTTTAAGACTCACGGGCTTAGTCTCCTTAATCGCAGACCGCAACGTTATTTTCTACTTTCACCAGGGAAATATAAGTTTCAGAAGTCAATTACAACCGGGGAAATAAAGTAAGGAGGCGGATGCCACGAGCACTGTGGATCGATATGCTTTGTAAGAACAGGGATGCAGGCAGAAAGGGACGCCCCGAGTGACACCTTAAAAGAACAATAACAGCCAGGGACAAGAGAGAAGGCCATGGACAGGTCCCCATTTGCTGTCCCATGTCATTAATATCCTGATGGAGGAACTGGCCCTCCATTTTCGATCATTTTCTTTCTGATGACAAGCTGTCAAAAGAGTCTTAGTTGTATTTTCCTTCTTTGTATTGATTTAGCGCTGTTCTTTTATGCAATGCTGGTTTTGTTGGTTGCTTAAATGGAAAGGCAAAGTGATCAATACAAATAAATAAATATCTTGGTGTACATAACGCATTTGTGATTGAACTGACACTCTATTAATATTTTCCTTCTGACAGTGGTGGGGGCAGAAGATATCCGTGCCGCTTTGCCCCAGCCTTATCTAGGGCTTTGCCAGTAGGAGAATGGTAGCTCAGCTTGAGATGCCGGCCTCCAGGAGACCCAGTTTGGTGTAGCAGTTAGGAGCTCGGGCTCTAATCTGGGAGAACTGGGTTTGATTCCCCACTCCTCTACATGCAGCTGCTGGTGTGACCTTGGGTCACACACAAGATCTTTCAGAGCTGTTGTCTCGTGAGCAGTTCTTGAAAAGCTCTCTCAGCCCCACCAACTTCACAGGGTGTCTGTTGTGGGGAGGGGAAGGGAAAGGAGATTGTAAGATTGAGACACCTTCAAATAGTGAAGGCTGGGGTATAAATCCAATCTCCTCCTCCTTCCTGGGGATCCCCTGGAATTACAGATCATATCCAGACAACAGAGATCGGTTCCCCTGGTGAAAATGGATGCTTTGGAGGGTGGACTGTATAGTACTATACCCCACTCAGGATCCACCCCCTAATCTCCAGCAGTTTCCCAGCCTGAAGCTGGCAACCCTAGCTCGTCCCCTGCCAGTTGCCAGAGGGGACTTGGCAACTCTAGTTTGCTCCCGATTCATGAGTCATCGTGACATGGAACACTTGATCTAGGCCTTAGGAGACAGAAAGCCATTTGAATGGCAAGGAACGCCACCATCAGCCCTCCGAATGTGGCACTTGAAGTGGTGCAGGAAGAAGCTGTAGGGATGCCACTGCCATACAACTGTGACGGTAATGTACTAGTGTCTGCTAGGTGCCTAAAAGAAATCTGTCTCTGCAGCCTAAGGCTGGTGGGCTAACGGTATTAGACTTTATTGAGTGGCTTTGGCTTGGAGGGTTAAGCCTTGGGTCGTGATCACACACACAATTAGCCACATCATAGGTGGGAATGCCGGGTGGATTTAAAGGGTGCGATCAGACAGCAACATCTGGGAAGGGTCCCACATCCGTCGGCAGCCTGCTTTGCTCCTCCGCAGAAGCGGAGTAAAAAGACACTGGGGAAAGTCTGGTAGCAAACAGGTCGCTACAGGCCACGGCTGGACTTTCCCCTGTGTGATCGCTCCAGCACGCTCCCATGGTGTCAGAGATGGTCTGATCAGGCCATCCCGACCCCTGTGCCATTGCCCCCCCCGGTCTTGGTATGCGCATAATTGCACACTGCATAGGGAGCCCTCAGTAAGGAGATGTTAATAATCTATCCCTCGTTGAAACACACTGGAAACACACAGCAAAACCCCACACCTGACTCACCCACGGTTGCAGCTGATCATGCAGTGGGACGGTATGATTGCGGGTCAAATTCCTGCGGAGCAAATAGCCTCGTTTCCCCCCCACGTTACCTTGCGCGTGTGAACGCAACCTTCGTTAACTTTGACTCCAAGACCACGGGAAGTTGAAAAATAAGGGGCTCATAACAGAAATTTCTCCTGCTTGTAATAGTTGTTTTTATGTTGCGTTGGTGCTTCTCGTTCTCGCCCTTTAACTATTCTGTAAATTTAAAGTGAGACATGCTCCATGCTTTTCTACGGCTACAATTCACATCCACCAGTCTAGGCAGGTGATGCCAGTCTGTCACACTGGGTGCTCTCTCAGGAGGTGACCACTCTTAACCCCTCTCCTGGCCTTTCGCAAACTACGCAAAGCTATACTATTCAAGAGGGATTTTCTGCACAGGTAAAAAGTCTGCACTCTGACCTGGATAGCCAAGTCTAGCCCGATTGCATCAGATCTCAGAAACTAAGCAGAGTTGGCCCTGGATGGTATTTGGATGGGAGATCTCCAAAGAATACCAGCGTTGTGATGTGGAGAAGAAGAAGAGATTGGATTTATACCCTGCCCTTCACTACCCAAAGATGTCTCAGAGCGGCTCACAAACTCTTTTCCCTTCCCCTCCTCACAACAGACGCCTCTCCCCACAACAGACTCCCCACAACAGAGGTAGGTGGGGCTGAGAGAGCTCTTGACAGAAACTGCTCTTTTTCAAGAACAGCTCTTATCAGAGCTATGGCTTGCCCAAGGTCATCCAGCCAGGTGCAAGTGGAGGAGTGGGGAATCAAACCCGGTTCTCCCAGATTAGAGTCCACACACTAACCACTACACCAAACTGGCTACAGATTAGAGTCCGCGCATGTAACCACTACATCAAACTGCCTCCATGTGGAGGCAGGCAATGGCAAACCACTTCTGAATATCTCTTGCCTTGAAAACCCTATGAAGTCCCCATCAGTCACATGTGACTTGAAGGCACTTTCCACCACCACCAATAAAGCTGCACAGTACAAAATAGTTTACAAGCTTACTTCGAAAATCATGCGGACTTGTGGTCTACACTACACACAGCGTATCATAGGTAGGATCCTATTATGTAATTTCTGTACGGCGTAATTTGTCATGCTAATACTTATGCTATGTTTCTGTTTCTTTCTGGTGCTTCCAGACTGGAAAACTGGGCTAAAACAAATAAAATGAATTTCAATGGGGATAAATGTCAAGTTCTGCATTTAGGTAGGAAAAATCAAATGGATAATTATAGGACAGGGGAGACTTGTCTTGGCAGTAGTATGTGCGAAAAGGATCTAGGGGTCTTAGTAGACCATACACTGAACATGAGTCTGCAGTGTGATGCAGTAGCTAAAAGGGCAAATGCGATTTTGGGCTGTATCAACAGAAGTATAGTGTCCGGATCACGTGAAGTGATGGTATCACTTTACTCTGCTCTGGTTAGGCCTCACCTAGAGTATTGTGTTCAGTTTTGAGCACCACACATTAAGAAGGACATAGACACGTTGGAATGTGTTCAGAGGAGGGCAACGAAGATGGTGAGGGGTCTGGAGACTAAGTCATGTGAGGAAAGTTTGAAGGAGCTGGGTATGTTTAGCCTGGAGACGAGATGACTGAGAAGTGATACGATAACCATCTTCAAGTCCTTGAAGGGCGGTCATATAGAGGATGGTGTGGAGTTGTTTTCTGTTGCCTCAGAAGATTGAACCAGAACTAATGGGTTGAAATTAAATCAGAGGGGGTTTTGGCTAAACATTAGGAGGAACTTCCTGACAGTTAGAGCAGTTCCTCGTGGAACAGACTTCCTTGGGAGGTGGAGGGCCCTCCGTCTTTGGAGCTCTTTCAAACAGAGGCTAGATGGCCATCTGAAAGCAATGCGGATTCTGTGAACTTAGGCACGTCAGGACAGGGAGGGCAGGAAGGGTTGCATCAGTGCTTAATTCTTGTGCCCCTTCCTTACATGCCCAGGGAAATACTGATTGCCACTTCGTGAATTTCCTGCCTTGTGCAGAGGGTTGGACTAGATGACCCCGGAGGTCCCTTCCAACTCTATGATTCTATGATTCGGTGACTTCTGGTATTTTAATGCATTAATTATTGAATGTCTCTTTTTGTCAATTGTACTGACTCAGTATGTGTACTCTGCCTGGAGTCCCTGAGAGAAAGGCAGAGAATAAATAGCATCAATAAATAAAATTGGCCGGTTTTCAGTGTTCTCGCTGCCCAAGAGAGGCTTGAGATTTTGTAAGTGTTAACAGTAAATGCCACCAAGAACCCCTACTGCCTCTTCTTCCACTGCTACTATACGAAGACCCAAGCTGGTAACACAAGATAAGGCCTCAGGATAGGCCATGTCCACAAAAAGAAAGGGAGTGAGGCATGGTTGCCTAGGCAACATGCTGCCTTTCCCCCACCACAGTTCCCAAGCAGCGGTGTGTGAACGTGTATGCATGGGGGAAAATGAGATCGGTGCCATTTCAGAATTTGTGATAAAAAGCATTTTTTTTGCCTTTCAAATGTTCCCAGACGCTGCTCAGAACTGATGACCCAATTATGATTTGAACCACAGTGAGTTCACCCACTCTCTCCTACCCAAATATGGTATATTTAAATATGTGTGCAGATGGACTCCCCCCCCCCCACGGCAGCCCTTAGGACTGCCCTGTTGGGTCTCTGCAATTTGCATCCCTCTCTGAAGTCAGAAATAAATCACATCCATTTCAATGGGACTCCCTTCCAGGTTCAGTGTGCTCAGGATCTCAGACTGCCCAGTAAATTGCAACTTCTCTGTGAGAGCACAGATATATATATATATATTTTAAAGGCAGGGGAAGATGGATGGAAGTCTGGTTTCTAATAATCACTAAATAAAAATATTGGCATCCCGTCTTTCCGAGAAATGTCCATGGTAGAATAGGCACTCAGAACAACCACTGTGAGACATACAAATCATGCAGGTCGCGGAAACTCTTCTGTCTCCTAGCCCTGTACTATTTTTCTTGGCCAGAAAATGTCCTTTGCTGGGTCACAGGCATTTCCCACCATGAGCTCTAGGACCTAACTGGCTCAAAACATACCTGCCCTGTTCAAAATTCTCGGGATTCTAAATTTTACATGAAATAATGAGCCTGAAATTAATTTGAAGACACCTGGAATACAAACAATCCTATGTGGGGGCATACTAAATTCCCTAAAACTTCTTTATGTATTTAGATATTTATATCTCAACTTTCCTCCCCAATGGGAACCCAAAGTGGCTTACGATGTCGGTCTTCCTTCCTCCATGTTATCCTCACAACAGCTCTATGTGCGCCAGTTTGGTGTAGTGGTTAAGTGCGCGGACTCTAATCTGGGAGAACCGGGTTTGATTCCCCACGCCTTCACTTGCAGCTGCTGGATGACCTTGGGCAAGCCATAGTTCTGTCAGAGCTGCCCTTGAAAAGAGCAGTTTCTGTCAGAGCTCTCTCAGCCCCACCTACCTCACAGGGTGTCTGTTGTGGGGAGGGGAAGGTTAAGGAGTTTGTAGGCCACTCTGAGACTCTGACTGAAGGGCAGGGTATAAATCCAATCACCTCTCCTCCTCCTCCTCCTCCTTCTGTTGGATTCAAGTCCAGTAACACCTTAGAGACCAACAAGGATTTCAGGGTGTAAGCTCCAGTTTCAATGTGTAAGCTCCAGCTTTGATTCTCAAAAGCTTACACCCTGTAACTCTTGTCTTTAAGGTGCTGCTGGGCTTGGATCTAACTGTTCTAATGTGGACCAACAAGGCTCCCCTCTGAATCTATGAGGAAGGTTAGGCTAAGAGAGAGTATGACTGACCCATGGTCACCTGGTGAGCTTCTGTGATTAGAACCTGAGTCTCCCAGGTCCCAGTCTTCATATTCCAACCCTTACACCATGCTGGCTGTCAATATACCTCATTATATATACCATATTACCTCATACATTCATGCTAGCTATTGTAGTGTTGTGGTTAGAGTATTGACCAGGACATGGGAGACCAAGTTCAATATGACCCTACTCAGTCCTGAAGCTCACTGAGTCACCTTGGGCAAGTCATTTTCTCAGCCTAGCCTACCTCACAGGGCTGTTATGAGCATAAAATAGGTGGTGATGTTGGTAGAATCATGTATGCAGCTCTGGACTCCATGGAAGAAAGGCGAGCTAAAATGATGACAGAGATAAATAGCTAGCTAGCTACATTAACCCTCTTCCTCATGTTTTGCCATCTGAGAAGCTCTTGACCTCTAGAACTTCCTGAGCTGTTCTTTGAATCCACCAGCTTGGCATTTGCATCGTAGAAACATCAATCTGATCATTTCATGATTTATACATCCTTACCAAACATCTAATGACTTGGGGCTTGCATATTACCTCAGTGATGTATATTCAATAAGTATAATTAATGCAACTGTTTACAGTCAGAAAACTATTGTTCCAAGCATTAATGAAGATGAATTTTTATGGAAACTGCAGAAAACAAATTTGCAGACTAGAAACGAGATACCAGTGGTTCACTGTTTAAGAAAGAAGCATTGGATTACAGCCTGTGGATTGCAACCAGTGGCTTGGCTCAGTCAAATTGACCTGGTGAACATCAGTCTGGGATTTCTTCTTTACTTTTTTGGGTTTTGCTTGCTTTTTTTTATAATACTGCATTTGTAAATTTGTTTAAGATGCATTTTTGTAAAAATAATAAATAAGTTGGTCTTCTCATAGGAAAACGGAGGGATATAACAGTAAAGAAATTGCACCTGTGGTTGATATCGCCAACCTTGTGAACAGCAATGGATCAGTGCAGTTAGGACTCAACATCCCAGCAGGCCCTGAACCTTGGGCCCCAAAGGGACATAAAGTGGGGGATTCAGCCTGGGGACCGCTTCCAAATTCTGGGTGAAAGGGCCTACATTCCACCAATGTAGACTAGAGGTGGGAACATTTCAGGTTGGAAGGATCTACTTTTATCCAGAGCTTTGAGGCCCATCAGCTGGAACTAGTTGTAGAACTTCTCCCTCAGAGCTGACCACAATTACCTCCTGTACCACAGGAGGCATAAACAGGGGGCATGTGTCTAGGACTGCCAGCTTCAAGGCGAGGCCCAAAGATCTCCTGGAATCACAACTGGTCTCCTGATTACAGAGAGCAGTTCCCCGGAGGAAATCAGAGGGCAGCTTCTTCTGTAGCATCACAGGCCCTGTAGCACCTGCAACAGCTGGATTTGAGACAGTCCACCAGCAAGTATCTCATCTGTAGAATGTTCTCCTCAGTTTCCCTTTCAGGGTTCTAATTAGATTCAAAACATACAATCCCCCCCAAAAGGCATGGCTGTGATCTTCAGACCCAGTAGAGTCCATCAGGATGTCTAAGTTAAATCCCGTTTAGACCCCATTTAATTCAACAAGAACTGGTTTCAGACTCAACCCTGGCTATTTTCTGTTGCGCAAACTTCCTGTGGCAGTGATTCCCAATCGTTTTGGTATAGTGACCGACAAGTCCAAATTTACTCTGTATAGTGACCCACCCAGGGCTGGCCCACGTTTTTTTGGTGCCCTGCGCAAACTATGACCTTGGCATCCATCCATTCCAGCATTCCACTTTCCAGAGAGCCAGTTTGGTGTAGTGGTTAAGAGTGCGGACTCTTATCTGGGAGAACCGGGTTTGATTCCCCACTCCTCCACTTGCACCTGCTGATGTGACCTTGGGTCAGTCACAAGCTCTGGCACAGCTGTTCTCTCAAGGACAGTTTGTGTTAGAGTTCTCTCAGCCCCACCTACCTCACAGGGTGTCTGTTATGGGGAGGGGAAGGGAAAGGAGTTTGTAAGCCGCTCTGAGACGCCTTTGGGCAGTGAAGGGCGGGGTATAAATCCAAACTCTTCTTCTTCTTCATAGTGCCGAACCTGCTCTTTTGAGAAACCAATAAACATCACACAAAGGGTGCAGCTGTCCCCTCTATGAATCCCCAGCAAGCGGGAGTTCATCTCTGGGCAGGAGAGCCACCATTAGCGACCCACTTTCAGAAGCTTCACAGCCCACTTCTTGGTCCCGACACACAGTTTGGGAAACAGTGCCCTATGGTGTGTCACATATCGCCAATTATGCCACTGTCAAAATCCCAGCCGGGTTTTTTGACAAGCTATTGAAGTGCTATCAATCCAAAACTGAGCAACGTAATGTAGTGAAAACCCGACGGGGAACTAAGTGCAAAGTAATCTCAATGTCTGCACCTTGATTCACATCACTGGCTGGAAGCTTTCAAATACATGAATTTGACGTGCAGAAATGGAAAGGTCCTTGAGTTAATAATGTAACTAAATATTGCAAATGTTTGCGAATGTTGTAATACATCAGTGGCCACCCAGGATTTCGCTGCAGAGGAATTACAAAAGCGTCTTGAAATATTTCATTATAACAAAATGATTGAGTAGAGCCGATGCGGCGTCACGGCTCAGCGTGGCCTATGTGTAGAAATGTCTCTGGTTCAGACCGGAACCTCACATTCGCTAATACGTGACTCTAGAAAAGCCACCATTCCGTCAATCGCAGCCTCCACCTCCCTTCCCATCAGCTGGGTTACCAACTCTGGGATGGAGAAATTCCTGGAGATTTGAAAGCAGGCCCGTAGCTGGGATTTTTTTTTGTTTTGTTTGGGGGGCATTTAAGTTTTTAAGGGGGCAGTTAAATTGCAGTTAATTAAATTAATCTAAATACCTGCTGTATATAGGTACTGACTCTTTTTGTAGCAGGAACTCCTTTGCATATGAGGCCACACACCCCTAATGTAGCCAATCCTCCAAGAGCTTACAGAGCTCTTCTTACAGGGGCTACTGGAAGCTCTTGGAGGATTGGCTACATCAGGGGTGTGTGGCCTCATACACAAAGGAGTTCCTGCTACAAAAAGAGCCCTGGTTACTGTATACCACCTAGGTCAGGGCATCTTTCCCAAAGGCTCACGGGAATGCTTTTGAAAGACTCACCATGATCTAGGTGGTATACATCAGGACTGGGCTAGCAGAAAGGGGGGCTTGTTGGAGATGTCTTGAAGGTGCCATTTTTGAGTGCGCTTCTTACCTTGTGGAAGGGAACCTTAGAAAGCATTTAAATGCTTTCTGAAGGCAATTAAATGCCCTCTGAGCTGTCTTTTTCCAGGTCACATGACGCCCTCCCAAATTCCACAGTGGGAAGGAGAGGGAAGCCGCGGCTGTTGGCAGCAGCAGGCAGCTGGGGTGTGTGTATGTCTCTCCTCAAAAATAAGGGTTCTGCATGGCTATTTGCAGGGCGGGGCTTTTAATTAAGGGGGCACGGCCCCCAAATGCCCCACTGTAGCTACAGGCCTGTTTGAAAGCAGATCCTGGGGAGGGGAGGAAACTCAGCAGGGATGTGATACGATGGAGCTCACCCTCTGAAGCTCCCATGTTCTCCAGGAGAACCGATAGCCCTATTCTGGAGATTGGTTGTAATTCCTGGAGAATTCCAGGCCCCACCTGGAGGTTTGGCAACAAACACATGGGAAATATGGGTAGGTTGAGTAAGTGTGGGAAAACACTGTGTTGAAACAAAACACACAATTATGACATGCTACTATGCCTTCATATATTCGGTTAAATCATATACTTAAATATTCAGTAAAGACTCTAGTGTATCTTATTGATTATAGTAACCTACAATATTGGCATTAAAGCAAGGCAACCTACAATACTGGCATTGACAACTGCGGAATCTCTCATCTGAAAGCACTGAATCCTGTCTGCACATTAGTCTCTGTAGCTGTGAACTTTTCTGCAAGATATTGTTCTTTAGGTTTTGGTTATCAGTGTTCTATTCTATTCTCCATTTTGCTATGGTCAGACCTCACCTGGAGTCCTGTGTCCAGTTTTGGGCACCACATTTTAGGAAGGGTTCTGACAAACTCGAGTGTGTCCAGAAGAGGGCAACCAGGATGGTGAGAGGGTTGGAATCCAAGTCTTATGAGGAAAGGCTGAAAGAGTTGGGTATGTTTAGCCTGGAAAAGAGAAGGCTTAGCAGGGACATGATGGCAGTCTTCAAATATTTGAAGGGCTGTCATATAGAAGCTGGAGCGGATCTATTCTCTCTTGCTCTGGTTTGCAAGACTAGATCTAATGGGTGGAAATTACAAGGGAGTCGTTACCGGCTAAATATCAGGAGAAACTTCCTGACTGTAAGAGTGGTTGAGCAGTGGAACAGACTGCCTGGGAGGTGGTGGATGCTCCTTCGCTGGACGTTTCTAAGCGGAGGCTGGACAACCATCTATTGGGTATGCTGCAGGCCCATAGCCAGGATTTTTTTTAGTCAGGGGGCATTTAAATTTCTTAGGGGGCACTAGCTAATCAATTTAATTGGGGGAGAAGGCCATGACACCCTGGGCTAGATGGGAAGTCAGAGGGCCTTGCCAGCAAGTCAGGGGGCCTAGCCCCGAGATGCCCCACTGTAGCTACAGGCCTGTTATTCTGTAGGGCTATCTTCCGGCTATGCTCCTGCACAGTGCAGGGGGTTGGATTAGATGACTTGCAAGGTCCCTTCCAACTCTAACATTCTATGATTCTATGATTTCCACGTTTTTACCCCACCTGGAGGTTGGCAGTCCTTTCAGCCATCATGGCCTGCCTCGCAGGATCTTGCATGAAAAGCACATTCCCGAATGCAGGCTGCCATTGCTACTTCTGGTCAAAACCAATGAAACACATTTTTATATTTGGGCACCGAGTTCTCGTTGAGATGATGAATCCATCTCTGGGCTACGGTACTTCCACATGCAGGTAGGGATTCATAGGACTGACTGTTCCTGTGTCCAAAGGGGGACAACATCCATGCACACAGAAAGGAACAGGGTAGGAAGAAGACTGGGCTAGAGCCCTTCTCTCCGGCATCTCAGTAGGGCTGCCAGCACTGGGTGGGGAAACACCTGGAGATTTCAGGGTTGGACCCTGGAGAGGGCGGGGTTTGGGGAGTGGAGGGACCTCAGCATGGGATAATGCCACTGAGTTCACCCTCCAAAGCAGCCATGTCCTCCAGGGGGACTGATATCTGTCATCTGGAGATCAGTTGTGGAAGCAGGAGACCTCCAGACCAACGTTCCCTCTAAGCTGCGGAGTCTTGTGAGCAAAAATTCTACTTCGTGAGCTACGGGCATTAAAGTGGTGAGCGAGCAACTTGGCTACTGCATAAATTAGTTTGCTCTGGAGCCCTCCTTCTTGAGCTAAGACGAAACCGTGTGAGCGGGAGGCTAAAAAGTTGTGAGCTAGCTCACACTAACTCAGCTTAGAGGGAACACTGCTCCAGACCCCACCTGGAGGCTGGCAACTCTACCTCCTAGAGTTTTTCTTTTTTTCTTTTAAATAGAGAAGGATTTGTTTTGTACGGAAGAACATTCCATCAAGTGAGCCCCTGTCAGCGTTCGGAAATGGAGCCGTCAAGGGAGACACTCACTTTCCACCTCATGCGAAAATCAGGCCTTCAAAATAGCCTTTGGATTGCAGTAAATTGGAGGAAGCAGAATCCTTCCTCCTTCATAATACAGGGTGTGTTTTTTAAGCAAGAGAGAGAACACCAAGTTGAAAGAACTTACTCATTCCACGGAAATACCACTTGCGCTCTCTCTCTCTCTCTCTCTCTCTCTCTCTCTCTCTCTCTCTCTCTCTCTCTCTCTCTCTCTCTCTCTCGGCAAGTGACTGGGGAAGCTGATGAACTGAGATTTAGCAAAAAAAAATCCCCTCCTGTTGATTTTTTGAGAAGAAAAGGAAGCATTCGCCCGTGCGCTGCGGTTTCCAAGGTACATAATTCCAGCTGAAGGATTTCCATCACCCAGTGTGGTTTTGACCTGGGGCCAAGGTCAGAGCCAATGTGAACTGTTACTTTCAATTAACTTCAGCGCTGTTTACATAACCGCCTCATCCAGCTGCCTTGCAAAAGTGTAAAATGGCCACGTGCAATTACTGCAGGCGTACCCCCGGAGGACCCGTGCTGTGAAACACCTCTGAGAGTGTCAGGTCAATGCAAGCACTGCTCTTTTCCTGCCACTCTCACTGAGAAGCCTGACTTCGGAGGGCAGGATCGATGGCATTAGACCATAGATCTTGTAGGCGTGAGATCACCCCCCTCCCCAAACCTTCCCCTCCCCAGGATCCACTGCCAAATCCTCAGGAGTTTCCCAACCCACAGCTGTGGCAACTCTGTTTGCTTCTGAAATCAAAATACGAAAGGGTCAACATACTTCCTGCATTTCATTGACCCCAATCTACTAGGCAGTCCTTTATGGCTTGTCCCAGTTTCCTCGTAACCGTTTCCCTCTATTCTCCCTTTCCTCTTAAATCCCCACACATACTTCCTCCTGGACGCAGTAACTTACAGATTGGTTTAGCGACCGGTCTTTCTTCCCCTGATGGTGAATCCTTCTCCCACAGTTCAGGCTCTTGTGAAGTGCAAAATCCTCTGTGCCAGAATGGCCTTCCTCTAGGGGGGATAAGGGGGTGGTGGTGGATGAGAATGGAAAAAAGTGTCCTGGTTGGCTCTCATCAAGAGAGGCGACCAATGATGAGCCAGGCAAAGACAGGCCCTTGTCTGAGAGAGACACTTAGAGGGCATCTGAAGGAATCATCACACCACAGCTAAGGGTCATCCGAGTCCAGCTATTCTATAGGAGCAGCAAAATGCCCATCATTATGAGGAGCGGGCAGCACAAGGGCTTGCTTACTAGGGGGAGCCTGGGCACACGCTTTGCACCAGTATGGAGAGAGACGCTCCCCCACAGAGTCCCTGTCAGTTACTGCAGCTCAAAAAAAATAATGTCCCTATTTTCCCAGATGAATTAATGGCACACAGTAGAAAAGGGTGCACTTAGGAGCACTACGATGATGTGCGGGATAAAGTGACTGCATGCCAGCTACATTGGCAGTAAGAATCAAGCCTGGACCTAATACATGCACACAATCACATGTTCATCACTGCTTTAAGATACTCTTCAGTACACCGTCCCTGGATCACATGTTGGGCATCTCCCTGGGCCGAACCCCCCTGCTTGGCTTCTTCTAGTTATGTTTTTCCCCCATGAATGTTATGCAGATTAAAGGGCCTTTGTTATAGGTCTTTGGCACACATACTCAGCTGACGCTGTGCCACTGTACACATTGAACTGCGCGAGAATAAATACTGGCTTGTGCAAGTGATTCCTGGACTTCCCCTGTCCAATAGAATCCTAGAATCCTTGAGTGGGAAGGGGCCATATGGGTCGTCTAGTCTACCCCCCTGCTTAATGCTGGATCAGTCTAAAGCATTCCTGACAAGTGTTCATCCAACCACTGCTTGGAGGCTGCCAGTGAGGGGGAGTTCAGCTCACCACCTCCCTAGGCAGCCGGTTCCACTGCTGAACCACTCTAAATATATATAACTAGGGAGCAAAGCCCATTGTAGAGGAAGACAACGGGCCCTAGAAAGGTAGGTAGGGTGGGAGAATGGATGAATGGATGGAAGGGAGGGACGGAGGAAGGAAGATAGAAAAAGGGGGCCGAGAGAGAGAAAGGAGGGATGGAAGAGGGGGTAGAGTGAAAGAAAGAGAAGGAGAGAGATGGAGAAAGAGAGGAAGGGAGGAAGACAGGAAGAGAGGAGAGAGAGAGAGAATGGAAGGAGGGTAGGTAGAGGGGAGAGATTGAGAGATAGAAAGATGGGGAAGAGAGACGGAGGGGGAGAGAGAGAGAGAGAGGGAGAGAGAGAGAAAGAGTGTGGTGGGGGGAGCGGTGGAAACGGGCAGTGGCAGTGGCCTCTGCGCTGTTGCTGGCCTGCCCTCTCCATGCCACTTCAGGGAAGGGTGTGGGGAAAACAGGGCAGCAGCCTTCACCAGCCCCCCCAATGCCTCTGAAGGCGAGGCTGGGGTGGGACCGGCAGAAACGGGACCTTGGTAGTTGGTTCAGCACTGGCGCTGGGCCTCTCCTCCCCCTGAAGGTTTCTGGAGGTGGGGCGGAGTGCTGGGAATGGGCCCACGGTGGCTGGCGCAGCGCTACCGCCGGGCTTCTCCTCCCCCTGAAAGGCTCTGTGAAGGTGGGGAGGAGCGCCGGAACGGGCCCATGGCGGGTGGCGCAGTGCCTCCACCGGGCTTCTCCTGCCTCCTTGAATGGCTCTGAGGGCGAGGGGGGAAGAGCTGGAAATGGCCTGGGGCAGTGGTAGTGCAGGCGGGATGTGGGCTTCTCGCTCTGATTTGCTGTCAGATGTTGAGTAGCAGCGTGGCCCGCAAACCACTATTGGCGCACATAGAACATTATGAAACCAAAATTCAAATATTATAAGGACAGGATTCCATCCCCCACCCCCCAATATCCAGCCGGTACCTTTCTGCCCATAATTTAAACCCATTTATTTATTGATTTCATGGACTGCGGTGGCTCAAGTGGTTAAGACGCTGAACTGCAGGCTGTGGAAGGTCAGTAGTTCAGCAGTTTGAGACCCAAGAGTGCTGCATGACGGAGTGAGCTCCCGTCTCTGGTTCCAGCTCCTGCCAACCTAGCAGTTCGAAAGCAAGAAATTGCAAGTAGATAAATAGGTACCACTTCGGTGGGAAGGTAACAGCGTTCTGTGCGCCTTGGTATTTAGTCATGCCGGCCACATGACCACAGAAACGTCTTCGGACAGTGCTGGCTCTTCGGCTTTGAAATGAAGATGAGCACTGCAACCCTAGAGTCGGATCTGACTGGCTTTCGAGCAAGGGAACCTTTACCTTTACCTATTTATTGATTTGATTTATATATTGCAAGTCCTATCCTCTGCTGCCAACAGGAACAGACCCCTGCCCTCCTCTAAGTGACAGTCTTTTAAATACTTTCAAGTGGCAGGATGCTTGAGTGTGTGTGTGTATGTGTGTAATTTATGCATTTTGTTTCGGTTTCTAGATTACCAGAGAAGCCCACTAAGATGTTAAAGTGTTACCGAGGACCCTCTCCTTGACATGTGTTGCCCATCTTGACTAAACTCACACCTTGGCAGCCGTTTTAGGAGCTAGCAATGTCTCACACTGGGGAAGATGAGGACATGGCTCTCCTTAGTCAGGCTATGCAAAAACGAATGGCCAAAACCTTAGGCAGGAGAATGAGTCAATGATGGGACATCTGCATGCTTCCCCATCACTGGAAGAGCTCCCAGAGTTGGGAACCCACCTCAGTCCATCAATACAATTTTGTCAGCAAATCCAAGTCCTCTGGAGTGTAAAATCTAATTACTATCAAGCTGCCAGGTGGGCTTGATTAATTTTACTGCCCTTGCCTGGATTCTTCCTACTAACCTGCCTGAGGCATGGGTGAAACCTCTGCCCTGCCAACTCGTTTCCCGCCCAGGATATTCGCCAACCTGAGTGCAATCACCTTTTGTTGCCTTTCTGGGAAGCGCCAGGAAATCCATAGATGCTCACCCTGGATTCACCCCGAATTCCTATATTTGACAATCACAGAATCACAGAGTTGGAAGGGGCCCTACAGGCCATCTAGTCCAACCCCCTCCTCAATGCAGGATCAGCCTAGAGCATCCCTGACAAGTGTTTGTCCAGCCACTGCCAGTGAGGGGGAGCTCACCACCTCCCTAGGCAGCTGATTGCACTGTTTTTCCTAAGATCCAGCCGGTACCTTCCCACCCTTAATTTAAACCCACGATTGCGAGTCCTGTCCTCTGCTGCCAACAGGAACAGCTCCCTGCCCTCCTCTAGGTGACAGCCCTTCAGATACTTCAAGAGAGTAATCATATCCCCCCCTCAACCTCCTCTTCGCCAGACTGAACATTCCCTTGGCCTTTCTGCATAGGGCTTGGTCTCCAGGCCCCCAATCATCCTCATCACTCTCCTCTGCATGCGCTCCATTCTGTCCACATCATTTTTGAAACGAGGCCTCCAGAATTGCACACTCCAGGTGCGTACTGAAAATCATTTCTTTGATATTTTCTGCTGGCTCCTACAACTATTGCTGCTCTATCAGCCAAAGCATGGTGGCAGTAGTCTCTTTCCCTCTGCTTGCACAGATGCTGCCGACTTCGCTTTCCCCCCTTTGGGACTGTGGGACATTTTCTCAAAACACGGGAGGTTCCCTCCACTGTTCTACCCTTTTCAATTATTTTCCCAGGACTTTTGGAAGCTCTGCCTGAAGTCCCCCGCTCTTAGTCTCCAGACAGCTGAAATAGACAACACATGCTACCCCACTCAGCTAGAGATGCTGGCCTCCAGGTGGGACCTGGGAATCCCCCAGCATTACAGCCCATCTGCAGACTACACAGATCAGTTCCCCTGGAGAAAATGGATGCTTTGGAGGGTGGACTCTATGGCATTGGACCCCACTGAGGTCTCTGTCCTCCCCAGGCTCCACCCTCCAATCTCCAGGAGTTTCCCAACCTGGACCTGCCAACCCTACCCCTCCATCCCCTGCCAGTACCCAGGACCGCATTATGATTTTTGCGGGCCCTGGGCACTTTTGCCTTCATGGGTCCCTCCCACCATAATACCAATATTAAAATTATTGTGACATAACTTTAAATACCTCAACATTTTTTCCTGATGCTTCAGCCCTAAAAGTTCATTTTTCCCCCTTCTGATTTTAAAATTAAAACATCTCTATGGGCCCCTAAAAGTCTCACGGGCCCTAGGCGCTGTGCCTACTGTGCCTAATGGATAAGGCAGCCCGACCAGTGGCCGGGGGGGACCCAGCAGCCCTGCAACCAGCAGACCGAGGATAGGTCACCTGTTCATTGCTTCCTCTCTTAAGAGCCAGTTTGGTGTAGTGGTTAAGTGCGCAGACTCTTATCTGGGAGACTCTTATCCGGGTTTGATTCCCACTCCTCCACTTGCACCTGCTGATGTGACCTTGGGTCAGTCACAAGCTCTGGCACAGCTGTTCCTGAAAAAGAGCAGTTTCTGTCAGAGCTCTCTCAGCCCCACCTACCTCACAGGGTGTCTGTTGTGGGGAGGGGAAGGGAAGGAGTTTGTAAGCCACTCTGAGACACCTTTGGGCAGTGAAGGGCGGGGTATAAATCCAAACTCTTCTTCTTCTTCTTAAAACTCTCCTTTCGGAGGGGCCCTGGCTCAGTGGTAGAGCAATCGGCTTGGCATGCAGAAAGTCCCAGGTTCAGTCTTCAGCATCTCCAGTTAAAAGGACCAGACAGTAGGTGATGTGAAAGACCTCTGCCTGAGACCCTGGAGAGCTGCCGCCAGTCAGAGTCAATATAAGCTGACTTCATGGGTGTTCATGTGTTCCCCTTCTTTAGATTCTCCTCTCTCCCACTCCTCCTCGTGGCCATTCTCTGGTGCAGATTTCTCACTCAGCTGGTAGCTTGGCTCTCTTATCATTTTCTTTGTCTCCTCTCATTTCATTCCTCATACCCACATCCTTCTGAACACCACAGTTCCTCTGTTCTTATTCTTAAGTAACTTTCAATCCCTGGACTCCAGTTTGGTGTCATGGTTAAGTGTGCGGACTCTAATCTGGGAGAACCGGGTTTGATTCCCCACTTCTCCACTTGCACCTGGCTGGATGACCTTGGGCAAGCTGCAGTTCTGATAAGAACTGTTCTTGAAAAAGAGCAGTTTCTGTCAAGAGCTCTCTCAGCCCCACCTATCTCAGAGGGTGTCTGTTGTGGGGAGGGGAAGGAAAGGGAGTTTGTAAGCTGCTCTGAGACGCCCTTGGGTAGTGAAGGGCAGGGTATAAATCCAGTCTCTTCTCTCTTCTTCTTCTCTCAGTAAATTCTAACCTTTGTTTTGGAAAATATCTGGTTTTTCATGGTTACTGGTAGCCTGTTAGAAGGGCTCTACGATCTGCCAACCAACATCTTCTGGTGGTCCCTGGCTCCAGGGATGTCCGTCTCGCCTCGACTAGGGCCAGGGCCTTTTCAGCCCTGGCCCCTACCTGGTGGAATGAGCTCCCATATGAGATCAGGGCCCTGTGGGACCTTTTACAGTTCCACAGGGCCTGAAAGACAGAGCTCTTCCGCCAGACTTTTAACTGGGGCGACAGACATCCCTCCTTCCTTACTGGACCTCCCTCAGTGGGTCAGAACTGCACACCAGAGATGGCATCTGTGAGGCCTTAATTTTAATGACAGCTCCACCAGATATAGTGTTTTATCGGAGTTTTAATGGTGTTAATTTTTATATATTGTATTTTAATCAAACCTGATGTAACCCACCCTGACCCTGCTATGCGGGGAGGGTGGGACAGAAGTCAAAACAAACAAACAAATATCAAAGTACATAGTCCTAAACCACACTTTCTGCTCCCCCTGTTTGGCCAGTGTGTCAGTTTTCCAGGCTAGGAAGACATCCCACCCCCACCCACCCCGGCTCTAGGGTTCCTATTTGCCCATTTATGACAGGAGACCTCCAGCTAATTGTAGCCTTTCCCCACCAAGCTTAGCTGATTATCTGGTGAAAACTGGGGCCAAAGGAGGGGATGCAATTGTTCTGGGGAGAAAAATTAAAAAAGTAAAATAAGTCTTTACCATAGAGTTTCTGGCAATTGCTAGAGCTACTCTTGTCACTTCTGTGTAGCCCTAGGAATTGCCAGGAACTCTATGGTCAGAACTTCCTATAAGTAGCCAATGCCTTATTTTTCCTTTAAAATTTTTATTCTGGGATGTTGCCCCCCCACCACACAACCCTCTTGCCAGTTTCCTGGCACTGCCTGACAATCTACTTAACACTGCACTTAAATACCCTCAAATAGGTCACAGTTACGGGTGAGTGTTCTGAACGCAAGTTAGAGGGTCCACATGTATCTAAGGATACACGTGAAGGGGAGCACATGTAATAATTGCCAAAGACTGACACAGTTCCATGCCAGTACTGTCCCATGGCCATCTGACAACAAGAACAAATCCATGTGATGCCTTTTATTGGTGGAAAGCACCATTAAGTTGCAGCCAACTTATGGTGACCCTATAGGGTTTTCAATGCAAGAAGTGAACACAGGTGGTTTGCCATTGCCTGCCTTTGGATACCTTTCATTAGGACCAACCAAACTGACACAAAACCCTGTTGATTTGGTTGAGCCTAATGAAAAGTATCACATAGATGTTGTGTTTGTCTTGAGTCTTGCACAGATTAATATAGTTGTAAATTTTCTTCATGGTTATCCAGCCTAGTACCTCAAAGAGGTCTCAATCCTACCTCTGCTGAATCACAAAAGGAGAACTTTTCCCAGCCCTGCTACCCTAGGTTGCTTGCAACAGAAGATCCAAACTTCAGAATTTCCGGTCTACAGCGTGGCGATGGCGGTCACTCTCCCCGATGCTCGGGGGAGCAGCTAGCACACCAGCGGCTTGGAGGGAGGCTACAGAAGTGGCCGCCCCATGGAACCCTGGGGTAAGGGTTTCTAGCCAGAGGGCTTTGAAGGAGTTGCCTCTTCAGAAGCAGAATGTCACAGAATTGAGGCGCTCCTTCGCCCTAACGGTCCTTCCACTGTGTGGCTGAATGGCTCCAGCTAGGCTGACCGGGGCAAGTGAAAGAGATCGAGTGAGTGGCGATAAACTGTGGCGAGGCTGGAAGCAGCCGACGATGAATGTGAGTCGAAAGTAAATGAGTTATTGAAGAAACTGCGAATTCCCTGCCCCTCTTTTCTATCGGTTTGGAGGGATCTCCCCCCCCACGAGTGGTGAAGTAGAAGAAAAAGGGTGGGAGCAGGGAAAAATTGAAAAGCTGTTTTGTTTTGAGAGACTTATCAGAGCAGATTCTACGCATAAGTGATTTTCAGAGGTTGTGAAAGAGCGGTTGGTTTCTGTAAACAATCATCCAAGATGTCGGGCGTCGGGAAGAAGGGAACGAAACTGAAACCTCCGGGCGGCCAAAGCCCTAGGCCAGAAGAGGAGGGGTCAGACGTCATGAGACTGCTAGTGGATACGCTCAAGCCTGTTATGGATCAACTCGCTGGTATTAACCAGCAGTTAACCATTCTCAATCAGACTTTGGCAGCGTAACAGCTTCAGGTGGCCGAGACGGCTAAGCAGACAGAATAGACGATAACTGTGGTGAAAGAGATGCACTCTGAACAAAAGACGTTGAAAAAAAGAGTGGATCAAGTGACAAATAAACAAGACCATCAGGGACATAGGCTGTTGTCCTTGCAAATGGAAAAAGCTAACGTGATCCTCAGATTTCAAGGAGTTCCGGAATCCCCGAAGGAAGATTTAAAGAAGCTCCTTAGTGATTTTCTTGCATCAGTTGTAGGCTGAAAAGCAGAAGAATTAATGCATGATGTTGAAGCAGCATGTAGGGTGTATTCAAATTACACCAAAAAGAATAGCCTACCTGGAGAAATATCAGTCTGCTTCTAGAGAAGACAAACTAGGGATGCAATCTTGTGAGCAACCTCGGCAACTCCATTGAAAATGGGGAATGACATTATCAAGGTTTTAAAGGATGCTTGCCTGTTTGAGATTCGTGAAAAACAGAAAAATTACAGGGACTTGATACTCTTTCTCTAAACTAATCAAATCAGTTATAAATGGGCAGTCCCAGAAGGAGTGGTCTTTAAGATGAATGACAAGAGAGAGAAGATTGATTCCGTATTCAAAGCTAAAGAATTTCTCAAACGTCATCTGGGAAACAAAGAAGACGGTGAAACTGGTTTGAGTGGCTCGGCACCCTCAGAAACAGACAAGGACTTGGCTGCAGAAGAAGGCGCTGGTGCCCGAAAACCAGCTTATGCATTTAGGGACAGAAAGCCTAAGTAAAGGCAGAAGGACTCTGAAAATGGCCTTTATGAAGCGAGCGCGGGAGATGCTCTGGAATTCTCTCATAACAACTAATCAGCTAATTACTAATTAGGGATAGACAGGAACTCACTGTTTTCATGGTTTGCTAACTTTAAAGTACTAACATAGATATTAATGGGGTTAAAGATCTCCTACTCTTGGGTTTTTAGTGTAGTGTGGGTTTGCTTTTCTTTCTCCTTCCGCTCCCTCTTTCTTAAGTTGTTAGTTCCGCTCCCTCTTTCTTAAGTTGTAGATTGTAGTCTTATAAAAAAGCAATAAAAAAAAATCCCCTTAGGGGGGCCAAAAAAAAAAAAAGATCCAAACTTCAGACAATGCCTAAAATGAGAACCTTTGGGTCTCTTTCCCCTAGGGTATGTGGGGGACAGTTGTGGTCACTCCAGTGATAAGAGAAAGGCATTCTGCACATCATCAAAAGGCATGCTTGCAATTTTCCATATTGTTCCAGGAGTCAACTCTGGCAATGGAAACAGATGTCTGATTTCTGGTTTAAATTAAGGTCTGAGCATCATACATGCAAATACACATCACCGCTGAGCCAATGCCCTTCACACTTGGGTACAAATGTATTGCATTGATTCGTGCAAGGATTCCTCTAGCTAGCTTCTCCTTGGTAGCCATTTATCTAGGGATGAAAGACAGACAATGAGTTTTTGAGCATTGTTGAACAGGATTTTTTTTTTAAAAAAATCCAGTAACAAATATAAATTCTGTAGACTCTTCTGCTTTTTAGCGATAAGCCCCATGTACAGTGCAGGAACAATGAATGGCTGGGACATAAGTAACAGCAAATGACACAACGGTGGCAGAGAACAAACAATCCATCCCAACAGGCAACCTGCATTAACAGCAGGGACGAGCTGCTCTTAATGGCAAAATTTCTAAGTACTTTGTTATATCTCAGGTTCGTAGCATGTCACAAACAGGTCACCTAACCTTTGTCCTGTTTAGACCCACCGACAAATCCGATGATGCCTTTTCCCATTGCCATCGAGATTTGTAAACATTTTCTCCTCCTTGAATGCTCCAGAACGTAAAACATACCATTATCAAGATTTATCATTTATTCATACCCCACCTTTCTCCCACAATGGAGACCCAAAATGGCTTCCAACATTGTTCTCCCATTGTCCATTTTATCCTTGCAAGAATAACCCTGTGAGGTAGGTTAGGCTGAGAGAGAAGGACTGGTCACCCAGTGAGCTTTCCATGGCAGAGCGTAGATCTGGACCTGGGTCACCCAGATCATCGTCCAACACTCTAATCAAACCACCAAGCTGGCTGGCAAAAACCACACAGTTCTGTCACACACTAGTATCGCACCAAGAAATACAGCCCTGGGGGAGAAATATCAATGAAGGGGTGGAGTCATATTAGTTGTGAGGACCAAAATCATTAGGAAACCCATCACTGATGAGCACAGAAGCACATCTACTGGTGCCCATCTTCCTCTACTGTATGGTGGCAACAGGGGGTCGATCCAGACTAGCCAACGTTTCTGTCAACTACCCCTTCTTTCTACAGACCCTCCATGTTGTTCTTCAAGGTTCCCTGTGCCTCCAGACCAACTCTGAGTTAGGTCCCCAAGGGTAAGTTGGTCCTGTCTGCCTATGCAATAGTGGCAACTAGGGAGGAGAAGCAGCAGCCAACTGGTAGATCTCTTTATGGCGCATGGTATTTTCGGCCACTATGTGACAAAGAGTGTTGGATGGATGGGCCATTGGCCTAATCCAACACTGGCTTCTCTTATGTCCTTATGTTATGTTCAACACCCATTGCTTGCCTATGTAGCAGTGACTGCTGTTGTTCCTCATCAGTGCTTACCGGCAGGCCACATGAGCACCAGTGATGGCACCAAACAGCCACAGCCTCACCTCTTGTTTTCTGCTACTGTCGGAATTAGGAAGAGGCAAATGGGCTAGAAGAAGATGAGGCCATAGCAGCCAGGTGGTACTTTAGGGAGCTAAGAGAGGATGTCTTGCACAGGGCCTTCCTAAACTTGGAGCCAGACCTGGGTGGAGTTATGCAGAGAAAGGCTGGCTCAGTTCTTAGTCCCCCCCCTCCCCAATATTCTGTGAAACAAAATAAATAGGCTGGAAGCTGGGATGTTTATCTCCCTCCCTTCCTCCAAAGAGTGCAGGGAGCTTTCCCATCTGACCTTCACAGCAACCAGGTTAACCTGGGAGACCAACCTCATCTCCTGTGTTAGCGACCATTCAACCACCAATCTTGGTGTCCACAAATATGGCCAACAATTCTTGGGTTCTGTGATGTCCCTATGAGGGTTGATGAGATTCCCTATTTCTTCCAGGCTCTGATGTCCTTGCTCCTTAAGGGAAAAAGCCTATAGTTCTAATCTTGAGCTGAGTTTCAGCTACTCATTCCAAATCTTGGCGTCAGCCCCTGCAGCCAGAATCACCTTGATGTTAATTACAGTGACAAGTGTATTAGCATCCCTGTTGAGTTAATAGAAACAACACTTTAAATGGGTCAAGTTCTACCATACAACTGTGTCTCCATGCTAGCTTCCACAGCTGGAGAATCAAACTGGCAACAAGACGCAACTGTTGAGTCAATTTTGGGATTTTAGGGGGTGAATTTTAATTTCATTAAAGAAATAAAACTATAAGACATATGGGGGGGAGCTCAAAACCATGCACAAACAACAACATAAAGAACAAGAAGAAAAATTTTAAAAGGGGAAAGAGAACATAAAAGGCTTCCAGTTTTCTTTACAACAAATATAATTTTGATAACAAAATTTTCCTTGCTTATACGTACAAACAAGAACTCTCTTCTTACTCCCCCTTAAATAAGTTTCTTATTCAAAACAACCACAAAGTCATCAAATCATCCTTATATTTTTAATGCAAAAAAATCAGTGAGGGGGTTCCAGTCCCTAATAAATGAAGAAAGAGTCTTTCCCCTAACCAATACTGTAAGTTTAGCCATAGTTGCAAAGTCCAGCATCTTCTCCAACCATTGTTTTACTGTAGGTATTTTATTCATAAAGGCTGCAGTCATACACATAATGTGTGGCTCTATAGTAGTGTTACCTGAGCAGAATAAATGGACCCCTCCAGACGAGGACACTTGCCTCCTGTGGTGCAGCCGTCAGCAGCCCGTGCCGTTTTGCAATGAAAGTGGAATAAACAGATACCGGGGAAAGTCCTGTATGAATGAATTGTTTGCAGTTCCCTCTGAGTTTTCCAAGGTCTGAAACTCTTCTGTAGTGAAGGGAACCCAGAAGTGATGTCTGAACTTGCAGATCTGTTTCTGCCACTGTTTCTTTAGTTGCTGCCCATATGCGCATATGCGCATGAACACATACGTGCATCCATCCACCTGCATTTAAATAAAACCCACCCTTACAGCTTGACCCATGGTTGAAGTACAACACTTATGTGGATGCCCCCCATGGGATGGCTGCATGGGTAATCTGCCACAGGGTGTGCTGTCTGGATGAAATGCTCCGCTATACTTTGAGCTGGTACAATATGGGGTGCCACCGTACTGCACCAAGCCACCAGTGTGACCGCAGCTAAACTAATCTTGTGTTTTCATATTTTTGTTATCACCTTAGTCTTTTATTAACTTTAAAACCAGCAACTGCATCAAATTCTTTTGATTTAGTTGTTAATATTTCAATACCCTTCAAAAGATTTTCTACAACCAGCATCAAATCATCAGCAAAGGCTCTCGGTTTGTATGATTCTCCCTTGATCTTTATATTTCCTTTTTTTTCATCTTGTCTTAAGTCTCTACTTAATACCTTGTCTCATTCCCCTTTGTATCTTACATAGTTTGGCCAAATCCCCAATGACAATAATTCTTATGGTTTGCGATATATAAATTCATTTAACCCATTTTATAAAATAATCTCCAAAGTCCATATCCTTCAAGGTTTTAAACAAAGAAGTCCAATTCAGGTTATCAAAAGCCTTCTCTGTTTGTCATCATGTTTTTCTAAATACTCCAAAATATTTAATGCTGTCCCAACATTATCTCTCAACTCTCTCCTGGGTAGAAATCCACTTTGATTTTCATCTATAAACTCCTGAATAACTATTTTAAGCCTGTCAGCTAGAATAGTTGTAAACAACTTATAGTCATTATCCAACAATTATATCGGTCTATAGTTAGATGGCAGCGTCAAGTCCTGTCTTTCTTTAGGGATCGACGTTAATGTTGGCTTCTTTCCATGACTCCAGCATCTTCCCTCCTTGCAGAATAGCATCCATTGTAGTTTGTAGTGGTTGTAAAAGTTCATCCCCAAAACATTTGTAATAGCTACCCAGGAGACCATCAGGTCTTGGGGCACTGCCTGGTTTTATTTTCTTTATAACTTCCACCACCTCTCTTATCGTTATAGGTCCACTCATGATCTGTTGTTGTTGTTTTGTAATCTTAGATAGGTTTATGTATATATGTCTATCTTTTCTGTGGGAATATAACTCTTATACAAATTTGCATAATATTGATAAAAACTTTTTGTATCACCACTGTGTTTGTTAACACTTTATCTCCTTGCATATTCAGTATTTTTTCCTTTTATCTTTCTTTTTGATATGGCAGCCATTTCCCAGGTCTGTCTGCAGATGCAAAGTTCCTTTGTTTCACATATTACAGTTTTCTCTTACCGTTAACAGGGACAGCTATTGCTGTAGGGTCTTGATTTGTTGGGAGACAGATCCGCTCCCTGGCGATTTCCTTAATTCTTCTTCTCTTTTTAAAATTTCATCCAAAATCCTTTGAACTTTCTCTTGTTTCTTTCTCTTCAGTTGAATATTATGACCTCTAATATATGCTTTACTGGCATCCCAGATAACTCTCACATCTGTACCCTTATTCATATTAAATTAAAAAAAAATTCAATTTCTTTTTACAGTCTTTAACTATCATTTCATCCTGTACCCAGGGCTCTTTTTGTAGCAGGAACTCCTTTGCATATTAGGCAACACACCCCTAATGTAGCCAATCCTCCAAGAGCTTACAGTAGCCCCTGTAAGAAGAACTCTGTAAGCTCTTTGAGGATTGGCCACTTTAGGGGTGTGTCACCTAATATGCAAAGGAGTTCCTGCTACAAAAAGAGCCCTGCCTGTGCCAATACATCATTTACAGAACAATCCCGAGTTGTACCTGCACTGCAGTGGCTGGCTGCCATGTAATCTTGATGGCGCTAGTTCAGATCCTAAGGGGCCTGTTACGTTGCAGCAAAGCAGGGGTAAAAGGAGAGCTGGCTGTTTGCGAGGCCACGTGCTTGGTGATTCCACTGCAGTGTGGCCCTGCGGTATAGTGTCAAGGCAGGGCGGAACAAGGGACGGGGCACTTTGGGTTGACAAGAGTGCCAGTCCCGGGGGAAGATGCCTTTGAATGTCACAGCTAGAAGGTGGGGAAGGGCAGCTCAGGAGACCCCAATTCTCTCCCACCCCACCCCTCTGACAGAGAACCGCACCAAAGACAGGTACGCAATTACTGTCATTTGTTGTTCCTGCATGTCAGTCAGGCCCATGGCCAAGGCCCCCCAAACTCCATTTCTGTGCGCAGCAGCACTGGCTCCCCTCCACCATTAACTCGGGGAACTCCGTGATCCTCACCCCCTTAGCACTCCCGGCAGATGCCTTCCCCTCTGAGAGCCACAGGACCCCCTTCTTGGAGCTGGCACACAGTTTAGGGGCCTCATCCATTCACCCGTGGGTCGAGCCTCCAAAAGTGGAGTACTTGTTAGCGTTCTAAAAAGCAGGAGGTCGGTCATGGGTGTCGGCGCAAAGTGCTCGCCCTGTGGTGCAAAGTGTCCTCTCTGTGCTTCTGCAATCCCAAATGTGCCTCGCCACTTGCTCTAAGTCTGCACAGCAGGGAGCTCCGAGACAGAGTCCCATGCCATGTGCCCTAACTCCTGAGTTGTGTGCTGTCCTGCTGGAAGTATTTGAAGGAGGAGGGACCCCATGATTGGGTGCTGGGGGAGAGAATGGGGGCTTGGCTGTCATGGGGAGAGAAGTGATTGGGCAAGCATACAGTCAGCATCCTGAGCTCCTCCGAGCCTAATGGGCACCACCGCAGTGGCAGGGCACCCCTTGTTTTTTGAGATCCATGGGTGCCTATGGGTTACGCCATGTCTTTGTTGGTGTAACTTCCTGCCTCTGGCAGGGGGTGTTCCCTGGTTGAAAGGGCTCAGGGAGCAGACTAACTCTGGCCACACCTCCAGAACCGCCCACAGCCATGCTGGCACAGGGGCCTACGCCTCAGTTGCAGTGATGGGCGGCCGCTGCGAGCAATGGCATGGCACTGGGGCACTGCGCCATCGTAAGTGGCACTCACATGGGTGTATCTTGGACTTACAATAGTGTAAGACATAGTTGGCTCCCAGAATGCTTCCCCCCCCCAGAATTACTCTGTTAGTCTCCATCTAAATCTATTAGGGTTCCCTCTATAAACCACAGACACAGGGTTATGATCTGAAAATAACTTTGGTAGACTCTCTCTGCTTTAGAGGTTAGAGTGGCTATGTCTTTTGATGTCAGTATCATATTTACCCTTTAAAAGATCTATGCCTTTCTGAGAACTAAGTATATTCTCCAGAATTTCCACTTTTCTGTCTCTGCAGATCAACCAGTCCTAAATTTCCTGTCCAATAATTTTTTGGGGGGGCAATTTACCTTGTGAAATGTTAACATTTTTCTCAGCTGTCTTATCTTTCCATCTCCCACCAGACACCAGCTTTCGTATGATAAATTAACCAGAGTGTCCATCATTTTTTAAAAAAATAAACGACTATCCTATTTTCATCAGGAGCACATAGTCCCGCCACCATAGTTTTCTGCCCTTGGAAACAACCCCAAATCTGCCACGATTATCACTTAACATCAGTTCTGGTTTTAGATGAGGCTTCATATATAATACCACCACATTTTTCTGTTGAGTCAATTTTGCACAAGCGTGGGTTTTGCAGGGGGTAACTGTCGTTTGTGTGGACAGACTTTCCAGGTTCCCTGCATCTGAGCTACTTATACAGAGGAGCCATCTACAGGAATAAATGGGATTTCTGTCTTGGTTACAGGTACCATTAAAAATACAGTCATGCAGTTGCCACCAATGCATACTTAATACCACCCCACTGCCTGGAAATATCTGCACCTGAACAATCAACAATATTTGCTGGGTAAATTTAAGTGATTTCTGAGCAAAAAGCTCAGGAGTCCCGATTAGAATGGAAATTAGCCCAATATCCTACATTATGCTCCCTGAAGCCTCTTCCTTTTAGCAGAAGATTTGTATCAAAGCAATTTTTTTCCCTTCAGGGAACAGGGATTGATATTGCTCCACTCACTCGTTGCTTGGAAGGGACTCCTGCAGAGTGATACGCAGTCGCCCATACCAAAGTCTAGGGGCCATGCACCCTCCTAGCCAGTGCTCCTGTTTAGGCAGATTGATGATGCCAGACTAACGTCCCCAGCCCCTGAAGCGAGAGCTAAAGTGTTTCAAGGGGATATATCACCAAGTGAAGAGCAAAAGCCCGCTGCCTTGAGAAGTCATCTTTGGTTGGCTTTGAACAATCACTCAAACCAGCCTACAGCGCTTCTTCTGATACCTCCAAGTTCCCTTTGTAGCTCCTAATGGAGAAGAGCTGAAACCCAGGCATCTTGGCATATGTTTGACAGTCTGCCTATGATTCTGTTCTTTCCCTGAACTACTTTACTGGCCTGGAGAGGAGAGTTTTCATCGGAGAGAAGAGGAGGATGGAAAAGGAGTATCTGTGGCTTTTTTACCCGGCTGAGACCACCCCTCAGTTCCCACTGAACTTAGGAAATGCCATCAAAGAAACTACCAGACAGATACACCAACAGCCCAAACAGCACTTTCCTGCCCAAACCTATTTGCATGATTACAGCTTCCAAATTTGACTGCATAGGAATAAAGAGGAGAAAGAGGGTCTTATAACTCGCCCTTAAAGAGCCAGTTTGGTGTAGTGGTTCAGTGCGTGGACTCTAATCTGGGAGAACAGGGTTTGATTCCCCACTCCTCACTTGCACCTGCTAGATGACCTTGGGCAAGCCATAGTTCTGATAAGAGCTGTCCTTGAAAAAGAGCAGTTTCTGTCAGAGCTCTCTCAGCCCCACCTACCTCACAGGGTGTCTGTTGTGGGGAGGGGAAGGGAGTTTGTAAGCCATTCTGAGACATCTTTGGGTAGTGAAGGGTGGGGTATAAATCCAACCTCCTCCTCCTCCTCCTCCTTCTTCTTCCAAGAGGGATCTGCCACTCCCAAAAGCTGGCCTGAAAAACTCTTCACTAGCCCTGTCCTGGATGGCAAACCACACCTGTTCTCAGCTACAGAAAAGCAAGGCCTCTAACCAGCCTGAGGAAACACTGGTGGTGTCTGTAGAGACTTTGGGATGCACATGATGAATCGGAATAAAGACTTTCATGTGCCAAAAGTATATCAATAAGTACCTCAAGTGCTCTGAATGAGCTGTGACATTGCCTTTGAATGTGTACATAGCTATGGCATATTTGCAAATCAAATCTTTGACCGACTACAGTCATGCTCCCCTATTGGCTGGCTTCTGTCATGCTTCCTCTCCTCCTTTTGGGGAGCAAAGTACTCTGCGGCAGCCTGCCAAACATGGGAGGAGGGTGTGCCCCTGCCACATCATGTACGTCAACTGTAGGATGCTTTCTTTCTCCCACAGAAGTGGTGCAGCAGCTGTGATCATTTGGGAACAAGCACAGAAAGAAGCGGGGGGGGGGGGAGTGCCCCAAGGGGAAGTGAGCAGGGAAAGAAAGCCATTGGCGGGAGTGGGGGGAACCTTCTTTCTATGATGAAAGGAAAGAGACGAGAAAGGGCAGCAGTGTGAGAGAGTAGCCAGCAGGGAGGGGCATTTGTCTGGAGCATCACAGCACTGGATTCACTGACCTGCACTGAGCTCACAGGACATTAACAGCACCTTTTTGATGTTCTCTTGCTTGTCGTCATCCTGAGCAAATGTTTCTGTAGAGGGTCTTCAAATGGATCAGTCCATCCCAACTGGGATAGGGCCCACTACGCTATTTCCCATCCAGTAAGAAGTGCAATGGATGGCCCAGGCTAGTCTGATCTTCATCAGATCTCAGAAGCTAAGCAGGGTTGGCCCTACTTAGTACTTGGATGGGGGGCCCACCAAGGAAGGTGGAATCTGCATTGGTATTTTCCACTGCTCTGGCTACACTCTCGCTCCATCTCCAAAAAAGATGTCCACATCTCTTTAGGTTTCACTCTCCTACTGCACTGTTATAATTTCTGCTGTCTGCATTATTTTATTGCCCAATGGTTTTGGCTCCGTCGTGATTGTGGCTTCTCTCTGGCTCAACCGGAGGTGGTTAAAAGCACTCTAGGCCCACCCCCCGCAGTACTAATTGGAGGCTTATCTGCTCTGTTTACCTTCTGACAGCACATAGAGGAATGTAAGAAACTTTCCCCCCTGCTTGATAAGCTAAGAGTGAATGATTTTATCTTGTTTTGTGATTTTTATATTGCCTGAAAAGTTAGAGAAAGATCCCTTCTACATACATACATTCTTGCAAACTAAACACCCAGTCTTTACAGTTTTTTGGCTATTTTGGCTATTTTTGCTTTCTTGTTTAAACCAAAAGCTGGGCAAAACTGAAAGCTGAGAAAATCCTTCTCTTTGAATGTAAAGAGAAGTTTATAGCTTGTTGGCTTGTTGCCCTAAGTAATTTATCACCTTGTGTAAAGCTAATGGGTGCTGGCAAATGCCGGGCGTGCTAGAGAAGAGGGAGGAGAACAACAACATTCCCGGCCAGCAAGCAGAAAAAAATAGCAGATTTTTTCGTATCACTTTGAAACAAGCATCACACCAGTATAAAGAAAGACGGCGTCAAGACTGCTTTAAAAATGAAGATGCAGATTCAGCCGAAGTCCATGGTCACTGTGCAGAGGCAGGCAATGGCAAACCACCTCTGAACATCTCTTGCCTTGAAAAGCACATGAAAGTTCACCATAAGTTGGCTGTGACTTCCATTACCACCACCAGGAAATGCCGGGGGGGGGGGAGTGTTCCAGAGGCGAGGATGGGCACAAGATTCTGGGAGGTTTCTGGACTCATCATACTCCTCATGATGTCATCAGGGCCCAGGAGCTCTGCTCTGAAATTCATTTAGAATTGATTTAATTAGGATGATGTCTGTTAGCTGTCTCAGATTAATTGTTTTTTAAAAGGGATTCATTTAGGCTGTTCATTGGATGCCTTGTTAATTAATCCATTTGAGAGGGTAAGTCATGCATTGGACGAGAGAAGGGAGGAGGGAGTCGCCCACCACCAGTCTGGATTTTTTTTTTTTTTAGTTTCGTTTGGTTTTAATTCAAAGTGAATGCTAATCAGCAGACAATTTGAAAAGTTTGTAGCTTTAATTTAAAGGTATGCAAATCCCCATTGAAAAAGTTTGCTTGGCTTACTGAAACTCTTTTGGCTTCTCCCTAAATCCCGGAGATGCTGTACAAGAGAAGGAATGCTCACTTCAAATCTCCCTTTCTAGGCCATGCTAAATTTGAAAGACTCAGTCCCAGCAAGTGAGCAAGTGCCATTACCATGCCAGCCTTGGGCATGGTAGCAACACTAATCCTATTGTTTTGCCTGGCTTTCTTAGGGTTTGGAACATCTCCTCCCCAGACATGTAATTATTTTTCTTTTTTCCCAGTTTAAAATCTTTTTATTAAGGAAAATATTTCAATACGTATCAGAGAAGAAAGTAGTAAAACACAGTAACAGTTATATTAAATGCAATCTATCACAAGCCTTGTGTACTCAAACTGAAATACTTTTAACTCGTGCTTACAAAACTACTATTCTTATCTAAAAAGCTTAGGAGGAGCGCTCAGACTAATAGCGTAAATCTTAAAAATGCAACCATTCCATGTCATTGGGATTTGTTGGTAAGAGGTCATTCTCCACAAACTATGTTAGTGCTGGAAACCATAGTTGAATGAATTTCAAGTGAGTGCCAGTGGAACTACGAAGTTGCCTTTTGTATGTATTAGCTATCTTGTCCATTATAAAATGGCCCCAACATTTATTTCTCCATTGTTGAATTGTTGGAGTGTTGGGGGACTTCCATGACACGGCAATAGACAATCTTGCTGTAGCCAATAAGGTACAGGCTAGGTCTGACACATGTATTTCATTATTATCACATGTGAATGATGAATTTACGAGTACTGGGATAATTTGAGATGTGATCTTCTTGATTTCCACCAACACCTGGGACCAGAAAGATTGTATTTTTGTGCAGGACCACCAACAATGAAGGAAATCACTGATCTCTCCACACACTTTCCAACAGAGCTGTACTTTGAGTGCATGTGATGCAGCCTGGCTGGAGATAGATACCATCTCCCCAGACATGTAATTCGAATGAAGTATGAAAAGGGCTAGTTCCTTGGTCTTCCTCCATCCAGCTGCATTACTCAGAAGTTGCTTGGAGGAAACCTCTGGTCTTTTCTCACTGAAACTGACCTACCGCTTCCCTTCCCTCAGAGTAAGATGCCCAAAGGTGACAGGAGGGCACAGCAAACACTGGGCAATGCCACCCGCAGTTATACTAACGGCTGAGGGTCATGCATCTCCACTCTTTTGACTTGTATGAGATGCCGTCACACAAGGGCAGCTACAGCTGTCTTTTTGACCATGGCATGGATGGCTCAACAAAGCTGGGCTTCCGATTCTGCTGTCGTATCATTCTCTATAAGATCTGGCTGACCATAAACATGTCCTGTTTGAGGCTCAGTAAAAAAGCATAACAGTGCCACATCGGTCAAAGTCGGTGAGTGGACCCACCAAATCGATAAAATTGGTTAAGATAATGAAGTTTGAACATCTGGGCTTGTCCTTTATACTGCTACCAAATTTGGCGTGTCCAGCAAAGGGCTACAGAGAAGACACAGTTCTAGTTTGATGTTTTGGTACCTAGATGCTTTGGAAACTGATTGGTCATTCTCCCTAGGTAGATTATTCTATATGACTATGGAGTTTTCTTAGCTGACTCACCGGGATGCTGCTACTCAGCATCCTGGTCCTAGCTCAGAGCTAACACATGTCAAATCCAAAGGAGAGAAGGATGATGGATCTCTCTATTCAACATGTGAAATCCCTCTTTGACAGTGAAGGTGTGCCCAATGGTCTGGGGTCTGATGGCCTTGTAAGGGTTACTGTTTTTTTTTAACTGGTCTCTCTAGCTGTCGCTTTAGCTTCATTTATGCCCCACCTTTCTCCCCATTGGGGACCCTAAATGGCTTAAATAGCTCCCCTCTCTTCCATCTATATATCTAACTAGCAGCAAAGCCCATTGTGGAAGCAATACAATGAGCTCTAGAATGATATGGTGTGTAACGAATGCATAGGCTGGAAGCAGGTTAAGTACATAGTAGGAGTATGTAATAGAAAGGCACAAATGTAGAAGTAAAGTCTCACATGCCTTATGTTACAGAATACCTGGTGTCCAAGGTCACACAATGTGGGGCAGAAAATGCAGCACACAGGTCTCCGTGGGGTCATTTCTACAGTTGGGCACCCTCTATAGCTCCCTCTAAGCTGTGGAGTCTTGTGAACAAAAATCCTGCTTCCCAATTAACCATCAATGTACCATTATCTGCCCCTCTGACTGCAGCTGACTTCTGCCCTCCCTCCTGGAGATCAGTTGTAAATCTGAGTGATCTCCACCCCTCACCTGGAGATTGGTAACAGTGATTCCCCAGGAGGGAATGGCTGGTTGAGAGGGTGGAGTCTATGGCATTGTACCTGTCTGAAGTCCCACCCTGCCTCAAACCTCACCCTCTCCAGGTTCCATCCCTCAAATCTCCAGGAATTTCCTACCTGGAGTTGGCAACCCTATCTCCTTCCCAGCCAATTATCAACCTACCTTTATTTCCCCCTCACTCTTCAGCTTTCCATCTCGCCCCGCACCTGCAGCCTCCACTGTACTCTGAAGCCCGGACTGCCGCATCACATTGGCTGTCATGGGGGGGGGGCATTTCAGCAGGGTATAATGACATAGAGTTCACCATTTTCTCCAGGGGAACTCATCTCTGCCATTTAGAGAGCAGTTGTAATTCTGAGAGATCTCCAGCCCTCACCTGGAGATTGGCAACAATAGTTTCCCAGGAGGAAAATTAGTCTTTCTCTGCAATGGGGACCAAAGCAGGTAACATCATTCTCCTCTCCCCCTTTTGACTTGCACAGCAACCCTGTGAGGTAGGTTAGGCTGAAAGTCTGTGACTGGTCCAAAATCACCCACTCAGCTTCTACAGCAAGAACCTGGATCTCAGAGTCCCTGCTCTGAAGCACTGATGGCTACGCCTAGGGTAGCCAACCTCCGGGTGGAGCCTGAAGATCACCAGGTATCACAATTGAACTCCAGACAACAGATCTCTCCCCTCACCCGGAGAAAATAACTGCTTTGGAAGGTGGGCTTTATGGCATTCTGTTCAGCTGAGGCCTCTCCTTTCCCCAAACCCTGGCTTCTATAGATTCTACCAGAAAATCTCCAGGAATCTCCCTACCTGGAGCTGGCAACCCTAGCCAGACTGGCCCCAATGAGTTCCTCACAAAGGCCTGTGAAGGGTTTCCTTCCTTTGTCTGAACCAAGCTTCGTTGCCCACTGTGGCGAAACGGGCTCCAGTTTACCATTCAGCTGTTCACCTCCCACCCTTGTCCCATTAGCGTATCTCCTTAAGTTTGCTACCACCACTCACTGAATTGTCATTGCCTTTTTAGAGGGACATTGAGACTCCTCTGGCCGAATCTCCCTATATGGAGATGGAATTCCAAATCTTTGGGGGATCCCTGGAAAGTTGGCAACCCAAGGGTCTGGCCTTTCCTTGCATTGTTGGGCTACCCCCTCCCTTTGTTATTGTGTACAGCAGGGGAGACTATGTGGTCAGAGCACAACACAGATTATTAGCCCAAATAAAAGAATTTATCTAAGTATTTACACAGTTATGGAGCACATACACACACACTAAATAAATAAGGCACAGCTGTAGGAGTAAGCACACACTGTGAACCAACATGGCATAAATCAACAGGGGTTAAACGCCATCCTCTTTCCCTACACACCAGCCTCTGGCTCTCTGCTCTAGCCTCTCTTTGTCTCTGGACCAAGAGAGCAGGGAAACTTCCATTCATTTCCCAGTCCAGCCGACTGTGGAGTGGTTGAATTTCTGCTGCCTCGCAGGGTTCCCCCACATCTGTGGCTTGTGCCCTGGACAGCCTGGTCAGCACAGGCAGCAGGAGCCTCTCCTAACCTCCTGTAGGATGAAGACTGCCTCCTCCCTGTATGGGCTTCAGTCTATATCAATGCTGCCCTGCCCCTTGGAACAGTCCCTCTTTTCCCACTCTTTTTGGCCTTGGGGCAGCTGGGAATCGTAGTCCAGCAGATGAGGAAGCCCCATTCAACCCAGTGAGTGAACTACAGCTCAATTAAACCTTATGACAGAACATTTTAAACAAACACAGGTAACTGCCATTTTGTTACACCTACCAATAGCCACTGAGGGAAAAGTTACTCCCACACAGGAGGAAAGCAGGAGAAGCGTCCATCAAGGGAGAAAGCCAGGCAGAGTGGCTGAAGGGGGAGTGGGCAGGGAAGAGGAGCAGACCCAGCAACCAGCCAGTGCCACGTGAGTACTCTTGAGTGGAGGCTGATGGGCCAATAGCTGAGGGAGAGCATTTTATAGCCAATGAGAGCACATGGAATGTTGCCACCCCAAGTGGCTTTTATATATAAGGACAGGATTCCCAAATGTGGTCCCCCATCAGAAGATACCTAAATCTGCAGATCAGGGCCAAGCTAAACCCAAACAGATTTTTCTGCAAAATTAGGTGGCACCCCCCAAGTTTGCAGAAAAATCTGGCATCTTAAAAAAATACACTAGGATAAATAAAACAGCATTCTCTGAGCAAAGACTGAGGACACACCTACCTCTGGAGTTCATTGAAGGAGATTGGAGGCTGTGCCAGGTCTGTGTGCAGCCTGGGAGTCCTGCTGGGTCTGGTGAGAAAGGATGGGGCAGACTCCCCCCCCCGTGAATCACGCAGACCCACACTTGTTTTATCCTAGTAGCAATCCTGTCATGTATGTAGGGTTGCCAACTTCCAGGTGGCAGTGGGAGATCTCCTGGGATTATAATTGATCTCCATATGACAGAGATCAGTTCACCTGGAGAAAACAGCCCCTTTGGAAGGTGGACTCTAGGGCATTATACCCAACTGAAGTCCCTCCCGTCCCCAAACCCCACCCTCCTCAGGCGACATCCTCAAAACTCCAGGTATTTCCAAACCCAGAGCTACTCAAGAATACACCCCACACCCACCCACTCCAAGCCAAAAAAAATTACTATGATGACTCGGATTTACCACAGCATCACCTGGACTGACGGTTAAAAAAAAGAGAATTAATAGTGGTCATTCTAGACTAAGAACATAAGAGAAGCCAATGTTGAATCAGGCCAATGGCCCATCTAGTCCAACACTCTGGCCAAAATACCAGGTGCCATCCGGAGGTCCAGCAGTGGGGCCAGGACACTAGAAGCCCTCCCACTGCTGCCTCCCCCCAGCACCAAGAATAGAGTGCATCACCTGCCCTAGACTGAGAGTTCCCATCTATACCCTGTGGCTAATAGCCACTGATGGACTTCTGCTTTGTAACTTCATGGCTAGTGTGGAAACTCAGAGAGCTTTAACCTTGAGAGACCTGAAAGACAGCACCTTTATACACCTATGGATGTAGTAACAACATTGTAAAAGAAAATGGGGACAGTGATTTACCAAGGACCCTAGAGATTCCTTGTAAACCACCGGATCCTACACATCCCTTTTCCAGATGAATAGTTTTTCAGTGCCCCTCCATCTTTGTAAAAAAACCTGCACCTCATGATTTGAGAAGTAAATTGGTGGAGGGAGCAATGGAATGCCAGCCGCCTACACACACTAACAGAGAGGTTAATCAAACTTTCTAGAATGTTATGAAGTCTGTGAGGGCGGTTAAAATGAGGAGCTTTTTTATGTATTTGAGAGAGAACAGAACAGCAAATGTCTTTGTAAAAAAAGGGAGCACGGAATCCAAATTCTTCTAAAAGGAACTGCCGCTTCTTGTCCTTTGTGGACAGTACAAATGTCTATAAAGCTTTCGGACAGAAAGGTGATTTCTCGAATCTCTCTTGTGTGAAAAGGGCAGTTTGGGAAATCCTCGTCCCTAAATAAAGTCTGATAAAGAATTAAAATGTACTCTGCGAAGAAAAGATTCTATTTGAATAGGCCAAGGGCATGCATATTAAAACCTCGCTCCTGTCGGGAAGACACGAACAGAGCCAGCCGTCTAGAGAAAATCTTCTGGACAAGAGGGGCCTTCATACAAGCCTCTCTTGTCTCGGAATACCAATTGAGCCCCAGCACTGGAAGTCAACTAGGATTTCCAACCGGCCTTTATTCTTCACCACTAAATAAGGCAGTCCAAGAAATTTGGACAAAGGCAGAAACGACAAAGGTGCCCTCAATGGGTTACATAAGGGCATTCAAAATATCCCCATTCATTCCTTTCCAGGAGTGCAGCTGAGTTACCAAGAAGAATCTGTACAGCAAGTCTGGACACTATGAAAAACACCATATATTGTAAGACGAGCTTAGAGGACGCATTATATAACTTGAGGGTTGCACGACGTGAGACTCCCCCCATCCTGGCCGAAATCTTTTGAGTTGCCCATGGTCACTTGCTGGTGGGGTGGAAAGTGCTGTGAAGTTGCAGCAACTTACGGAGACCCCATAGGATTTTCAAGGCAAGAGACATTCAGAGGTGGGTTGCCATTGCTTTCCTCTGCATAGTGACCTTGGACTTCCTTGGTGGTCTCCCATCCAAGTCCTGACCAGGGGCCAACCCTGCTTAGCTTCTGAGATCTGATGAGAACAGGCTTGCCTGGGCTGCCCAGGTCACTTGTTACAATCCTAAAAACCCTGGTTTTGAAGGGAACAGTTCTGACAATGCCCAGCACTTTAAGTCCCACTTGAGTTAACTGAGAGATTTGAGTATACACTTAACATTCCCATTGGTTACATTCCCAATAGCCTTTATTTACCCTAAGCAGTCCTCAGGAAGTGGAGTGTAGTGGTTAGAGTGTTGGACTCAACTCTGTTTATTTTTGTCTCAACAGAGACTAAAATGGCTTACTCTTCAAGATTATTGTAGTTGGACAAGGATCCAGGAAATTCAGCTTCAAATCCCCTCCCCCCACTCTGTCGTGAAGCTTGTTGGGCAAATTTGACTCAGTCACTCTGCCGACCTAACCTACCTCACTGCATTGTTTATGTAGGTGAATGCCATCAAGTCACAATAGAGTTATGGTAAAGCCAGCAAGGAGCTTTCAAGGCAAGTGAGAAACAGAGGTGGTTTGCCATTGACTTCCTCTGCAGAGTCTTCCTTGGGGGCCTCCCTTTCAAGTAGTGACCCTGCTGAGCTTCCAAGATCTGATGAGATCAGGGCAGCCTGGGCCATCCAATTCATAGCAAGAAAACTGGTATGTATGGAAGTGCCATCAAGTTGCAACCTCCTAATGGTGACCCCAGCAAGGGGTTTTCAAGGCAAGTGAGAAGCAGAGGTGGTTTGCCATCACCTTCTTCTGCCAAGTCCTCCTCTCTGGTTTCCCTTCCAAGTACCAACCCTGATTAGCTTCTGAGATCTGACAAGACCAAGCTATACCGTGCATCCTTCTTTTGCATTTCCTGAGGGGGGTGCCTTTTAAAGGGACTATGACAGCTTGCGATTTGGATGCTATGCCTGGGTTGATACACACCAAGATCGCAGTCTGGATTCTGGGAACTGCAAAATGGCATCAAGGTATAGAGTTAGAACAGGTAATGGCACTTGCTGAATTCCACGTATGATGGAGAACTTGTTCAGGATCCAGAGCCACTCTGGAAGCATGGCGTGAACTAGAGAGCTATAACTCCTTTGCATATATTAGTCATGCATTGTTAGCATAATTGGTACGAAGTCTCTTTCAATATAATGGGAACATGAGCAGGTGGGACCAAGCCCCTCTTTGCCATCATCTGCTCTTACAGACAGATGGGCTCGACAGCTGTGGACTCTCAAAAACTAGGCGTTCAGAAGCCGTGTAATATCCTTTCACCTTGCCCAATCTGCTCTCCAAGGGGAACAGCACTGTGGAGATACACCACTTCCAGTTGCTCAAATAGTCTTCGTTTCTTACATGGTAGCCTCAGTCAATACGACTGCAGATTAAAGAGTTGGGCATAATCTGCCAGGTATGGTTGCCAGCCTGAGACTAGCAAACTTTATTGTAGCATAAGCTTTCAGGAAACATAGCTCTCTTCATCAGATGTAGAGAGCTGTGTTTCTCGGAAGCTTATGCTACAATAAAGTTTGTTAGCCTTAGGCTGATTCTACATTGGCTTTTTCCTTCATTGCTTTATGAAATCCACATTGGAACAGAAATTTCCCCTCTGCATTGCATGCTGCTGTCACTTCCTTTGACCATTGGGTTTTATGGGACCCTCCATGCTCCATGCCACTTTTGCTTTCTTTGATCACTGGATTTTTTGGTAGCTTGTGCATAGATTTATGGCCGTTTTATGGCCATTCCGGGTGACTTTGCAGTCAGTATGGTGTTGCCCCGGGGTATCTGAATGTGGTTTTGAGCTGCACTTTTTCCTCCCAGCTGAGAAAATGTGGAGTGAATGCCAGATGCAGAATCGCCCCCAAAAGTGCTACTGGGCTTTTTACTATTTTGCAGCAACAGACCAACACAGTTAACTCCTCTGGATCTACTTCAAAGGAACTGACATTATAAAATCCACTGTTCAGGAGGGGAGTAGACACAAAGGTACAAATATCAGTGGGCACAGCTACATACTCCTCAGTTTGATAACAAGTAGGAATGAAGATTAAAGAACTATGCCTAAAGTAGCATTAGTACCAATTCTCCTAATTCCTCTTGACCCAATTTCTCCCTGAAATCAAACCACCTGTTTCTTTCCTTCATTTGATCAAAGAGAAATTTGAAGAGAATTTCTGCAAAATTTCAGAACCTCACTCTACAGATGTTCAGAGGCAGGCAATGTCTTTTCAGACTTTCCTACCCTCCTGGTAAAGCACCACCTCTATCACTGGCACTGACCATCAAGAGCCTGGGCATGACTCTGGATCCCTTCCTTGTCTATGGAAACCCAGGTTGTGGAGGCTGCCAAGCTGGTGTTTTTCCAACTGCTCCAGGTTAGGCAACTGGCTTCCTGCCTGTCTCGCCCCAACCTAGCCACGGTAATCCATGCAATGGTCACCTCCAGGGTAGACTACTGTAATTCACTCTAACTGTGGCTACCTTGTGCTTGACCCAAAAGCTCCAACTGATCCAGGATTCAGCCGAGTGGGTCCTTACTAGGACCCCCTGGACAACACACATTCAACCTGTGCATTGTGAGCTGTACTGGCTTCCAGTGGAGCACCAGATCACGTTCAAGATTTTGTTTTTGACCTTTAAGGCCCATACCTTTGCGACCGCCTCTCTCAGTATGCCCCTGGAAGAATGTTACTCTCAGGGAATAAGAACTTTCTGGTGGTCCCTGGCCCAAGAGAGATCCAGCTATCCCCAATCAGGGCCAGGGCTTTTTCAACCCTGGCTCCTGCCTGGTGGAACTGTCTGCTGGGAAAAAATCCATGCCCTACGGGAATTACTACCTTTCTGCAGGGCATGCAAGGCAGAGATGTTCCACCGAATATTCAGTTGAGGACAGTGACGGGACAGTATGACAGCTGGTACTCTCCCCATCCCTCGTACCCCTGCCTGCCAGTTGGCTGGGAACCTGGATTTTTTTCCTTCCACCATCTCAGAATGTATATTGTCTGATTTACTGATTGCTTTTAGGTAATTTTAATGTTGATTTTAATTTAAATCATTTATTGTATTTTACTCTGTGACTGGAAAATATTTTTTTTATTTTAAGTATAGATATAAAAAAAACCCAGACATAAACATCAAATACACCCCCCACTCCCTGTATAGAAAAACAACATACAATATACACATAGCAACAGAGAAAAGCAAAAAAAGAAAAAAAAAGAAAAAGAAAAAAAGAGAAGTAAAAAAACAAGCAAATTAAGGGACTGGTAGAGAGCTCAACATTCAGCATAGATACAAAGAGAAGGTATTCTTTCCCCTTCTTATATTTTACTCTGTTGTAAGCCACCCTGAACCCTGCTTGCAGGGAAGGGTGGCCTAGCAAATCCAAATAAATAAATAAATAAATAAATAAATAAATAAATAAATAACATAACATAACATAACATAACATAACATAACATAACGTAACATAACATAACATAACATAACATAACATAACATAACATAAAGCAATTTCAAGGGCTGAAGTTACAAAAGGATATATTAATTTCTCTTCAAAGAGAAACCAAACATAAATGAAAGGGAAACCCTTTTTTAAGGAAAGAGAATGAGAGGAATCAGTGGCTCCATATTTAAAAATTGAATTTTGGAAACTGAAATTCCCTTCCTCATAACAACACTAGCCAAAATCCTTGTGGACCAAGGTGAGTTTTCAGGAAGGATCCCAAAGAAAAGAGGTAGCACCACACATATGTCTAGGACTGGGGTTCTGGGTATAGGTGATGGCAGTAGAGAGTAGGCGGGATCATGATAAAGACCAAGAGACCTTTCACATGGCTCCCATTGATCTCAGTGGGGCAGGAGACCCTTCCCACTGTATTTCATCTTTTGTCCACCACCACCCCATCTGGAATGAAATTCTCTAAACTCAAACTGAAGCCCCTTTCCAGTTTAGAGCAGTGAAAGATGTTTGTGTTGACAAAATCGCAGGGCCTTTAATGAAGCCTGATGGGATACTGTCCACTCCGCAGCATGTGACAGTCTCATTAATCTTGTTTTGAGCTCAAAAGATGGTGCAGTCTTCAGGAACAGCTCTTTTGTCAGACTAAAAAGTAAAGCCTTCCCACTGCTCAGAGAGAACTGTCAACCAAACTCAATGCTTCTCTTCCTTACGTTTCCAGTGGCACGTATCCCTTGATTTGTGTGTTGAATTTGGGCACGTTTACTTGCATTTGCTACTGGCATTGCCATGAGTCATCAAACCCCGGTACTTTGAAAGAGGAAAGGACTGAGTAATAGGAGGAAATAAATCAAGCGGTATTGAAAAATGGCACCTAGAGGACATCTTCCCAGGTGTTCCTTTGAAATCCCTCCTGGGGGGGGGGAAATCTCAATTTTAAGCCCTGGGAGAAGAAGGGAAGTTCATATTCCACTGAAAACACAAACTCCCCAATTCTTATCTATTTCAGCCACATGGGAGATGACAGAGCAGGCCCGGAGAACTAACAAGTTCAAGAACTGTGCCCTGCCAGGCTGTGTCCCATCCCCACTTTTTCAGCTGTAGGGAAACAGAAATAAAGGAGATGTAGAGAACTTCTAGCAGGCTCTCGTATGTAGATGGCATCCTTGCCAGCAGGCAAAGCAGGCACCAGAGCAGAGATACAATGCCAGAGCAGTCCAGAAAGCAAAGTCAAAGCCAGTCCAAGGGTCGTTAATCCTCCAGGTGCAGACAGGTCTGAGACACAGAATCAGAGGGCAGTCCAGATAGTGAAGTCCGAGGCCAGTCTAAAAATCACAGGGTGTAAGGCAAGACAGGAGCTGTGGTCACTAGACTCATGGATATGTGACGTGTTGCTTTCATGGCTGGAAGGTATGCCAGCTTGGCTTAAATAAACCTTTCACGGCAAGCTGATTTACACAAGGAAAAGTCCTGCAATGTCCAGATCACACGAAGTGATGGTACCACTTTATTCTGCTCTGATTAGACCTCAACTAGAGTATTGTTTGGGCACCACAAATTAAGAAGGACATAGACAAGCTGGAACATGTCCAGAGGAGGGCAATGAAGATGGTGAGGGGTCTGGAGACCAAGTTCTATGAGGAAAGGTTGAAGGAGCTGGGTATGTTTAGCCTGGAGAGGAGACGACTGAGAGGTGATATGATAACCATCTTCAAGTACTTGAAGGGCTGTCATATAAAGGATGTAACGGAGTTGTTTTCTGTTGCCCCAGAAAGTCAGACCAGAACCAATGGGTTGAAATTAAATCAGAAGATCTGTAACCGCAGCCAGAATATTGTACACCAAATATTGGAAGATAGATAAAGTTCGAGATAGGGCAGAATTTAAACAAAAAATGTTAAATGTTGCCGAAATGGATAAATTATCGATTTTGTTAAAAGGGAAAGAAGAAAGGGTTTTTTTGAAAATAATTGGATTAAGATGTATAAATGGATGGATAAAAACATTTGAAGGTTAAGCATTAAGTATTTTGTTTAGCTGTATGGTGGAAGACTGTGGGAAACTCTTTTTACGAGTATATGTTCCAAGCTTGATGTTTCTTTATTGTTGGAAATCAATTAAAATTATATTTAAAATAATTTAAAAAGAGAAATTGAATCAGAAGAGATTTTCTGAATATTAGGAAGAACTCCTTGACAGTTGGAGCGGTTCCTCAGTGGAACAGGCTTCCTCAGGAGGCAGTGGGCTCTCCTTCTTTGGAGATTTTCAAACAGAGGCTAGATGGCCATCTGACAGCAATGCTGATTCTGTGAACTTAGGCAGATCATGAGGCAGGAAAGGTTGCTTCAGTGTTTGGTTCTTGTGGCCCTTTCTTACACGCCCAGGGAAATGCTGATTGTCACTTTAGGGTCAGGAATTTTTCCCCTCCAGGCCAGTTTGGCCAGGGATCACTGAGGTTTTTTGTCATCTTCTGGATGTGGAACAGCAGTCACTATGAGTGTGGAGGGGGAGGTATTTGTGAATTGCCTGCATTGTGCAGGGGTTGGATTAGATGACCCTGGAGATCCATTCCAGCTCTATGATTCTATGACTCAGGGCTGGTGTTAGCCAAACACTGGCATTGAGCCAAGAGACACGCACTGCGTCTTCGCTCTGTAAGTTGGAGGTGAGTTTGCTCCTGGCATTGTACTACCACTGAGGAGGAATCAGAAGACTCTTCCTGCGACAACTGTTCTTCATCCTTCCCTCCCATGGTCTGCCTGAAGGGGTCAAAGTCAGCTGTTGGCAATGAATCCTGGAGATCCTGTCTCTCCTCAGCTCTTTCAGCTGTTTCTTGTGAGCTGGACCCAGGTTCTGTAACACTTTAGGAGTCTTCCTCCAGGCTGATTTCCAGCGGGTCAAATTGGACCACGACAGATGGTGGCCATGCTCAGCCTGGCAGATCACAAATTGTGAAGGCCTGTCAAAAAGGAGTTTTTGTTCAGGATCTTAAAAGTAGCAGCAATCCCAGAAAAAGTCTGGCAATGTCAAGTCAAATTAATCAGAAGTTTCCACTAATATGTGCCAATAAGACAGCTCTGATAAACAGACCAGAATGGCGGTCCAGGTCTCCCCTTATGGCATGAGAGCTCCCAGCCATTGGCCCTTGTTCCCCACTAGCACTTCACTCCAGATTTAGGTGAATCTTATAGCATTTTCCCAATGTGATGATGGCGGTACTGGTTTTGTACTGGAACTGACGTTGCACTTTGACAGCGTGCCTGTTCCTGAAGCCCAGTTTCTGCTGGCAGGTTGGCAACCCTAGACCTGGAATTATTAGTAGCTCCTTCACTTAGGTCTGTGAGCCCTGTCTCTGCTTGGGCTTTCGTGATGGAGGCTCAACAGCCTGATCTGGCAAAAATTTCAGAGGCTCTGTAAACGGAGACTTTCCCATTGGGTTGTCAGCTCAACAGGGAGCACCAGGGTAGCAAAAAAAGCTGACAACATGGTGAGTTGTGTTTCTAGCTGAATTATAAGAATGATAGGTAAATTAGCATCTATCAAAGTAAATTAGCATATGCAATTTTGTGCAAATCGCATCCTTTCCCCTCAACATTTCTTGCCTGTCTTCTGAGGGCTCTTTTCTCTTTTTTTAGTCATCCAGAGAGGGACACCCTATTCACCCAATTGCAGCAGGACTGAGAGACAAGGCCACTCAGCTGAGTCTCCCCTTCCGGACACAGGTTCTTCCTTGCGTTACACTATTCTGCTCCCCCAACCACCCTGCACCCACCATTCAGCCCTCCAGCACGCTACACGCACTTGACGAGGTAACAACTCAAGCTCCAACTCTTCCTGTCAAGTTACTGTGATGTCACCTGACTTCCTGTCACATGCTTGCGTCTCAACGGCTCCCAAGCTGCTGTCTATGGATTAAAGGTGAGCCCGGCTCTGGGTCTGGAAAAGAGGAAGCCCATTAGTGTTTCACACAGTGTGCTTTCTTATTCCCCAGACCCAGAGTCCAGTAGCTTATAAATCATTTAAACCATTAAAAAGAACTTCTGCTAAGGCTTGAACCAGGTTGGTTGGGGTTTCTGTGATCCATGTTCTGGATAGTAAAGGTAAAGGTTCCCTTGCTCGAAAGCCACTCGAATCCGACTCTAGGGTTGCAGTGCTCATCTCCGTTTCAAAGCCGAAGAGCCAGCGCTGTCCGAAGATGTTTCCGTGGTCATGTGGCTGGCATGACTAAACACCAAGGTGCACGGAACGCTGTTACCTTCCCACCGAAGTGGTACCTATTTATCTACTTGCAATTTCTTGCTTTCGAACTGCTAGGTTGGCAGGAGCTGGAACTAGAGACGGGAGCTCACTCCGTCATGCAGCAGTTTCAGGTCTTGAACTGCTGAACTACTGACCTTCCACAGCCTGCAGTTCAGCATCTTAAACACTTGAGCCACCGCAGCTCCTTGTATGTTCTGAATACATGGCCCTTTTTTCCAAATCCATGAAATGTATAAGGTTTTTTCATAGTGATGTCCATAATAGGAGTTTCTTCAGCTTCAACAGAACCACACCGGAGTAAGCAATTTCTGTAGCTGTATATCCCAGGAGGATAACTGCTCTAAAGAAAACTTGGAGAGACGACCCTCACAATTTTCATGAACTTAAATGTTGGCAACACACAGGAAGGGACCAGAAACTGTAGCCAAGGTCCCTTTTGTTTGCTGCTGTCTCAGTAGTCAACAAAGGCAGTGTTACTGTGTTGGTTTTGCCTCCCCAGCCAACTGCAGTGAACTTGGACCCTCCTTTTATGGGGCACAAAGGCTGATTTTGTTTCTAGAAAACTCCCAGGCTTCAATGTGCTTCAGCGGTTCAAAAGTTCAACAATTAAGAGTTCCAGCAGGGAAAGGAGACGGATGCAGCTGACTGGGTTGGTTGTGCATAAGTGGAAACAGCTCGTGTTGACTCACATGCCTGGGCAAACAGAGTCCCAGAAGGGAAATGGTTGTTGGGAAGAAAATGATGATGCACAGCATTTATACAGTGCTTAGTTATGATGAGAGTACACAGAGTGGAACCTGAGGAGGGCGGGGTTTGGGGAGGGACTTCAATGGAGTATAACACCACAGAGTCCACCTTCCAAAGTGGCCATTTTCTCCCAGTGGGAACTGATCTCTGTTGCTTGAAGATCAACAGCACATGTGTGTCCCTGAGTGCCTTGGAATGGCTTTGCTTCGAGTCTCCTGAGCCAGGGCATCGGCAGCCACACTGGAGAGTCGGGTAGGCATGCCCTGCCCTAGCTCTCCTTCAGCAGTGCCAATGGTTGAACAGGCATGTCTTCCTATGACTCTGTACAGCAGGGTGGTATTAGAGTTAAATGAGACCAGAGTCTAGGAGATCAATGACCAGATTCTCCCAGCAGTCATTAGAGCTAAATCGGGGAAGCAAGAAAAGCTTTCATCCCACCGTCCCCTTCCATCCACACTGCTTAGCTGATTGAACTGGCTCTCCTCACGCTGCTGTTGGACTTGGATGGAAAATATACAGACAAAACTACCCTTTTGCCCACTGTTGTTCCATCCAAGTCTCAGAGAAATCGCGACAGATATTGGTAAGTGAAATCATGCAGGATGGAAAGGTTAATACACACACACACCCTTCCGTTTTGATCTAATGCTACATCCACCCATCATTAGATGTTATGCTACAGTTTCACTGTCTATAAATCTATTGGCAATCATCCACACAGGAAAATCGACTTGTGATTGATTGCTGTGGGGCAATGATAGAGCAATGTCCACCAATGTACAGACAAAGCTTAAATTGTGGTTATCCATAGCCACTATTTAGTTTCTAAAAGAGCTGGGGCTCCCATCACAGAACTCTTACATGTCTCTTCTCATTCATCCTTTTATTATCCCCTTGTTTTCAGATAAGAAGGAAAATAATACGGTGGAGAAAATTAGAACTAAGCCAGGGGCTTCCTGTCCCGCGCCTTCAGCTACCACATTACACCACCTCTAAAAACGACATGGTTTTATTGGACAAAAATATATATCCCACATTTCTGTCCCCATGAAGGCCACCAAGGCAGCCAACAAATAAAAACATACATAATAAAAACCGCATTTTAAAACCAGTACAACCCCCCCAACTCCAGCCCCCCCCCAATACGAACATAGGAAAGCAGCCATATATGGAGTGAGTCCACATAACTTGAGTTTTGGCGCAGTTCAGACATAAGGAGAAACCAGGGTTTAATTAAGCTGTGGTTTGTCCAGTCATCTCGACATGGACACATCCTAACTGTGAAGATAGTTTCAGAGGGTAGCCAACTGCAATAGAAGAGCTAGATTCAAGTCCTGTAGCATCTCAAAGAAGAAGAAGAAGAAGAAGAAGAAGAAGAAGAAGAAGAAGAAGAAGAAGAAGAAGAAGAAGAAGAAGAAGAAGAAGAGGAGGAGGAGGAGGAGGAGGAGGAGGAGGAGGAGATTGGATTTATATCCCGCCCTTCACTCGGAGTCTCAGAGCGACTTCCAAACTTCTTTCCCTTCCCCTCCCCACAACAGACACCCTGTGAGGTAGGCAGGGCTGAGAGAGCTCTTTCAAGAACTGCTCTTTCAAGGACAGCTCTGACAGAAGCTTGCCCAGAAGCTTGGCTTGCCCAAGGCCATCCAGCAGGTGCAAGTGGAGGAGTGGGGAATCAAACCTGGTTCTCCCAGATTAGAGTCCACGCACTTAACCACTACACCAGGGTATAAGCTTTCCAGAGTCAAAGCTCTGAGGAAGGGAGCTCTGACTCTCAAAAGCTAATACCCTGAAAATCTTGTTGATATCTAAGATGCTGCTGGAAATGAATCTAACCATCTTAACTATGGTTAGGTAGGGTCCATCAAACCAAGATATGAAACCATGGTTTGGAATTGGGATATTAACCGTGGCTTTCCATGACAAATGCACACCTCCTGGCTTCATCCTGGCTCATCTCCCAGCTGTGTCCTCATGCATTCCCCAGCTACAGAGATATCTGGCTGGAGTAAAGGTGATGAAATCAGCATTTGTCAAGCAAATCTGGATTGGAGCGATCATCTGCAAACCACATCCACATTTCACAGAGGAACCACGGTTAAAAAATATGTTGTACAGAGATCAGTTGTAATCCCAGAACAGCTCCAGCTACCACCTGGAAGTTGGCAACCCTAAATACCTCTAAAAAAAGAGGCCTTCCCTAAGATGGTTTAACTGGAGATACTAAAATGGACTCTACCACTGTCCTATTGGGCATTCCCTTTCATCCTTGTAATCAAGGCTATTTTGAGGCAGGAACGCACAGGAACGGAGTTCTGGCTGGCTCCTGAGTTGGCCACACCCAGCAGGTACTCATTAGCATAACAGGCCACACCCAGCAACAGAAACTCATGAGGACTGGCTACATTAGGGGTGTGTGGCCTCACATGCAAAGGAGTTCCTGCTACAAAAAAAGCCCAGGGTTTTGACAACAAAGAAGGTAAACAGAATAAGGAGCAAAAGATGTGTGTGGCTGGATGACCACACTTCTGGGTGTGACCTAATATGCTAACGAGTTTCTGCTGTTGGGTGTGGCTTATTATGCTAATGATTTCCTGCTGGGCTGTTTCTACAAAAAAAGCCCTGCTTGTAATGATAATTACATGATAAGCTTTCTGCTTCCGCGGTTGAATAAACAAGGAATGAACGTGTTAGGGGGAAAAAACTAGTCCGGTCTGTTCAGAATGTCACCTTTTGGCTGTGAAAAAATTAACGGAAACCTTGACTCATTGTCGTAGCAACCAAATGCAAAGGACGCGACATAAAAGCAAAGCAAAATTAAAGGGAAAAGGTGAAACCTTTTAGACATAAGAATCTCAGCTACTTCAGGGAAGTCACAGAAGGCGAATCTGAAAGGAATCACGTCTGATCAAATCCAGGGCTTCCCTGCTAAGTTTGGGAAAGAGAAGCCTCCCACTAGGAAGGTTATTAATTCACTGCCGTTTCAATGTGTAAATGTCAAGGAAAGATTATTCTATGTAAAATGAAATGATCCCTTTGCAGCACAGAAAGGTCACGGCAATATTTTGAAGAAGGATGCATTGATCTACTTCACAAGCAAAGCAGATATCAATGTCAGCTTATTCGGTGACTTTAAAGGGAATCAAACAGAGCCTATAACTTAGGGGGAGGAGTTGAAATTTCCAGACCGGGCCCAATTCAGTATTCCCACACCACATGGCGTGACACCCCAAATAATGCTAGCATGCTTTATTTGAAACAAATGATATACAACCGTGATATGATTAATACATTTAGTGTAAACCGTTTTGTAAATATTTCATAAGTGGCATGAACATCCTTTTTATAATTACATTGGAAAGGTAAAGTGCCTGGGCCCAGTGTCTCGAAAGACTTCCCAAGGTTTTAAAATTGTAGGCTGTTCCATAATCAATTCATGTCCACATTTCACCTGCACACTGCATTCCCTGCGGCTCCACCAACGGAACAGCTGTCCAGTGTTCCCTCTAAGCTGAGTTAGTGTGAGCTAGCTCAAAGTTTTTTAACCTCTGGTTCAGGAAAGATAGCTCCAGAGCAAACTAATTTATGCAGTAGCCAAATTGCTTGCTCGCAACTTTAATGCTAGTAGCTCACAAAGTAGAATTTTTACTCACAGGACTACATAGCTTAGAGGGAGCATTGGCTGTGACTTCTGTTTTGGTGCTTTCTCAAGGCAGATTCCACATAGTCTCAATCAGGGCTATTTTTGGGCGTGAAAGCACAGGAACGGAGTTCCAGCTGGTTCCCGAGCTGGTCACGCCCAGCAGGAACTCATTAGCATAATAGGCCACACCCAACAGCAGAAACTCATGAAGACTGGCCACATTAGGGGTGTGTGGCCTAACATGCAAATGAGTTTCTGCTACCAAAAAAGCCCTGGGTTTTGACAACAAACAAGGTAAACAGAATAAAGAAACAAAAGGTGGGTGTGGCTGGATGACCACACTTCTGGTAACATGGGGATGTGGCCTAATACGCTAATGTGCTGTGCTGTCAGGGGGTGGCCTAATATGCTAATGAGTTTCTGCTGTTGGGTGTGACCTATTATGCTAATGAGTTCCTGCTGGGCTTTTTCTACAAAAAGAGCCCTGGCCAGATTCTCAATTCGTTTATTATCTCTAGGTTCAGTAAAGTGACTCTGTCATCTGGAGATCAGTCGGAATTCCGGGAGATCTCCATGCCCCTACTGGAGTTTGGCAACCCACCAGAATCTCCACACGGAGATTCATCTCTCTCCCTCTATCCTTCTCTTCCCCCAGCAGATGAAAACCTTTTGGGGGTGGGGTGGGTGGGTGTTGGCTTTCCCTCACTAACTCTTATTAGACCTCCTCCTTGTTTGTGTTTTTATAAAATATTTAAAACAATTAAGCAAAACACCTATATATGTGCAGTTTTAAATGCTGTTTTTAATTTTTGAAATATTTTAATGTTCGCTGCCTCGGGGACCCTGAGTTGGGTTGAAAGGAGCCATAGAAATGTTTTAAATGAATACAAATAAAATAATAAATTTAAAGAAAACGCGTGCAGGGAGTCATGTTTCGCCACCACCCTCCCACATCGCCATCCCAATCCAAATAAAGCACCCGTATGACCAAAAAAGTGAATTAAAAGAACACTGAGAGTTTCAAGCAGGATCTCTCTGGGTTTGAGTTGACCCATTAAAGGGCAGCAAACGTTCAATTATTAAGTTTGGGGGAGGTATCATAGTTTGGGTAGCAATTTGAATCGTCTTGGGCACCCAAATGCCTTGGTTTGCATCTTGGGGGAGAGGTAATTTTAGGCAGCAGTAGAAATATTTAGTTCTTTTTTTTTTTGGTAAATACAATTTATTATTGGATATATCACATGTTCATACATTTTCAACCAACCTACATATCCATTTTTCTAATTTCCCTTCTCCCCCCCCCAAACAAGGCTTCCCGCACTGCTCCAACCCCATTAATATCTCTCTTATTCTGTTACAGTTATTTCTAAACTTATTTTCTCTAACAAACGGTAACAATTCAGAAATCTAATTCTATTTCATTTTCCACTTAATAACTATCAAAGCAGATCAAACCACGTTTAATGTCCCAATTTTTCAACAAGTATTTTTGAAAGTCTTTCCAGTCTTCAAAAAAAGTTTCATCTTCTTCGTTGTTTAATTTTCTTGTTAATTTGTCCATTTCTGCTAAAAACAACGTCTTTTTAATCCATTCCCATGTTTCAGGTACTTTATCTTGTTTCCAACATTGAGCAAAAGTCAGTCTTGCTGCTGTAGTCAAGTACCATAGTAGTGTTCTCTTGGCTACATTTATTTCTTCCATTTTAAGACCTAGCAATAACATCTGTGGGTCTTTCTTAAAAGTACAATTCAAAATTTTTTGTATCTCATTGTGGATCTCTGTCCAATACTTTACTGCTTTATCACATGTCCACCACATATGGTAAAAAGACCCCTCATGTTTTTTACATTTCCAACATTTGTTGGACATATTTTCATTTATAATAGCAATTTTTTTAGGCGTCATATACCATCTATACATCATTTTATAGCAATTCTCTTTAACATTTACACACGTTGAAATTTTCATTGATTTTTTCCACAAGTATTCCCAAGATGTCATTAATATCTCATTATTAACATTTACAGCCCATTTTATCATTTGCTCCTTTACAACTTCATCCTCAGTATACCATTTCAATAACACCTTGTACAGTTTAGAGATCATTTTTTTATCTTTCTCAAGCCATACAGTTTCAATTTCAATATTCTTTTCTCTAAAACCATGTTCTCTTTTATCGGTCTTAAATAGATCATAAATCTGTCTATACTTCAACCAATCATATTCAAATTCAACATCAAATCTATCTTTTAACACAAAATTTTTCCCTTCAAATTTTAAAAGATTTTTATAAGGTAGCCAATCTAACCCTTGATTTCTTGAATATGGATTAATCACTTCAGCTGGTACAATCCAAAGTGGTCTTTCTTCTGAGAAGAATTTTCTATATCTCGTCCATGTCTCGAACAGTGATTGTCTTACAAAGTGGTGTTTAAAAAATTTATCAATTTTTACTTTTCCGTACCATAAATATGCATGCCATCCGAATTTATTATCATGTCCTTCAAGGGCCAATAACTTCTTATTCTCCAAATTAATCCACTGTTGCAACCATGTTAAACAGACGGCATCATAATACAGTCTTAAATTTGGTAGTTGTAAGCCTCCTCTCTCTCTTGCATCACATAAAATTTTCATTTTAATCCTTGGCTTTCTTCCTGCCCATACAAATTTGGATAATTCTTTCTGCCACGAATCCAGTACTTTCCTTTGTTTTAATATTGGAATAGTCTGAAATAAAAACATCAAACGCGGTAAAATATTCATTTTTACAGTCGCGATTCTTCCCATCAATGATAAATTCAAAGTGTCCCATTTCTTCATATCTTGCTGAATCTTGTACCACACCTTTTCATAATTATTTTTAAACAAGTCAATATTTTTCATAGTTAATTCAATTCCAAGATATTTAGTCTTTGTAACTACTTCACATTGAATTTTCTCTTGAAGTTCTGTTTGTCTTTGTTTCGTCATATTTTTGCACATCACTTTGGTTTTACTTTTATTAACATAAAATCCCGCAATTGAACCAAATTCTTCAATTTTTTCCATCAGTTGTGGTATTTTCTCAATTGGGTCTTGAATCATAAACATTACATCATCTGCAAATGCCCTATATTTATAGGCAAAACCTTTCACTGTAAGTCCTTCAATATTGTTATCTTTTCTTATCGCTGTCAATAATATTTCCAATATCCAAATAAACAACAACGGGGATAACGGGCAGCCTTGACGTGTTCCCTTTTGGACTCGGAAGAAGTCCGTCTTTTCTTTGTTTATATTCAAAGCCGCTTTTTGTTCTGAATATATTGCCACAATCATGTTTAAAAAGGACTGTCCAATATTCATTTTTTCAATAACTTGCAGCATAAACTCCCAATTTAAATTATCAAAAGCTTTTTCCGCATCTAAGAAGAGGAATCCAACTTCTTTTTCAGGATGCTTGTCATAATATTCAATTGCATCTATCACCACTCTTAGATTGTCTCTAATTTGTCTATTTGGTAAAAATCCCGCTTGTTCTTCCGCTATTGTATCTTTCAAATATTTTTTCAGTCTCTCTGAGATTATTTTTGCAAATAATTTGTAATCATTATTTAATAGCGATATTGGTCTATAATTCTTTACTTGAGTCAAATCCAAACCTTCTTTAGGTATCAATGAAATGTTTGCTTCTTTCCATGAATCTGGGATCCGTTTGGTCTGTCTTATCTCATTTGACAGAAGTACTAAAATAGGGGTTAGCTCCTCTTTAAATTTCTTATAGAATTTTGCTGTAAAGCCATCTGGTCCTGGAGCTTTGCCCAACTTTGCGTCTTCTATCGCCATTGTCACTTCTTCTTTCGTTACTAAACCATTTAATAGTTCCTTAATTTGTTTTCCCAGCTCTGGAACTTCAATCGTCTCCAAATATTTCTTGATTCTCTGTTGGTCAATTCCTTTCTTTTGGAATAGTTTGGCGTAGTATTTAAAAAAAACTCTTTTTATACCATTCAGGCTCATCACCTCCTTTCCATCTTCAACAATCTTAGATATAAAATTCCTCTCTTTTCTATTTTTCAATTGCCAAGCCAAAAACTTTCCTGGTTTGTTTGCACCCTCAAATGCTTTTTGCTGTAATTTTTTTAAATTCCAATATAATTCTCTGTTTAAAAGAACATTCAGCTGATCTTGCAGGAAGTGGATCTCTTTAATAATTTTCTTCTTCCCTGGTCTAGAAATATTTAGTTCTTGATGTTGCAAGTTAAGGAGACGCTGGTTTATTATTAATGCTGTTTGGTTCCAGTTGTACTAGTAAGGGCTGGACAAAATGTTTAAAATGGTCCTCTCCACTAAAACTGAGCAAGTAAATAAAGTTATAATTTATCCTATTCTTCTTTCAGTATCTCAAAAAGGCACCTGAGGTTTTGGGGATATTCAGATTATTTAAACTTAACTAAATACAATATCAGTCAACAACAATAAAATGATCAATTCCTTAAAATATTCAGATATTTATACCTCACTTTTCTTTCCAACGGGGACTCAAAGTGGCTTACGGCATCATTTTTCCTTCCTCCATTTTGTCTTCACAATCACCCTGTGAGCTGAGTTAAACTGAGTGAAAGTAGCTGGCCCAGTCATCTTCCCTCAGTCAGCTTCCACGGTGAGTGGGGATTCAAACCTGGGTCCCAGATCCATGGTCGGCACATTAACCACTACACTACACTGACAGCCCTGCTTGTAAGGGATTTTAAAAGTTATATATGATGTATTTCAGAAGTCCTCAACCTTTCCAGACCTGGGAACCACCTTAAATCCCTCCCCTCATATGACGCCAGGAGACCCACTGTGATGAGAGCACATGACAGGAAGCTGTGCACCACCACAGCTACGTGACAGGGAAAGGAGGGGCCTGAATTATGATTATGACCTCACTGGGGGAATCAGTGACTGTAAGCACTGTAAAACTGACCAGCTGCCATAGGAGTGGCTAAACCAGGCTGTGCTGATGGGAGAGGAGTGAGAAAAAAGGTAAGGGTGTGAAGAAAAGGCTTCCCTCAACCTCCAGATCCAGCCCAGCCCAGTTACAAGATTGCTGCTGTTTCGTTCCTGTTTTCTAGCTGGTCTGGATCAAATGTGTAGGGTTGCCAGCCTCCAGGTAGTGGCTGGAGACCTGCTGGGATTACAACCGATTTCCAGGCAACAGAGACGAGTTCACATGGAGAAAATGGACACTTTGGAAGAAAAATTGTATGGCATTATAGACAACTGACGCCCCTCTTCTCCCCAAACCCTGCTGTCCTCTGGCTCCTACCCCCCTAATCTCCAGGTGTTTCCCAGCCGGGAGATGGCAACCCTACCTAAGAGGCCTAGGCAGCACCAAGCCCAAACCTTCGTTCACAGTAGTGCTGAAATTTCAGTTTGCTTTCCATTCTAACTTACATTCTCCTTTTTTTTTTAAATACAATTTATTATTGGATATATCACATGTTCATACAATTTAAACAAACCAATACATATCCATTTTTCTTTCTCCCTCTCCCCCCAAACAAGGCTTCCCGCACTGCTCCAACCCCCTTGATATTTCTCTTATACAATTACATTTACTACTAAACATATTTCTTTTACTAATGGTAACAATTCAAAGATCTGAGTCTCTTTCCACTTCTCCTCAATAGCTGTCAAAACAAATCAAACCACGTTTTACATCCCAATTCTTCAACAAGTATTCTTGAAAGTCTTTCCAGTCTCCGAAAAAGGTTTCGTCTTCTTCATTGTTTAATTTTCTTGTTAATTTGTCCATTTCTGCCATAAACAACGTCTTTTAATCCATTCCCATGTTTCAGGTACTTTATCTTGTTTCCAACATTGAGCAAAAGTCAGTCTAGCTGCTGTAATCAAGTACCATAGTAGTGTTCTCTTGGCTACATTTATTTCTTCCATTTTAAGACCTAACAATAACATCTGTGGGTCTTTCTTAAAAGTACATTTCAAAATTTTTTGTATCTCATTGTGGATCTCAGTCCAATACTTTACTGCTTTATCACATGTCCACCACATATGGTAAAAAGACCCTTCATGTTTCTTACATTTCCAACATTTGTTAGACATACTTTCATTTATAATAGCAATTTTTTTAGGCGTCATATACCATCTGTACATCATTTTATAACAATTCTCTTTAACATTTACACAAGTTGAAATTTTCATTGACTTTTTCCACAAATATTCCCAAGATGTCATTAATATCTCATTATTAATATTTACCGCCCATTTTATCATTTGCTCTTTTACAATTTCGTCCTCAGTATACCATTTCAATAAAACCTTGTACAGTTTAGAAATCATTTTTTTACCTTTCTCAAGCCATACAGTTTCAATTTCAGTGTTATTTTCTCTAAAACCATATTCTCTTTTATCGGTCTTAAATAAGTCATAAATCTGTCTATACTTCAACCAATCATATTCAAATTCCACATCAAATCTGTCTTTTAACACAAAGTTTTTCCCTTCAAATTTTAAAAGACTTTTATAAGGTAGCCAATCTAACCCTTGATTTCTTGAATATGGATTAATCACTTCTGCTGGTACTATCCAAAGTGGTCTTTCTTCTGAGAAGAATTTTCTATATCTCATCCAAGTCTCGAACAGTGATCGTCTTATGAAGTGGTGTTTGAAAAATTTATCCATTTTTACTTTTCCATACCATAAATATGCATGCCATCCAAACTTGTTATCATGCCCTTCTAGAGCCAATAACTTTTTATTTTCTAAATTAATCCACTGTTCCAACCATGTTAAACAGACGGCATCATAATACAGTCTTAAATTTGGTAGTTGTAGACCTCCTCTTTCCTTTGCATCACATAAAATTTTCATTTTAATCCTTGGCTTTCTTCCTGCCCATACAAATTTCGATAGTTCTTTCTGCCACGTATCCAGTATTTTCCTTTGTTTTAATATTGGAATAGCTTGAAATAAAAACATCAAACGCGGCAAAACATTCATTTTTACAGTTGCAATTCTTCCCAATAACGATAGATTCAAGGTATCCCATTTCTTCATGTCTTGTTGAATCCTGTGCCAAACCTTTTCATAGTTATTTTTGAACAAATCAATGTTTTTCATGGTCAATTCAATTCCTAAATATTTAGTCTTTGTAACTACTTCACATTGAATTCTTTCTTGAAGTTCTGTTTGTCTTTGTTTCGTCATATTTTTGCACATCACTTTGGTTTTACTTTTATTAACGTAGAATCCCGCAACTGATCCAAATTCTTCAATTTTTTCCATCAATTGTGGTATTTTGTCGATTGGATCTTGAATCATAAACATTACATCGTCTGCAAATGCCCTGTATTTATATGCAAAACCTTTCACTGTGAGTCCTTCAATGCTGTTATCTTTTCTTATCGCTGTCAATAATATTTCCAATATCCAAATAAACAACAACGGGGATAACGGGCAGCCTTGACGTGTTCCCTTTTGAACTTGAAAGAAATCTGTTCTTTCTTTATTTATATTCAAAGCTGCTCTCTGTTCTGAGTAAATTGCCACAATCATGTTTAGAAAAGACTGTCCTATATCCATTTTTTCAATAACTTGCAGCATAAACTCCCAATTTAAATTGTCAAAAGCTTTTTCCGCATCTAAAAAGAGGAATCCAACTTCTTTTTCTGGATGTTTGTCATGATATTCGATTGCATCAATCACCACTCTTAAATTGTCTCTAATCTGTCTATTTGGTAAAAAACCAGCTTGTTCTTCCGCTATAGTATCTTTCAAATATTTTTTCAGTCTTTCCGAAATAATTTTCGCAAATAATTTGTAATCATTATTTAATAGCGATATTGGTCTATAATTCTTTACTTCAGTTAAATCCAAACCTTCTTTGGGTATCAATGAAATATTTGCTTCTTTCCATGAATCTGGGATCCGTTTAGTCTTTCTTATCTCGTTCGACAGAAGTACTAAGATAGGGGTTAGCTCCTCCTTAAATTTCTTATAAAACTTTGCTGTAAAGCCATCTGGACCTGGAGCTTTGCCCAACTTTGCGTCTTCTATTGCCATTGTCACCTCTTCCTTTGTTACTAAACCATTTAATAACTCTTTAATTTGTTTTCCCAGCTCTGGAACTTCAATAGTCTCCAAATATTTCTTAATTTTCTGTTGGTCAATTCCTTTCTTTTTAAACAGTTTGGCGTAGTATTTGAAGAAGACTCTTTTTATACCTTTCAAATTCAAAACATCCTTTCCGTCTTCAGTAATTTTACTTATAAAATTCCTTTCTTTTCTATTTTTCAATTGCCACGCTAAAAAATTTTCCTGGTTTATTTGCACCCTCAAATGCTTTTTGCTGTAATTTCTTCAGATTCCAATATAATTCTCTATTTAGTAGAACATTCAATTGATCCTGCAGAAAGTGGATCTCTTTAATAATCTTTTTCTTCCCTGGCCTTTTCTTTAATTCCTTTTCTTTTTGTCTAATTTTTTCATGAAGGTCGTTTTGTTGTTGCATCCTTTGTTTTTTATCTTTAGAATTCAAAGAGATAAGCAAACCTCTCATTACTGCTTTGTACGTGTCCCATACGACTTGTATATCAGTACCTTTATTTAAATTCAGTTCAAAAAAAACTTTTCGTTTCTTTTTTTAAAGTTTCATTAATTAATTTTTGGTCCAATAAGTCCTCATTAATTCTCCAATATAATTGTTTAGGTTTTTCTTTAGATATCCAAAGTAAAGGGTTGTGATCTGAGTTGGTTTTCGGTAAAATTTCTATTTTGTAGGTTTTTTGCGCCATCTCCTCTGACATCCAAATCATATCGATTCTAGAAAAGGAGTTATGTCTGTTAGAATAAAATGTATAATCCTTTGTCTTAGGGTTCCACTTCCTCCAAATGTCTTCTAGTTTCTCTTGCTTCATTAGCTGGAAAAATTTTTTGGCAGCTTTCCAACCGCCTCTCCACTTGATTTGGATTTTCTGTCCAATACATTGTTCACTGTGCCATTGAAGTCTCCAGCAAGGACTATTTGATCATAATTTAAACAGTCCAACTCTTTAGTCAAATCATTAAAAAAGTCTCTTTTGCCCCATTGGGTGCATATATATTTACAAGCAATGTCTTTTTTCTATTCATCATTAATTCCACGCCAACATATCTTCCTTCTTTGTCTGAGAAGATTTGTTTAGGTTCCAATTCTTTGGTAATGTATATCACTGTTCCTTTTTTCTTATTAACTGCTGATGAATGAAATTCTTCTCCCAATTTTTTATTAACCAAATATTTATTATCTAGTTTTCTGATATGTGTTTCTTGCAAACAAATTATGTTACATTTTTGTTTCTCTAGCCAATGATTCACTAATCTTCTTTTGCTTGGTGAATTTAGTCCATTTACGTTCCAAGATAAAAATTTGTAATCCATAGTTGTTTTGAATTAAATATCTTTGAAATCATCAAAGTTGTTCTCTTTGAATCTGTAGATGTCTCCTTCCGTTTTAAGAGTAAATCTCACCGAATTGTATGTAAATGATAATCCATATGGAATCTCCCATCTAAACCTGATACTCATTTCTTTTAACCTATCTGTTAGTTTCTTGAATTTCTTTCTGTCTTGTAAGATCGATCTCGGAATTTCTCTCAAAATTATTATTTTTTTTCCATTAATTTCCAACGGTTGTGTAAATTGCTTCTTGAAAACGTCTTCCTTCATTTTAGTAGTCACAAATTGAACAATCACATCTCTGGGTAATTGCTTTCTCTTGGCATACGCTGAATTTACTCTGTAAATCAGGTCAAAGTCTGGATCCAAGTCTCCAACATCTTCCCCTATGTAAGTTGTCAATGTGTTAATTACTAGGGCCCGTAAATCTTGATCTTCCTCCTCTTCGATTCCTCTCAATCTCAAGTGATTCTGAGTGGCGCTATATTCCATCATGGACTCCAGTCTTGTATTTTCTAACAGGGTTCTTTTAACTTTCTGTTCCATTTCTTCTGATTTTGTCACCAGACTTTTAACCTCTTTTTTAACTTCTTCTGTATCTTTTTTTATCCCTGCCACTTCTGTTAGTACCAGTTCTTTTAACTCTTCCATATTTTTTTTCTGTACTTGGACTTGTACTTGTTCTATTTGCTCCAGTTGTATTTGCAGCTGTTGTTGCAACTGTTGTTGCAGCTGTGATTCTATTTGCTTTCCCAAACTCTGCACCACTTCAGTCATCCGTTTCTCCATCGCTTCCATGGCAGCCTGCCACTCTTTTTTTCCTTTGCAGTCATTCTTGGACTAGGTGATGAGGCAGCCCTTGGTCTTGACCTCAAATCCATCTTGAAAGCGAGTTCAGGGCTAATCAATCTTTATATTAGCAATCCTCAAGCCAAATCGCCACCTTTATAACTTCTTCCAGTGCTTTTTCAGCTTAAAAATAACTTTTTAAAATTTAGTCCTCCTCAAAATGGCGGGCGCAATTTCTCTATGATTTTCTGGCTAGAGTAGGCTCCTTCAGAACTTCCTGTTTATCTGTCCGTCACTGTAATCCAACTTCCGGTGCCACACTCTAAAACGTCCGTCTACTTCCTGCACAGCAACATCAAAAACATCCACTCTAGCCTACTTCCTGTATCATAGAATCACAGTTAGTTTCGTTTCTGCTACGCAAAGTTTAGTCTTAGCTGACCACAGGAATGCAAAACAAAGTTACTTTTCAGCCGTTTTCTCTAAAGGAAAGCTTTCTTTTTACTTTTAAATCAAGCGGATTAGTTCATTGAAGCTTTTTACACTTATCCGAACGTTTAGATTTTGCCTTCTTCTTTAAACTGGTAAGCAATTGTTCATTTGTTACCTTGCTTGTAATCTCGGGGTTTCGCAGTGCTTCTTCTGTAACCGATGTTAAGCTTGATGTTAAAGAGGCCGGTAGATGATGGATTTATGCTGAATTCTCAGCCCAGCTGGTATCTGTAGTGCTGATTTGCAACTGCCCTCTTCGCGGAGGGAGATCAAGGTGTAAACAAGCCTCCTCCGAGGCTTATCCACACCGATCTCAACCCCCCTCAGGCTTGGCTGCTTGCTTGCCACTCCCCCGCCTGGGGAGTGCTGCGTTGGGCCAGGTAAAGCCCAAACTGTCGCCAGATACTGCTGTCCACTCTGCTCAAATCGCAAAGTGTGTCAATTCGCCATTTTAACTCCGGCCGGAAGCCCTAACTTACATTCTCCTAATGTAATCATTTTTCAGCACTTCCAATTATACCTACTGCTGAGATTGCCTTAAAGTTGTCAAAAGTATTTAAAAGGTGTAAAAGAATCTGATTTCTCTGTGTTTACTGAGCGCCCGAAAATTCAGCAAACATTAAGAATTAATGAGTTAACATTTATTAGAGTTTTCTAAAAAAACCAAAAAACACTTTCAGAGTGTTCAGGTGCAAAATATAATAATGTCCACAGTTCTAAGAAAAGTCATATTTAAAATCTGAAGTGCTGCAGAGTTTTGAAACTGTGTTCGGTTTTGCTCTTTCTCTAGTTGATGCCCTTCTATATTTTCTTGGCTTAAGCAGGGCTGTAGCTACAGTGGGGCATTTGGGGGCCTGCCCCCCCAACTTCCTGCCAAGGCCCCCTGACTTCCATCCATCCCACAGGCCCCCGGCTCTCTGGGCCACCGGGAGGACTCTCCACCACCACCCCTTCCTCAAACACAACTTGCCTTCCCACTTAGGCAGGCAGAATGCAAATGCTGCAAAAGTGAGTTTTTTAAAAATTTTATTTAAATTTTATTTTTTCTACCTAGTGACATCAGTGCCCCTTGACTTATTTAAAGGCTCCCTGGATTACAAAATCCTGGCTGCAAGCCTGGGCTTAAGCCTCCATTTCCCTGACCTGGATAGCCCAGGCTAGCCCTGTCTCATCAGATTTTGGAAGCTAAGCAGGGATGGCCCTAGCTGGCTTTTGGATGGGAGATCTCCAAGGAATATACCAGGGTTTTGATGCTGGAGGCAGGCCATGGCAAACCACCTCAGAAAGCCTCTTGCCTTGAAAACCCTGTGAATTTGTCGTAAGTCAGCTGAGACTTGCCAGCACTTTCCGCCACTGCCAGGCCTCGATTGGGGGATGGGGGCATAGAAATGTTTCCAGTGTAGACTGAACATAGAAATCCAATGTGTGTGGGGGGAACTGCAATGGCACCAGAGGCATTGTGCTCAGATTAGGGTTGCCAGGTCTCTTCGAGTCCCCAGGAGGGGACTTTGGGGGGCATTATTGGAGGAGGTGGGGATGTCTGCAGTGTGATGATGTCACACAGAAGTGACATCATCAGGTCGGGGAGCAGCGGCCCCCGCCTCTTCCCAGCAGCTTTTAAAGGGTCTCTTTAAACACTGCTGGGAAGGGGGGCACGCATGCCTGCTGCACTCCAAGCCCTGAATTCAGAACTTGGAGCACAGCCACTTGGCTCTTGCCTCTCCCCCATACCATTTAAAGGGGTTCTTTAATACTGTTGGGAAGAGGCGGGGGAGAGGCCGGGTGGTTGCTCTTGGGGGTGGAGCTTCCCCCACTGGCCAGCTGGCTGGGGGTGGGAAGGAGCTTCCCCATATTGGGAAACCCATGCTGAACTGGGGGTCTGGCAACCCTACCTTGGATATGACTTAATGTGGATTTCCTTTCAGACATTTCCTATTTCACAAGGAAGCTGGCCACTCAAGCCCAACAAATTCTCCAAGGGTAACAGGATATCCCGACTAACCCATGGAAACGTGAATGTCTCAATGGGTTTTCGAAAGAAAAAAAAAAGCAGTGAATGAAAAAGGGTCTGAAATTCAGTTGCCTAGAAGGGATTCTTCAGTTCCCATGACTACATATAACAATAGAAAGCATCGAAACCTGGTGTAACCAATTCGCCCTACATGAGCCACTGAATAGCCATTAGATGCCAAGCCTGACTGACTCAGCACACATCGTATGGATTTGCCCAAACGGCTTCTCAGTGCCAGAGTTCATTTAATCTATATTAATATCAAGCGCTCAAGGTGCTTTACAATGAAGATTAAAACAAGGTGACCCCAGAACAATTAAAAAAACTAATAAAATATAGATACATAACCCCAGGAGCAGAAGCCATAACATTTATAACAACACCTTAAAGTGTCCTGGCCTGCCGTAAAATCTTTGATTCATTATACAGTTTTCCTGTTGTATGTTTATATGATGGCAAAGCCTATCTCCAATGGTCAACACAAAACCAGGAAAAGCCGACTAACAGAGCCATAGATTAAAAAGCAGGACAATCTTTAGAAAACAACTAATAAAATTATATGGGGAAGGGGACTTTGAGAGGCCTGCTCATTCCATTTTTACTGAAAATAATAGACCACCAACTCATGAACACATGAAGCTCCCTTATATTGAATCTGACCATCGGTTCACCAAGATCAGTATTGTCTGCTCAGACTGGCAGCAGCTCTCCGGAATCTCAGGCTGAGGTCTTCCATATCACCTCCTCCCTGATCCTTTCCACTGGACAGATATCTGGGATTGAACCAGGGACTTTCTGCATCCCAAGCAGGTGCTCTACCTCTGAGCCACGGGCCCTCCCTGCACATATCTTCTTCACATGTCAAAGGAGCCCACTGTCACATCTTGTTTGGACCTTTAGTTAATTACAGGTCTGTCATTTTCCCTAACCAGGCTAACAAAAACTGTGTGTATAATTTTTATCAGGTAAACAGACATGAAATGGTCCCGGGAAGGCAGCTAGTTGCCCATTAGAGGCTTGAACATGTACTGACGAAGCTACATTTCAGGTCAGGAAAACGCAGCGGGGAGAAGAATCTGGTCCCCTCTCTCTGCACGCTGTACTCTCATGTCCTGCTCTGAATCATGTCTGACCAAACATTCCTATCCACGCAACACAGTGATGTCCTTGTGGAAAATGTAGTATGCACTTATGCCTTACATATGTGGATTTTTATTAACAAAGGAGCATTTGATGATGCTTGTTTATATCTGATATTATCAGCCTGCCTTTCTCAGAAAAGGGCTCAAGATGGACTACAGTGTTACTTAGATCTAGGGTTTTCAGGTTCCCCCCCACACCCAGCCACCAATGCGGGATGGGGGAGAAAGGTTGCCAGATTCAGGTTGGGAAACTCTTGGAGGATGGAACATGGGGAGGGCAGGGACCTCAGAGGGATACAATGCCACAGAACCCACCCTCCAAGGCATTCATTTTTCCGGGAGAACTGATATCTGTAGTGTGGAGATGAGCTGTCATTCCAGGGTATCCTCAGGTCCTACCTGGAGGCTGGCATCCCTATTTAAACCCACACTGTTTAGGAATAAAGCAGCCGTGAAAATGTCATTATCTATACTTGTCAGACTCGGGCATCTGGCTAGCTGAAACCCGATGCATTCTAACCTGATTTATTCAGCTTGCCCTCTGTACCCCTTATTGCTGCCCTTGCCTGCCATTGCATTCCTTGGGGTGGGGGGAGTGAGTGTCTGTAGTGAATTAGGGAGGTAACTTTCCTAAGAGGCCTAAAGACATCTTTCACACGAGAAATGTCCTTGAAGTAAGTCTGTGCCTAGCTAGATAATGGCTGTATATCTTTCAAAGTCATTGTAGTAATGCTGACGTGGATGTGAATGGAATTTTGGGGTTGTACCTATGCCCTGCTTTCCTGCCTTTGCAATTCAGTCCTAACAAAGAGTTTGAACCCATAGCATCTCATATCTCTAAATAAAACATTCACTGCTAAAGTGTGTGTGGAGAGTGATTTGACTGGGAACCTGACAATACTCAACCAGCAAAAGGATCATTCTCAACACCAAAAGCCAGGCCATCAAAGGGTTAGGGTTCACAAAAATAAGTCAATTTTGTACAGTGCCCAATGAACCAATGATGTAAGAGCCTTCCTCAGGAAGGCCATTCCACCACCGAAGAGCCATTACTAAAAAAAAAAACCCCTTCTAGAATGAGCAGACATTGTTCTAAACTTGTAGACTTTAACAAGCCAGAGCCAAGGTGCCATAGCAGAGCTTCTCAGGAGAGGTGGTACTTCTGATATGTGAGCCTCTCTCTACCAACAGTCTGAAATGGTACAATTTAGGCACTGTTTATAACAGCTCAGTGAAAACAAGATAATTTTTCCCACTGGGCACCTATGCTAATTGTAAAAGGTACTATTTCCAAGGCATCAGTGTTCTGCATGAAATTCTGCATCACATTCATGCATATACTGTTATCTGATAAAGCAGAATTCTGCAATCAGCATAAATTATGAAAATAGGTGCCTAATTGTTTATAGCGAATCATTTATTTAACTCCCCATGAGATAAAATGAAAATCTTTGGCAGCACTAAAGTTTTGACTCCAAGTATCTAGAAATACTCCAATAGGGTTGTCAAATCCCTCTAACTGGCAGGGGATGGGGGGGGGAACTAGTTACCAGGAATGGGAGGGAGGCCCAGGCAACACTGCTGGTGATGTGGCTACATCATTTCTGGTTTGTACTGGAAGGGATATCATCATGTAGCAACATTAGGGTGATGCTCTGGTATCTGGGCAAAGACTACGAAAAAAAAATGGTTTCTACCATAGAGTTTTTTGCCCAGATACCAGAGCATCACCCTAATGTTGCTACATGATGATATCCCTTCCAGTACATGCTGACATGATGATGTCATTTCCAGTTGCACACCGGAAGTGATGTCGCCACATTGCCAGTGACAAAGTCTGGACTTCTCTCTCTCTCCTGGTATGCCCCCCCACTGGCCAGCTGATTGGCGATGGGGGGCAAGGCCCAGCAGTGGGGTCTCCACCTCCACCAGAGGTCTAGCAAACCTATGCCCCAACACAGGGCTATTTTTGGGCAGGAACGCACAGGTGTATAGAAAAGACTTTCCTGATTCATTCCTGCTAGGCCCAAATGGTCTAGCTGATAACATATCCCTGTGACTTTTGTCACCTGAGCAGATGGCCGGCACAGATGGCCAAGCTTCATACCCATATTGATACCTTTGCTGAGAAGACCAGACATTGAGGTGTCTTCCCAAGCTGAGGACCCAGCTGTTCCAAGGCATTAACACATCAAAGCTCAGCAGACGTGCCTTTAGTCACGTCAGCAATGCCTGCACCTAGATAGTGGACACACCTCTCCATCCTCTCGTGATTGGGTAAATGGCCATATTCAATTATGACAGGAGAGGGAGGGAGTTGTGCTTACCCTATGGGAAGAGGGTCAGAGTTCTCTTGGAAAGAGGGCCCCTTTCTGAGAGTTAGTCCCTTTTTGGATTACATTCCTGAAACATGGAATTTTACTAGCGGGCAGCAAGCTGGCCTTAACTGCCCACTGCAGCCATGTGGTTCCTACTGAAGATTCCCTGGTTCCACAAAGGACATTGAATTATCTGGTATTTCTGAATGACTGGTAACTATGAATACCTCTATGTATAGTTAGAGCTAAATAAACCATAGATCTTATTTGTTTTTTCTACCTCTGCAAGTCTTATGATATATGCATGCTTCTGCTTTGATTAAAGATAATATTTCCTCAATATTATCTGAGTTTGCGTCCTGTATTGCAACTGGGTTCTAAGCCTAGATCTCGGTGCCTAAGCTGTTCGCCTAGAAGGCTACCACTGTGTGTTAATTAATTATCTGCAGCTCTGGCATAGAGCTGATCAGTCATTAATTCCCGGAGACTAGACAGGAGGTGGGACTTCTGCTGCTGTCTGAGTTGGGAACGTCCTTAAAGAGGTCCTGGTGGCAGACTACTGATAAGCCAGGAGTGTGTGCAGACATACTCTTGGGTTTGTTTAAGCATGTGGGATTTTGGTATCTCTCATTCCTGGACTGGCATGAGAGAGGAGTAAGATCTTGTACATGCTGGCAGAGGATCAGGAATTGTGCCTCTCTTATCCCCTGGACTGGGGGTGAGAGGGTTCAAAACCTGTACTGGCCAGCTGATTGGTGATGGGAGGCAAGGCCCAGCAGGGGGGTCTCCACCTCCACCAGAGGTCTAGCAAACCTATACCCCAACACAGGGCTATTTTTGGGCAGGAACACATAGGAACAGAGTTCCGGCTGGCTCCTGAGTTGACCACACCCAGTAGGAACTCATTAGCATAATAGGCCACACCCAACAGCAAAAACTCATTAGAATTGGCTACATTAAGGGTGTGTGACCTAACATGCAAAGGAGTTACTGCTACAAAAAAAAGCCCTGGGTTTTGACAACAAACAAGGTAAACAGAATAAGAAGCAAAAGGTAGGTGTGGCTGGATGACCACACTTCTGGTAACATGGAGGTGTGGCCTAATATGCTAATAAGTTCCTGCTGTTGGGTGTGGCCTATTATGCTAATGAGTTCCTGCTGGGCTTTTTCTACAAAAAAAGCCCTGCCCCAACAATGTCATTGGGCACTTCCCACACACTTTAAAGCCTAGTTTAATAAAAAAACCATTCTTTTTTTCCACTTTCTATGCAGATTGCACATAACCCAAGCTACTGCTTAATTACTGAGCCATTGCACAGTTGTACAGTTTTAATGTCACCTTAGTGACATTTTATTTCTTCAGTTAAGATGCCATTTGGATTTTTGTTATGAGGAGAATTTCAGGTCTAGGAGCCCCTGAATCTGTGCAAAAAAATGCCTCAGGGATTAGAGGACAATTGAATGGGAGGGGGGAATGTTGGACAGAGATTGTGCCTTAATTGCCTTCCACAATAATCAAGCTATTCACAGAGCTCTTCATTTCTGAGGAGGAAAAAAAAAAAGACTCCAGACACTGGAAGAATTTGTGTTAATGCCAGAAACGTTCCTAATAAGGCTTTTCCTGAGAAACTGTCAATACGCAGATATGGACGAGAGCATTTTATAACCTAAGCATCTTGCTGGCTAGGCCCTACAAACTACTCATTTGTCAAAATACTTGACTATGGCCATTTCCGCACAAGTGCTTGCCCTGCCCAAGGTGTTCTCAAATATTCGAAATACCCAAATGGTTCTGCACAAGATCCTGCATGCCAGGATTCGATCCACATGTTCCTCCCTCTAGCCCTGCCTTTCATGAATCCTGGATTTCCAAGAAGTTTTACTTACCTCGATCTTTCACTCGCATTTTCAAAGTGTGGAATTCCAGGATTCAAGCTTACCTTACAGCCACACCTTCATTGTTTTTATGTCATCATAGCGCAGCATATCCCATGCTTTCCATGCCCACCACACTCAGGCAGAGAATATCAAGTCTTACATAAGGGACACTAAACACCTTATTAATATTTTGAAAGGTCAGAAATTTCCTAATGAAGCCTTATTGATGACTATGGACATGGATGCGCTCTGCACCAACATTCTGTAGGAGGAGGCACATATAGAGAATGTTTTAGACAGAAGATCAGACAGGTGGCACCCCCCCTCACATTTTTAAATTGATATTCTGGATATATTTTTTGAAAAGAGCTATTTCAGGTACGATATGGACTTTTAATTTCAGACATGGGGGTAGCCACGGGAAGCCCCTGTGCTCCGGACATAGCCATATTATTTATGGACAACTTTGAGCAGACCTTCATAAATAGCCCAGAAGTGAATCCTTTTTACAGTGAAATATCTAGATACCACTGCTATAAAGATGATTGTTTTTTTATCTTAGAGAATCCATCCAGTATAGACAATTTTAAGATCTGGGTTAATTCTTTATATCCTACAATAAAGTTTTCTGTTAGTTTTGATCAAAACAGCATTGATTTTTTGGACGTAACCTTTTTTAAGAATAATAATCATCTTTTGGTGAGAGGGTTTAAGAATCCCACTGATCATAACTCCTTATTTTCATTTCAGTCCTGTCACCCTAGACAATTGAGAATAAGTCTCCCTAAAAGCCAGTTTATAAAAATCAGAAGGGACAACATCAGGGAGCAAGATTTTATGGCTAATGCTTTGACTTTATGTAAGTCTTTTAAGGATCAGGGTTATCCAATGGAGTTTGTGCATACAACATGCAATGAAATTGGCAATACAGACAGAAGCACATGTTTACAGGATAAATCAAAACTCATATCTAACAGATTGACCTTGCTTTTGAATTTTCAACCATGGCACAACATATCAGAAGGAGTATTTCAGCTGCTGGCATGTTATTAAGGATGTTCCAGGATGTAGTGAATTAACACTGATAGGGTGGAGGAGAGCTAATAATATTGGGGACGGAATTATCAGATCAGATATCAAAGAGAAGACTGAGAAAAGCAGTACTCTCCCATCAGGGTTTTACAAATGTGGGAGATGTATGGCTTGTGAATTTGTAATAGAAGGATCAAGATTTAAGTGTATGGAACTCAATATTAAGTGGAAAATAGATTTGTTCAGTAGCTGTAATTCAAGTTTCATAATCTGTCTGGCCATCTGACTATGTAAATATCTATATCTATATCTAGCTATATATATATGTGTGTGTGTGTGTGTGTGTGTATATATATATATATATATTTTCCACTACATGTTCCACTACAAGGCCAATTAAAGCCAGAATGCTTGAACATAAAAATCGGATAAAAATAAAATTAGAGAAGCACCCATGATGTCTCACTATATTGAAGTAGGCCACATGACTGAAGAAATTAGATTTACTATATTGTACAGGTTACAAATGCGCCAACACAATAGAATAGATATTCAGAAACTACTCTTACAAAAAGAGACTTATTTCATATTCAGAACTGGAATCATGTATCCAAAAGGGTTGAATTTGACAATGGATTTTTCTTCATTTTTATGAATGTACACATAATTGTCACACTGTATTGTACAATTGTGAACAATCATGGAAACCGGGGGAGGATCCAGTGGTTGGAAAAATTGGCGAAATAGTTAAATATTCAGAGATTGCAATGGATCTTTGCTTCACTGGAGAGGAGGCATTTTCTTCTATGTAAAAATCTTTATTTCTAAGGGAAGGGTTCACAGGAAATCTACAAAACAACAAAGACACCTAAGACTACATCTTTACACTTTGACCACACCATCTACAACAATGGAGATTCTTCTTCTTCTTGACCCCTAGAAGGAAATCACCTGAATGCATTAACCAATGATTGTTAGTAAATAGGCTTCAGTTTCCTGGGCTCTCTTCTCATTGGCTCTGTGCTAGGTCCTGTGCCATTGGCCCTTCCAGGTCAATCTAAACAATAGCACACATTTTAACCCTATATTGACTGAATTCTAGACCTTGCAACACACATATTTCCAACACCAATGTGGTGTTTTCAGTCAGTATTAGAGCCCTATAGGAGAGCTGATTAGAAGAAAGGTAGACTGCCAAGTCAAAGTTAACTTCCAGAGCTTTTCTGGAACTAGACAAGGATGTCCGTTATCTCCTTTACTATTCATATGGATTTTGGAAGTGATGCTGGGGAAAATAAGAGAAGATAAAGACATAAAAGGTCTTTCAGTTGGAGGTTTCACGTATATGTATAGGGCTTTTGCAGATGATGTAATGTTTGTGATTGAAGATCCAGTAACCAATGTACCGTTATTGATGGAAAAGATTTAAGAATTTGGAGATTTGGCTGGATTTTACATGAATAGGATTAAAACAAAGATGCTTTGCAAAAATATGAGAAAAGAAAAACAACTGGAATTGCAAGAAAAAGTTCAATGTGAAGTGGTGAAAAACAAACAAACAAGTACTTGGGAATTGAGCTCACAATGAAAAATATTGATCTTTTTAAAAACAACTATGAGAAGACCTGGACTAAAATTCAACAGGATATAAAGAAGTGGAATACTTTGAACTTGTCAATTTTGGGAAGAATGTCGGTAGTTAAAATGAACATTTTACCTCGTTTGTTATTTTTATTCCAGACAATTCCTATTGTAAAAGACTGTAAAGTGTTGAATTTATGGCAGAAGGAGATTTCAAAGTTTGTTTGGTCTGGAAAGAAACCTAGGATTAAAATGAAGATCTTATGTGACGCAAAAGAAAGGGGAGGTCTACAACTCCCCAATTTTAGTCTGTATCATGATGCGGTATGTTTGGCTTGGCTTGAACAATGAATTAACTTGGACAATAGAAAAATGTTGGCGTTAGAAGGGCATGATCGCAAATTTGGATGGCACGCCTATTTATGGTACGAAAAATCCAAAGCGGATAACCTTTTTAAACACCACTTTATAAGAAGATCACTGTTCATGACTTGGATGAGATATAAAAGATTTTTTTTTGAAGTAAGATCTTTATGGATAGTTCCAGCAGAAGTAATCAAACCACTTTCAAGGCATAAAGGAGAAGACTGGATACCTTATAGAGACATTCTGAAGGTTGAGGGGAGCAGTTTCGCAATGAGAGCTAGGGAAGAACTGGAATTTGAATATGATTGGTTAAACTATAGGCAGATCTATAATTTATTTAAGACGGATAAAAAGAGATATGGTTTCAGGAAAGAGAATAACGAAATAGAAATGGTATGGGTAGAAAAAGGTAAAAAAATGATTTCAAAAATTTATAAAATTTTGTTAAAATGGCATACAGAGGATGAGATTGTAAAAGAGCAGATGGTGAAATGGGCTATAAATATAAATAGAGAGATAGACATGTCATCATGGGAGTGTTTGTGGAAAAAATCAATTAAAATTTCAACATGTGTTAATGTGAAAGAAAATTGCTATAAAATGATGTACAGATGGTATATGACACCAAAAAAAAATGCTAATATGAATGAGAACATGTCTAACACATGTTGGAAATGTAAAAAGAAAGAGGGCTCATTTTACCACATGTGGTGGACGTGTGAAAAAGCGGCTGCTTTTTGGATTGAGATTCATAATGAAATCCAGAAGATCCTGAAATGTACTTTGAAAAAAGAGCCAGAAATGTTACTTTTAGGTCTTAAAATGGAGGAAGTTAACGTGACAAAGAGAACTTTGTTATGGCATTTGATTTCAATGGCGAGAATGATATATGCTCAATTTTGGAAGCAGGAGAAGATACCAGATAAATGGAAATGGATAAAGAAGATAATTTTTATGGTAGAAATGGACAAATTGACAAAAAAACTTAATGGAAAAAAAGATCAAGAATTTTTAGCAGATTGGAAAGACTTTAAAGACTACTTAGAACTGACCTGGGATGTTAAAAATAAGTTACTTTGCTTTGATAACTATTAAGATTAGAAGTATAGTAAGAAATGGATTGTATTTAAAATGTTACCTGAGAGAGAGAGAAATAGAAAAGGAAAATGTTTAAAATGAAGATTTGATTATTGAATAAGTGTTTAATGTAAGAGAATATTGACTGAAATAATAATGGGGTGGAACATCGTTGGAAGCCGGGGGGGGGGGAGAAAGTTGTGGAAAAGGATATGTTAAGAACTGTTTTTAATTATGGAACATGTTAAAATATCCTGTTAATAAATTCTTTAAAAAGAAGAAGAAGAAGAAAGGTAGACTGCCAAGTCAGAGTTAACTTCCAGAGCTTTTCAGGTAAGATTCCTTTATTGTATTCTGTCTCCATGACTGTACACGGAATATGTACTTATGATTTATTGCATATGGTATAAAATTAATTTTGAGTATCAATATGTAATTATAGCTTTATCATTGAGACAACAGTCTGAAGAAATTATATACACATTATTATACTGTTTCTTTAAGTATTTGCACAGCTGTGAACAGTCATGGAAACTGGGGAAGTATTTAGTGTGATGTTTTCAGTAAGTGATCAGAGCCCAGCAGGAGGGACGAATTGAAGCAAGACAGACTGTTAAGTCAGAGTTAACTTCTAAAGCTTTTGGGGGTAAGATTCTCTGGTCTCCAAAATTGTATTTTAATTATGTATATATGATCTATTTTATATAGCATGGAATTTGTCTGTAAGCATCAGTATGTATTCACAGCTCCACCACTGAGACAGCGGCCTGAGGAAGTCAGAAGAAACGGATGGCAACCTAGGTGATCTGTAGCTGCTTTATTTGTGGCTGTGTTCGGAGACAAAAAGGGAGCCATCAATAACTTCTGTGAAAAAGGACTGTAAAAGAAAATAGTAATTCATTTTAAGGATGCAATTCGCTGTTTAATACTTTATGTGTACAGTGAAATTTTTTGGGTGGTTTGCATACTTGCAGACGCTGTACACCCTAGCTCTAACCCTAACCATTGGTGGTTGACTTTAGTCTTCAGGCTATGCCTGGAGATCTACCAGAATTACAACTGGCCTCCAGGTTACAAAGTCCCCTGGAGAAAATGGCTGCTTTGAAGGTGGGCTGAATGGCATTATATCCCACTGAGGTCCCTCCCCTCCCCAAACCCTATCCTCCCCAGGCTCCACCCCTCAAATCTCCAGGTATTTCCCAAACTGAAACTGGCAACCTTAAGCCCCATATCCCTATTTTGGGAAGGGATTCCAGGCATAGGAGGCAGCAAAAGGAATGGGTGGAGCTCTTTAAAGGAACAAGAGACTTTGGGGCAGGTGAGAGTGGGAGAGGGAGGGTACAGAATGAATAGGTGCTTTCTGCACAGGTTTCCCTGCTGTGTCATTTCCCCATTGTTGCTGTGGCTGCCAACACAGCACAGTGGGCAAGGCAGCTGGCACATGGCAAGTTTCCCTGAATTTCCCCTGCCATGTCTCCCAGTAGCAGCCACCCTCCCCAATATAGATGCCACCCAGGCATTTTCAGTTGGTTTTTTTTAACTCAGCAATTGAATATCATGATATCATTTATGATCGCATAGGAATCTGTGTATAAGGTTGTTTGAATTCCCAGCTTTCATTTTTACAGAAGTAGGCCTCTTGTTCCTTTTATTGTGGAGGCAGCCTTTTGCTTACAGTTTTGCAATGAAAGCGTCCAGGCCCTTACTTAAAAAAAAAAAAGCAAGCTGGGAGTTCACAGAACCTGAGATTAGTTTCTCATTAGAATAATACAATGATATGCAACTGCCCAGTTGAAAATAAAAAGCCCCCTGGTGGCAAGAGAAGGAAATGGCCACAGTGAAGAAGACAGGACCCGGAATGGGAAATGGCAGGACCCGGAAACTTTCCCATTCTCGTGGCAGTGCCCTAGGCTTTACTTCAGCCTGTCCCAAAATTTTGCAGTAGAGCAGGAGAAGAGCCAAGGACTTCCCAGGAGGAGCACAAATGCACCACAATGATGCTGCGAAACGGGGGAACCCCCCCCAACTTCCCCAGTGGGACCTGGGGATCCCCTGGAATTACTGCTCATCTCGGACTACAGAGATCAGTTCCTCTGGATGCTTTGGAGGGTGGACACTATGGCATTGTATTCCACCGAGGCCCCTGTCCTCCCCAGACACCATCTCCAACTCTCCAGAAGTTTCCCAACCTGGAGCTTGCAGCCCTTCCCCTCCATTTCCTGCCAGTGGCCACGGTGGACTTCAGAATCCTAGGTTGAATCCAGGACAAATAACCCATATGAAACTGGCCATAAAGACAGAAACATCAGATGGAGCAAAGAAAAGGACAAGGAGTTTGGATGCTGAATGAGGTAGGGTTGCCAACCCCCCTGGTGGAGTTGGGGGTTCCCCACCACCAGGCCCCATCCCCCCACCAGAGAGTAGCTGGCTGGCTGGAGGACTTACCAGAAGAAAGAGGAAAAGCCCAGGCCACATGGCACATGAAGTTACATCATCACATCAGTGACTTCTGGGCGACTCTCTGGTATTTGGGCAAAAACTCTATGGCAGAAACCATTTTTACCATAGAGTTTTTGCCCAAATACCAGAGAATCACCACAACATTGCAGTGTGAAGACATCACTTCCTGAGCAAAGCCACCTGGACCTTCCTCTTTCTCCTGGTAAGTTTTCCCCAATCCCCCATCAGTTGCTGGAACTGGAGGAGGGAAGTTGTATGATTTGAATGACAAGAGTAATGAAATTATTTAGGCTGGAGGGACTCTGGGCTGAGGGAGGAGGAAGAGAAAGTAAGCCTCTTTATTTCTTTCAGATTTCATTTTTTAAATTCTTTGTACTTGGGAGGTGCTGAATATTAGACTCAACACCCACATACAGTAAATATTTGCCCTTTTGGTAGCATACTGGGACTTAATTAAAATCACACGCCTGGGGGTTCCTTTGCTTTTCTTAAATGAAAATGTTTCTCCATAAAAATAAAATGCAGCTTTGATTGCATCCTTAATGTACTGAAGTTCTGTGTTTGATTGGGAAGGTTATTTTTTTTAAAAAAAAAATCGTTCATTTTATTTGCAAGGCTATCCTCAAAATCATACTATTTATTTTCTTTAGTGCCAGATGATTACTTCTAATATATACCTCAATATGCTAATGAAGATGTATGTTCATCATTACCCTCTTTCTAGAAAATGCAGAATAGCCTCTTTAAAGTCACACTCTATTTTACTAATTTTATGCCAATACCCAAATAGTATCCCGGGGGATCTTTCAGGACAAAGATTTCCTTTTGTCTCCATACACCCTTTTTAAGCATCTTAAAATTCTAATAATCCTTGCTCTCATTAGTAGCAGTAACATATTTTCCTTGCAGACCTCTATGGGTGAAGGGGAAGAGTTCAACAAACAATGGCACATGGGCACAGAAAAAATTACTCAACTGAGGAAAAAACGAATGCCTTGCCAGCGTTTCCTTTAAAAACACTGGTCCCTGCTGGGTTTTAGGGAATGGGGCTGGCATTTAAGAAAGCTGACAGATTATTTGCAGAATGATAGCAACATTAGTTTCAAATTTGATAATTTACGTGTTTTAATAATGCAAAGAATATTGGGCATTTTAAATAGAGAAGCAGGGTATTAATTTTTTTAAATAAATCAACATATATAAAAGATTGGAGCAAGGATACCCTGGCAGGGTGAAAATCTGGCAAGTCTGGAGTCTGAAGGAGTCTGGTGGTTTAGGGGCAGACAAATGTGGACAGTCATGATCATGTCTAGAAACAAGTACTGAGAAAACAGTCGTGAGAGTCTGACTCACAAAGTGTGCTGGTTCTGGTTGTTCGCCATGGATATACTTCACTGAAGCTAGATACACAGTCCAAAAGCAAGCTGAGAAACAGTGCCAAGGTCAGGATCCCGGGGAATCAGTCAGAGTCCTCAGGAGCAAAGAGTAGAAGCTGGCAGTCGGGACAAGGCCCAAGATTACACGGTTGCATCCGCACCAAGGCAGGTGAGTGTGATTGCTTATACTCCAATCCTCCCTTCCCTGGGAGGTGACCTGCAAATAGTCACGGCCCCTCATGTTGCCTTTGCAACAGTTGAAGTCTGGCATTCCTCTGTCTCTCCTGCACCTCCAGATGCTGGCCCTGCGTCTGGGACATTCAGGTGAGCTGGGTGGGGACTCTGGCCTTGAGGTGTTTCCAACTGGAGGCGCTGGGCCAGGCTCTTCGCCTTGCTGCACCTCAGATGATGGAATCTCTCCTTCCTCTGGTGCTGGCAAAGGTTCCTCTTCGGGGCTGACTCTGGAGAAGGCTGGGTTGCTCGGTGCCTCTTCCTAATCTGAGGAATAATCAGCCTCGGCTGAGCCAGGACCCATGACACAAATCAAGGTAGTCAGCAAGACCCGCAAAAAAAAAAAAATCTATATATTCCTACCAATAAACGTAACAACAATGAACAAATTCCATCATAAGAAAATCCTTGTCTAAGGCTGCGTTCAGACGGCCAGTCAATCGCGCCATGAGCCCTCCTAAAATTTTATCCCGATTTTTTAAATCCAGCCTAGCACGACCAGACGCCCCCTATGAAATAGCCTCACCGCGCGTTGTTCCCGCCGTGATTTGTCTACACGGCATCCACCGAGAATTTTTTAAAAAAAAGTTTTGTACATTCGCATAGGCAAGGCTGCGCCTCCTTGGAGAACTGAGGCGATCGCGGAGGGTTTTCAGCAAAGTCCCGGTCCTCCCCCTTGCCATTGCCATCAATGGAGGGACTATTTTGCAAGTTAGAACAGTCCTTCCCCCCTCCATCTCCCATCGCGGTAACATCTTGTCCCTAAAAGAAATAAGCATGAATATTACATTCCTCGTAGCGTGCGCTTATCGCTGAATGCGTTTCCTCGTTAAAGCGCACATGGGGTTTCAATTTTTTAAAAATCGCGCCCCCGTCGGCTCGGTCTGACGTCAGACCGAGCCGATGGGAGCATCCGCGCGCTAATGGAGTGACCAGACGGAAGAAAGTCTGCAGTTGTTGCGCGGGTAAGCGAAAACCCTACATTGAAACTACTACTTTTTAAATCAGGATTGGAGGCGCAGCAGAACGGGATGCCTATGGGACTGGAATATTTCGCAGATGTTTCTGTCTGGTCGTGCATTTTTGATCCGCAAGGGAGTCGTTCCTATGGCAGATCAAAAGATCCGTCTGAACACACCCTAAGAATAAATCAACGTCATATCCAGACTTTATAACAACAACATTTCAAAAACCAGATCTTCTCAGGAAATGTTGTCCGCCCACCCCTTGAATGAAACACAACACAAGTTATGGGTTAAATTGGGAATTTTATTTATATATAAACTGATTTGCACCAATACATTAGAGCAACGCAAGCCTCCTAACAGGGCAAACCTACCCGGCTCAGATCAAGGTCCGGGATCCTTCCGGACCTTACTCTTCACAGCCTGCATGGCCTTAAGGCTTGTCATATGCTCCCCCACCCCAAAGAGGCCCCCAACTGAGTCACTCTGACTGCAAAGCCCATAGGCACCCAGTATGAGGACACCCCCCATCATTGATATCTCAGGGTGCTTGCCAATTCCACATCCCCTCAACCCGTGCTTTTCACACCTTCCCAGTTAGGGCCTAACCAGTTTTACTAGGCCTACTTAAACCACACCCCCTCTGACCATGTGAAGCAGACAAAAAAGGTCCCCTCTTGGCCAATCTGAGTGAAGCCCAAAAAATTCCTGCTCAGCTCCCAAAATGGTGACCAGCTAATCCCACATGGTCCAAAAAGAGGGCTGGTGGGTGCAAAGCTAGCACTGGGCCGATCTGCCCTTGGAGGGTGGCTGCCGCTGGATCTGCTGGTGAGCTCGCCCTTGATTGGCCAGCACTCCCATGCTGAGCCATGATTGGTTCGCCTCCTCATGCTTCATCAAAGAAGGGGGGAGACAGGCAAATGCCAGTGCCTGCTCCATGGGCAGCCACTGGTCTTCTATACAGTAGTACAAGAGCTTTCATGCTTATATAGCCCTATCACAGAACCAGGAATAACATAATGCATTTAATAGTAGGACGCTGATCTCAAAGCTATTCAGGTTGCAAATATACTACTCAGTTTCTGACGGATCCCAGATGCCTGGAATCCATCAGAAACTGACCAGTATGTTTGTAGCCTGAATAGCTTTGAGATCAGCGTCCTACTACTAAACGCATTATATTATTTCTGGTGCTGTGATAGGGCTTTATGAGCGTGAAAGCTCTTGTACTACTGCATAGAACATTTCCTGAGGGAGATCCAGTTTTTGATACGTTGCTGTTATAAAATCTGGAGATAACATTGATTTATATAAGGATTTTCTTATGATTTGATGGAATTTGTTCATTGTTGTTATGTAGTGTTTATTGGTAGTAATATATAGAATTTTTTTTTTGTAAGTCTTGCTGACTACCTTGATTTGTGGATCAGACTCTCACGGTGGTTTAGAGCCAGAGCCAGGAGGAGTTTGGTGGGCTGAGGGCTGCAGCCATCATCTTGTATGTCGGGGTGGAACTACTGGGAATCTGGATCAGCAGAAGACAGGGCAGAATTGGAGTTTTACTGGTCCCTAATACAGGGTATGAGCCAAAAATGATTTATTTGTCAGAAAAACAAAATTTTGGGAGGACTGAATAACTGCTGTTTCTGCTCATGTTCTGCTTACCAGTCATGAGTAGGGAGATTGTTTTTTTTCCCCCTTGAGCAGTTTGTCCATGAGCACCTTGAGCCTGTTTGGTGGGTTACTTTCCTCATATCCAAACAATACGCTTCAGTGCACTGCAGTGAGCGGCATTTCTCACGCATGAATCTTCCCACTGATTGATAGGATTCTGAGTTTCCTTCCTGCCCCCAACCTGATGTTACTGCACACTACTCAGCATCCAGTCAGTTACTAAGGAAATTGATCAGTCAGTCAGTGATGATAAACACTGTATTTTTTTCTTAGAAAAAGAAGTCTTACTGTTTGCTGTTCATTTCCATTCATGTTATCATCAAGGTTCTTTTCATACATGCACACTTTCTCACAGCCTTATGGGATCTGTAGTACTTCCTTGCATTATATTTCGCCAGAAGATCCATAATCCTGGGAGAGAACTGATTTCAACAGCTGAGCATATGCAAAAGGACCTTGTCAAGCAGAAGAAAATGAAACACCACTACTATGGCTACTTCACAGCTGCAGCGCTTTCACAGATCTGTGGACAGCATCTAGGGCAAGGGGTCCCTCAAACTTTTGGAGCCTGCAGGCATTTTTGGACTTCTGACACAGTGCGGTGTGCAATGCTCCCTCTAAGCTGTGGAGTCTTGTGAGCAGAAATTCTACTTTGTGAGCTACTGGCATTAAAGTTGTGAATGAGCAATTTGGCTACTGCATAAATTAGTTTACTCTAGAGCCATCCTTCCTGAGCAAAAATGTGTGAGCCAGAGGCTAAAAAACTGTGAGCTGGCTCACACAAACTCAGCTTAGAGGGAACACTGGGGTGTGTGAAACAACAAAATGGCTGCCATTGGAGGTGGAGCCAGTTTGTGATGTCTTTTAATCTGCACAGCCAATCAGATCTCCAGTAGCCAATCAGAAGCTCTGCTGGGCAAAAGTCCCACCTGGTCCTACCCGGGTTCTAAAAACAGTTGGTGGGCACCAGGAAAGGTGTCAGCAGTTTCCATGGCACCCACACCCTGATCTATGGCATGTGTGTGTTGTTTAAAGTGTCAGCCATGCCACTCTCCCAAAGAACTCAGAGCAACATGTAGGGTTCTCCCCTCCTCCATTTTATCCTCAACCTTCTGAATTAAGGCCCCGTTCACACAGAGCATTTGCCCCGCTGAAGGCATGGTAGCCCTGCAGACTTTCCGTGTGCAATCATACCAGCACATCTGGGAGGCGTAGCACTCCTGTGGCCAGCCCACAGCTTCCCGTGGAAAATGTGGAGTAAAAAACTACTAGGGTCGAAGTACTAGTTTCCGGAAACCCCGGGGCAAAGGCAGGCATCTGATCGCAGGAGCGCCAGTATCCCATGGCTTCTGACGCCCGCCCATGTCCCGGGGTTTCCAGATGTTAAGTTTCCATGGGATGTGAACCAACACTGAATGAGGCATGTGGATATGCAAGACACCGACAGTGCCCACCCCCCAACAGCACATGCGTCCTTTGCTACAGTGCGGCTTGCTGCTCTGCTGCGCTGCTTTTTTGCCGCGCTGTAACAGCACTGTGTGATTGGCGCTCAGCACCGGAGCGTGACAACCCAGTGGCCCATGTGATCGGGCTGCCACACCTTATTTTGCTCCGGGGCAAACTGCCACACCTCCCCCTCCACGTTTTCTGGCCCATATGACCGGGGCCTAAATTAGTCTTATGAGTTAAACTAGGCTCAGAAAAAGTGGCTAGTTTAAGGTTAAGCTGAGTAAACTTCATAGCTGAGTGGATTTGATCTTTCCATTCCTAGTCTGATACTTTTAACAACACCCTGATTCTCGTTATCAGTGTGGTTCTTGCTGCTAAATACCATTTAATTCTTCAATTTTGTATAATGTGTTCAGGGTGGATAGTATTAATCCTTTCATGCTCTCTCTCCTCATGTTAGACCACCAAATGTCAGTGGGAATTTAACTAACAACCACTTTATGTTTGAAAGCTGCACAGGCTCGGACTTCGGAATTCTCTTCCCTGCGAGACTCTTAGTTTTAGAAGGCTATATCCTCTCTAAAGGTCAGCTTCTGCCCCCTTTGATAAAGTTCCCTTTGACTTCAATGGGATTGAGCGTTTGATGGTAGAATTTGTCTCTAGGCTTTGGACTGGATGAATGGTTGGCAAATCATTCTTCACTGTCTTTGCACCGAAAGGAGCCCATATTTTCTCCCCCAGCCCTGGAAGAAAACAAAACCCTTTTAATGGAATGGTGCACGAGGCGATTGCCAAGGCTACCCAATACCAATTTAAATATTTGTTTCAGTGAGTGGGTGCTCCATCGGGAACTAGATGGCTGGAAGTGGATAGCAAGTCTGTGAACCGTACATGTGTTGTACCAAATCCAACCGATGTTGGAGCCATTAGAAGTTCTCACCATCTGTTCTGTTTTGATGGCTTCCATGAAATTAGACAATTTCATCCAACTTCTCAGAGACAGGAATCTGTATCAACACCATTAGAATTTGCTGCTTTACTTTGTTGGTGGTCTTACAGGATGAAACTAGGGTTTTGCACTTTCAATATCTGTGTGGATTTGTATTTATGTTCCAGTAAGAGATGGGGTTTCCATCTTTCTTTGCTGCAAAAATACATTCCAACTCGGCTAGCCAGACAGGGAAAACCAGCTAGTGCCTTTAAGGACATAAGGGGACACACACACACACACACACACACACACACAGATGCACCATTGTGGTAATGGATAAATTGTATCTGGACTGTGGCCCTGTGGTTCAAATCCCCACTCGGCCACAAAGATCTCTGCATTAACTTACCCAAGTGTCCAGGTCCCTGCCTTGCAGGATAATTGCAAAGATAAAATGGAATAATTCAATTTTTACAGCCACACAAAAATGTAGCATTTAAAACAGGGTTAGTAGCAGTAGTTCTCATATTCTGTGGTGGTGGAAAGTGCCAGCAAGGCAAGTCACAGCTAACTTACGGTGACTTCATAGGATTTTCTAGGTGAGAGACAAGCGGAGAGTGGTTGGCCATTGCCTACCTCTGTGTAACAACCCTGGACTTCACTGGAGGTCTCCCATCCAAATACTAACCAGGGCCAACCCTGCTTAGCTTCCAGAATCTAACAAGATTAAGGTAGCCTGGGCTATCCAAGTCAGGGCTTCATGACATATGCTCCAGTCAAACACAGATTGAGGCAGTGTTTTAAAAGCAATCTCACAGAAACACAAATACAAGACTTCTAGGTGAAGGTAAAGGTTTCCCTTGCTCGAAAACTAGTCAAATCCAACTCATTTCCAAGCCAAAGAGCCAGTGCTGTCCGAAGATGCTTCCGTGGTCATGTGGCTGGCATGACTAAACCCTGAGGCACACAAAACACCTTCCCACCGAAGCGGTACCTATTTATCGACTTGCAGTTTCTCGCTTTTGAACTGCTAGGCTGGCAGGAGCTGGGGCCAGAGAAAGGAGCTCAGTCCATTATGCGGCACTAGGGTCTCCAACTGCTAAACTACAGACCTTCTGGTCTGCAGCTCAGTGTCTTAACCTCTATGCCACCATGGGCCTAAGAAGACTTCTAGCATACCTCTAATAGAAACTTCTCTAAGCAAAACAAGGTAACATACTAAAAATGCTGGAGGAGAGTATTTATTCATTCATTCATACATACATACATACATACATACTTCATTTATGCCCTGCCTTTGTCCCCAGTAGGGACCCAAAGGGGCTCACATCATTCTCCTACCCTCCATTTTATCCTCACAGTTCTGTGAGGTTGGTTAGGCTGAGAGTGTGCGAATGGCCTAAGGTCACCCAGCAAGCTTCCCTGGCAGAATGGGGGGATTTGAACCTAGAGTCTCCCGGATCCTAATATGACACTCTAACCTCTACACCACGCTGGTTCCAGGTTTGGCTGCATCAGTTCTGTGGACACTGATGATTTTAGAAGAAGAGGAGGAGGAGGAGGAGGTTGGATTTATACCCACCCTTCACTCAGAGTGGCTTCTGAACTCCTTTCCCTTCCCCTCCCCACAACAGACACCCTGTGCGGTAGGCGGGGCTGAGAGAGCTCTTTTAAGAACAGCTGGTGAGAGAACAGCTCTGAAAGAACTTTGTAACTGACCCAAGGTCACACACCAGCAGCTGCATGTGAAGGACTGGGGAATCAAACACAGTCCTCCCAGATTAGAATTTGCACTCTTAACCACTACACCAGACTGGCTATTTCATGAAATCAAGGGATTTGATGGCTATCATTCTAGACCCCCTTACGAGAAAAACTCCATTCTAAAAAGAAAAACATGTTTTAATGAACCATAAACCAAATGATGGATAGGAAAGGAAGCCACTGGTGAAACCTAAGAAACTTGAAGAAGGGTTGTTGCCTACTGGTGCGAAGGATTTCTTAGTGTGTGGAATAACTGACACAAAAATGATGGTGTGAGTAATTTCTAGAAACAACACAGCTGCTCCCTGGTCCTGAACCAATCTGAGGTCCCTGGCTGAGACCAAGAAGTGGGGGTGCGGGCTGATAGTTCATTTTATGTGATGTTTTAGTATTATACATTTCAGGAGTCCTTTGAAGCAGAAGCAAATTTAAACCAAGGGAAGAAATAGCTTCTAGAGCAGGGGTTCCCAATGTTGTACCTGAAGGCCAGGGTATCATGGTGCCCACTAACATGTTTCCAGGTCCATGCCAAGTGGTTTTAGAAAGTGAGTGGGGCCAGCAAGGCTGCTGACTAGCCATCCGAGATTTGATTGGCTGTGCAGACTTTTTTCTAAATGTTGCCTTGGGAGCAGCTGCCACCACAACACAACACTGGCTGAAGGTGAGCTGCGGCAGCCATTTTGTTGCCGGCTCTGCCTCCCGTGGCAGCCATTTTGAGGCTATGTCAGAACTCCAAATGTGCCCATAGGCTCAAAAAGGTTGGGAACCCCAGCCCTAGACATTCAGGGGCTCTTGCTCCAAGAGGGTCTTCATCTTAGGGTATGCAGCTTTGCAAGCATGAAAAGAGCATCTTTCAGTTTTGTAGAAGTAGCAAGAATACAGAATGCCCTTCAGTGACCTAAGCCACTGAGTAAAGGGCCGTGGTGGATGTAACACCATGGAAATCCACTTGCTGTGTAATTAAAGGTGGAAGAGTCAGGATCTCCTCAGGCAAGGAAAATACCTGATTTCCCTTTTCACATTATAAAAAAAAAATCCGAGCTGTGGGAGAGGTTTTGTTTGTTTGTTTTTAAATCTCCCTTTGTTTTTAAAATATAGAGTTTTGCTATCTTTTTCTCTCGCATGTACCAACGGGGGAGAGAAATCAATGCTTGGGGATCTGTAAAAATGTATAGATTATTTCCCAGCCTCTATTATCTGGTTGATTACAGATGCCCTCAGGGCCCAAACTGGGGAGGAGAATCGCACTTAGCACATAACGGCATGGCGTTGCTTGCCGGAGATCATTGCAAGATTATATAACTCTCCAGGGTTGCCTTTGTGTATTATCCCACTCCTAAAAGCATGCCTATTTTTTACCTCTCAGCAAGAGAAAATGCATTTGGGTGTTCCGTGGGACTTATAAATATATGGTGCAGTCTTCAGGGGGGGAAGGTTTTATTCGTTTTTTAAAGAGCGTGAGGAAGAATAACTTGAAAGGTCCCCATTTCAAGTCACTAGCCCATGTGAAGAACTCAAGACTTGCTGGAACGGCCCCTCCCCTCAGGGTGACCATAGCAGAAATGTGCACTTGCAAAACTCTGGAACAGTGTGGCACAGTGGTTTTCAAACAGTGTCCCAAGGAACCTCTGCGTTCAAGAAGAACTAGAGCAGGGCTATTTTGGGGCAGGAACACACAGGGACGGAGTTCTGGCTGGCTTCAGAGTTGGCCACGCCCACTACAGCCAAAACCTCTGTGTTCGTGGCTACAGAGGGAAGGCCTGGAGAGCGACCCCCCCAGCGACTCTGAGGCGGGCAGGCCAGGGGGGGCCCTTCCCCAGCTTGTCCAAGGGCTGGCTTGCCCAGGTCCCCCACAGCCACAGGGCGCCCGGGCAAGCCAAGGGAAGGGGCCTTGCCCAGGCAAACCAAGGAAAGCCATGGGGGTGTGGCCTAATATGCTAATAAGTTTCTGCTGTTGGGTGTGGCCTGTTATGCTAATGAGTTCCTGCTGGGCTTTTTCTACAAACAAAGCCCTGAACTAGAGTGACCCACGCCCCAGTTTACTGTTTGATTTGGGACATTGACCCATTTCACTTCTGAAAGAAGAAAGAAGGAGTCATGATGTGGGGCAGGGCCAGCTGTGACTGATGGTGCCCACTATAAAATTGGAAGTGCAGTTAGAACTGCCAAATTCCCGGTGGAGCTTGGAGATCTCCTGGAATTGCAGCTCCTCTCCGGACTACACAGATCAGTTCCCTGGGAGAAAATGGCTGCTCTGGAGGCATGGACTATACAGCACCCTCTCCAAGGCTCCACTCCCCAAATCTCCAGGAATTTCTCAGCCTTAGAGTTTGCAAACCAAAGTGCAACTGCACTGTCATACGTTGCTGATGCTATGCTTACGTGTACCTGTAAGATCACAAGGCTCTTCAAAGAAGCACCGTCAAAGTTTTAAGGGTCCTCCCATCTCTCCAGCTGTAATTCCCTGAAGAAAGCTCTTCCCGGCTTGTCCTGCACAGATTTCAAACAGCCAGAGGATTTGTTCTTTTGCTAAATATGTAATAGAAAAACATAGACACAGAAGCACGTCCTACGATATGTTAACAGAAGAAAATGAGCATTTGGACCAACAGACACAATGCTAGGAAATTTATATCCGCTAAATCTGTCCATCAGCCTACTCTTAAAGGACCAGATCCCAATGTGGGGAAGTGGCTAGAGTGGCAGACTAAGAAGACCCTGGTTCAAATCCCCACTTTGCCAGGTGCCCCCTGCCCACCAGTGGGGAATGGGGGGTAGGGCTGCCAGATCCAGGTGGGGAAACTCCTGGAGATTTGGGAATAGAACCTGGGAAGGACAGGGACCTTAGTGGAGTGCAATGCCATAGAGTCCAAAGCATCCATTTCCCCCAGGGGAACTGATCTCTGTAGTCTGGTGATGAGCTGTAATTCCGGGGGATCCCCAGATCCCACCTAGAGGCTGGCATCCCTCTAGCTTGCTTTGGGCCTCTCACAAACCCTCAGCCTGGCCTACCTGACTGGGTTGTTGTTGTGAGGGTAAAATGGAGAAGAGAATGATCTCCTGAGCTGCTTTCAGTACCAACCTGGGGAGAAAGTAAAGGTAAAGGTAAAGGTTTCCCTTGCTTGAAAGCCAGTCGAATCTGACTCTAGGGATGCGGTGCTCATCTCTGTTTCCAAGCCGAAGAGCCAGCGCTGTCCAAAGACATTTCCGTGGTCATGTGGCCGGCATGACTAGACACGGAGGCGCACGGAATGCTGTTACCTATCTACGTGCAATTTCCTGCTTTCAAACTGCTAGGTTGGCAGGAGCTGGGACCAGAGATGGGAGCTCACTCCGTCATGCGGCACTCAGGTCTTGAACTGCTGAACTACCAACCTTCTGGTCTGCAGTTTAGCGTCTTAACCACTTGAGCCACTGCAGCCCCTCCCTGGGGAGAAAAGTGGGGTATAAATAAATAAATAAATGCAAATGCATAAAAAAATGGTAAACCTGCAAGAAAGGCTCCACGATGCATTCCGCAATGTATGAAGACCTGTGGCTCAGTGGTAGAGGCTCTGCTTGGCATGCAGAAGGTCCCAGGTTCAGTCCTGGGATCGGGCAATAAGTGATATGAAAGGCATGGAGAGCCACTGCCAGACTGGGTAGACAATATTGACCTCGATGGACTGCGGCTCTGATTCAGTCTAAGTCGGCTTCCTGTGTTCACGTGATGTGGCCTGTCCTTTCTTGGAACCGCTTCTTTCTTAGATGAAAGCTTTCCAAATATATATAGATCTGCCTCATCAGGAAATGCTGTTGTACTAATCAGGTAGGAGAATCTCCAAGATATAGGAGGAGAAATTGCAGGGATTGTCGCATGTCAGAGGCATAAGACGGGCCCAGCCCCACAGCACCCCCCTAATAGGTCAGATACGTCAAGGCCGCAGACAGGAACAAAGTTTCCGAGGCAGAAAATTCAGCGTGATAAAATAAATTGACTCCCTGCGACCTTGCCGAACTTATTAAAAACACCAATAAAGAAAGATATTGACAACTTATGCAACATTTATAAGGCTGCATACCAGAAAAGGGGTTTAGAGCAAAGCTGTAGATGTGATTTGCATTGTTTGTAAAAAGGTGTGTGTGCAGGGGGGGGAAGCATATGAAAACGCTGTTATTTGAGTCTTACATGAACTGAACACAACCTACTTTGGATATATAAAAATAACCCGATAGTTTCTGCGAACAGGGTTCACAGAGGGGGAAAAAATTATATATCAGACATCTAACTTTTAAAGGAAAATTAATGATGCGTTCAACCATATTTTCTAGGACATGAATTCAAGGTTTTGTTTTGTTGGGTTTTTTGCTTCTGCCATTGCTTGTATAACAGGAAAGCGATAATTAGAGATGTAAAAAAATCAACAGGCCACGGATCCCCAATGTAGTGCCTGTGGGGGCCATGGTGCCCACCAGCATCATTCCTGATGCCCCCCAAGTGTTTGGGGAGAGTGGGCAGGGTCAGGTGGGGCCACACAGAATTTTAAAAGGCTGCTATGGCAGCCATTGCCACCATAAGCAGAAGGACTTTCACGGTGTGACTGAAGGCAAGCGATGGCAGCCATTTTGTGGCTGTCTCCACCTCCTGAGGTAACCATTTTGTGGCTATCTCTGCTTCCTGAGGTGGCCATTTTGTGGCTGTCTCTGCCTCCCAAGGTAGCCATTTTGTGGCTGTCTCCACCTCCCGAGCAGTGTTCCCTCTAAGCTGAGTTAGTGTGAGCTCTAGCTCACAGTTTTTTAGCCTCCGGCTCACACATTTTTGTCTTAGCTCGGGAAGGATGGCTCCAGAGCAAACTGATTTATGCAGTAGCCAAATCACTCACTCACAGCTGTAATGCCAGTAGCTCACAACTTTAGTGCCAGTAGCTCACAAAGTCAAATTTTTGCTCACAAGACTCCACAGCTTAGAGGGAGCATTGCTCCTGAGGTAGCCATTTGGTGGCTGTCTCTGCCTCCCGAGGTAGCCATTTTGTGGTTGTGCTCACCACCCTGTGTCAGAATTCCAGAGATGCCCACAGGCTCAAAAAGGCTGGGGACTCTTGAAATAACACATTTATTTGAGCATGAACATCAATGGCCAGGGAAGGCTGTCTGCCTTCATGTACCACTTGTGGGTTTCCAGTGTGGTGTTTTGGTCAGGGCATTGGACTAGAGCTTGGGAGACCCAGGTTCAACTCCCCATTGACCATGAAACCCCACTTAGGCCTGTTACTGTCTCTCAGGTTTAACCTTCCTCAAAGGGTTGTTGTGAGAAGAAAATGCAGGTAAAGAGAAAACCACATATGGTGCCCTGAGCTCCCTGGAGGAAGGGTGGGATGAAAATGCATGATGGCTACAATCCCAAGGATGCTTTCCTGGCAGTAAGCCCCACTGAATAACATGGGGTTTACCTCTGAGTAGTACTGCTTAGGACTGCACTCTAAAACAGCTACCTGTCTGGGCACTGTGGAAAATGGGATGCTGAAACAACTGGACCCTTGGACTGATCTGCAGGACTCTTAGGTTCATAGGTGAAGACAAAATCTCCTGGCTGATAAAGCAAAGATTCTTTCTACCAGGGATTGCCAATGTCAGAGTTCTTTGGAGGCGCTCGGCTTTCCAAGCAATAGTTCCGAGGCTGATTAAAACAGGGAGAAATGTTGACCTAGACAAGGCTTTTCCTTGAGTGCTCAGAGTACAAATGATGAGCCAGCCATTATCATGCACCTACTGATAGCCCAACACTGTTCCCTGCCTTGGTGGAATTTGCTGTTCTGGATTGAAAGAGATGGGGTTAACATGTCCACGTGGACCATCTGGGGAGTTTCGGACCTGGCTCCTGTCAAGTCACGTGGCAAAGACCTAGCTACAAGCAAGGATGGATATGACTGATTCCGCAGTGTCAAATTTCCCTGCGTCTGCACTTCTATTCATCCACAGCTTTCCCTGGTTTCTGCAGCTGATTTTGCCCTCCCAGGTGTAAAAATGCACTTTCCTCCCTCTTGCCGCATGGCATCCGAATCCCCTGTTTCTGGGAAGTTTTTGTAATCCCAGTATTGAACCTGCATCAATCTAGTGGGGAAATCTTTCTCATCCGGTGTTTTTCAACCCTGGGTCCCCCCTCCCATCCCCTCCACATTTGCATGTCCCACCCTCCAACCCCATGTCACCGCAAAACAATTTCCACTTAATTTGCTTATTGTTTCCATTTCTTTGTTCTTTAAATAGTCTGAGGCAATCACGTGATTACGCTACTGATATTGCATTCCGACATTCCCACTGCGCCAATTTTTTTAAAAAAGGATTTGACATTTTCCTGTGAAGAATGCTGCACAAGCTGATGTAATGAAGTAAATCTCTTCCGGGGTGGGGGGATTCACTTATCTGCAGTCTTCCCCGAGCATGCATAGGGACTTAACGATAAGCGAAGGAAATGCTCTGTGGGAAAGCCCCTGCTGCAGAAGTAGCGCCACAGACACGCAGCATTAAAACAGACTTCCCCACAGCGCTTCAGAGAGGCAAGGAGGTGCTGTGGAAATTGTCTACAAGGAAGCAGAGGCAAAGGTAAGTGAGGCAAAAATGGGGCGGGGCAAGGCCGAGCAAGGTGGAAGTGAAGCAGAGGAGGAAAGGAAGTGAGACAGGTCTCGGCAGATGTCGATTTCCAGTGACAGGACCCATTCTGGACTTGCAGGGGTAACCCACATCAGCTGAGACAAGCCACATGCGACCGGCAGCTGCAGTAGCCGGGTTAGGCCCTGACCAGAACAGGCAGGGCAGGACTGCATGTTCTGGGTTCAGTCACAGTTTGGTGGCCAGGAAGATCCAGCCCTGCCTGGGAAAGGGAGCAACGCAGGAAGCAGCTGCAGCCTGAGACAGGGCTTCAGGGTGCTTCTGGTTGGGTGAAAGGGTGGAGGGGAGGAACCTGCCCCGGGAGGGGATTTCAAGGGTGGCCTATTCAAGGAGGATCTGCAGTAGGCCAAGGAGGATGGAGTATCCCCACTCAGGTAGTATATAAGAGCAGAAGGTATGGAGCAGAGGAAGAATAATATGTGTAGCCACCTCTCTAGTCTGAGGCCTTACAGGTCCTCCACTGGAGGGAAGATCGTAGTAGAGCAAGGGCAATGCAACCTCGAGCAGGGGAAGCGTCACAGTCAAGAACAGGTCATAAGTCACATGACCTGCTCTGATCAACGGCCATCCAAGAGAAGCGAGGAGGGCCTGACTCACCCACAGCCTGATTTTTGTGGTGCCCAGGCGGCAGGGGGGAGAGAGGCAGCCGGAAGCAGCCTGGGGTAGGGCTGCTCCTGGAAATCATAGAATCATAGAGTTGGAAGGGGCCATACAGACCATCTAGTCCAGCCCCCTGCCCAATGCAGGACCAGCCTAAAGTATCTCTGACAGGTGGGGGCCAGTTACTGAGGCAGCTGGAAAGGGGCCGGACCAAGGAGTGGTGGGAAAGATTGGGCACAGCCTTCCCTAGGGTCCAATAGCAGGGCTCAAGTGTGTCTGGGGGAGGGGCCTCCCCATAGAAAGGGTCTCACCACGCTCCACAACCCCCATTCTTTGTCCAGCCTCATGCAATGTTGCCCATCGATCCCACCCCGTTATAGAGTGCTAGGGGAGGGGCACATGGGGAAATGATTGCATTACTCGGAGTTACAGTTGACAGTCATGTTGTTTCTGTTTATTGCCGGTTTACTGCTTTGTTACTTGTCATAACTTTGGGCGGTATCAGCATGGGGCTGGACGTGTTTTTGGAAATCACCCTGTGGGCCATTTCCCGGATATGGGGATCTTGGCATGATGGCTTATGGAAGCAGGACTACCAGCTTTGCCCCCAAAAACAGATGGCAGGGGAGATCCATTAGGGGCAATCTGCCATCCCAGGGTCTCCCACCCAAGCCAGCTGGCTGGGTGCGATGGGTCACATCGACTGTCATAGGGCCAGCCTATGCTGTGGTTCCGGGGGACCCATGCTGTGCTAATGCTTCTTACAGCTGTAACCAATAAAGTTGTGGCCAATTTATTCCACACATCCAAAATCTGGTGTATGTCTGTGTCATTTGATGTGGGGCAGGGGATGCATGCAAACAGGACCTCCCTCCCCCACACACACACCTAAGAGCTGGACCCACAACATCCACCCCAGGAGGGTTCAAGTGCCATTGCAGAACCTGCAAGAAACGACATGTGCAGTGTAACACATAAGACATTCCTCATTCTTCTTAGTAATTTCTTTTGGTTTTGCTGATGTTTCTTGGCCATGTATTTCAAGTGGCAATCATTGAAAGGAAACAATAAAATCTCATGGATTTGTAGCGTCCCTGGGGCACAACTGATTTGTCCAGAAGCATGTGTGGCTGGGTGGAAGTGATGTACCCAGATGTAGGCTCTTTTAGCGATGCAAGTGCCTCTCAGGGCCTTAGAGTCAACAGTGGCAGGTGGTCCCAGACTGTTGACAACCAGAATGGGACAGCACTCAAGCACCCCCTCCTCTACCCAGCAAACTGGTGAGAGAGAATGGAAAGCCTCACCAAAGGACCATACTATTGATAGTGAGTGACCTGCCAGTGAGGGACTCAGGATAACAGGAGGGCCCCAGCAGGGCCAGGTTATTATCCCCTGAATAACTGTTGAATTAATGGCGGGAACTCACTGTTACAATGATCTGCGGAGTCAAGATGTCCTGGTGTTCATATCTAACTCTTGACTATAGCAGTGTTTCCATCCCACTCATCTAATGAAGATTTTGCAGAAATGCAATGCTTTTTACAGTTCTGTGCTATCCCAAAATACAACACTGTGCTAAGAAAGATCTCTCTAATTTCAGTGAACACTTTTGAGTAATACGGTGTGGGTTGCATTAACCCTAGATAATCAGAGGCAGGCAAAGTGGTGGCCCCTAAGACACGTAACTTGATATAGCCAGAACTGAGTCCAGTAGACAGATACATACAAACAGGATCTCCCCCCCCGACCTTCTAGGGCAACAGAAAACAACTCTGCACCATCCTCTATATGATAGCCCTTCAAAGACTTGAAGATGGTTATCATATTAACTCTCAGTCGTGTCCTCTTCAAGCTAAACATACCCAGCTCCTTCAACCTTTCCTCTTAGGACTTGGTCTTCAGACCCCACACCATCTTCGTTGCCCTCCTCTGGGCACGTTCCAGCTTGTCTATATCCTTCTTGAATTGTGGTGCCCAAACCTGAACACAATACTCTAGGTGAGGTCTAACCAGAGCAAAGCAATACCATCACTTCACGTGATCTGGACACTATACTTCTGTTGATACAGCCCAAAATTGCATTTGCCTTTTAAGCTACTGCATCACACTGCTGACTCATGTTCAGTGTATGGTCTACTAAGACCCCTAGATCCCTTTTGCACATACTACCCCCATCCTATAATTATGCACTTTTCTACCTAAATACAGAACTTTACATTTATGCCCACTGAAATTCATTTTATTTGTTATAGCCCAGTTTTCCAGCCTGTCAAGATCATCCTGTATCCTGACTCTGTCTTCTATTGTATTTGCTACCCTTCCCAATTCAGTATCATCTGCAAATTTAATAAGCATTCCCTCTATTCCTTCATCGGAATCATTTATAAAAATGTTGAACAAAACATATCCCAGAACAGATCCCTGATGCACTCCACTTGTTACTCCTCTCCAAGAGGATGAGGAACCATTAAAAAGCACTCTTTGGGTGCAATTTGTTAACCAGTTACAGATCCACCTAATAGTCATAGGATCCTAACCACATTTTACCAATTTGTCAACAAGAATATTATGTGGAACCTTATCAAAAGCCTTACTGAAATCAAGATAAACTATGTCTACAGCATTCCTCTGCTCCAGCAAGGTATTAACTTTCTCAAAAAAAGAGACAAGGGCCCCGTTCACACTGAGCATTTGCCCCGCTGAAGGCATGGGAGCCTCGCGGACTTTCCGTGCACGATCATACGAGCACATCTGGGAGGCGTAGTGCTCCTGTGGCCAACCAGTGGCTTCCCGTGGAAAACGCGGAGTAAAAAACTAGTAGGTCCGAAGTACTAGTTTCCAGAAACCCCAGGGCAAAGGCTTCTGATGCCCGCCCATGTCCCCGGGGTTTCCGGATGTTGTAAGTGTCCATGCGCACACACAAGACACCGACAGTGGCCCGCCCCCCCAATGGCGCATGCGCACTTCGCTGCTTTTTTGCTGCGCTGCAGCAGCGCGGTGTGATCGGGGCGCAGAGCTGGAGTGTGGCAACCTGGTGGCCCATGTGATCTGGCTACCGCACCTTATTTAGCTCTGGGGCGAACTGCCACACCTCTCCCCCGTGTTTTCTGGCCCGTATGACCGGGGCCAAGGTTAGTCTGACATGAGTTGTTCTTGAGAAACCCATGATGGCTGGTAGTAATCATAGCCATCCTTTCTAAGTGCTCAAAGACTGCCTGTTTGATGTTTTTTTTAAAAAACGTTTCCAGGTATAGACATCAAGCAGATGAATCGGTAGTTACCCTGATCCTCCTTTCCCCCCTTTTTGAAGACAGGGATGACATTTGCCCACCTCCTGTCTTCTAGCACCTCACCTGTTCTCTAAGAATTCTCAAGAATAACGGACAGAGGCTCAGAAATTACATCTACAAGTTCTTTTAGTACCTTTGGATGCAGTTCATCTGACTGATCCTAGGCTGCAACTCCCTTCCCTCATCATGTGTTCTGTTTTTTGCCATGTTGAGCGCCATTTCCCTTGCAAGAGAAGACTGAGAAAAAATAGGAATTGAGCAGTTCTGCCTTATCTTCATCACCTGTTACAATTTCACTTTCCTGTCCCCGCAAGGGGCCTACCATGTCCTTGTTCTTTTTCTTACTTTAACATAAGAAAAGAACCCTGACACTTTGCTGTTTTTAGCATGTCTCACTAGCCTAAGCTCATACTGAGCTTTAGCTTTCCCAATTCTCTCTCTACAAGCACTGGTTATTTGTTTATATTCATCCATGGTTATAAGGCCCTCCTTCCACTTTCTAAATGAGTCTCCCCCACCCCCAAGTCTTTAAAAAGCTGTTTATGGAGCCACCTTGGCTTCTGTAGGCTCCTCCCAGTTTTCTTTCCCATAGGAATCATTTGTGATTGTGCCTTCGGTATTTTGCTTCTAAGAAACTCCCACCTCCTTGAACTCCCGTCTCCTTAAGTATTGCTGACCATGGGATTCAGCCCAGCATAACTTTAAGTTTGTCAAAATTTACTTTCCTGAAGTCCAACCTATATGTCTGACTATATATAACTTCACTAAGACAGTAAATTCCAAAATGACATGGTCACTACTAACCAGGGAGCCCACTACTTTCACCTCATCAATTAGTTCTTCCCTGTTGGTGAAAATCAAGTCCAAGATAGCAGATCCCCTTGTTTCCCTCTCCACTTTCTGGAAAATGAAGTTGTCAGCAAGACAAGTCAGGAATTTATTGGACCTTTCACTTTTAGCAGAGTTGGACTTCCAACAGATATATGAGTAATTGAAATCTACCATGACCATTGTGTCTTGTCTCTTTGAGAACTTTGTAATCTATTCTAGGAGTGTCTCATCCATATCTTCTGCCTGGCTTGGTGGTCTATAGCAGACCACCAAGCAGACCCCACCAGACTCCACCATAATATCACTATTATTTCTTACTCCTTTTATTGTTACCCAGAGACTCTCAACTGGATTTCCATGCTCAGATTCACATATTTCCTCACAAGTATATACCTCCTTTACATATAATACTACTCCACCCTTCCTTATTTGTCAGTCTCTTTTAAGTAAGTTGTACCCCTCAATCCTAATATTCCAATTGTGAGTGTCATCCCACCAAGTTTCAGTAATGCCTATGAGGTCATAGTTCCCTTCCTGTATTAGGACTTCAAGTTCCTCCTGCTTGTTTCCCATACTCCGTACATTAGTGTAGAGACATCAGAATCCATATTTTATGCACTCTGAGGTTTTTGTTTCTGTACTTACCTGTGAGTTAATATTACCTAGCATATGTGCCACTCCCTGAAAAACTTCAGCATTCTTATCTCCAGTTATTGGCATCATACTAGGCTTTGCATTTTTGTCCCACTCCCCCATATTATTTGGTTTAAAACCCTCCTTATCTGGTTTGCAAGGCTCTTACCAAACACATTTTTCCTACCTTCATGAGGTCAAACCATCTCCTGATAGAAGAGCTTCATCTCAACAGCATAAGTCACGGTCCAAAAATCCAAACCTTTCCTGATGACACCATCTACGTAGCCAGTCATTGATTTGCAGTATTCTTCTTTGCCTTCCTAAGCCACGGCCTTCAACAGGAAGAACTGGTGAAAACACAACCTGTACTCCTAGGTCCTTCACCTTTTTACTCAGAGCCACATAGTCTCTTTTGGTGTAGTGATTAAGTGTGCGGCCTCTAATCTGGGAGAACCGGGTTTGATTCCCCACTCCTCCACTTACAGCTGCTGGATGACCTTGGGCAAGCCATAGTTCTGTCAGAGGTATTCTTGAAAAGAGCAGTTTCTGTCAGAGCTCTCTTGGTCCCACCTACCTCTGTTGTGGGGAGGGGAAGGGAGGCGTGTCTGTTGTGGGGAGGGGAAGGGAAAGGAGATCATAAGCCTCTCTGAGACTCTAAGTGAAGGGTGGGGTATAAATCCAATCTCCTCCTCTTCCACCAGTAGTAGTAGTAGTAGTAGTAGTAGTAGTAGTAGTAGTAGTAGCTTCTTCTTCTTCTTCTTCTTCTTCTTCTTCTTCTTCTTCTTCTTCTTCTTCTTCTTCTTCCTCCTCCTCCTCCTCCTCCTCCTCCTCCTGTGCTGTGCAGTATCATTTGTTCCCATGTAGATGAGCTAAAATGGATAATAATCTGTGGGCTTGATGAGTCTCCCTCCCCTTTCCATCACATCCTGGATATGTCCAGGGAAAGAAGAAAGTGAACTCGGATACAGGGCTGTCCACCCCCCATGAGATGACTGGCGCTGTAAAACCTGGCAGTGCTAACTCTCTGTTGGTCAGCTAGTTGTTCACAGAAACGCCTGCCCAGTAAGTCTACTGTAGAGGTTTAGAGGTCTGTGTTTTTGAAGAATTGACAGGCTGTTTGTACCTACATTCATAACGGGTTAAACCCATTCCGGAAGCTTCTCTGCAAGCGAGTCATCTGCAAAATCCTTTCCTCCGGGATGTAGGAAGCAAGAACAAAACAATATGAAAATGAAATGAATCAAAATGTGGTGGAGGAATAGCAATCCATCACAGCCAAAGGCTTTGATTAATGAGGCCCCCGGCAGTCCTCGGTTGTATCTGAAACACAAGAGAACATGGGGGAAACATTGCCCTCTTCCTTCCGACGGGAAAATACACTTTTGCACGTGAAAATTATGAAGCGTTTCATTTCGAGATTATGAGCATTTATTTTAAACTGCGGCACGGACAGGATCGAAACAAAATTCATCGAAAGTCGTTGCCGTTTAGAATTCTTCTCCTAAGTTGTTTGCACACTAACTTAGATTGGCCAAAGTTACTTTTGCATAAAATAAAAAATATTTATCTTTGTATGAAATGTTAAGGACCTGGAAGACTGCCTTTGGCTATGCTCTGCTACACTGAACAGATGGTGATGCAAGTGCCACTGAAATTTTACCCTCTGCCTGCCTCCCCCCCTTATTTACGCTGACATCTGCAGTCATCATACCAAGGTTCCCTCTAGCTGTGGAGTCTTGTGAGCAAAATTCTACTTCATGAGCTACTCATTAAAGTTGTGAACGAGTGATTTGGCTGCTGCATAAATTAGTTTGCTCTGGAGCCATCCTCCTGAGCTAAGACAAAAATGTGTGAGCTGGAGGCTAAAAAACAGTGAGCTAGCTCACACTATCTCAGCTTAGAGGGAACATTGATCATAACCTCCCCTTCACGTCCAACAAAGCCAGGCCACTGGCACCTGATACTTACGAAGACCCAATACAGTTTTACAGACCCGACTCTGAATCCACATTGTGAGCCTAACTCCACACCGCACTATTTATTAGTCCTGGGTCCTGCTGAAACAGACATGTGGCAAGCAGGGTTCCCATTTCCCCGCAGCCTGTCTCTGCTTCCCACCACCACTCAGCATCCTGGCCAGCATCACAAGGGAAGAGTGTGATGGTCATCCCCATGTGATGACCTGGGAGTGATGTCATTGTCTTGGGTGTGTGTGTGTGACACTCTAGCACTCGGGTGAATGACTACAGCATTGTCCTCACAGCATAATGACATCACTTATGGGTCACAATGGAAGCTGCATCATCTCACAGGAATGGCATTGTACCCCTCCATGTCCCATGGTCCTTAGGGTTGCCAATCTCCCAGTGGTGATTGGATATCTCCCACTATTATAACTCATCTCCAGGCTGCAGAGATCAGTTCACCTGGAGAAAATGGCCACTTTGGAAGCTGGACTCTGTGTCATTATACCCCACTGAAGTCCCTCCCCTCCCCTCCCCAAACTCCACCTTCTCCACGCTCCATGCCCAAAATCTCCAAGTATTCCCTAACCCAGAGCTGGCAACCCTACTAATCCTGAATGTTTTGTCTTGAAGCAATTTGGATCAGGACTAAAGTGCAAATGGAGACAGGGCTTAAGCCTTCTCTCTACCCCTACCCCTAATCCCAGAAATCTGGAGAACACGAGTGGTCAAACTCAGGTAGAGAAAGAGGTCGAGGGCAGCTGTAGTCATAAGGGAGGGTTCAGTAGAAAAAGGAAAAGCTACTTCATAGGAAGGCAAATAGGCAGGCATGTCATATCTGAAAATAAATAAAACTTGGGATTTCATGGCAACGACATAGGACCCTGAATCTGTCATATAGGATGTGCTTCTATTTTTGTAAGTAAAATTTCTTTCTCTTTATACCATTGGAGTCAGATCATCTTTGTAATTTGTTTGAACAGCATTTTCCCTTCACTTGGAAAATGTGGAAGGATGGGGGATATTGCATAAAGCTTCTGTGTGTGTGTTTTAACCCAATAGAACTGGGCTGGCTTTTTTGGAGGTGGAGGGAGAGGAAGTTTATTCCTTCTACCCCTGCATGATTTTGCCAATTGAAACTGTCTCCCCCTGCCACTATTAGCAACTCCAGAAAACAAAAACAAATTAAATAAGGATGCACACCCATTTCGGGCCTTTTTCTTTACTTGAAAGCAACTAACAGCACTGAATGTGTTATGTCAGTTTCAGCAGGTGAACTACAGTCATGGAAGGATTAAGCCCCTCCCGCGCCCCCCCCTGCACATGGGCTCAATCTAAATTAGGGCTGCAATTTATTTATCTTTTTCGGCCTTTCACTGAGTTTAGCCCTGAGAGAAACAGCTGGAGCAGAAAGCAGTAGGGGTGGTGGGGGGGGAAGGCTGAGAGATGGGAGCCTGTAAAACACAGCTAGTTAAATTCGAGGGCAAGCCTGCATTGTGGTTTGTCTGAAGCCTGAGTGAAGCCACTTGGCAGGGTTCCCAGGAGGTAAAGTGCTACCTGTCAGAAGATGTCTGGCTATTAGTGAGTATTTTGGTTTCTTTTGAGTTTTGCTGCCTGCTGAAGAATGTGAAAACCAGCATACAATAAAGACGTCTGTGGTGTAAATCTCTACGGTGCATTCAGGAGACAAACTGAGCATAAATGCAGCTCGGTCTCCTGCTCACGAGATTTTGCTCCAAGCCCTTGTCCAGTTTGCCTGTGGGGGAACATTCTTGACTTGACTCTATGCTCCAGTGCTGACAAGCTTTACTGTTTCTGAACCATGGCCAGGGAGCAGCTGTAGACTTGCATGCACCTTCTTCCTTTTGAGGAACTGCTTCCTCCTTTCCATTTTGGAGCCGGCACAAATCTGCTGAAATGTTAAGGCCAATTGTGGTTAGCTTGAACAGGGTCTGCAGATCACATGGTAACCCCGGTTACATGACCTGTCTCACAGCTAACCATGGTGAATGTTCTTGTAAATGCGGTCATACTGCCGCGCTGTGACTAGCTCCCCGAAGAAAGGAAGAGAGAGGGAATTTTGGCACAAACAAAGGAAGAGGAAGGGGGCAGCACGTGGAACACTCTTGATCTTCCCCTAGCCGTAGTTGAGAAACTGGGACCAATGAACCTGCCCCAGGCCCATGCGCTTCTATGACATGATTTCATGTGAACATACTCATACCCACATCACAAAATCAATAAGGCATCCCAGAACTGTGTAAATCTGTTGTCAGCTACAATGGTATCATCTCCAGGATCTAGCTCTGCAGCACCTGCCTGCTAAATAATTTACCAACTCCATTTGCGCAAAGGACACAAGCAAGGGATGACACTATTCTGAAGCATATACATGTTGTGAGTCGTCCAGGCATCTAACCATGTTCTTGCATCACGCAAGAATGGATGAATCATTCCCCGGCCGTGAGAGATGGCTAGAGCTGCATTATTTATCTACTCTGACAACCAGGGCATGATCCAGCCAAAACTAAAGCACTTTTTTTTTAATGCTACTGGTCTCAATAACAGAGATTAAACTCTCATGTTGAAATCAGCAGGGCTTAAAAGAGCTTTAGTTTGGCTGGATTGTGCCTTACTATCATGTAATGCATATAGTGAAAGAATAATTAAATGAACTGGGCTTTTCTGTTTTCATTGGGCAGAGTGCAGGTGACAGTTTGATACACAGCTTAGCTGAGCCGCTGTGGAGTGGAGTGAACTGAATGTTGTATGGAGGATGTGGCAACGTTGATAAGGCTGGTCTTGTTCTTATTACCTATGTCCATGCATCACAAGGAGCCCAACAAAAACTGCCTCTCCGTGTTCACTTAACCCCACTACAGTCATGATACATAGTCTGTAGAGACAGAAAAGTCCTAGACTGTCTCAGATGGCACTTCTGGTTTTCACTGGAAGTGATGCTAGTATGCCAGTCCCCACTACCTAAAAGCCTGTCCAGAGGAACTGGTTGGCCACTGTGTGAGACAGGATGCTGGATTAGATGGACCATGGCTCCAGCAAGGCTCTAACATTCTTATGTTGCCAACTGCAGTCTGGCCACCCTGGCCACTGAACTGTTTAAGTTCAGATCCAGATGAGCAGCTTCTTGCTCACATAGCCCTGAACTTCAGCAGTCAGCACTGCAGTGTAACTGGACTCCAACGTTACTCATTTAAAGATCCTAAATGAACAGCTGTCAGGCACTTCAGAAAGTCAGTCAAACACCAGGCTTCATGAAGAAGATAGCATTTATTGAAAGCAGTTCTAAAGGCACGGTAACATCTCTTTGTCAGGGATGACTAAGTTTAAAGAAGCATCTACAATTATACCTGCTCGGAGTGCCCCCCCCATCTACCAATGGTCACTAAGCCTGCACGGGAAGAGGTGCGAAAGTGGTAAAGCAGTAAATAACCAAACTGCCCCAAAGCTGTCTCAGACAGAGAAAACAAGAACTGTGAGACCAAGGACATTTGGTGAGATAACAGACTGCCCAGGCCATGGGATCCTGGATCTCCTAGGCAACCTGCACACCTCCCTACATTCCAAGCATGAAAAGTTACAGACCATCCCTCCCTCCTACCCTTCCATCCATCTCATGGCAGGACTACCTGACAACAGCAAGCCACTAATCTAATCCCAGAACCCAGCAGTCTCATACCAATGGATTATTATTCCCCATTCCATTATTCCCTGCAAGCTGGCTCTCAACTCATCTGTCAAAAAGTATAAACAACCTTTAAGAAGGTATGCTTAAGGTAGGATCAAGGCAAGGATGACTTATGTCTACAGAATGGAAAGGGAAACTGCTGAATTACAAGTTATTACAACACTTGGAACAAAAACCTCCCCAGGACTCAACAGGGATATTGGTTTCTCTTCTCATTACATATGCTAACTCATTCAGCCCTCACATATATATTCTCAACAAGGACTATACATCCTCTGTTTTTTAGTGTACTTCTTTTTCGAAATAGTATATTAGAACACTGAATATAATGCAAGGAATAATGCTGCATCCACCTAAAAAAAGAAAAAAATGCTATTCAGTGACCTCCATGCCTGAGAGGAGAGAATGGAGAGTATCAGTTTACTTGCCACAATTAGAAAATATACCTTTGAGCTTTACACATTTATCTGCTATGTTGACACATTTATTGCTTTACAACAGTTGACCTTATAACCTTAGCTTGTTATTTAGTTCTGTCTTTGAACAACTTCATCATGTTGCATCTTGATTTGCTGTTCAGCCAGTCTATAAGTTTGAACCTTACCTACCATTTAATGTATTTGAAAAAGTGGGCACGCACACGAAAGCTCATACCTTGAATAAAACTTTGTTGGTCTTCAAGATGCCGCTGGACTCTAAATTTCTTTATATCTACATTGTAGACCAGTGTTATGCAGTAGTCCAGTTTCTTCCCTTCTTTCAACAAGCGTTCTGTCTCTTTTCCCCATGTTTCCATATTCTCCCATCCATTCCTTCTTGCCCTGCCTCTCTCACAGGCAAACTCCCCCCTCTCTGACTGAACCTGTTAGCTTGTGCCCCCCAATGAGAGTTCACAGTTGCCAAGGACTGAGAGCAGGACAAGACCTTTCATGCAAGGAAGACGTGACAGCTATATGGAGATGCACCAGTTGTGCCAGGAAGACTGGGAAACCCTCAGTTCTCCCAGACCTAGATGCTTTCACATCCTGTGGGGAAAATCCCTTGGACAACCAAACACCTGGCTGGTGGGTTCTGGTGGGCCCATACAGTCAGAACCAATGCTCCCTCTAAGCTGTGGAGTCCTGTGAGCAAAAATTCAACTTTGTGAGCTACTAGCATTAAAGTTATGAGCTAGCTATTTGGCCACTGCATAAAATAGTTTGCTCTGAAGCCATCCTTCCTGAGCTAAGACAAAAAGGTGTGAGCCAGAGGCTAAAAAACTGTGAGTTAAGTCACACTAACTCAGCTTAGAGGCAACACTGGTCAGAACATAGAACCCACATTGGCTAGGGCCTTTCTACATACAAGGCAGGGAGAGAATGGTATGGTCACTTCCAAGTAGGTTACAAAGCTTTCTATGTTGCATTTTCTTTGTTAATATTCTGAACCATAATTTCTGTAGCCCATGTACTCTTCAGTGATGCTGACAGTAGAACAAAGCTTGTGTTTGTAAAATGTATAACAAAGACTGGCTGGATTCCTACCTACGTGTCTTGCTGTGGCTAATACCATCGAAGCAGCTCAGTTTGATGCTGCTCCTGGCATCAAATTGAAAAAGGGGTAAAGAAACCAGGAGGTGGTGGCAGCTACTGAAATGAAAGGCCACCCCCACTTGAGAAAGAGTTGGGGAGCCACAAAGGAACCTTACTGGGACCTTACTATGGGTTTAGGGTTACTAGGTTCTAACTGGAGACTGGGGAGACGAAACATGGGTAGGCAGCCTTTGGTGGTGGTGTGCCATCACTTCTAGGCAAAACTGGAAGTGATGTCACACCTCTCTAGGGATGACAGGAAAGTGTATGGTAAAGCCATAGAGCTTCCAGGAATTCCTAGAGAGGATTGGTGTCACTTCTGGAAGAAACTCAGAAGTGACGTCACACTGTCAGGCCAATTAATTTCCCCCTCCCCCTACAATGCCAAGCAGCAGCAACAGGAAAGGGGAGCCAGAGCCGGGGTATTCCCCTTCTCCAGCAGGGCCTGGCAACCCTGGCTGGGTTTCCCTCGGAAAATGGCTCCCCCCCCGGCTTCTGAGCAGGGCTGGGTCTTACTTGCCTCCTTGTGGGCTGGTTATACCCATAGGGAGTGAGAGTGGTCTGGCAGATCTGGGAGTGGAAATATTACAGGTAATCCCTCGTTGCCTACTACTGGATGTCTAAGACTTTGACCCAAGAACACAGGCATGAAACACCTCCCTATCCCCCATCCTAGTCTTTTAACCCCTTGCAGAAGAAAGCCCTCTTCCAAAACTGCACATTTTGCTACATGTCCTGCCTAATGGTATTTAGCACATTCCACACTTTTCAAATTGATTCCAGATTTGTACATTAGGAAATGGCTTTATGTGGCTTGTTTCACTGCCACGGGGCACGTTTTAATACAGGCTCATTACTTTTAGAGGTTTTGAACAATTTTGCCTTATTTCTGAGAAAATTTGCAAAGCTAATGTTCCGTAACGCAGAGGGAAAATGGGGCCATTAGACTGGACTAGCAAACACCACTGAAAAAGGTAGCTCCGTCTTGCAGAACTGAAGTGTGCAAGCGTAGATATCTTGGCTAATTGCTAAGTTGAACAGCCAGATGCTTATATTGTTCTGGCAGGACAAACTCCACTGAGGACTTGTGCGGGGCGAGCCTGAAGGACCACCAGTGCGTGGCACACATGCCTTTCTAGGCAGCTGTAACATGCGCAGTAATCCACAGGCTGGAAAGTCTCTGTGACGGATCCTCAGGCGCTGGAACACATCGGTGCTGTGTGGTTTGAGAGCACTGAAGAACAGGAAGTTGGTAGTTGCTCCCCAGTGGGGCTGGTCAGAGGGCAGTGTGGTCAAAGGTAGTTGGATCCAGGTTCCACGGCAGGTGGAACCAACTCATTCTATCCCCCCCCGCAAAGACTACAGAAGACACCTGTATTTAGAAGATGTCTTAGAAATGTGCCAATAGGGTTGCCAACTGCAGGCTGGGAAATTTGGGGTTAGAGCTTGGGGAGGGAACGCTTTGGGGAGGGGAAGAACCTCAACAGTGAGATGTGCTGCCATGGAGTCCACCCTCTGAAGCGGCCATTTTCTTCAGGGAAACTGATCTCTGTCATCTGGAGAACAGCTGTAATTCCGGGAGATCTCCAGGCCCTATCCGAAAGTTTGCAAACCTATGTGCCAACCTAATGCAACCTCTCTTTTTGCAGCTGTGTTTACAACTGTGGGCACGCCCAATGCAGAAGACAAGATTGCCTGCCTTCCCAAAAACCCAGTACTTGACACAGTATTTGGAAGAGTAAAATTTATGAGACCAAGATAACAAGCCCTGTTGCGTAAAGTAACCCAACTGTAATGAATAATCTCATATATGAAAAATTGGAGTGGATTTTATCATATTAAATATAAATACCATCAGCAAACAACAACGGTTCTTATACAAATACATACAAATTAGGTATCAAAAGTGTCCTTTCCTAATGTAGAAAATGCAAGACATCTTATAATAGAAAAAACTTTTCCATAAGGTATGAAATTCTATCCAAATTGTATCCCGCTATATTAAGGGAGTTCATCCCATCTGTGTTATGGTGATGAAACATGTGATGAATAAGGATCCGAACCCAATGGACTACCGATAAAAGGCTGTTTCGTAGATCTTCTTTATCAAGAGGATCAAGAGAAGGCCTCCCCGGCTGAACCTTCCATCTTCAAACAGCCCATCAGATGAAGACCCACAGTTTGGTCTATATGGCCTAGCGGGTCCAGTTTCTGTGGCTACCATATTAAACTGCTGTGCCATCAGCTTTGTTTACAGCTCAGTTTAAATCTGTTTTTATTATTTATCATGGATGATTTTTATGAAGCATTTCAATTCTTACTGTGAAATGTTTTAACTTTTGTCATCATCCGCTCTGAGCCCAGTTCAAGGGGAGGGCGGAATGGAAGCCAAAATAAATAAATAAATAAATAAATAAGAATTGATGATCCTTCTGTGAACATAAGCCTATATGTAAACATATCAACAAACTAACTATAGTGCTCAGCAGGGTTCTTTTTGTAGCAGGAACTTCTCTGCATATTAGGTGACACACCCCTAATGTAGCCAATCCTCCAAGAGCTGACAGTAGCCCCTGTAAGAAGAGCTCTGTAAGCTCTTGGAGGATTGGCTACATTAGGGGTGTGTTGCCTAACATGTAAAGGAGTCCCTGCTACAAAAAGAGCCCTGGACTACTCAGTGATATAGAATCAGATAATCTCTCAACTCCGATTGGGGTACTTACAGTTTACATTGGCAATAAGGTACATTAATAACAGAACGCAGGCAAAAATCCATCAGCATCTGCATACTTTTCACATCAGGCTCAACATTCTTACTGACCCGGCCCTCTGAGTCACAGAAATAGTGAACTAGCACTCCCAGGTGTAACCACAGTTAGTTCTCTTAAAGGGGACAGACACATCACCTCCAACAGGAATCAATTCCCATAAAATCCTAACCTACAATTTGTTCAAAAATACAAAGCAGTATCATTGTCAGAATAACTTGCGTACTCTTATAGAAACATTTGCTTATATGGCATATTTTGGTCTTTTAAATATAAGCTTTTGGGGATAATAATATTTTGGTTTTATAAATAAGAAGTTCAATAAAAATAGTTCAAGATTGGAAGTAACATGTCTGTTTCCCTTTAAGGGATACCGTCATGATTGGATCTTAGTATACTATTCTTTGACATTCAGACTGTTTCTCATGAGAATGCCTGTGTTCCGTTATTAATGCACCTTGTTGCCAACGTAAACTGTAAGTACCCCAGTTGGAGAGATTATCTGCTCATTAAATTTGCAGATGACACCAAATTGGGAGGTGCAGCAAACACGCCAGAAAATAGAGATAGAATTCAACGAGATTTGAACATGCTGGGCAGATGTGACCAAGCTGCAATTTAACAAGGGCCCATTCTGCATTTAGCATTCACTTCGTTGTTTTACCAGACCCACTCTGGAACAGAAAAAGATGCAGCTGAAAACCGCATTCAAACACCCCGGGGCCAATGCCGTACTGACTGCCGAGTCACCCCTGAATGCCCATAGAATGGCCATAGATCTATGCAGACAGTAACCATAAAACCGAGAGATCAAAGGAAGTGAAACCAGCATGCAGTGTGGAGGGGTCAATAAAATCCAACAATCAAAAAAAGAGAAAGTGGCACGCAATGTAGAGGGGAATTCCTGTTCCAGCATGGATTTGGTAAAACAGCGGAGCAAATGCTAGATGTAGAATGGGCCAAGGAGAAGTGCCAAGTTCTACATCTGGGTAACAAAAATGAGGAACATGCATACTGGATGCACTTCTGAGTAGCAGTGCGTGTGAACAAGATCTTGGGGTATGGGTGGACTGTAAGTTAAAGGGAGAAAAGTACTTCTTTTTCTGTCTTCTCTATCCCATGCATAATTCAGTAAACTTCTATCATGTCACCCCTCAAGTCATTGTTTCTCCAAGCTAAAGAGCCCTAACCTCTTTAACCTTTCTTCCCAGGGAAGGTGTTCCATCCCCTTAATCATTTTAGTTGCCCTTTTTGCACCTTTTCCAGTGCTATATCTTTATTTTCTGGCATTCTTATGGAGACCATCAAGGACCATTTGAATGGGAGACCATCAAGGAATACCAGGGTCATGCCACGGTGGCAGGCAATGGCAAAGCACCACTGAAGGTCTCTTGCCTTGAAAAGCACATGGGGTCACCAGAAGTCAGCTGTGACTTGACAGAAAAAAAAAATTAATAGTGTCACCATAAGTCAGAAGCAACATTACAGCACATAAAGCACACTCACACAAGGAATTAAGGAAATCACCAGTGTCTCCTTTAGCTGAGCCCCAAGGGGGGAGAAGAAGAGGAGGAGGAGGAGGAGGAGGAGGACATTGGATTTATACCCCGCCCATCACTACCTGGAGGAGTCTCAGAGCAGCTTACAAACTCCTTCCCCTTCCCCTCCCCACAACAGACACCCTGTGAAGTAGGCGGGGCTGAGAGAGCTCTGACAGAAACTGCTCTTTTTCAAGAATAGCTGTGCCAGAACTACGGCTTGCCCAAGGTCACCCAGCAGGTGCATGTGGAGGAAGAAGAAGAAGAAGAAGAAGAGATTGGATTTATACCCCGCCTTTCACTGCCCAAAGCCGTCTCAGAGTGGCTTACAAACTCCTTTCCCTTCCCCTCCCCACAACAGACACCCTGTGAGATGGCTGGGGCTGAGAGAGCTCTGACAGAAACTTCTCCTTTTTTTTCAAGAACAGCTGTGCCAGAACTATGGCTTGCCCTAGGTGCAAGTGGAGGAGTGGGGAATCTAACCCAGTTCTCCCAGATTAAAGTCTGTGCACTTAACCACTACACCAAACTGGATGGAAAGACTCACACACCAATCTCACAGAGAGGGCAGAAGGACTGATGGCGGCTCTAGCAGGTGCATCTTCCTGCTAATTGTGGTGCCCCGTGGCATAGTACTGATTATATATTATTATTTGTACCTGCTCTGCCATACTCCGTGCTTTCTTGGTTGCCACCCCCACCCCCATTCTTCACATAAAATGGAGGGCCTTTCTCCTATCGACTGAAATCTGGCTGGGCCTGCCCGTCAGGTGAGAAGAGTATAAGTCGTGATGATTTCATCTCAATTGAACGAGGTGAAGTTACCACCAGAAATAGTGAATTGAAATTCATTGCCTATAAATATGGGATGCTCTCCTCTATCTGATTGAAATCTGACAGGCAGGATCCCTTGGGTGAGAGTCTCATCCCAATTGGATGGGAAAAAACCCAAAAAACAAATCAGAGATGTCTTTTCCACTGGCTTCAGTGGAAACAGAAACGAAAATATGAAAAAATGGCTCTGAAATGGATTTTTTGAGAACCCATTATTTATTTAGCACATATTATTCTAAGTGCATCCACACTGCAAGAGAGTATTTAAAATCCACATTCACATCCTTAGGAAAATCGGGGCCCAAATGTCATTATCCTTCTGGGAAACCAGACATAATGGCTTGGCTCCTGGTCTCATACAACGAGACAAAATAAGTGGAGAACGAAAGCAATGTTTAACAGCGTCATAAGCTGTTTGAATGAAAACAACTCTGAAAATGTTCATCATTCAGACTCGTTGGAAGAAAGATCCATCTGCACTAATGTTGTGTCCTGGGATCAGAAGGCAGAGCTGGCGAAATACAGCCAAGCTTCGCTCTCTGAGAACAATAGGGACTAGGTTCCTGAGCTCGCCAGTAGTGAACCAATGGCAGCATTGGCGGGCGATTCAAACCCGCCAATAGGAATATAGGGCCGTCCCCCCTAACTGTATATAGTTGGCCTCCGGCCGTTGCTGTGTGTTCTTTGTCTTGTGTGAAGTACGAATAAACGCGTCTTCTCTTATGTCGTCGTCCGAGTCATGAGGCCCGAAACCCAGTACTTTACAACTAAGATCATTCATAAGTAGGCAACCCCTCCAACCCAGAATCTGAAAGAAGCTCTTTGCAAACAGTTGGCCCAACACAAACCCACACTTTGTGCAATCTCTGCTCGGTCCCTTGGTCCGAACATAGCTAATGTCACCCTTGAAAGCTTAGAAAGCCATGCATTTATATTATCGGTCAATCTTCATAACGTATTCTAAGGGACTAAAACTGTTTCTAATAAAGTTATATTGCCATCCTAAGTGAAGTTACACCCTTATAAGCCCAATAAAGTCGGTGGGCTTAGAAGGATGTAGCAATGCTTAGGGTGGCGCTGTCAGTTGCTGACTGTTAATGGCTAACAGAATTGCCCTCAGTGAAGTATAGAACCAGACACTCTCTGGTTCTATACGTCAAGACAAGAGACATTTCAGAACCATGCAGCTTTTCAAGACTACTGTAATATTGTGTTTTATAACATTGTGTCTTTATAATATTGTGTCTTTATAACAAGACTGTAGTAATATTGTGTTTTAAATTGTATACTGGTTTTAACCGCTTGTAAGCCACCCTGAGCCACCTCGGCGGGAGGGCAGGATAAAAGTCTAATAAATAAATAAAATACTTTTAAATTACTCCTGTGATGATGCCTCTGTTTTCTTTCCGCGGACCTTCCGTCACAGCGATGCCGAAATCAATGGAATTTCTCCTTTTAAAAAAAGATTGTACGCTGGGTCTGTAAGGCTCCCATTGACAGCTGCGTGTGTCCGGTTTTCAAAAGGTTACCGTTTCTGTGTTCCATTGCATTTTGCTCAATTGGGCTAAGATCAGATGCCAAGCTGCTTCGGCATAATCAAAGTCAAAAACACGTGACATTGCCAGTGGCTCTCTAGCTGGTGGAGATCACATGAAGGAAATGAATGCATGAACGGACATCTCCGCATAGGGCAATACATACAGGTGCTGGGTTTTTTGTGGTCACGGTGGCTCTTCTTTGAGCAGCTGCGACGACAAAATTGACAATGTACAGGTCTCCACTGGTTTCAGAGGGTAGCCATTTTGGTTGGCAGTAGAACAGCCAGATTCAGGTCAAGTTGCACCTTAGAGAGCGGCAAGATTTCGGGGGTATAAGCTTTTGCAAATCAGAACTCCCCTTTTCACATCCGATGAAGGGAGCTTGGACTCTCAAAAGCTCATCCCTCCAAAAAACTTGGTGATGTCTAAGATGCCACTGTGGACACGAATCTAGCAGGCCTTATCTAGAGATGGTTGGTTATAAAGTGGGTGCCTTCTTCACGTGGTCCCTGCCAGACCACGAGCTACCCAGTGTGTCCACCTACCACCTCAGGCAAGGGTATGGGGACTTTTGAGAATCAGTCTGTGACATCTGCATCATTTCAACATAACATTCAGCATTTGTGGTCCTGCTAGACCGTGTGCTTTGAGATACAAAAACTGTGCCTGGATTGCAGATGGGGTTACTAAGCTCTAGATGGGCCCTGAACTTCTCCTGGCCTTACAACTGATTTCCAGACTACAGCGATCAGTTCCCCTGAAAGACATAGTGGTTTCAGAGGTAAGATTCTCTGGAATCACCACACCCAGATGAGCGCTTTCACATCCAGATGAGCGCTTTCACATATGCTAAGTAACACCTTTTCAACCCACTTTGGTGACCATTTGCAAGTGGGTTTTGCTGTTTCGCACAGTAAAATCCAGTTGCAAAGTGCATTGAAAATGGATTGAAAGTGCATTACTTAGTGTGCGTTAAAGTGCCTTTACTGAGCTCCTTCTCTTTCCCAAACTCTTGTTCACTCCAGGCACCACTCCCAAATCTCCAGGACTTTCCACAGTGAAAGTGGCAACCCTATGTACATGTGGAGGCTCACATAACCCAATGCTCCTACAGGGGTGCACCTGCTCATATTCCGTAAGTCATCTACCTGCAGGCTAACCCAAATGCTTATCACAGCCAACATACCAACCCTGTAGGGTTTAAGGCAAGAGACATTCTTTGTAGCATCCTTGGGTTTCCTTGGTGGTCTCCCATCCTAATACTAACTGGAGCTGACCTCGCTTTGCTTCTAACAAGATCAGGCTTGCCTGGGCCATCCAGGCCCAGGGCTTGACTAGTGATAGACTGGGAGTTGAAAATTCCCCTGCAAAGGGTCCCTCCCTTTGGCCCACCCCCAAGTGGAGGCGGGAAGGAAGACAGCCTATCCCTGCCTTGCCTCAGAGCTGTCCTCTGATGGAAGGTGGAGGGAGAGAACAAGCGTGTTGCTGCAGCTTCCACTAGCTTGCCACTAGCATTTTACTGGCCTGGGTAGCCATCATGTCATGACAGCAGCTCCTGCTGCCTCCCACAAGGACACAGGAGGCTGCAAGCTGGGGGCTGCTGGCTTGCAGAGATGGCACTTCCTAGCCCCCCTTTGTGGGGCTACCAATTTGGCTTCTGCCTACTTCACATGGGGTTGCCCCAGGGACTTTCCCTGGTGACCTTAAAGGTCAATCGGCCCCTGATTGTAAGAACTATTTCTGGGATTAACTACATGATGCCCTGTTCCCAAGTCTGGCCAACAGGCATAGCCTGGGAATTCCACACTTCCCAGGTGGACAGGGCCCCCAATTTGGACCAGGAGTGCAGTAGACAGTGGTTTAAGCCTGCCATGCTTGCCATTTTCCTTAGTCTGAAACAGGCATAACTTGGATGGCTCAGGCTAGGATGGTAGGGTTGCCAGGTCTCCTCTGGCCACTAGCAGGGAGGGTTTTTTTTGCCAGATCCAGGCTGGGAAACTTCTGGAGATTTGGGGGTGGAGCCTAAGGAGGACAGGGACCTCAGAGGGGTACAATGCCACAGAGTCCGCCCTCCAAAGCAGCCATTTTCTTCAGAAGAACTAATCTCTGTAGTCTGGAGATGAGCTGCTGTTCCGGGAGATCCCAGGGTACCACCTGGAGGCTGGCATCCCTAGACCAGTCTCACCACATCTCAAGAGCTAAGCAAGGGCAGCCCTGGTTAGTACTTGGATGCATACCTGTTACAGAAGACCAATGCTCAAAGGACAGGAAAATCTGACTTTCAGCCTGCCTGTTGACATTTAACATTTCTCATAAAGCACACGCGGTAACTTTCCTCCGACTTAGAAATTGCAGGAGGGAGCTGGGGAAAGAGCCAAACCGCTTCCCCACCCACCTCTCTTTGCCTCTTGCCTTGAAAGCCCCACAAGGGCTCTGCATAAGTTGGCTGCAACTTGAGAGCACTTTCCACACACATAAATGGGCCTGCGGAGGTTCTATTTGCCCAGTCAGGAATTTACATGCAGCCCTATCTGTCAGCATAAATTTTCCAGAAATGGGGTAAAATAGAAACTTCCCCCCCGGGTCATTTTATGATGCAGGAATAGCGGGTGGGAAAGAAGCTTAAGTTGCCATCCTGACCCAGACGGTAGCACAAAAATGAGCTTCACAGTAGAAAGCCAACAACAACAGCCAGAACTATTTGTTGTTTCACAGTTCTGGTTGTTGTCGTTGGCTTTCTACTACGAAGCTCATTTTTGTGTTCCTGTTGTGGATTTCATGGCTCAGTGGGATGAGTTATTCCTTCATAGTGATCAGGAAGTTTATCAAATTGTGGCCAATGTATCCTTATCTTTGGATCCACGTAGATCAGACGGAGGGGCTGATTGGACTCAATTGGGATATTTGTTAAAGAAGGACACGAGGCTAAGCCTCCACACAGTCTGTCTTTCAGACTATATAAAAGCTAATCGTTTTCCACGGGGTTTACAAATCCAGAAACCACCAGCAACGTTTAGTGAAGATGAGACCTTTAACAACCAATGTTTTGGTATTTTGAATAAACGTTCTTTGGACCTTATGGTCCTATTAATTGAGAAATCTTTGGAAGAATTGAATAAAGTGAAAAAGGAATCCCTTAAAAGAAAAGCGTCAACTGGTTCTTTGGAGCTAAATTTACAGGAGGTTGAAAGTAAAGTGAAAACTTCTGGGGCTAAATTTACAGAATTTAAGGTTCAAAAATTTAATAGGACCAAAGAGATTATGCACAGGCACGAGTGTACTCTTGGTGGAATATAGAAAATAAGAAGAAAGTTAGCTGGGCAGATCAGACAAACAGATCCTCAGATTCAGAGACATCAGATGGGGAAGAACTGGCATCAGCCTCTGAAAGGCCTTATGAAAAACAAAATTCTCACAGAATAGCAAGAAGTCACAGTTGGGGCTCTTGTTTATGACAAAGGATGCCCAGAATGAACAAACAGAAGACCTACTGATAAATTTATTGTTCTGGGATATTTCAAGAGAGGAGAGGGCCATTTTAAATTTGGGGTTGGGGTTTGTCCCTACCCCGATTTATGATCCCTTCTCCACTAGGACTGATGTGTTTTGCTTAATAAGACAACTGAAACTAAGGCTGCAATCACATGCACAATTAGCCATGCCATAGGCATGAATGCCGGGTGGATTTAACGGACATGATCAGACATGAACAACTGGCCAGCGCCCCGCACCCATCAGCAACCCGTTTTGCTCCGCTGCAAGAGCGGAGTTAAAAGTCGCTAGGGAAAGTCAACTATCAAACGGGGTGCTATGGGCCATGGACAGACTTTCCCCTGTGTGATCACACCAGCTCACTCTCATGACATTGGGATAGTCTGATCAGGCCATCCCGACTCTGTGCCTTCCCCCCCCTTCCCAGTATGTGCATTATCGCATGCTGCCATAGGAAGCCCTCAGTGTGGAGACATGATTCATCAATCCCCTGTTTAAAGTGCATCGGAAACATGCAGCAACCCCCCCCCAATTCACCCACGGTTTGCATCTGATCCCGCAGCTCCCATGTTCTGCGTGATTGCACAAATGCGGGTCAAATTGCTACAGAGCAAATAGCCTCGCTTCCCCCCGCATTATCTCGTGCATGTGATAACAGGCTAAGATTGTTTTTTGGTGATGAGAATCAATGCGATGTACACCCTTTCAAATCTAAGTCAATATTTTTGCCAAATGTAAATGATCCTAACATTACAGTCTTTGAGAGATTGTTAATGCAGGAAATCAATGCCTCACAAGATCATTTTACTCCTTATACTAACAACTTATCTAGATCTGATAGACTACTATTAAAATCACTGGCAGAAGACTGTAGTGTGGTTATTAAATGGGTGGACAAGGGAGGGGCAATAGTCGTTATGGATAATGTAAACTATTGTTCAGAGATAGACAGTTATCAGACATATTTTATTAGTCCCCTTCCATCTGACCCAACACCAGAGATAAAATGTATAGTTTTAACTACTCTTAATGAAGGTGGAGAAATAGGGTTTATACCTGACTCAGAATATAATTTTTTTTGTTCAACCCTCACCCTACAGTACCCGTTTTCTATACACTCCCTAAGGTACATAAAGAGGGGTTTCCTCCACCTGGTCCAATAGTCTTGGGCACAGGATCTTTACTGGAGCCCCTGTCACAATTTGTTGATTCTTTTTTGAAACCTTTGTTGAACGAGGTTCCTAGCTATATATATGATTCTGCTGATCTTATTTCTAAAATTGAAGATACCAGGATACCTAACAATTCTTTACTTGTTTCTATGGATGTCATTTCTCTGTACACAAATATCCCTTTGGAAGAAGCTAGATTGACAGCTCAGCAATATTTGGATTCCCAGTCTGATGCAGACCCTCCTACTTATTTCTTACTGGATTTGGTGGATATCATTCTAGAAAAAAATTCTTTTAGCTTTAAAGAACAGTTTCTACTTACAGACCTATGGGACATTAGTGGGGAGCTCCTTTGCTCCAAGTATTGCTTGTTTATTTACAGCCAGACTAGAATAAGAAATCATGTAATCCTAACCAAAATCCCTTCTATAATAAAATTTTGATGTACAAAAGGTTCATAGATGATGTATTTATAGTATGGTAGGAGGAAGAGAAATTACAAGATTTTTTGGTCTGGATAAATACTATCCATCCTAACATTAAATTTTCTTGTAAAAGTTTTAAAGATTCAATTACCTGTTTAGAAACCATTATTTTTAGAGATAAGTACAATCATTTGGCAGTGAGAAATTATAAGAAATTGGTAGACAAAAATACCTACTTGCATTATAAATCTTTCCACCCACCATACCTTAGGAATAGTCTTTCTTATAGCCAGTATATTACGGTTAAGAGGAATAGCACTTCCACAATGGATTATAGAAATACAAGCGGGGAGTTTACTAAACAATTTTCACAATGTGGCTATCCTAAGAATATTTTGGTTAAAGCAAACATTAGAGCAGGTTCTATAGATAGGAAGGACTTATTTCAGATTAAACATATTAATAAAGAAGATCATCTTTCCTGTTCCTTGGAGTACTCAAATAAAGCCATGGCCATTAAAATCAACAGAAAAGCACTGGCAGATTGTCAAACATATCCCTGGCTGTGAGTTACCACCAAGGATAGGCTTTAAGAGAACTAAAAATATTTCTGATTTCCTAATAAGGGCTGGTTTGAATGCCAGGAAACCAATAGTTCAGTAAGTAAAGATAAAGGTTTCCCTTGCTCAAAAGCCAGTCAAATCTGACTCTAGGGTGTGATGCTTATCTCCATTTCCAAGCCGAAGGACCAGCGCTGTCCAAAGATGTTTCTGTGGTCATGTGGCCAGCATAACTAGACACCGAGGTGCACAGAACTCTGTTACCTTCCCACAGAAGCAGTACCTATTTATCTACTTGAAATTTCTTGCTTTTGAACTGCTAGGTTGACAGGAGCTGGGGCCAGAGACGGGAGCTCACTCCGTCATGCGGCACTTGGGTCTCAAACTGCTGAACTATCGGTCTGCAGTTCAGCATCTTAACCACTGAGCCACTGCAGCCCCTAATAATTCAGTAGGACAATTTAAATATGGGGGTTGTCAGGCTTGCAATTATGCACTCACTTTAAAAGAATATACAGATCAGACAAGTGGAGTCAAAATTAGACTGAACACTTTTAATAACTGTAACAGCTGTAGATGTGTGTATTTAATTTTATGATCATGTAAGAAAACCTATGTTGGTTGCAGTTAACTGAGACCAGTTAAATCAAGGATTCTTGAACATGTCTCACTAATACATTCAGGTAATCAGGAGGCTCCTTTGACAACCCATTTTATTTTGGAAAATCATAACATGGAATCTTTAAGGTTCTTTGTAATTTATAGATACATAGGTAATGAATATAACTCTTTGGATGTACAAAAGCATTTACTGCAAATAGAGGCTAAATGGATTTTTAAATTGAAATCACTATATTCTACAGGACTTAACCAGTCTTTAGACTACTCATTTTTGTTTGTGTGAAAATTTATAAGATGCATTGCCTTCATTATTTGGATTATACTATATACATGAACTACTGCCTGAAATTGACTGTTTCTTTAAGAAGAATTTGTAAGCTACCATCAAATGCATCTGTGAATCCTTTAAAACACTTTCAGAATTGTGAGCTGTGACACAGTTTTTCAGGATGATCCAGCACAGAGGACTAGGTCCTGATGCTTAACTGATGGGTAACCTTTTCTTCTGGTTCAATTGGTGTCTTGATGATAGCATATATTAGTAAGTGTTTCTTCTCTTTTCAGAATATCCGCTTTTGAAGCAATCTTTCTTTAAACCTTGAGAAAGCTTGACAAAGTGAAACGTGGAGATATTAGGCTGGCTCACACGTTGGGAAAGAGGAAAAGAAATCAGGAAAAGCTACAAACATTATTTTGCAGGTGTACATATGGAATTGTATTTCTGAAAGAGTTTATTTCAGAGTCATTGTTTTGTAGGAGGAGCATTCACCTGCAGAAAAAACAATCGGGGTTTGCTCACTACTCCAGAGTTAAAGTTTATACTGTTAAAGTTTGTAATACTCAGTGAACAGTCTTTTGTTTACATAATTTGTGATTGGATTACTTAGATGTATAAGAGAACAATATAAAGGATGGTATTTTAACTATTGTGATATTTGTTTCACAGTTCTGGTTGTTGTCCTGACCTAGACAGGCACCCTGGGCAGTACAGAACTCCCAAACCGCGACTCTCAGCCAGACCCAAAATAGTGGCTCATGTAATAGACCAGGGCCGTAGCCAGGATTTTTTGATTTGTGGGGCAATTTTTTTTCTTGTGGGGCACCCATTATGCATTTTTTTTCCCTTGTGGGTCACAATACACACTCTTCAGCCAGAATAAACAATGCATCCTCCCTTCCCAAACAGTTTGTTAGCTCACAGACCTCTGAACCAAATGCAAAACAAATGCAAGGACTTTGTTCTCTCCCTCTCGCTGTCAAGGGGCCTGGGCTGAATGGGAAACTAGGGGGCCTTGGCAGTAAGTTGGGGGGCCAGGCCCCAAGAGGCCCCACGGTAGCTACGGGCCTGTAATAGACCCATATATCTCTTTAAAATTACTCTGACTTTTTTGTCAGGGGTTGCCAAGTCCCCAGTGGCCACAATCAGGGGATGGGGGAGGGGGGATAGGGTTGCCAGATCCAGGTTGGGAAATTCCAGTTTGGTGTCGTGGTTAAGTGCGTGGACTCTAATCTGGGAGAACAGGGTTTGATTCCCCACTCCTCCACTAGCAGCTGCTGGATGACCTTGGGCAAGCCATAGTTCTGACAAGAGCTGTCCTTGAAAGGGCAGTTCTTGAAAGAGCTCTCTCAGCCCCACCTACTTCACAGGGTGTCTGTTGTAGGGAGGGGAAGGGAAAGGAATTTGTAAGCCGCTCTGAGATTCCCAGTGAGGGGCGGGGTATAAATCTAATTTCCTCCTCCTCCTCCTTCTTCTTGGATGGAGCTTGGGGACCTCAGTCGGGTGCAGTGCCACAGAATCTACCCTCCAAAGCATCCCTTTTCTCCAGGGGAATGGATCTCTGTAACCCGGAGATGAGCTGTAATTCTGGGGGAATCTCCAGGTCCCACCTGGAGGAGGTTGGCATCCCTATTTTTTGCCCCCTTTTGCTCCTGAGTCTTTAAGAACCACCAGGGCTCTTTTTGTAGCAGGAACTCCTTTGCATATTAGGCGACACACCCCTAATGTAGCCAATCCTCCAAGAGCTTACAGAGCTCTTCTTACAGGAGCTACTGTAAGCTCTTGGAGGACTGGCTACATTAGAGGTGTGTCACCTAATATGCAAAGGAGTTCCTGCTACAAAAAGAGCCCTGGGAACCACCCAGTTCACAGTAATGTAATAGCTGAAGCTTTTCTTGGGGCAGAGATACTCAAAGGAAAAGCCTCACCTGCAAAGTCTCACTGAGACACAGGAACAGAGCCTGCACCTGCTGTTTTGTTTCTACACTTAGTGCAAATTAAACACCTGTTCTAGAAGACCAATGCTCAAAGGAGAAGAAAATCTGACTTTCAGACTGCCTGTTGACATTTAACATTTTTCATAAAGCACAGGCAGTAACTTTCCTCCTACTTAGAAATTACAAGAGGGAGCTGGGGAAAGAGCCAAACTGCTCCCTGAGTCTCCTTTCCCCTGCATGGCTATTTAACATGTAAGCTCCAGATGCCTGGATGGAAAAAATCTTTCTTTCAAAATTAGGTTTTGTTGAACGATGGAGAACTGCTTTCCGTAAAGGAGCACGTATAGGCATTTTGAACACAGAAAGGAAGATGCAAATGCTTACTGTTGGTTACTCTCCCACCAGATTGCTGGAGCTGAAAGAAATGGAATATTTGCTTTAATCAGCGCAGAACAATTCCCTTATATGTGATAGCATTAAGGCACTGGTAATTTGTGAACTTGCCCTGCAATCATGTGGTCTTAGTTGGTTCTAGACTGAAGCTTAGAAACTGCAGTGCAAGACGTTTCGGTTGCTGCCACTTTGTGCCAGTAGCCTCAGGCTGCGATCGCACACACTAAATAATCCACTTTCAATCCACTTTCCAACTGGATTTTACTGTCAAAATCCACTTGGAAAGAACATTGAAAGTGGATAGAAAGTGGATTATTTAGCGTGTGTGACTTGCAGCCCCACTCTCCATCAGAGTGAGGTGGCCAAGAAGTGTCAAGGATGAAAAGTTGGCTATGGAGAACGAGGAGCAAAACCGCTGCCACTACTCTGCTAGGACCAGCTTATTCTTTTCACGGGTGGCTACCATGGTGGTGGGATAAGAACATGGAAGCTGCAGAGAAGAGGGGTTGCTGGAGAGGACGGGCCCCTTTACTTCCATCGAGGGATGCCAGCCTCCAGGAGGGATCTAGGGATCCCCCAGAATTTCAGCTCATCTCCAAACTATAGTCCCCGGGGAACTGTTCCCCTGGAGAAGAAGGATGCTTTGGAGGGTGGACTCTCTGGCAATATACCCCACTGAAGTCCCTGTCCTCCCTAGGCTCCTTCCCCAAATTTCCAGGAGTTTCCCAACCTGGGTCTGGCAACCCTACCCCCCCCCGTCCCTCACAGATGTCCAGGGGGAACCTGGCAACCCTACTTCCATCTCTGGTGCAAGGCCCGTAGCTTAGGGAGGCTCACAGCTCACATGTCCACCAGTCTTCTCCAGCCACAGCTGCTTAAAGGGGGCAACCACCTGCCAAACACAAGCCCTGCAGGGCGACGACCTGGAGCATCAGAAAGGTGCCACGCTGGGGAAGAGACACAGGTAACGTATCAAAGGGTGCGGTCACACATGTGAGATAAAGCAGGGGAAGGGGAAGCAAGGCTGTTTCCTCTGGAGGAATTTGACCTGAAGTTGCACAGTCCTTGGAAGCTGTGGGCACAGCCCACCACTGAGTGATCAGACGCAACCATGGGTGAGTCAGTTTTTTTTTGCTGTTTATTTCTGATGCACTTAAATGAGGAATCGATGAATCACATCTCCGCACTGAAATCTCCCTATGGAGTGTGCGATGATGTGCATACTGAGACGGGGTGGGGGGGGGACAGTGGCACAGAGTTGGGGTGGCCTGATTAGACCGTCCCAACACGAGAGCACCCTGGAGCAATCAGACAGGGGGAACTCCATCTGTGGCCCATTGCAACTCGTTTACTCCTGGATTTTCCCTGGTGTCTTTTTACTCCGCTTCTGCGGCAGAGCAAAATGGGTTGCCGATGGGTGCAGGGCACTTCCCAGATGTTCGCGTCTGGTTGTGCCCTTTAAATCCACCTGGCATTCATGCCTATGGCACAGCTAATTCTGCGTGAGATCGCAGCCAAAGAGCCACAGAGTAAGTATCACGGTTTTAAGCCGTTCCTCAGTTAGCCTTTATCTGTAGACCCTGAGATGTTACAAAATTGGCCTGTTTGGCTTTAGCCCAGCTGGTGGCAGCGTGCTGGCAGAAATTCCTTCAGGGGAAAAAATTACAGGGGAGGGGAGCAATGCCCCCTCTAAGCAGTGGAGTCCTGTGAGCAAAAATTCTACTGTGAGCTACCGGCATTCAAGTTGTGAGCGAGTGATTTGGCTGCTGCAGAAATCAGTTTGCTTTGGAGCTATCCTTCCCGAGCTGAGACAAAAAGGTGTGAGCCGGAAGCTAAAAAAACTGTGAGCTAGCTCACACTAACTCAGCTTAGAGGGAACAGTGGGAGGGAGTATAGCTGGCAGTTATGGTTGCCAGGGCTGGGTTGGGAAATACCTGGAGACTTTGGGGGTGGATCTGGGAGAGGGCGGGGTTTGGGGAGGGGAGGGGAGGGGCCTCAGCAGGGTACAACGCCATACAGCCCATCCTCCAAAGCAGCCATTTTCTCCAGGGGAGATGAGCTCTGTCAGCTGGAAATCAGTTGTAAAAGTGGGAGATCCCCAGGCCCCACCTGGAGGCTGGCAACCCTACTGACAGTAGGAGGAACTTCCTTTCCTGTTTAGGGGAACAGTTATGCCTCCTCCATGCCCAGCTCTCCACTACATCCCGTTCACATGTTCTGGACAAGCGAAGAGCCAAATTAATCTCACCAGGGGTTACTATATCACCGCACAAAGGGGCCATTCACGACGGAAGCAGCAAATGAGAAAGAGTTGACTCATGCATGATTACAACCTATTGCACGAGCGCGAGAACCACTGCAAATGTCCGGACATAAATTTAACATCCGGAGTTGTGTTTTAAAACACTCGTATCCCAACGAGGCAATCTAAGATTTTCAAGGCAGTTTATGGCACTCATTAAAACTATGAAAAGCAACAGAAACCAGAATGATAAAAAAAAAATCAGCAGAAGTAGCAATAGACTTTTTATAATGAGCGACAAAGCAAAAAAAGCGGCAGCTGCTCAACAAAACAGCCTTTGCGTCCTTTCAAAGCTCTTATGGAATGTCGGGGGGGGAGGAAACCACAAAAGCTTCATCGATGAAAAACATAGTGGCGGGGCTGGTTATCTAATGTGCCTTTTTGCAATGTGGCTTGAAGAAGTGCTTAGCGTTTGCATTCCGCCTGAAAAAGCGAAAGCTGAGCCAGATGTATTACCCCACGTGCTCATGCTAAATGGAGAACACGACTGCTTTTGCGAGGCCCTGTAAGTAAGCTAGCAGGTCACCTTGGGCAATTCTGCATTGTTTTATAAGAACCAGGTTGGATCAGAAATTCCCCTCTGCATTTCATGCCGCTTTCACTTTCTTTGATCATTGGAGTCTATGGTACCCTCTGCACCATATGCCGCTTTCACTTTCTTGGATCATCAGGTTTTATGGTACCTTTTGCCCAGATTCATGGCCATTCAGGGGTGACTTTGCCGTCAGTACAGCATTGCCCCCAAGGTATCTGAATGTGGTTTTGAGCTGGGCCTTTTCCTCCCAGGCCGTTTCTGCACTCTCCTTTTAATCCATGTTCAACGAGGTGTCCTCCAAGCAGTTCTGCACTAAAATCCAACTCAGCCTTCTTTTTAATCCAGGGTCCGTCCGTCCCCATTTTGCACTAAAATCGAGTTCAACCTTCTATTTATTCTGGGTTTCCCCCCCGCCCCAAATTCTGCATTACATTACCTCCCTTCAGTGGTCAGCCCGGTTTCAGCCTGCTGTTGCCCTGGGTTATTTGGATGCTGTTTGGCCGTGGACTTAAATTGCCCCGACTCAAACACTGAGAAAATCTGGAGCGGCAGGCAAATGCGGAAAGGACCCCAGTTGAGAAAATGTGGAGAAAATGTTAGATGCAGCATCGCCCCTTCTTGAGCGGTGCGCATTTGAAACAGCTCTCTTATAGATGCTCCTAGTCCTGGTTGTACAATAGCTCTATCTATCTCCTTAAACCACACTCATTCCACACCTCCCTCCCTTTCTTTGGCAGTGCCCCTTACTCATATTTGATACCAGAAAGTCTGTACGGTAAAGTGGTTACAGTGTCAGATTTGGACTGAGCAGAGCTTGAGTCCAGTGACACCTTGAAGACCAACAAGTTTAATTCTGGGTATAAGCTTTCGTGCACACCCAGAAATAAACTGGTCAGTCTTAAAGGTACCACTGGAATGCCAACTTTGTTCTATTGCTTCAGAACAACATGGCCACCCCGGCTGGGACTAGGAACTGGGAGGCCTGGGTTCAAACTCCCCCTCTCTGCCACAGAGACATAATTTCTCCACTACAATATACTACTTGATATATCACTATTCCCACTTTCCCCATGGTATAGTACGTTCAGATCTCCACTCTGCCACGGAAACTTGCTGTGAGGTCTTGGGCTAGTCACAGGCTATCAGCCTACCTCACCACATAAGGTTGTTGTGAGGGTAAAATGGAGAAGGGTAGGAACGTTGTAAGTCACTTTGAGTTCCCACTGTGACACAAGTGAAGTTTTTTAAAAATTAAAATCTTTGAAAATGGACCCTTGGCACTGTGACACGGGGGCCATGAAGGGCACCCACAAATATATTTTCACACTACCTGTAAAGCTGATTTGGGTCTGCACATAACCCCAAATACCATGACCTCTAATTATACCCAAGAGTCCAAAGTGAGGACATGACATTGGTTTTGTAGCAGAAGGCAGCTGAGCAATCCAGCATGACGACCACAATGACGACAACGACAACGACGAAGAAGCAGAAGCAGAAGAAGCAGAAGAAGAAGAATTCACTGCCACAGGAGGTGGCGGCGGCTACAAGCATGGACGGCTTCAAGAGGGAATTGGGTAAACATATGGAGCAGAGGTCCATCAGTGGCTATTAGCCACAAGGTATAGATAGAAATTCTTGGTCTGGGGCCAGTGATGCTCTGTATTCTTGGTGCTTGGGACGGGGGGCAACAGTGGGAGGGCTTCTAGTATCCTGGCCCCACTGGTGGATCTCCTGATGGCACCTGGTATTTTTGGCCACTGTGTGACAGCGTGTTGGACTGGATGGGCCTTTGACATGATCCAACATTGGCTTATGTTCTTAGGAGGAGGAGGAGGAGGAGGAGGAGGAGGAGGAGGAGAATGGATTTATACCCTGCTCTTCACTTGAAGCCTGAGAGCGGCTTACAAACTCCTTTCCCTTCCCTTCCCTGCAATAGACACCCTGTGAGGTAGGTGGGGCTGAGAGAGCTCTCTTGAGAACTGTCCTTGAGAAAACAGCTCTGTGACTGACCCAAGGTCACACTAGCACCTGCATGTGGAGGAGTGTGGAATCAAACCTGGTTCTCCCAGATTGGAGTCCGTGCACTTAACCACTACACCAAACTGGCTCCCAAATCACACAAAGCAAGCCCAAAGCTGAAATGTTGTGCTTTTAGAGTTCCATTTGCCTCCTTCTGTATTTGAATTAAATGGAGAGTGGGGGATCTCCAATATCCATGGACATGTACTTACATTTGCAGCAAGGAAGCTGAATTTACAACTAAAGATGGACCCATCTGCACCTACCTAAGTACATGCAAACAGCATTAGTCAATAACAAACTTAGTGAGAGAAAATCCTTTTCCCCTGGCATGCCCACAAAGACGATGTGTGTATGTTTGTATTTTCACACTGTGGGTGCCAGATGATGTAGGTAAATTAGTCCAGGAAACAACATACTTCAATTTCAGGCCAAGCTAGGAACCATCTGGTAAGCATCTATTTCCATGCCTTTTGGTACTCATGGGGATACATAATTTGAATGCAGTTGATACAGAACTGTCTAGAAATTGACCAATAAAGGCGTGATTCTTTTATGTCAAGTCAGACAACCGATGAAGTGAGTCTGAATAAATTTGTTGCTAGACCCAGGCATGCGGAAAGGTAGCTTCTCTTCCATTTAATTGCAGGTATGTTGTAGCCGCAGATGTGCTAATTCGGAGCAGGTTCTAATCTGATGGTAGCATGGGATTTGATCCTCTCTGTGACTGGTCTGGAATTCATGCCTTGAGGGCTATGGTCTGAGTTTTGGTGACTTTTTTGGACTATTTTTAAAATCTGCATCTATCAATGAAACTAGCAACTTATTGGATAATTACATGAATCTGAGAAAATGGGTTCCAGCCCAGAAAAATCCACATGCTCACACCATGACTATGAGTCAGGCATAAACTATGACATCTGCATGCAGATCTCACGATGACCAGCACTTCACTCAGTGGCCTTCAGCAAACCATTAGCAAAATGTAAGTTTGTTGTAGTGGTTAAGAGCGCGGACTCTAATCTTGGAGAACCAGGTTTGATTTCCACGCTCTTCCAGATGCAGCTGTTGGCATGACCTTGGGTCAGTCACAAGTTCTCTCAGAGTTGTTCTCTCAAGGGCAATTCTCGAGAGAGAGCTCTCTCAGTCCCAGCTACCTCACAGGGTGTCTGTTGTGGGAAGGGGAAGGCAAGGGGATTGTAAGCCACTCTGAGACTCCTTTGGGTAGTGGTGGGGTATAAATCCAATCTCTTCTCTTCTTCTTCTAAATAATATTGGACTGCTTTACAGATGTGTTGCAACGATCACAGATAGGGCTCTGCATTAAAATAACTTTTTTTCAATAGTATCCAATATGGGAATAGTCACTCATTTGCTTTCTGCAAGGTATGCGCATCAGAGTCGAATGTACAACATTCATACATTATTTCTTTTGTAGTTGAAGCTACTGCTCCATCTTTCAATCTTCTTCCAGTGATCAGTTTCAGGGGATAGCTGTCTTGGTCTGCAGTAGAACAGCTACATTTGAGTTGAGTGGCACGCTAGAGGCTTATAAGATTTTGGGGGTATGTGCTTAGACTCTTGAAAGCTCTTACTGCCAAATTTTGTCAGTCTCTAACATGCTACTGGAGTCAAATCTTCCACTGATGAAGTCTTACCTGCCTTTTTGCACTCTCACGACACAACAATTCCCCAGGTTTAGCACCTGCTTCAAAATATTTATGCCTTGGATACATTGCATTTGTATTAATTTTATGTAGGGTTACCAGATATCCTCTTTTTAGAGGACATGCCCTCTTTCTTTTTTTTAAATGTCCATCCTCTTTTGGGTTCTGTAAAAAAAAAACCTGATTAAAGTGTTAGTAGTAACTATCACAACTCAAATAGCAGGGGTATTTAAAACGAGTAATTATCGCAACGCAAATAGCAGGGGTCTTTAAAATGAAATTTGCCACAGCGATCACTTGCTTGAAGTAGGCATTCAGGAAATAAGTCCTCTTTTTTCGCTTTCCGAAATATTGTATGTATATTTTGTGGATCTTATGTATATCGAGCGTAATCTAATTTTCCCCGAGCAATCTCATTTACCGCATCATTCTCCGCATAATGTTGTGTTCTCTTTTAAACTTGAATTGCTGTGTAATCTTCGCCCCTAAATTCATTGTTTTCTTAAATGCTGAAAAATTTATAAATAACCCCCGCTGAATACATGTCAGCAGCCTCTCTTAACTGAAAAGATGGATGGGGTTCTGCCTTTGCTTTAGCTAAGGCTTCTTAATGTTGCAACAGCTACTCGTTTTCCCACCAAGAATGACATTCCACTTCCTGTCCAGATGGAAACTCTGCCTCTATAGGAGTATGAGCGACATACATAAGACGACCAGGCTCACTGCTGCAACATACTACATCTACATTGCCAACAAAAAGAAACATATTCTAGAGCAGGGGTGTCAAACATGTGGCCGGGGGCCGGATCAGGCCCCTGAAGAGCTTCTACCAGGCCCACGGTGGAACTGGCTGTCTTCTGCTGCTGCTTCCAGTTCTGCTGCTGCTGCATCATTGTAGGTTTGCAGCTTACAGATACTCACCTGAACAGCATACTCAAGATTGCAACAGCGCAGACATTTTGATGCAGTGATTCAGAGCAAGAGGTGTCAGTTATCGGACACTGTTGAATAAACAAAATATTGCAAGAGTGCTGGTGTTTTAAGCATGTTTTAATTTTAAGTTAAAAATCCCCCACCCTTTGTGTTTGTGTCCTTTATAAAGTTTATATCTCCGCTACCTGGCATTGCATTTTACAACACACATGGCCCGGCCCAACAAGGTCTGGCCCTCATAATAAATGGGTTCGACACCCCTGCTCTAGAGTATGACTCCTATTCATAAAAAGATCTGCCCCACTAAAACTCCAGGAATTCCCCAACCCAGAGTTGGCAACCCTAGCTGGCAGGAAATTTGCTCGCACAGAGACAGAAAGACCTGCTCTGTATTTAGAAGCCTCCTCCTACCTTTTCTCCTGTTTGAATTGTTCCTGTTGAACTTTGTTTTTGTATTGTCATATTGTATTGCATGGCTGCTTTCAATTGCCATTGGGAAGAGATGCAGGATCTACATGAATAAAGCAGCTTACCACCATAAAGATGCTCAAAACTCTATACAAAAAGTAAGTTTGGGCTGTGGTCACACGTGCCAGTTGAGGTGGAGGAGAAGTGAGGCTATTTCCTCCGGAGGAATTTGACACGCAGTTGGGAGAGCACACAGCCCTTTGAAGCCACGGGCTCAGCCCATCACTGTGTGATCAGATGCAACTGTGGGTGAGTCAAGGAGGGGGTTGCCATTTATTTCCCAGCTGCATAAATGAGGAATCGTGCCTCCGCACCGAGAGCCCCCTATGGTTATGCGATGATTTGCATACTGCAAAGAGGGGGGAGTGGAGAAGCACCTAGCCAAGATGGCCTGATGAGACCATCCCACCAGCTTGGAAGCATGCTTGCCCGATCAGACAGGGGAAAGTCCATCCGTGGCCCATCGCAACCCATTTACTATCGGATTTTCTCTGGTGTCTTTTCACCCCGCTTCTGCAGCAGAGCAGCGTGGGTTGCCAATGGCTGAAGGACACTTCCCAGAAGTCGCTGTCTGATTGCGTCCTTTTGATCCATCGGGCATTCGCACCTATGTTGGATCTTCTGGAGTGTGTGATCACAGCCTTGGATACACAAACAGAATAGCCAACCATGTCTTCCCAAACTCGGGATCTGGATCCTGTTTGTCAAAAGCCAAGAGCCCCTCGGCTCAAGCCTCTAGTTCCTCCCAGCCGTTATACCTGCAGAGAGGAAACAGGAAGAGCAAGCGAAAACACATTTTAGATGGTCCAGATGGTAGCGTTCTCCCTCATGTGTCCTCCTTGCTCTCAGGGCTGCCAGAAATCTGGAGTAAAAACATGCCCTGTCCAATGCTCCCTCTAAACTGTGGAGTCTGGTGAGCAAAAATTCTACTCTGTGAGCTGCTGGCGTTAAGGTTCTGAGCGAGTGATTTGGCTACTGCATAAATTGGTTTGCTCTGGAGCCCTCCTTCCTGAGCTAAGGCAAAAATCTGTGAGCTGGAAGCTAAAAACCTTTGAGCTAGTTCACACTCACTCAGCTTAGAGGGAACACTGGCCCTTTAATGGGATGTTATTTACTGGGTAATGTTGCTTACCTCCATGGCAGAAGAAAACTGCACCTGCCTATTTCTACACAATAAGCCTGTATTAAAGGGACAGGGTGTTTTCCCCCCCTGCCAGGTTGCCAGCAACTGTTTGCTGCTCCACACTGGTACTGAACCGGGACCAAAGCACTTCTGATCCATTTCCTTCTTGACTTTCCCTACAATGCACTTTCAGAGTGCAGAGAACACTGCAAACTTATCTCCTTCACCCTGAGCATTACAATTTGGTTGCATTATAATGGACGTATATGGACATATAATGAACATATAACGAGAAGGGAAGGCAGGGGGAGAGCAGTTGTACCAGCCCTCCAGGTGGGGCTTGGAGACCTCCCAGTATTACAAGTGATCTCCAGACTACAGAGATCAGTTATCCCAGAGAAAAGAGCTGCTTTGGATGGTGGAGTCCATGGCATCATACCCTGCTGAGGTCCTTCCCCTCCCCAGCCCTTGCCCTCCCCAGGCTCCACCCCCAAAATCTCCAGGTGTTTACCAACCCAGGGCTGGTAACCCTTGTTTGTAAGTCTACAGCTAAGCAAGCATTTCAGTCTTGGAAGGTTAATTGCTTTTCAGGCTCCGATTGTTTGCCTTTTCACAGTATCCCTGACAGTCAGAAGCTAAGCTGGTGAAGCTTTTCCCGTCACTTTGATCACCCTTCTAGAGAACAGCTTGGCCAGCTGGATTTTGGCAGCCTGGGCTTCTGCTAAAAGCACCCCACGAGAGCCAGCCAAAAGAGAGAGAGAGAATTTCAATCTCATTTCGATAATGGCTTCCCCCATTACCCACTTTCCAAAAGTACGATTCGCTGGGCTGCAATGGCTTCTTCAGCTGTGCTGGTAAAAGCTAAAGTGGGAGAAGAACTCTGCCACCCTGAAATGCACATGCCTGGCCAGAAAGCAACACTGACACCTCTCACTCAAGACCAAGGCCTCAACAGTGGGCAAGCTGAGAACTTGGAGTCCTTTCCAAGCACTAGAGGGCATGGTGTTGGTTTTCATTTTTAAAAAATCCTTTATCTTCACATCCTTTGTTTCCATTGTCGCCGTCCCCATTGTCGCCTTCCCCATTGTCGCCTTCCCCTTTGCACCTGATCTATCTTATCCCCCATCAGACTTATTGTGCTGGCTCAGCAGTGGTCACTGCCGCCGCTGACCAGGGTCCTGAAGTGTCCAGACAGGAACCCGTCAGACTGCCAGATGAGGCCAAGAATCTCTCCCCCCCCCCTACACATTGGATGCTGTTTTCTAAAGTTCTGGGGTGTCATGCCATAGTGCATCCTAGGGTAGACAACCTCCAGACAGCAGTTGGAGATCTCCTGGATAATAATAATAATTACTATTAATTTGATTTATAGACCACCCTCCCCTGTGCTCAGGGCTCAGGGCAGTGTACAACATTACAGTAAGAAGATTTCAGTAAAACATACACCATCAATTTAACAGTTAGAAACAACCAACAAATTCTATAATCATTACATATGGCCAGTCAATCCAATTACCTTTACTGGCATGTAACCCTTGCAGACTTATGTGCAACAAAAACAACAGCCACATAAAATAATACTCGTAAAAAAAAACAGCTGTAAAAGGAATTACCATGTAAGTATACCAATCAATTAAATAAAGGGTGAATAGAAATGCCACCAAAAAGGAATTTAGCAACAGCTTCCGTTATCTCAAGGTTTGGATTATCAAGAAGAGTAAGGATCTTTAGGCCATCAGGGTATTCCTCTAAATGAGCCAAAGTAGCGTCTAGATATTTCAGATGTAGCGCATGGTAGAAGGGGCACTGTTTATGTCCTGAACTCTAAGGGATCGCTTTATGCCTTAACCCCGTGGAGAGGAAGAAAGAAGGAAGAGGCCAGGCTCGGTGGAAACTGTTGCTGCCCTCAACCATAGGCCCGGCGGAACATCTGTCTTACAGGCCTGGTGGAAATGCACTAGGTACTGCAGGGCATGGATGTCATTTGGCAGAGAGTTCCCCCAGGTTGGTGCCAGAGTAGAGAACCCTAGCTCTGGTTGAGGACAGCTGGATGTCTTTCAGGCCAAGGATCACCAGAAGATTTTTCTCCCCAGAGCAAGGACTGAGATCAGTTCCCTAAGAGGAAATGGCTTTGGAAGGCGGACTATATGGTATTATACCTTGCTGAAATTTCCCCATCACCCCCAAAACTGCACCTCCCCAAATTCCCAAGACTTTCCCAACCTGGAGTGGGCAAACCTACCCTGGGTAGACCTGAGGATGTCCATTTGCCTGGCTGGGCACCACTTCTGCCATTACAAGGAGCCTGGATGACAGCAACAGTAGCTACCAATGGCTCTGATCAAAAAGTGTGTCCTAGAAATCAAGTATAGTAGTCTGATCCTGAGAACTCACAGAGTTTGCTCACTCCTATCTTTTGGTCTTCACCCAAAGAGTGATTAACTCATGGAATTCACTGCCACAGGAAGTGGTGGCAGCTACAAGCATGGACGGCTTCAAGAGGGAATTAGATAAACATATGGAGCAGAGATCCATCAGTGGCTATTAGCCACAAGGTATAGATAGGGACTCTGGGGCAAGTGAGGCTCTTGGTGCTTGGGGGGGGGTCAAAAGTGGGAGGGCTTCTAGTGTCCTGGCCCCACTGGTGGACCTCCTGATGGCACCTGGTATTTTTGGCCACTTTGTGACAGAGTGTTGGACTGGATGGGCCATTGGCCTGATTCAACATTGGCTTCTCTTATGTTCTTATGTTCAGTAAGTGCGATCATGTGGTGAGAGGTGGAGAAGAGGAGGAGAAAGTGGTTGGGATGACATGGGAAGTGAGCAGAGTGCTGTTGTTTTCTGCCTCCATTTTTTAACCCTCATGAATGGAAGAAATTGGGTTCTAAGGGGCTTGGTTTCTTCCTTCAATAAGTGAAATAAAATTGTAGGATTCTCTGCACAGTGGATGCAGTGATGGCCACTAGCAAAGATAACTTGAAAAGTGGAATAGACATGTTCATGGAGGACAGCCCATCAATAACTATTAGCCATGATGACTGTAGAGAACCTCCACATCCACAGTGCCAGTGCTAAGAGGGGAGGGCCCTGGCCTGTGAATCCTGTTTTCCAGTCCTCCAAAGCAACAAACTGGCCACTGAGACAGGACACTGGACTAGATAGGCCACTGGGCTGATCCAGCAGGCCTCTTCATTCCTTTCCTTCCTTTTATACCCTTAGAAGCTTATTGATTCACAGATCTTAAGAAGCAGAAGATAGTTGCTTCTTATTTTTTGATGCAAGGGCTAAAAAACCTGAGACAAATTTTGCAGTTGCTTGAGTAAACTTAGGATCCTTGTCTCTGAGCAAAAGAGCCAGCGTTTCCAGAGTGTAGGGAGATGGTGGGTTGATTAAAGGCTTAATATAGTGATCCCTTATATTCTCAAAGAACCTGCATTCAAGCAGGGCATGGAAGGATGTATCTGTCCTATTAAGGCCACAAGGGCCCGTTCAAAAATCTCCCCTGTAAAACCATTGTAGGTATAATATTAAATCTTGCAAACAAAAAAGTAGAGAAAGACCAAAAGATAGGGGTGAGCAATCTCTGTGGGCTCTCAGAAACAGACTACTATACTTGATTTCTAGGATACACTTTTTGATCAGAGAAAATACTTTGGATCTGCCCGTCTCAAAAATATCATTAATCAACATTCCAGCTATCATCAGTTTCTCATCCAAGGCTTTCATCCAAGTTGATTTGTGGGCATCTCAGTTTAGAGTGGCTAACAAACCATCTTTGGCAGAGAGCTGTTTTGATCTCAGTTTAAAGACTCTGGCTTCCAAGGGCATCTGTCCAAATTCTGCCCACGATACAACATTTGACACACAGCAAAGGAATATTCAATATGTTCATTAAAAATTCCCATCTCTGAATCACTACACTAGGAGAGGATGGAGGAATGTAAACAAAGGAAAGGACAACTATCACGTCATCCAACTTTAATTAAAAAAAATCAATAATCAGATCATCTGCCCACTGGGAGGTCTCAAGTTCCTATATTCAAACTAGTTGAAATTAAACAAGTCGCCTGCCCCCCCCTCCCCCCAGCCAGACCTATAACTGCTCTTTGAGTAAGATGACCAGGAAAGATAGGTTCATCTATTAACCAGGCCTCCTGGAGAAGTAAAATATCAAAAGAAGCCATAAAAGCTTTGGTATCTTTACAACAGAGTCTTGAGGCCCAGCCAGCTATGTACCAACTCAGAATAAGAAGAAGAGAAGAGGAGATTGGATTTATGCCCCACTCTTCACTGCCCAAAGGCATCTCAGAGCAGCTTACAAACTCCTTTCCCTCCCCCTCCCCGCAACGGACACCCTGTGAGATAGGTGGGGCTGAGAGAACTTCTGACAGAAACTGCTCTTTTTCAAGAACAGCTGTGCCAGAGCTTGTGACTGACCCAAGGTCACATCAGCAGGTGCAAGTGGGGGAGTGGGGAATCAAACCCGGTTCTCCCAGATTAGAGTCCGCGCATTTAACCACTACACCAGACTGGCTCTTGAATATGAAGTCTACAGGTCCCAGTTAGTCAGTTTTTAGCTACTGAAGGATCTAGTGCCGGCAACATGTGGTTATTTCCTGAATTAATTCTAATTTTTGGCTCAAGAAGAATAGGGCTTTTCCCTCTTTTTGGGCTCAGATGATGTGGCTTCTTACTAGTCAGAGAGTGGATGATTACATCTAGGGGGCCGGTTAAAGACTGATTCATATTCTTATCAAGGGACCTGTATGGATCATCTAATAATATCTTTTCCAGGTAAATTAGCTGGTTTTGATCCTGGTTTATTTGCCCTAGTAAGATAGTAAAATTAGCAGATAACCTGCATAGCGTTAAAAGTCAGAGCAGCTGCCTTGGTGCCATCTTGGGGAGCCAATTTGCCCTAGTGTGTGCTGTGATTTCTGGAACTGGACAATTATACTGCCTTGTTCCTCAAAGGGTAAGGCATGAAATGATTGGAGGAGGTTTGCATCTGCTGAATCCAGCCAGTTATCCTTCAGAGAGGATGGCGGAGGAGGAAAGAAACTGGCTTCATTTGGCTGCTTGAAGCTCTCGCGGGTCATCCCATCTCGTAAACCTGGCTCATGAACATGAGCTTTTTTAGTTGGTGAAAATTCAGTCAAAGATATATCACTGAGAGAAGGCTGAATTCTCTTTGACTGTATCATTCTCCGATCCTTGGGGGGGGGGGTTAGATACGATGAGTGGCTTTTTGATCAGCTCATACAGGCCTCTTCTGATGTTCATGTGCTTGGAGTAAATACACACCCCTACGCTACTGAATGCTGTTGGAGTGTCTTTAGCATCTTATTTATTCACTTATTTCCTTCATTTATTCCCCACTTTTCTTCCTAATGGGGACCCAAAGCTGCTGACCTTGCCTCCTCCATTTTATCCTCACAACAGCCCTGTGACGTAGGTTGAGTGCATGTGACTGACTCAAGTGTCACCCAGCTGGCTGGTTACCATGGCGGAGTGGGGGTTTGAACCCGAATCTCCCCAACCCTAGATTGACACTTTAACCACTAGAAGAAGAAGAGAAGAAGAAGAAGAGATTGGGTTTATACCCCACCCTTCACTACCCAAAGGAGTCTCAGAGTGGCTTACAAACTCCTTCCCTTTCCCCTCCCCACAACAGACACCCTGTGAGGTAGGCGGGGCTAAGAGAGCTCTGACAGAAACCGCTCTTTTTCAAGAACAGCTCTGACAGAACTATGGCTTCCCCCAAGGTCATCCAGCAGGTGCAAGTGGAGGAGTGGGGAATCAAACCCGGTTCTCCCAGATTAGAGTCCGTGCACTTAAGCACTACACCAAACTGGCCCTCACACTGGCTCTTTTCTCATTGGTGCCTTCATTTCTGGAGCTCCCACTTCAATGCCAGAGAATTAAAAATGAAAAAGACAGGCGATGACAACATGTTGGAACTCAGAGGCTAAAGTCTGTTCGTAGACATACAATGGTCCTTCTGGAATTTTCCTTCTGTAATTGTTTCTCCTGTTCCGAGGTCGAGTTACAGTCATTTTGCAGAGATTTCCTAAAGAACAGAGCAAAAGGTGTCACTGCAGGGCTTGAAAAGGGTTCGACAGGTTCAAGCTAGATGAAAATTCAACATCGCACTGGAAGCCAAAGAGGGATGCAGGAACAGCACACTACCACGAGGAAAGGGGGCGGGCAGAATTATCTTAACCTCCAAAGCTGGAGGTTCTTCAAAGCTGCTCTTCCAAGCTGGAGGTCCAAGGAACAAGGTAAAGTATCGATCCTTTTGAATCATAGAATCCTAGAGTAGGATGGGGCCATACATGCCATCTAGTCCAACCCCCTGCCCAATGCAGGACCAGCCTAAAGCATCTCTGACAAATATTCATCCAGCCTCTTCTTGAAAGCGGTCAGTGGAGTGAACCACCTCCCTGGGCAGCTGACTCCACCTTTGAACCACTCTGACCATGAAAAAGTTTTTCCTAATATCCAGCCGATACCTTTTTGCATGTAATTTAAACGCGTTGCTTCGGGTCCTATCCTCTGCTGCCAACTGGAACAGCTCCTTGCCCTCCTCCAAAGGACAGCCTTTCAGATATTTAAAGGGAGCGATCATGTCCCCCCTCAGTCTCCTCTTCTCCAAATGAAACATTCCCAAGGCCCTTAGCCTTTCCTCGTAGGGCTCAGTCTCCAGACCCCCGATCATCCTCATCACTCTCTTCTGCACCCTCTTGATTTTGCCCACATCCTTTTTGAAGTGAGGCCTCCAGAACTGCACACAGGACTCCAGGACCTCCTGCAAGTTCAATGCTATGGCCCTTTTAATACAACCCAAGACTGAATTTGCCTTTTTTTTGACCATTGCATCAGTCCACCCTTACCCCAAGATCTCTTTCGCATATACTGCATCCGAGACTCCCCTGAGAGGCATTCCCCTCAAAGTGTTTGTCACCATTTTGGCACCCTCACAAATACATTCTAAAAATCTGATTGTTTTAGTGTAACTAAATGACTCAAACACTTACTAGAAGTTAATTGCTTTCCAATAGCACAGTGTTCATAAATCACAAGCGCACATTAGCCACGGTGTGGATAGAAAACAGGTTAAAAAATTAGTGCTGAACCAAAGCTATTCAGGTTCTTTTACAAAAAAAAATTGGTAAAACACCTTCCTCTTTCAGGGACATGTCAGCACTTGATGTCACAATGCTAGGTTGCCCTTTTTTGCTCTTAGCAATACTACGAAGGGGGCACATTATGCTCCAGCTACCCCAAAACTCTTTCAGGCAAAGGCAGCTGCACAAATGCTCTATGGCACCTTCACTGGTCCTTCAACCTCTAGCTTCACTCCCCTTGAGAGGGTCCAGACCAAATTTCTTAGAGCAGTTCTACAGGTCCCGAGATGCAGGCTGAATGCACTATCATGATTAGAAACGGGCACTCTGAAAATGGAAGCCAAAATAATTCTGAGCTCACTTCAGTATTGCTTAAAATAAATTCCCAGCCAAAGAGGCTAACACATCTGCTCTTGCTGGACAATTATCAATCTAAATGGCTAAAATCAGTTCATAACAAACTACATGTACTTGGTTTCTCTCCCCAAGCGATACTGGCCATGTGCTGGGATCAGGCAAAGTTAGCTCTCAAACAGAGAATAATGGATGAGGCAGGCAGATATTGGTGAGTATCCCAAATTTAGAGTGCCTGAGCAAATCAGATACCACTCAGTCTCTATGGACTACTTATCACATTTACATACCTATAAGTTTAGGAAAGCCTTTACACCAGCCAGATGTGAGGCTCTCCCCTCTGCGGTGCTTGAGGGTAGATATAGAAGGGTCCCGTTTGACCAGAGACTCTGCCAGTGTGATTCTGGGGAGGTAGAAACCATCGAACATATGGTGTTTAGATGCAACTGGTATAATAAGATCCGAGATAAATATACTACAAATTTTGTAAAAGAAACATCTGGCCAGACAGATTGGGAGTGCTGTAACCGATTGTTATCCGATGAAAATCGGACTATTACTGAATCCGTGGCTATCACATTAGAACTGTTCGGCTAAATCTATAAAATTGGATTTGTCAAACACTTTTACGGTTTTACATATATTTATTGTGTTTTATCTAGATTTTTATAACTCTGTATCTAAATGTGTTATGGTTAATGCTTGGCTCAATGCCATCATAAATGTACTACTACTACTACTCTTAGCAATATTACATGTGGTTGAGATACCATGTGTTTGATTGGAAGGGATTTGTCATGTGACTCAGTAACAAAAGAAGGCAGGGTGCTGAAAAGGATTGGGAGAGAATGGATACTTGCACAATTTAGGGCTCCCCCAACGTGGTGCCTGTGGTCACCATGGCCCCCACCAACACTTTTCTTGGTCTCTACCAACTGCTTTTAGAAAGTAGGTGGGGCCAAATGGGGCTGTTGCCCGGGAGGGCTTTTGATTGGCCACTGGAGAGGTGATAAACTATGCAGATTAAAATAACATTGTTTCAGTGGCAGCTACCACCACAGTGTTTTGTTTTATTCCCTCTCATGCCTCTTTCTCAGTGTATTCTTTCATTACCTCTCTTCTCCCCTGCGCTTGGGATTCCTCTGGGTATGTGAATTTGCCTCCCATGACGGCCATTTTGTGGTTGGCTTTGTCTTCTATGGCAGCCATTTTGTAGTTGCACCCACCACACTGTAGTAGAATTCCAAAGGTGCCCACAGGCTCAAAAAAGGTTGGGAACCCTGGTTTTAAGCCAGACATCACTAAAATGTCTAGTTCCTACCTGCAAATAAAAACTGCATTTGGCACAGGACTAAAATAAAATGCACAAAAGCATTCCATCAGTTTAACTTGATCTTTTAGTGACAGAAATTGATTACGGTGGGGAAAAATATTTATTATCTATTTGGGTGTTTTTATGCTGCCTTGAAGAGGCTCACAATAAAATCATCAAAAATCACCATTTTTTTTAAAAAAACCAAGCCATTTTCATTTACAGAGGCATGCACATTAGGCAGCAAATTGTATGATGATACAATCAAGAATAAAAAGGGAACGGATTTGAGAGAGGACAAGAAAAAAAAAACTTCTAAATTAGTAGGTTTGGTAAGCTCCAACCTGGACAGCCCCGGCTAGCCCGATCCCATCAGATCTCAGGAAGCTAAGCGGGGTCAGCCTTGACTAGTATTTGGAAGGGCAACCTCCAAGGAGTATTAGGGCTGCGACACAGAGGCAGGCAATGGCAATCACCTCTGACATGTCTCCTGCCTTAAAAAAACCAACAAGTCTAGCTTGCCACCTAGTGGTGCATAATGCTAAAGAGCTCAGCCTTCTGGCTGCCAGACAATCTTAGGATCTCCAGGCTATTCTACACACAGTGACGTACAATAATTAATTAATTAATTATTAGTAGTAGGTTTGGCACGGAGGGGTTGCAAATCATTGGCACCTTTCTGGCCATGCAACATAAATTCTGCAAGAATCACTGTTGCTGGTTCCCAGCAATGGCCAGAAACTGCTAGAAATTAAGGTGTTGATGCCAAAAAGGAGATGGTGATTGTGGGAATGTGGCCCCGACCTCTATACTGACAACCCTTGTGGCTTTTCTTCCCTTTTCCTCCTGTGGCAGGTAGGAAGTGCTGTGGTGGATATCTGCAATGATATTTCCATGGAAAGCCATAAGTAGTCTGGAAGAGCTCATCGTTACTGAAGACATGTAAGCAGGATCCAGGCCAAACTGGAAAGGGACGGTGCAGGCAAACTCTCAGAGAGAAAACAACAGAATAATTGACAGGAACGGTTTCAGCGGACGAGCTCTGCTATTGATCGCATTAAGACACCTCCCATCGATCTGCCCAAGCAAGCTGTCGCCGTTACCTGTGCACCACATCTGACCCAAGCTGCGCGTCCTGAGAGGGCAGCCAAAGATCAAGCAAGACAAGGGAAAAGGAAAGCAAGCAAGACTGCGCGTGTTAACTGTGTTCCAAGAAGGGGATGCCTGAGAGGGTGTGGCCCAGGGCGGCGCATGCATTCTCCAGTCCTGGCACAAAACTCTGAGCAGACTCCAGGACTGGAGCGGTTCTGTAATAGCCCAAGGCGGGGAAAGGCTCATCCATAAATTAATTAGGCTTGCATTGCAACGAAAAGCTTGGTCATCCTACGAGGCTGTACTGGGAACACAAGAGATCATGGCACTAAACGTCAGAGAGGAAAACAGCCAGAGACCATTTGGGTATGGGGGGGGGGAAATAGCTCGCTGCAGAGCGATTGCTGCCTCATGAGTATTGCTTCTTTTTAAAGTGAGTGGTGTTTCACCCCCCAATCTAAGTGCCTTCAGGTACAAAGTGCAGAGCACGAGAACCGATGGGGTGCCCACTCACCTGCGTTCCACAACAATATATTTTTGCAAGGAACAGAGTGCAAAGGAGGCGGGGAGGGGCCAGGATTTGTTTTCATTATGTAAGAGCCGCGGCCTTACGTAGCCCCACACTTTTGCAAAGCCGAAAGGAGGAAAACTTAGTCCTTCGACCTCCATTACACCTTGTCTTTAAACGGTCTCCTGCTGTGAGGTAGGCTTCGCTAACTGAAGCTTCCGTTTGAACCCTGGTCTCCTAAGAACTTAGTCCTGCATTCTAACTGCCTGGTTTTGCTTTTGCAATTTTCTCTCTATTCCAAACTACTGTTTCCCAGTTTGGTGTAGTGGTTAAGTGTGCAGACTCTAATCTGGGAGAACCGGGTTTGATTCCCCACTCCTCCACTTGCACCTGCTGATGTGACCTGGGGTCAGTCACAAGCTCTGGCACAGCTGTTCTTGAAAAAGAACAGTTTCTGTCAGAAGTTCTCTCAGCCCCACCTACCTCACAGGGTGTCTGTTGTGGGAAGGGGAAGGGAAAGGAGTTTGTAAGCCGCTCTAAGACTCCAAGTGAAGGGCGGGGTATAAATCCAATCTCTTCTTCTTCTCTTCTTCCCCTCACCCTTAAACAGTACTCGAAAGGGTTGTCGGGGAGAGAGAGAAATAGTGGGTTGAGGAATTTGGGGTGTCGCTCCCTTATTGATAAGGTGCTTGATAACATTTGCCTTACTTCTTTTGATAGTCGAGAACACCAACAGAAATACCAATTAAAAACAAAATAAGAATCTCAAGAGAACAAGGCAAAGAGAGAGGGAGGGAAGAATCCAAGTAAGGAACTGTTCTGCAGCTGACTGGTGACAGAAGACCAACATGGCCTCCAGGACATTAGAACCAGAACCTTCTAAGAAAGAGACCCAAGAGAAAAGATGAGGACAGGCAGAAGGCAACAGGGGAGAGGTTCTGAAGGGAAGCTAATGTAAGTAGAAATGGGTAAAAATTGGGGGACAATGGAGACTGGAGGGGGCCTTCTGCTTGGATATACAAACCCTTTTCACATTGCTGCTACGAGCCTTCAGACCATAAAGCAGGAACCCTCTACTCCTGGACTCATATTGGCAGATTTTCCCTCAGGTACTTCTTTCCAAGATTTCTCATAGCCCTCCCAAGACGAGGGCCTATGTCAGTGATCCCAGTAGGGCTCCTAATCTCCCTTTAGGTGTGGGGAATCCCCGCTCTGAGCTTGGAGTGGAAGTGGGAGAAAAATAAACAAACAGGCCATCAGCCCCATTCTAAAGAGACACCAGGCCTCTTTAGAAAGCTCAGAAAACGTATGGTTTTATGAAAAGGGTTCCAGTGATTTCTAGAAAGGACTGACATCACTTCCAGGGTTTCCCCAGAAGTGACATCACACAATTGCCTACAGGAACCCACAGGTCCATGCCACCCTCATGTCTCCTGCTGGCTGCCTGGCAACCATAGAACTTGGTTCATTTGTGTTCTTCCCAGGTGTCATTTTTACCCGGGCAGCACGTTCAGAATGAAGCCGATATATGTGTGGGGTTTGGAGTTGTGCGCTGAAAGGCATATAGATAATTGTAAAACAGAGTTTGAGTCCAGTGGCACCTTTAAGACCAACAATGTTTTATTCACGGTATAAGCTTTTGTGTGCTTATACCATGAATAAAATGTTGATCTTAAAGGTGCCACTCAAAGAGTGATTAACACACGGAATTCACTGCCACAGGAGGTGGTGGTGGCTACAAGCATGGACGGCTTCAGGAGGAAATTAGATAAGCATATGGAGCAGAGGTCCATCAGTGGCTATTAGCCACAAGGTATAGATAGGAACTCTCAGGCTGGGGCAAGTGATGCTCTGTATTCTTGGTACTTGGAGGGGGGTAACCATGGGAGGGCTTCTAGTGTCCTGGCCCCGCTGCTGGATCTCCTGATGGCACCTGATATTTTTGGCCACTGTGTGATAGAGTGTTGGACTAGATGGGCCATTGGCCTGATCCAACGTTGGCTTCTCCTATGTTCTTATGTTCGCTGGACTCAAACTTTGTTTTAAAATTTTCTATATACCTTTCAGTGCGCAACTCCTGGTACAAACACAGGAAAGCTTATACCGTGAATAAAACATTACTGGTCTTAAAGGTACCACTGGACTCAAACTTTGTTCTGCCACCTCAGACCAACACGGCTACCCCACCTGAGAAAACTGTAAGATAGAGACCTAATGTAGTACATACATCTCCTTTATTTAACCTCTGTACCCCGTGACACTCCAACATGCTCTGTTAAGTAGCCCACAACACTGATCAAAAGCAGCCAGGCTTGGTTTATTCCAGAGAACCATGACCTGTCATCACTCTATGTATTGCTATGGCAACTATGCGCACGTGAGCAAAGAGCTTCTGAGTTTCTATTAAGGCACAAACTATACATCACATGAATTTCTTAAGCATGCACATGGAGAATTTCATAAACCTGAAAACTATGTAATTCTGTACACTTAGAAAATTCATCTGTACACCCCGTGGTACTCAAATATGTCCATCAACCTGAAACACTACAGGATCTTGCCTCCCAAATACCACAGTTTTCAGGAATTGCAAATCTGTACAGACTTGCTGTTGTTTGGAGCCCCAAGAAAGTATTCTCTCAGCCACCTGGAGGACAGTGGTCCCATGCTGATCATTTTCGGAGGAGAGGGATCCTATGCTGGGCCTGAAATTCAGAGCTCAGGGAGAAGTGAGGGACTGGCCTGTCGATGAGAGTGCGTGACAGGATGCAGATCGGTGGGAAATGAAAACACCTCTGGGCTCGGGCATGGCGAAGCGAAGAGACGCCTTCATTTTGTTTGGATCGACACCTCTGCCGCTCCGAAAGGAAAACGTCAGCCTTATGAGCCGAGACAATCCAGGGCCAGCTGCCAAAACGGTAGGCTTAAAGAGCACTCGGGCCTCACTCCACAGGGAACGGTCTAAAAGGGCAGCGTGATAGTTGTTTTGCATGCCGGAACATCACATGGTGTTTTGTTGTTGTTGCATAAGCTCATGGAGAACAGTGGGGGTAGTACTTCGCTAGGTCGAAACCACAGACAGGGTTATGTAACTTTAGACACTGGGCTTAATGGTCCTGTGCGGGCCACTCCTTTAGATGAGGTGGAGGATAAGGGAACAGACTGCTTTTTTGGGGGGGGGGGCTTTTGAAAAGCTTGTGAACTGGGACCCTTGACGCACACCCCAAAATCTGACCCTGATGGTGTAATTCATTCCAGATGTCATTATCTGAATAGGAATTTCTCGTTCACAACTCTACTAGCTGTTAAGGTTCTAGGTGAGGCCTGGAGTTCTCTGGGAAGGGTAGCCGATCTCCAGACTACAGAGGCTTGTTCCCCTGGGGGAGATGGCAACTTTGGTGGGTAAACTCCATGGCACCACATCCTCACTGGACGTAACCACCTCGCCAAACTCCACCCTTCCCTGAGCTCCACCTCCAAATCTCCAGGAATTCCCCAAGGCAGAGCTGACAACCCTGGGGCGAGAGAGTCCCTCTGGGAGCAGTGGCATAGAAATACCGGCTACCTCTTGGTGCTGAAGGCGGTCTTGGAGTCAGACGTGGGGCCGTACTGGGCTTTCTCTGCAACGCTCTCACATTTATGGAACAACGCAAACTTAAGGCATTTCGCCAATCAAAAGGGAAAGTCAAAGGTGGATTTTCTTATTCTTCCCCCTCCTTGTTCTCACATCTAGCCAGACTTCCCTGGGGACATGGAAGAGTTTCCAAGAGGGCTCCAAAACTGCATGCGTGTACTGTGTGTAGAGGCATCCTGGGATGCTTGCACTGGGCTGGTGCCATCTTGGATGAGTAACCTAGTTGCACACCAGCAGTAGTAGCTTGGAGGCCCATCTCCTCATCCTGACACTGAGATGAAGTTAGGGTTTAGGGGCGGCATCTTTAGGATAAAACAAATCTAAACTTTTCTGCCTCTCGGCTGTACACACAAATTCATTGGCCCATGATCAGTTGGCATTCGTTGTGGAACATGCTGCCTAGTGTGATGACCTTTAAAACAGATGAGAGCCTCGATCCATCTAACTGGAACAAAACCCATCCATCCATGTCTGGAAGTCCAGAGGGTGGGGGGGTCGATAAAACTCCAGGTTTCACTGCTTGTCTCAGGCAACACAAAAAGAGGCAGGGTTGTCAAACACCCAACAGGCCACAATACACCCAGCGTTTCACTTGACAGCTCAGAATTGTGCGGACTTTGTTTGTCACCATGACCATCTACATTTGGGGTGGATTATTGTGGATCTTGTTATTTCTCTATTAAGTTATAGGCGTGTATGGAAACGCAGCCCTGATGCCTTCCCCATTTTGATGAGAAAAGCTCACACATCAGAAAACACCACTGTCTTTTAACAGGTAGCATGTTAGATTGCAAATACTAGCGGACGGGCCTCCAGACCACTCTGCCCCATCACCAAGTAAACTTAACAAAGAGAGGCCAAAGATTCGATTATTAATGGCCTGTTAAGTGTTTCTTCCATAAAGATAGATCAAGGTGGGTGGCCGTGTCGGTCTGAAGCAACAGAACAAAGTTAGAGTCCAGTGGCACCTCTAAGACCAACAAAGTTTAATTCAAGGCGAGAGCCAGTTTGGTGTAGTGGTTAAGTGCGCGGACTCTAATCTGGGAGAACCGGGTTTGATTCCCCACTCCTCCACTTGCACTTGCTGGATGACCTTGGGCAAGCCATAGTTATTGAAAAAGAGCAGTTTCTGTCAGAGCTCTCTCAACCCCACCTACCTCACAGGGTGTCTGTTGTGGGGAGGGGAAGGGAAAGGAGTTTGCAAGCTGCTCTGCGACACCTTTGGGTAGTGAAGGGCGGGGTATAAATCCAATCTCCTCCTCCTCCTCCTCCTCCTCCTCCTCCTCCTTCTTCTTCTTCTGTGCATGCACACTTCCTCAGACAATGAAATGGGGTTACATATGACAAAGTGTGCATGCACACGAAAGCTCGCACTTTGAATAAAACTTTGTTGGTCTTAAAGGTGCCACTGGACTCAAACTTTGTTTTATTACTTCAGACCAACATGGCTACCCACCTGGACCTATCTTTATGGAAGGCACCACATTAAGCCACGTGGGAATGGGACTACATCAGCCTCACAAAGAAACTCGTGCAGGTACAGGCTGCTATTTCCTTTCTTACAAAATGCAGACACCTGGACATTATACCTAAGGGACTGAGAGTTAAGAATCCTCTGCGACCCACTTATCCTATGAACTACGCAGAAAAACTATGTCTCACATTCTCCAAGACGCTACTCAGACATCTGATCAGTGTCCTGTACCACAGACAGAAGCTGATCAAAGACAAAATCTCTGAACCGGACATTTCTACAAGGAATCAACCTACTTGGCAAGATTGCCACACAAAAAGACAAGCCGTATACCGCTCTCAATTGGCAATGCTCTTCAACTATGATATGTAACTCCATTTCATCGTCTGATGATGTGTCCAACCCACACAAAAGCTCACACCTTGGCCGAGGACAGACTGGCAATTTGCCCCGGTAGCCAGTTGTGGCAAAAAAACCCCGGAGTAAACGATACCGGGTTTCCCCGTCCACACAGCGGGGGCCTCTGCCGGAAGATACGGGACGGAGGCGCGTGGGAGCATTCAGAATGCCGCACCAGAGGCGTGCTATATTCGCCGTGTCCCCATTAATTCGGCTGTGGGTGTATGTGCGCATGAGCGCTCATGCGCTCATGCGCATAAGCGCATTTTGCCGATATTTTTTTTTGCCCTGAAACGCCAGCACTGCATTGGGTGGTGGAGCGGAGCGTGGCCAATCACACCGCTGCTGCCTCATGCCCAACGCGGGTTGCTCCCGGCTTTTCGGCTGCGCGTTCAGACTCCCCGGAAGCAGAGAAACGCGCGACGAACGCAGGCTTTCAAGATTTGCGCCGGCTTTTATCAGGCGTTTTTTTAATCCGGCAGTGAAGCGCGAGAGCACCGGTAGGCTACGGGTGGGGGACGCCAGGCAGATGTGCCTGTGTGAACATTCCATTTAATCCGATATTGAGTCGTTGTCAGCCCGAGTCCCATCCCGCAGCAAATTGCCAGTCTGTCCTCGGCCCTTGAATAAAACTTTTTTGGTCTTAAAGGTGCCACTGGACTCTAACTTTGTTGTGTTAAGCGCTTGTTAATTTATTGGCTGTTAGCCAACGGTGAGGTAAATAACTGATGCTGATAATGTCTGCCCCCCCCGGCATGCTGTGGAGACACTCTTGCCATCTCCCCTGCCCTGGTATTTAACCCATCATAACATTGTCTGCTTGCATATAACCAAGGAAGTGTCCAGGGCTAAACAAAACCAGAATCTTATTTATTTCCCTGTAGGGGAAAATAAAGGTTTTGGTGTTCAGGAATAAACTGACTACAATTCCAGCTGTGGTGAAAATGTGGAGAAACAGTGTCACTAATGGATAAGCTGTTACGGAGATACAAAAAGAGAATTTCAGTTACTAAACAGGAGTTTTCCTTGCTTGTCCAAGCCCTGCTGAGGTGTATGTTTGTGCGGGGAGCCTACGTGGCTTGCCGGTTTCCTTGCCTCATTCCCAAATCTATGTGTTCACCACATGTTCTAAGTTAGATCACAGATACTTTCCATGCTCTCTCACTGCTACGCGGGGACTGTAGTTCGACCCAGTAAGCTCTGACCATGCGCCAACATTGTGTATGCTTCTGACTGTGCAAGAGTGAGAGCAGCCCACATATATGCAAAAAATGCTGCTGATTCTGCCCACGGTGACCATTGGGTGTCGGTCAACCCAGTGATCCAGTCAATGGTCAGCAGGCATCAACAGCAGCTGCCCAGCCAGCCACCATGTTGGATGCTGCCAATCACACAGCTGCAAAGGCATCTGACGTGCTGTTTGTGAACAAATCATCCATGCGATCATAGGGAGCGATGGACGCAAAAGAAAATTAGCACCACCAGTACAGCACGATTTCCGAGCACATTATTTCTGCAGATTCGTAGCACTGCTACCTCTCAGGTTCCTCCGGATGTGTGTGCATCCAATGCCATCAAATCACAGCTAACTTATTGCAAACCCATAGGGTTTTCAAGGCAGAAGAAGAGGAGGAGGAGGAGGAGACTGGATTTATACCCCACCCTTCACTACCCAAAGGAGTCTCAGAGCGGCTCACCCTTCCCCTTCCCCTTCCCACAACAGAAACTCTGTGAGGCAGGTGGGGCTGAGAGAGCTCTGACAGAAAGTGGTCTTTTTCAAGAACAGCTGTGCCAGAACTATGGCTTGTTCAAGGTCACCCAGCTGGTGCAAGTGGGGGAGAGGGGAATCAAATCCAGTTCTCCCAGATTAGAGTCCGCGCACTTAACCACTACACCAAACTGGCACGAAACATTCAGAGGCAGTTTGCTATTGCCTGGCTCTGCAACGTGACCCTGGACTTCCTTGGTGGTCTCCCATCCAAGCACTAACCAGGGCGGACCCTGCTTAGCTTCTGAGATCTTGACAAGACTAGGCTAGCCAGGGCCATCCAGGTCAGGGCTTTATATAAGACAGCAAACACAACATTGGAAATCCAAGACGTAACTGGATTTGCTTCCAAGACGTAACTGGATTTGCAGTCCAGAATTCTGTCCATATTCCTGACCTCACTTCAAGATCTGCTGAACAGAATGCTTGTCTTTATCCATTCTACCTTCCCTTTTACTAGCTCCTCCACAGCCACCTGACACTTTCCCTATTAGTGAAAATTACAGTTCAGCTTTGAGGGCTTCAGGAATATCTTGTCAGTATTTAGCAGCGTGGAAGAATGAAGCCATGCAGGAGACACTAACTCTTCTCTGGCTTTGAAGCATTTGCTTTTAAGGAGCAGAGTTATTGAGTTTTCTCCCTAGCAGTTCGGTTCAGGGGAAGCTTTCATGCTCAGTGCGCTGCTTCGTCTCCTGGGAGTTTCCTTTAACAACACTTATAAATGAGAAAACAAGATAACTTTGGACTGCACGGCTGCGGGTTGTAGAAGGAAAAGAGTGTGTCCAACCATTCGCTCCAAAGGCCAATGAGGTTTGATGCGCAGGGTTAATGAGATTAGAAGGGGAAGAATGGAGTGTGGAACAACTTGTTCTCTCACACACACAACAGGCCCTCCTTCAAATGTGCCCCCCAAACATCCTGTATAATTCAGCATCTATTCTAAAAGAAATCCATTTAGTGAAATGAGAAGGGAGAATTTCTGATAAAATACTATGACCCCAGAACTATTCTTTGTGGCTACCACACAAAGGTCAAAGAAGAAAGTCAAAGAAGAAAGGGACGGCAAAGGATGAGATGGTTAGACAGTGTCATCGATGCAACGAACATGAAATTGAGCAAACTTCAGCGGACAGCGGAAGACAGGAGGGCCTGGCGTAATCTGGTCCATGGGGTCGCGAAGAGTCGGACTCGACTGTGCGACTGAACAACAACACCACCACACAAGAAAGGGGGAAACACAGGTACACAACAGCATTTAGGCAATGCCAAAGGAACGCAGCTTCTCGGAGAGACTGGCAACTTGCCCAAAGCCAGCCAATGAGCTTCGCGACTGCACAATGTCTCGAACAGAGGTCTTCTCCCATCTTATTCTGAGTACTGGCAGCCTCCTGCATTTTCTCATATTCAGAAGAGTTTTAAACAGGGGGATACTCCATTCTGAGAACATTCCAACTTTCTCACTTGCTACTCTCTGCTATGGCCAACAGTGTCAGCTCCTTGGACAATATGGCTCCCACCCTCAGTAGACATCCTGTCTACCACACCACCATCATTGCCTTCCTGCTGCTGGACTATGCAAGGTCTATAGTGCAGCCTTATGAAGAAGATCTGAAGATCATCTACAGGGGGACAGCTGAAGGGCTGGTAGTTAGCACAGCTAGATTAGGGACTTCCCACTTTTTCAAATTGTGTCCTTGCTGTCTCCCGGTTGGCTCTTCCGGAGACTTCCTGCTCCTGCAGAGCTTCCTGTTCTTGCTGTTCCTTCTTCATCAGATAGATTAGATAGTAAAGGCTCTCTCTCTCTTCTATGTTCTGTAACAGTTTGTTCCTCTTTAATAAACTTACTTATTTTTTCTAAACAGTCAGTGCTCCACTTCCTTTCATATTTAAGCTCTGCCAGCACCTGCTTTCTCTTTCCTTCTGGGCATCATTTTCAGTATCGTCCTGAGAGCGGGGGGGGGCGGGAGAGAGAGAGTTAGGGTTGAGAAAAGAGAGTGAAAGTTAGGGTTGAGAAGAGAGAGAAGTAACTTAGGATTGTCACAGTTTCCAGTGCTTGTAGGTTTTCCCAGAAGTAACATTACTTCATTGGTGACCAGGCCCATAGCTATGGTGGGGCATTTCAGGGCTCTGCCCCCTCAAATGTGAAGCATGCCCCACAACAGGTGCTTCCCCCCCTCCTGTGTCATTAAAAAGGCCCTCCAGCTGATCAGCGGAGCATGTAGCCCACTAATCAGCTGGAGGGCCCTTTACATCTCGCAACCATTCCTCTCCTTCCCCTCCTCCAAGATTTAAAGGGCCTTCTAGCTGATCAGTGGACACTTTAAATGTTGCAGGAGGCAAGGAAGAGGGGTGGCTGCTGGCTGCACACCTTCCCTGAACTCCAAGTGGTGAGATCGCCACTTGGAGTTCAGGGAAGGCATGTAGTGGCCCCTCTGCCTTGCAGGAGGTGAGGGAGAGGGTTGGCTCTGGTTCCCTTTAAATGGTGTTTTTCAAGCGAGGGCTGCCTGTGCTTGAACTCCAAGCAGTGAAATCGCTGCTTGGAATTCAGGGAAGGCGTGTGGCCACCCATCTCCCTCCCCCCTCCTCCCCCTCCCCTGCTGCCCCACAAAATTTCCCCATGCCCCGCCAACCCATAATTTCTGGCTACGGGGCTATTAGAGACAGAGCCCCCCATATGTCCCACCCCACTGGTTGTCACATCATGCCACGTCTGGTGACCCTAGTCCACAGTGCCACACTGGCTTTCATTCGAGATTCTACTGTAGGCCTATCAGCTGACTTGTTTGCTTATATTACCCACAGAGAGAGCTTTTCTCCTGAGCAGTGACCCCAAGTGGCTTGCAAGCAGTGTTCCCCGTAAGGTGCACCAGGATGCACTGGCACACAGATTTCCGAACCTCAGCACAGGGATTTTCATCCCAGCGCAGGTCCGAGGAGTGGGTGGCCCTACTCTCTCGCTCATCAACTGGCCTGGCTGGTCAACTGTTTTAGAGGGAGGTCTGGTGCCTGGGAGCTGGGTCTCAGGAGCTGCTGCTGCCCAAGAAGATCTGCTGCCCTGCTGGATCAGGTGAGTCTCCCCCTCGAACCTCTCTGCCAGGGAGGGAGGGAAGTCAGGAGGGGCCCAGCCAGGCCACATCTTTCCCTCCCCTCCATGGGCTTTTAAGTTAAACAGGCCACAAGGTTCTTCATGGGTCTCTTGCTGCCAGCGTCATGGGTGGGCTGCATGGGATCCCTTTTGCCAGAGAGGGAGGTCAGGACGGCCCCAGCAAGGGCTCTTGCTAAGTGGGATGGGGGTAGGATGGGGGTGGGATGAGGGAAGTGAGGGCCCTGCAGATCCTGCTGGGAGGCCACAGTCCACTTGCTCGGTGGGATGGGGGAGGGGGAGGGCTTGCGGAGCCAGCTTCCAGGCAGCCCAGGGCCCAGCCCAGACTCTGGAGCTGCTGGGAGGCCATGGGCTACTTGCTGGGTGGGATGGGGAGTGGGGGGCTGCAGAGCTGGCTTGCAAGCAGCCCAGGGCCCAGCCCAGGTTCTGAAGCTGCCAGGAGGCCACAGGCCACTTTCTGGGTGGGATGGGGGAGAAGAGGAGGCCTTCAGAGCCAGCTCTCAAGCAGCCTGGGCCGTGGGAGCTATGGGGGGGGGGCCTGCAGGCTGCTGGATGGCCTGGGTGGGAAGTATTGTGGCCATCCTGGGGGGGTGCTTCCTTTCTTCTCCCTCCTATCTCTCCATCTGTTTGCTTCCTTTCTGCCCCTTCCTTCCTTCTTTCAGTTCTCTCTTCCCAACTATCTGCTTTCTTTCCATTTCTTTCCCTCTCTTTCAATTTATTTCTTTCCATTTCTTTCCTTTTCTTCCCTTTCTTTCCCTCTCTTTCCATTTCTTTCCTTTCTTTCTATTTCATTCTTTCCATTTTTTTTTCATTTTCTTCCCTTTCTTCCTTTCCATTTCTTTCTATTTCTTTCCATTTCTTTCTTCCCTCTCTTTCTCTTTTCTTCATTCTCTTTCCTTTTGTTTCTTTTCCTTTCTTTCCCTTGTTTTCCATTTCTGGCTTTCCTTCTCTTTCCTTCTATCAGTTCTCGGGGATTTCGATGTCCATGCTGCTGAGGCTGCGACCTCCACTCAGGCTTTAGACCTGGTGTCTTCCATGGAGGCATTAGGGCTCACCCAATTTGTATCAGGTGTTAGTCTGCTGACACTTTATGTGGATTATAAACTGTATAGCTGGACTGTGCAAACCGTGTGCCAGGGAAAATGGACTAAATGGTGACCATGAGGCAGTGCCAACCTACTGGACAGAAGGCATGTGCCCGTCCCAGGGAAGCCTTGTACTGAAAAAGCATGTTAGACCAGACGTGGACCCATGGAACACCCGATGCCACCCATCTCTGCACCCCCCAAGGACACTGCAAGACAGCCTCCTGATCCTGCTCACACAGAAATCCAGCAGCAGTTCCAGAAGAAAAGCCATACTTCGCTACAAGAACCAAGAATATTCCTGCCCAGATGCCATGAAAAGCTCTCTTCTCCCCACCTCTTGCATATTGACATCCCCAGGTGAAGCACGTATGCAGCCTCAACCTAAACAGAAGAAGCTTCTTCCATGATAGGATTAGGAAGCAAGACTGTCTGCCAGCCACCCATCTGGTTGTTAAATCAACTACCAAAGATGCTGAGAGACTGTTAATCCGTTCTCTCATTTAGTCTACCTTTCTCTCTGAGAGATGTTACTATTAGAGAAACAGTATTTCTGTTGCCCAACCATGAATCCCATTCTCATGACGCATCTGGATATTTGTGTGCATGTGGATATTCCTTCAGTAAAAGAAACTAGTGATTCTTAAGATCTAGTCTCTGGCTCTGCATCTATTTCTGGGACTTGGATAAGTTGGACTCTGGTATATACAGGTCATGATCCTATAGTTATGCCAATTGCTCATTAATATCATAATTCCTCAACCTTTTATTACAGAAATAAGGCAATTTAGCTAACACAGGCACCACCCATCAAGCTGGCCACACTTTGGATTTGATCTTTGGGACAGGGATAGATGTGGTCTGACTTCAATGGAAGAAGTGCCATGGTCAGACCATTTGGTTTTGAAGGCCCGGGTGGGTGTTCCTGCCCCTCCATCTAGGCAGTGAGCTAATTTATGCTTGACTGTGGAGACTAATGGATCCAACTGGATTCCAGAATGCTCTGGTGGCGGGTATGAGACAAGGCTACAAGAACATCTTATGGGACATTTATGAAATCCTATGAGGTGGCAGTGAAGGTGGGCCTGCAAGGCAGAGATGTTCTGCCAGGTTTTTGGTTGAGGACAGCAACGGTTCCATCTTGGCTGGCACCCTTTCCTGTTCTCTGTTGTTTACATCTTTTTTGCCGTCTTCCCCCCATCCATGAAGTAATCGGCAGTGGGAGTTGGAATTGGGATTGGATATTCGCCATCCGATTGCCTCTAATATTTTATTAATGTTTCAACTGATTTTATCTTGTTCTGTCTGTGGTTCAGCCACAGCCCTGCAATAAATGCTACTTCTACAGTACAATAAATATAAAAAATACTACTACTACTACTACTACTACTACTAATAATAATAATAATAATAATAATTCTTTTCCTCTCTTTCCCATTTTTCCCTTTCTTTCTTCCTTTCCCTTTCTTTCCTTCCCTTTCTTCCTGTTTGTACGTTTGTAAATTAAATTTAAAGAAAATTAGGCTCACTCACAATTTTTATGCTTGTCAATATTTTGGCTCACAAAGTGGATTTTTTACTCACAAGAGTGGACAGCTTAGAGGGAACATAATTTAAATAAAGAAATGGGGGGTGGGGGGTGGAAACCCAAACCAGTCAATATACCACATCCTGGGGAAGTCCCAGGCCCACTAACCTGGCTCGCTCAGGTGACAAACGATGGGCTAAGAACCAAGAGGTCTTCTGCTCTCGCCCTCCAGCTCATCCTTCTGGCCACACACAGGAAGGCAAATATCTGCAACATCCAAATCAGAACACATTGGAGAGATTTTCTCAGCACACACACACATAATGACTTTGCAAAAGCATCACAACTAATCCACCAGTTCCTGGAACTGAAAGGTTCTGACTTTGGAGTCAATAACTTCCAAAATACTTTAAACAAGTGAGCTGGACACAAACTAGCCAATGCAATGGTTGCAGCAAACGTAATATATCTTTGCCACCATCATTACCACTTCATAGGTCCTTGCTGTCCTTCAGATTCAACGCCCTTCTAGACATCTCTTCATATCACCCAGCTCCACAGTAAACCAAGGCATCATATAGGGCCTAAGAGGTCAATAGGGGGCAACCTACTCAGTTGGTATCTCTCTCTTGCCCTTCCAGTTTGGTGTAGTGGTTAAGTGCGCAGACTCTAAACTGGGTTTGATTCCCCACTCCTCCACCTGCAGCTGCTGGATGATCTTGGGCAATCCACAGTTCTCTCAGAGTCGGGTTAGAACAGATAAAGGGAAGTACTTCTTCACCCAAAGAGTGATTAACACATGGAATTTGCTGCCACAGGAGGTGGTGGCAGCTACAAGCATGGACAGTTTCAAGAGGGAATTAGATAAACATATGGAGCAGAAGTACATCAGTGGCTGTTAGCCACAAGGTATAGATAGGAACTCTCAGTCTGGGGCAGGTGATGCACTCTTTTCTTGGTGCTTGGGGTGGGGCAGACAGTGGGAGGGCTTCTAGTGTCCTGGCCCCACTGCTGGACCTCCTGATGGCACCTGGTATTTTTGGCCACTGTGTGACAGAGTGTTGGACTAGATGGGCCACTGGCCTGATTCAACATTGACTTCTCTTACGTTCTTATGTTCTGTTCTCTCAAGAACAGTACTCTCAGAGCTCTGTCAGCCCCACCTACCTCACAGGGTATCTGTTGTGGGGACGGGAAGGGAAAGGAGTTTGTAAGCTGCTCTGAGACTCCAAGTGAAGGGCGGGGTATAAATCCAATCTCCTCCTCCTCCTCCTCCTCCTCCTCCTCCTCCTCCTCCTTCCTGGCTTCCCCTTGTTCTTTGTCATGGGTTCTTGTGTTTATCCCTTTTTATTGGCTCCCCCTTCCTTAGGTAGAAGAAGATCAATGAAGAACAGGAAATAATGGAACACATGTACTCTCTAAATGTAGTTTGCGTTTTCTAGAAATGGGGTGGTTATTTTTGTGGAGGAATGGTGTCATCAGAATATTGTTATTCTTGTCTATCTGAATTGTATTTTTTTAAATAATAAAATTAGAAAAAAGAATGGGAAACCCTATTTCAAGCTACATCCTTTAGTTTTAAAGCAGCTATAAAAATATGTGTATGAAGGGAAACTTTTTGCAGCAACTGCACAGCCATATTTCTGAAATGTGTGATTGAGTTTCCCCTATCTTAAAATACATTGATCTTCCTGTCCCTTAAATACATTCAATTTTGCACCTTTTTTGATTCCATTATCTTCTAAAATCTTTGTCCATTGGGTGCTCTCCTTCAGCTGGCCTACAGGTGGTTTGTGCACCAGTTCTACCCAAAGTGCCCTCATGCACATCACAAACATGGCATAGAGAAGGGTCATGGGTCAATGGTAGAGCACATGCTTTGCATGCAGAAGACCTCAGGCTCAATCTTCAGAATCTCCAGTCAAAGGATCAGGTAGCAGGTGATGTGAAGGATCTGAGACCCTGGAGACCCACTGCCAGTTAGAATCAATGATGCTCAAGAGAGCCAGTTTGGTGTAGTGGTTAAGAGTGCGGACTCTAATCTGGGAGAACCAAGTTTGATTCCCACTCCTCGACATGCAGTTGCTAGTGTGACCTTGAGTCAGTCATAAGTTTTTTTCAGAGCTGTTCTCCCAAGGGCAGTTCTTGAGAGAGCTCTCTCAGCTCCACCTACCTCACAGGGTGTCTGTTGTGGAGAGGGGAAGGGAAAAGGATTGTAAGCCACTCTGAGATGCCTTTGGGTAGTGAAGGGTGGGATGGAAATCCAGTCTCCTCCTCCTCCTCCTTCTTCTTCTATTGGCCAATGGCCCAACTCAGTATAAGACAGCTTCATGGGTACTGATGATCTGGGCTGTGCCACCAGAGGCCTACTAGGCTTAGGGAGCCTGGCTAGCAGTAGGGGAGGCTGGGCCTACAAACCCCAGAAGTTTTGGCAAGTTTTAGCACCAATTTTGACCAATAGGGAAGAAGAGGGCTGGGGAATATAAGAACTGGTACAAGAGAAAAAACTGTTCATCTTCCCAGGGAACAGGGCCAGGAGGGGCTGCTGGGGAAGAAACCCTCATCCTGAGAGAAGGGTGAGTAGTCTAAGGCCACTTGAGATAGAGACCTAGGGACAGTATATATTTAGACACATTAGAGCATTTGATTTCTTTTCTTTTCATCCACTTGCTGTTATTATTCTGCACCTTGTTTGTTTGACCTCCTATAAAATAAATTTTTCCTTGCTGTTCACTCTGCCTGGTCCTCACACCTATTATTGGGCCAAAAGGGAGGTCTGAAGGTCTTAGGAGGGTGCTCTGGGCCTTCTCAAGGGATCCTAAATCCAGAGTGGTGGCAGCGTCAGGTGACACCCCACCCGAGCCGTGACAGGTACGCTTATCACTATTTGTTCTATAGAAGCCACACTTTCCATGTGCGCATGCACATACACACAATTTCAATTCCACAGAATGGTACTAGTGTGCATGTATGTATGTATTTACCTTATTTATTGTCTGCCTTTCTCACTCGGACTCCAGGCGGATTACACAGAGTGAGTTGATACAATAGACAGGACGGGACATTCAATAAACAATGCAATAGGATTAGGGTAGTAGAACCAACCAGAAGTCTAAAACCAGAACGGACGCCAAGTACTAGCATGACACGTTCAACAGCGCAAAATTCCGTAGTAGTATCCTAGTTTCAACAAGCTGTACTCAGTAGTCTAGTCCACAGTCCCTAACAATTTGTCCAAGTAACTTTGTGAATCATTTAGTCCAGGGCTACTCTCTTGCCTGTGTAGAAAAGCCCGGTCTAGAATAATTCAGTTTTGCATAGTTTGCAGAAAACCAGAAGAGTGGCAGCCTTCCTGATCTCCTAAGGCAGGCCGTTCCACGAGGTGGAAGCCACAACAGAGACAGTGATGTGTGCGGGCACTTGTTGATTTGGGCCATTTGCAGGTTGGCACCTGCAGAAGACCCTGTTTTGATGAGTGAAGCTGTTGCGGCACAGCATAAAGGTAAGGTAAAGGTTCCCTTGCTCGAAAGCCAGTCGAATCCAAGTCTAGGGTTGCGGTGCTCATCTCCGTTTCAAAGCCGAAGAGCCAGCGCTGTCCGAAGACGTTTCCGTGGTCATGTGGCCAGCATGACTAAACACCAAGGTGCATGGAATGCTGTTACCTTCCCACCGAAGTGGTACCTATTTATCTACTTGCAATTCCTTGCTTTCGAACTGCTAGGTTGGCAGGAGCTGGAACCAGAGACGGGAGCTCACTCCGTCATGCGGCGCTCTCGGGTCCCGAACTGCTGAACTACTGACCTTCCACAGCCTGCAGTTCAGCGTCTTAACCACTTGAGCCACTGCACAAAAGCGGCACAGCATAGGGGCCTATTATTTCAGGCACTTTTCCACGTGATCAGTCATGGAAATGGTACAACGGTTGGGGAGAAGGCAGGGAAGAAGTGACTGTTGTGCCGCTCAAGAGACCTGGCAATGCACAGCTGAGGGCTCGGAGCGCCATTCGTCTCCTTCCTGCAGGAGCTGCTTCAGCTACCTTTTAATAGATATAGGAAATCAATAAGGCAAAAAACTAGCAACTCAAAGCATGCTGTGAAAATTAGGACAGAATAAATACTACGGCAACCAAGCAAAGTTAGAGTCCAGTGGCACCTTCAACAAAGGTGTGCAAGGGACGCTTCTTCAAATACATTGGAATGGCAGGTAAGGTTCAAATGTATAGACGGGCTGAACAGCAAATTAACAGAGATGCTTTAAGATATGCAAGATCAAAACTAAATAACAAGCTAAGGTGATAAGGTCAACAGTTGTTTTGATTTAATTAAGGGGGGAAATGAGGGCAAAGTATTAAATATGTATAATAGGGGATAAATGTGAAAAATGCATCTTTTGTCATTGTGGGAAGTGAACTAAGAATAACCATTCACCTCCTCTCAGGTGTGGAAGTAACTTCACGGGATTTTATCAGCACATCTTGGCGTGTGTGTGTGTGTGTAATAGCTAAGATGCTTGTATGGTCTTGCTATTGCACTTCCGCAACAAGTGTTGCTTTGTTTACTGCCCCTTGCTGATAAGTGGGGCATGAAGTCCCTGCTTGATGTCCACAGGGTCACAGGTTCAAGACCTGCTTAGAGTTTTAGCACTGACACCATAGCTAAAAGACACTGTCTCCTTAGGCCTCCGCACCCATGGTTTTCACACCGAGGGGGTCCATTCGGGAGATATGAGCAAGTTGTCAAGGTGGGAGTGGGACATCTTCTCAGACGGTGTCTGAATGGGAAGCACAGTGCAAATCACCCTTTCTTCCTCCTCCCCAAACGAAATCGTGATAGTCAAAGGGAGCTTGATCACATGGTGCATTGCCTTCGAGTAGCAAATGCTGGAGATGAACCTCAGGAAGCAGCCGTCGCCTTCCTCCTGCAAGCCACGGCAGAGCCCAGCTTTGCTTACTTGCAGGATCAGAGCCCTTCCTTGCTGGAGAGCTTCTGGAATTCTTGGTGTGAGGTCATCTAAGAAGGAGCATGTGGGAGAGTGGTGTCCCAAACCAAATTTATATAAGAAAAAATGGTTTCTGTCAAAAAGGAGCAGGATGCAGAAAGACAGCTGAAAGAGGCTAGCCTGGCATCCGCAATATGGTGCCTGTGGGCACCCGCCAACACCTTTCCTGGTGCCTGCCAAGTGTTTTTAGAAAATGGGTGAGGCCGGGTGGGGCTTTGCTGGCCCTTTGAAATCTGATTGGCTGTAAAGATTAAAGTAATTTTGCTTTGGTGAATGCGGCCACCATAGTGTTGGCTGTATTCTGTCTCACCCCTCTTCCCCAGCACATGTTTGTTTGTGTGTGTGTGTATGTGTATCTTTCCCCCTGCACTTGGGCTTCCTGTATGTGTGTGGCCCCACCTCCTGAGGCAGCCATTTTGTAGTTGGCTCCACCTCCTAGGGCAGCCATTTTGTGGTTGCCCAAATGCTGTGTCAGAATTCCAAAGGTGCACACAGGCTAGGAAAGGTCGAGGTCCCCTGGGTTAGCCAGATAAAGTGGGAGAGAAATGTCTTGCCAATACCACCGCTGGTTCCACTCCACCTTGCTCAAGCTCACTACAACAGGCATTTGAATACAACCCAAAGATATTGCTGCAAATTCGCTAGGCGTGTGGAAGCCAACTTCTTTATCTCAATCATTGGCTGAAGATGGGATTTTTAAAGAAGGGTTTTAGGGGTTGTTTCAAGAATCAAATGAACTAAGGACAGCTGATCAGCCAGATTCAGAGACATATGTCAACAATTCTCTTTTCTTGTGTTTGGTGGGAAGGGATTTCTTTCTACACTGCCTGTCATTCTGAACCACATCAGATACTTCAAAATACATTAAGGAGAGGAAGGGGGCAAGAGATCCATTGTGGCTTATTTATAGAAAACCAAGGCTATTCAAATCTGCCAGGTGAGCCTTGAAGCACTCAACCCTCCTCTTCGATTATAGTTTTCATCCCATCAGCACATCTTGGCATTGATTGCAATCCACAGAACCAAATGTTCATGTGACTTCTAGCCTCTGGGTAATGGTATCGACTCTTCTTTGCCCAGCCAAGCAAAGAAACCTCCTTATATCACGGTTGGAGCCTTCGGGACTACTGTAGCCTTGACTCTTGCCATTAAAACTCTTCTAAAAAGTAAACCTTTCAGTAAGTCGTGTGTGCACTCTGAGGTGCCACAAAGAGCACAGCCAGCTTAAACAGAAGACTTTATAAAACTGATACGTAAATCCAAATATATTGTTAATGTTAAACATGTTAAAATTCCAATTGAATCAGCGGTCCCATGGTTGTCAGGAAGATGTGAGCCAAAAATTGAAAAAGAGAAGAGCCACCAGCCATATCTATTCATTCCATGCCATGGGTGTTCCATAAGTTTCAAACTTCAGTTTCGTTTCTTTATAATTCACTTCACTGCTTGCCACAGTATTGGAGGGAGGGAATTCCTGAGGGGAGTCTATGTGGTGTCTTCATAATTCACTTCACTGCTTGCCATAGTATTGGGGGGAGGGAATTCCTGAGGGGAGTGTATGGGGTGTTGAGAGTGAATGCTTGTAGTAGCCATAACCATTTTGGTGTAGTGGTTAAGTGTGCGGACTCTAATCTGGGAGAACCCAGTTTGATTCCCCACTCCTTCACTTGCACCTGGCTGGGTGACCTTGGGCAAGCTGTAGTTCTGATAAGAGCTGTTCTTGAAAAAGAGCAGTTTCTGTCAAGAGCTCTGTCAGCCCCACCTACCTCACAGGGTGTCTGTTGTGGGGAGGGGAAGGGAAAGGAGTTTGTAAGCCGCTCTGAGACACCTTTGGGTAGTGAAGTGTGGGGTATAAATCCAATCTCTTCTTCTTCTTCTTCAAGCTGTGCCCCAACACCAATTCCCTTGGACCTTGGAGACTCTTCTGCCATGTTAGTATAGATAAGGCGCCATCTATCTGTCAGGGCTGCCATAGTGACGTAGTGACTGGATGATAACCTATGCGTGAGATGTGGGGTGTTAATTGCCTTACCTATAACTGAGGATTTTCCCCACTTTTTCTCAGTTCTGACACAGAGCATGTTTCTAAAAGTAAGCATATCTCAGTAGACTACCACTGCTTAAGTGTGTTGTGGAGAGTGCCTTAACTGGGAGACCTGACAATAAGACAACAATTCCAGAAAGACAATCACATTCTCTGTTGCAGCAAAGTAAAACAGAGGTCCAGTGGCACTTCAAAGACTCATTCCATCCTATCTCCATGCAATCGAAGCTCTGACTCACAAACGCTTATGCTGAAATAAATTTTGTTAGTCTGTAAAGTGCCACCGGAGTTCGGTTGGATTTTTCCACAAGACAAGGAAGCATTTCGGAAGGGTTGGAAAATACTTGGAGATTGGGAGAGTGCAGCCTGAGGAAGGGCGGGGCTTGGAGAGGGGAGGGACTTCAATGGGGTACAATGCGATAGAGTCTACCTTCCAAAGCAGCCATTTTCTCCAGGTGAATTGATCTCTATTGCCTGGAGACCATTTGTCATCCCAGGAGCAATGCTACCTCTAAGCTGTGGAATCTTGTGAGCAAAAAATCTACTTTGTGAGCTACTGGCATTACAGTTGTGAGTGAGCAATTTGGCTGCTGCATAAATTAGTTTGCTCTGAAGCCATCCTTCCTGAGTGAAGACAAAAATGCGTGAGCCGGAGGCTAAAGAAACAGTGAGCTAGCTCACACTAACTCAGCTTAGAGGGAACACTAGTGTGAACCCAGGCGGCCAGGTCAGCCTTATCAAAGTCAGTGGCCATCTTATGGGCTAAGCTGAGTTTGCAGAAAGTTGAGTACCAGAGGCTTATAGAGCTCCTCTGTTCTGAACTTTTTAACCTGGAAACACCAGCTTCATTTGACAAGAAAGCCCTTGGAATCTGCCCACAATCAACCTGCCAACTGAACCTCCTCAAGGTTTGATTTTAAGAATCAAGGCCACATATGTTTTCATGATAGTCTCTGAGGGCAGTCATGTGTCGTCAGCTATAGAACAGCTATAGACCCAAGGCCAGATGCACCTTACAGACCAATAAGATTTGGGGAGTATGGGCTTTCAAGAGTCAAAGCTCTGGCAAAAGGGAGTTATGACTCTGAAAAGCTTAAATCCTCAAAATCTTATTGGTCTCTAAGGTGTGGCTGGATATGAAAGCTACAATGTTTTCAAAGATGCTGGTTGTTTCCCCTCTCCTCAAAACACTTCTGTTGACGGTTATACAATTTATGAAGCTGAGAAATGCTCCTGCAGCCGTCAGAAGTGTGAGAGGCTTCGCACTCTGTACCACCTGATTCTCTACGGGGGAATTCCCTGAAGGCCCCCTTGACAAAGCCATAGCCACGCTCCAGACAAAAGGGAACCTGAGGCACCGGGCTTCTGAGAAAAGAGAGAATTCTCAGCGCTTTTACCCGACTACTGTTCCAAAGACTCTGCGGGGAAAGCCGCCAGCAGCTAAAGTGATATAAAACGAACAGAAGCGGAATATTCAGAAGTAAGCAGAATGTGGATTGCTTAGTCAGGAGTAAAGTCCCTCTGACTGGGAGAGCTCCATCCTCCCCCTTGAAATGGAGCCTTTCACAGCTTGCAGAGCTACAGCGCCTTTTGCAAATGAGCTGGCCGGTGGGGGAGGGCTTCTCTTCCAAGCGACAGACGCGCCTTCTGCAGCTCCAGACACAGTTCTCCTGAGGTAGTTGGCTCCTGAGGAGAGATCTGCCAGCCAGAGGAAGGGCTCTGTTTCAAGCAGGAGGCTGCAGCCCTCCCAGACAACTGTTTCTGGGGGTTTCTGTTTTAGATCTCACAGGGAACCTTCTGGAAGAAAATGAGTTTCTGTTTTTAGGAACTGTTCAGTGACTCCAGCTGGGATCTGGCGCAGGGAAAAAGAAGCTAGCGTGAGCCTATCCTTACTGTACATGAAGCCCTGTGGGGAGCCAGCCGTTTGTAGCACTCAGTCATGCGGCGAAGCAATTTTTTATCATATCCATGCTTCAGAAGATTTCTGATATGTCACAAATACGCACACAGAAAAATCTCTCACTTCAAATCTCCTCATTAGATGCTACACCTAACCAGCTACCAGCAGAGAAATCAGAAGAACTAGTAGAGGGTGGAAACAGATCATCATAATGCTATAGCAACCAGCAATTACCTATTTTTTTTTTAAATCAAACAAGCTCTCTAGTGGTATAGGGGTGAATGGTTGGCTGCAGGAGGCTGAGGCCAAGAAAATGACATTTATGTGGGAGGGACCTTCCAAATATGCAACTTCCCATCTATATATGTGCTAATGGCAGTCTTTCTGAAAAGGTTTAATCAAATCTGAGGATTCACTTCTGCCATGGGGTGGACATGGCAGAAGTGGATCGTCATGGGCCTAAAGAAGGAAGTGAGGAGATGGATTGGAGATCTGCTGCTCACAGTGGAGTGAGGAAAAGGAAGGTGTTGGCTGTTGGTGGTTCCCTACTAAGGGGGTTGGAATGTTAAGTTGACTCAGCAGCTGTGTTGCTTGCCTGGGGCAAAGATTATGGCCATTATGAGTAGGATGACATTAATCCCACTGATTATCACCCCCTTGTTATGATTCACTTAAGAACACACAATGTGGCTGATAACTCCACTGAGTGTGTTAAAATGGATCATGAAGTTCTGGGGAGAAGGTAGGGATGCCAGTTTCCCGGTGGGACCTGGGGATCCTCCAGAATTACAGCTCATCTCCAGACTACAAAAATCATTTTCCCTGGAGAAATTAGACGCTTTGGAGGGTGGACTCTATTGCATTGTACCCCACTGAAGTCCCTGTCCTCCCCAGGCTCCATCCCCAGATTTTCCCTGGAGAAAATAGATGCTTTGGAGGGTGGTTCTATTGCATTGTACCCCACTGAAGTCCCTGTCCTCCCCAGGCTCCATCTCCAGATTTCCAGGAGTTTCCGAATCTGAATCTAGCAACCTTACCCCCCATTCCCTGCTGGTAGCCTGTGGGGACCTGGTTACCCTAGTTAAAGGAGATGGGAGTTCACGTGGTATTTCCCTCAGTCCTCCCTGTTACTGGAAGGGGAAGGCTGTAGGAGCTGAAGATTTTGGAGGTAAATCCGTGTTGAGATGATGGTGCCAGAGGGAGTGGTTTGGTTTTGGGGGTCATGGGTTAGGATTCCTTGAGGATGGTTTACTTGCACATGATGGCCTCCATATTAAGATGGGGAAGAACATGTTTGGTCAGAGTTTGGCTAGATTCACTGTGAAGGCTTTAAAGTAATGTTGGAGGAGGAGGGAGACGACTGTTCAGGGCTCTGGACTCGGAAGAAGTTTTGATAATAGGGAGGCATTTTGGAAGTGGATGGAGAGCCCAAAGCCTGGTCCGGGGGGACTAAGCCATATGAAGAAAGGCTGTACAGACTGGGGATGTTCAGCCTGAAGAAGAGGAGGTTGAGTGATGATATGATTATTCCTTTTATGTATTTGAAGTACTTTCATTCAGGGTAGGTAGGGCACCATTTCAGTTGGTAGTGAATGGACAGTAAAGGTTTCCCTTGCTCGAAAGCCAGTCAAACCCAATTCTTGGGGGCAGCGCTCATCATTTCCAAGCTGAAGAGCCAGCACTGTCAGAAGATGTTTCCATGGCCGTGTGGCTGGCATGACTAAATGCTGAGGTGCACGGAATGCTGTTACCTTCCCACCAAAGCGGTACCCAGGGCTATTTTTGGGCAGGAACGCACAGGAACAGAGTTCCAGCTGGCTCCCTAGTTGGCCACACCCAGCAGGAACTCATTAGCATAATAGGCCACACCCAACATTACATTAGGGGGTGTGGCCTAACATGCAATGGAGTGCCTGCTACAAAAAAAGCCCTGAGTTTTGACAACAAACAAGGTAAACAGAATAAGAAGCAAAAGGTGGGTGTGGCTGGATTACCACACTTCTGGCAACATGGGGGTGTGGCCTAATATGCTAATGATTTTCTGCCATTAGGTGTGGCCTATTATGCTAATAGGTTCCTGCTGAGCTTTTTCTACAATAAATGCCCTGGTGGTACCTATTTATCTACTTGCAATTTCTTGTTTTCAAACTGCTAGGTGGGCAGGAGCTGGGGCTAGAGATGGGAGCTCACTCTGTCACGTGGCACTCAGGTCTCGAACTGCCAAGCTACAGACCTTCCAGTCTGCAGCTCAGCGTCTTAACCTCTGAGCCACCGTGGCCCTAGTGGAGGACTGGACTCATAATAATGGATTTAAATTATGGATAGGGAGATATTGGCATGATGTTAGAAAAACCCTTTTAACAATAAGGGCAGTTTAGTGGTGGTATCGGTTGCCCGGGATGTTGCAGAGGTGTTTAAGCAGAGACTGGACGATTATTCGCCAGGAATATTTTAGGTCATCCTGCATGCTGCAAGAGGTTGGACTAGGTAGCCTTAAGGCCCCTTCCATCTTTTAATTCTACGATTCTATGATTAAATCAGATTTGGGAAAGATCAAGAGTAGGGGAAAAACCAGAAGGAGGATGATCAGGGGACAATTTCATATGGGTGCTGCAAATAAATAAATAAATAAATCTAGTCCAGCTGAAATGCCAAACCAGAGCGAAACTTCCACGGAGAAGGAAACTAGGCGGACCTACACGCGTTTTTTGCATGCTTATTCAGCATATGAATCCCAATTGCCTATGCTCAGTACAATTCCCAAATGCTTTTAGTAAATTTGCCTGTGAATCCAGTTCTGCTTTATATCATTACTCTAAATTAAAAGCAAGAATGAATGCAAGGGGGGGGAGGAAATGAAAACGATGAAAAAAACAATTATCCATTATCCCAGGCTCCAAAACAATTCCAAAACTCTCAAAAGCTTCATCAGTACAAGAAATAGTGCTATTGAGAAAATACTTTATCCCCTTCAATCCATTCCCCATCTCTAGACATCTAAGGAAATCCGACGTATTATAATGGATGCACGGAGTGTACTATCCAACACCTGTTCCAGCCATGCATATGGTTTTTGAATTCAGCTATACTATTGGACGCTGCTGGTAGGATGAATCAGTTATCATCATTTAATTTAATTGTATTTAACTACAATATGCCCTTGCCTGACCTGGATAGCCTCAGGCTAGCCTGATCTCCTCAGATCTTGGAAGCTAAGCAGGGTCGGCCCTGGTCAATATTTGGAAGGGAGACCACCAAGGAATATCAGGATTGTGATGCAGAGGCAGGCAATGGCAAACCATCTTTGAACATCTCTGGCTTTGGAAACACCATGGGGTCACCCTAAGTCATCTGTGATTTGATGGCAAAACAACCCCCCACAATACAAAGAAGAAGAAGAAGAAGAAGAAGAGACTGGATTTATACCCTGCCCTTCACTCAGAGTCTCAGAGCGGCTTACAAACTCCTTTCCCTTCCCCTCCCCACAACAGACACCCTGTGGGGTAGGTGGGGCTGAGAGAGCTCTTGCCAGAACTGTCCATGAGAGAACAGCTCTGCCAGAACTATGGCTTGCCCAAGGTCATCCAGCAGCTGTGAGTGGAGGAGTGGGGGAATCAAACCCGGTTCTCCCAGATTAGAGTCCGCGCACTTAACCACTACACCAAACTGGCTCTGCATTCATACATCCTTACATACAACCTTGACCGTAGCATAGTACGCTCACATTTGCACGCGTCCGTTGAGTACACCACCTACTACCTGGATCCTGTCACAGACTGAAATTGGGACTTTCAACAGGCAAAGAATATGCTCTACCTCTGAGGCACAGCCTGCTAACCAGTAAATAGCTTACGGCTGATTTGGTGAGCGGAACACGTAAAATGTCAAATGCCATGCAGGGGCAGGCAATGGCAAACTGCCTCTGTCTGTATCTTTCCTTGAAAAGCTTATAGGTCCATCATAAATCAACTGCGACTGGATGGTACTTTCCAGCACCACAGGTAAAATAGGAACATCACCAACGGATCATTTAAAAAAACCAGCAACACTGCCTAGCATTAAAAAGAATGACAGAGAATTAAAGAACCAACGCCCCGCAAATGGCATCATTTTGGCAGCAAATAACGTTCCTCTTTGTATCTGAAGAAGTGAGCAGTGACTCATAAGAACATAAGAGAAGCCAATGCTGAATCAGGCTAATGGCCCATCTAGTCCAACACTCTGTCACACAGTGGCCAAAAATACCAGGTGCCATCAGGAGGTCCAGCAGTGGGGCCAGGACACTAGAAGCCCTCCCACTGCTGCCCCCCCAACACTAAGAATAGAGTGCATCACCTGCCCCAGACTGAGAGTTCCTTGTGGCTAATAGCCACTGATGGACTTCTGCTCCATATGTTTATCTAATTCCCTCTTGAAACTGCCCATGCTTGTAGCTGCCACCACCTCCCGTGGCAGTGAATTCCATGTGTTAATCACTCTTTGGGTGAAGAAGTACTTCCTTTTATCTGTTCTAAATCCTTCCTTTTATCTGTGTCCACAAGGAGATAAAAGTACTTCCTTTTATCTGTCCTAACTTCCTTTTATCTGACTCACGGAAACGCATCCCCTGCCACACATTTTGTTAGTCTTTAAGGCACTACTGGACCATTGCTCTTTTCTACTCCTTGTACATGGATGCCTAATTTATATTTGCAAGCCGCCAAGTTTTAAAATAATATCATCCCGAAAGCATGATTATTCTATTTAATATGACCCAGAACCAGTAATTAAAGTTGGATTTCACTGCTATTGGGTGTGGGGATGGCTCTGAGCATGCATGTCTGCAAAATGCTGCCAGTGCGCAGCCAACTTATATCGATCCCATTCTTTTTCAAGGCAAGAGACGTTCAGAGGTAGTTTGTCATTGCCTTCCTCTACCCACCGATCCTGCAATTCCTCTCAGCTTCTGAAATCTAACCAGCTTGGGCCATCCAGGTCAGAGCCATGAGCATAGATAATAGAATCATAGAGTTGGAAGGGACCTCCAGGGTCATCTAGTCCAACCCCCTGCACAATGCAGGAAATTCACAAATACTTCTCCCCCACACCCCCAGTGACCCCTGTTCCATGCCCAGGAGATGTCAAAAAACTTCCAGGACCTCCAGCCAAACTGGCCTGGAGAACAATTGCTTCCTGACCCCAAAGTGGCGATCAGCATTTCCGTGGGCGTGTAAGAAAGGGCCACAAGAACTGGGCACTGAGGCAACCCTTCCTGCCCTCCCTCTCATGATCTGCCTACACTGTCAGAATCAGCATTGCTGCCAGATGGCCATCTAGCCTCTGTTTGAAAACCTCCAAAGAAGGAGAGCCCACCACCTCCCAAAGTAGCCTATTCCACTGAGGAACCGCTCTAACCGTCAGGAAGTTCTTCCTAATATTTCGCCGAAAACTCTTCTGATTTAATTTCAGCCCGTTGCTTCTGATCCAACCATCTGGGGCAACAGAAAACGACTCCGCACCATCTTCTAGATGACAGCCTTTCAAGTGCTTTAAAAGGGGAGGAAACAGATACGTGGAGAAGAGATCCATCAATGTCTACTGAATACCAGTACCATTAGGCAGCAACAGGGGGAGGCCCCGGATTGTAAATCCTGCTGGTTCAGTTGGTTAGTCACTATGTGAAAGGATGCTAGACTAGAGGAACCACCCTCAACCTCGTGGAGCCTGCAGGTCATTCTGGAATTTTGAGAAGTGGTAATGCCCACGCAGCACAACACCACCAAATGGCTACAATATCAGGTGCGGCCAGGGGGCCAGGTCAACAGGAAACCTAACCATGGCTCTATCTGCTACTGCTCAGCTGATTGGTGGGGAAAACTGTAGGGAGAAGGGGGGGGTACTCAACATTGCCTTCAATGCCATGATGTCACTTCTGGCATTACCCGGAAGTCACATCATCATGTTGGGTGATGCTCTAACATTTGCCCCAAACTCTATGGTTAAACCACAGAGTTTTGGATGAATGCCAGAGTGCTGCCAACAGTGCAATGATGTCACTTCCAGGTTGCCTCAGAAGTAGGGTTGCCAGGTCCTTACCTGTTGCTGTCAGGGGAATTGGGGGGCATTCCAGGTGTGGGCAGGGGACACCATTGACACGATGGCTACAAATCATAGAGTTTTGCCCAAAAAGTAGAGCATCACCCCCGGAAGTAACATCATCACGTCAACAACATCACCCAGGGATGTCTTTTGGGGGGTGGGGTTTTCCCTGATGGCCAGCTGGCTGGTGGTAGGCCTAAGCCCACAAAGGCGGGCCTAAGCCCACAAAGGATCCCCACCCCCACCTGGGGTCTGGGAAGCCCAATCAGAAGTGACAGCACTGCATTGCCTCAACATCACGACAGCCAAGGTAGACTCCCCTCAGTGGGCAGCCTTGGGCTGGCAAGGCTAGGTGGGGCCCATCACAAAATGGCTGCCACAGGAGCAGTTTCAATCAAAACGTTTTGAGAGGTTCTAAGCCAAGCTCTTGAGAGTCCCTTCGACTGCAAGGAGATCAGATCAGTGGATCCTAAAGGAAATCAACCCTGACTGTTCCCTGGAAGGCCAGATCCTGAAGTTGAAGCTCAGATACTTTGGCCACCAAATGAGAAGGCAGCACTCACTGGAGAAGAACCTGATGCTGGGAATGACTGAAGGTCAAAGAAGAAGGGGACGGCAGAGGATGAGATGGTTAGACAGTGTTACCAATGCAACAAACATGAAGTTGAGCATACTCTGGAGGACGATGGAAGACAGGAGGGCCTGATGTGATGCAGTCCATGGGATCGTGAAGAGTCGGACTCGACCATGCGACTGAACAATAAAAAAGCCAAGCGTCCGTTCTAGAACAGAAGAAGCTCCTTCCAAATGGTTGCTCCCTCCAGATGCAAAAGGAATATTGTCTTGAGTTCCTGCAGTGAGGTGAAAGAAAACCAGGATGGGCTCTCTGCGTTTGGGGAAAGATGCTGTTTAGTTTCAGTGTCTGAAGAAACCTCCTCCCTCTATGTCCACAAGGAGAGGTTTCCAGGCCAAGAGATGTAAGATGTATGACCAAACTAAGGCTTGCTGGCTAGGGTGGCCTGCCCTGGATGAACACAGCACTTTGCTAGTCAGGCAGCTGGTGGGAGTGCTCCATTCAAGTCCCTTTGGATTGTATGCCCAGTACTCAAGAAGCAGGCAGGTGCCAGGAAACACATTCCATGGCACTCCTGGACACTACTTGGGGGAATCCCTGGCCTAAGACACTTCCTGTGATAAGCTTTTGAGCACGAGAAGTCGCTTTGTCTGCTGATGCCACCAGATAAACCAAACATGTTCCACTAAATGTGTATTTCTAGTTAAAGAAACACCTGATTAGCAGGGCACAGGATAGATTTCTGCCTGAGGGTAGTGACAACCAATAGTCATGACGTGAGCTGAAGATGGTACAAGAAAAGCAGCCTGCATTGTACACACACATTTTATATGTTGCACTCTCATGTCTGGTCAAACAGGTGTTGCAGGTTTTCGAAGCACCACTCAAACCTTCAGAACCTGTTTAGCCAGCAACAATAGTGGGATTCATGTGCATGCTATGGGCCGCAATGCTTTTCGCATACCACTTTCAACAGTTTGAAAAAAATTATCACCTGCTGCCAGCCATCATCTTTGGAGACCCACCTCTAGCTACGAATGACAATTCTGAAACATACACATTAATATCTGGACTTGTTTTGAGTTATTTCACAAATAGACACTGATGGGTTCCACCATGGATGGAGCATGGCTCCACTGGTGTGAAATGTTTGCTGCCACAGACCTCGTGAACAGTGCTCTCTCTAAGCTGTGGATTTTTGTGAGCAAAAATTCTACTTTGTGAGCTACTGGCATTTAAGTTGTGAGTAAGCGATTTGTCTACTGCATAAATAAGTTTACTCTGGAGCCATCCTTCCTGAGCTAAGACAAAAGTGTGTGAGCTGGAGGCTAAAAACCTATGAGCTAGCTCACACTAACTCAGCTTAGAGGGAACATCGCTCGTGAATGCTGCGAACACCCACTTTCCAACTGATCCACAGAGAAAATGTTGGCAATGTGCATCTGCGTTTATTTTTATAACATGGTTACTTTCTATAAAGGATCTTTCTAGACAGCCTGCAAGACTTTCACCATGGAAACCATTAGGCTTGGCAATTTATTTTTGTAACTGTTGAAGATCCGCGTCACCCAGGCACTGAACGCTATACACACAGGAGACAAGCTGGATAACTGAATAAGAAGAAATAAATAGACCTCCTCTTTGTAAGTTACAACTAAAAGCATCTTTGCTATTACATTTTCTTTGGCATTATTTCCCCATAAATTACATTCATTCCCTTCAACAATGCCAGTCATCTGCCATATTTATTCAAAAGCAGTGGTTAAATGTAATAAGCGGAGCAGTACTGGGGCTCACATTTTTCCTGGATGTCACTGCTTTCGCCTTCAAAGTCCCAATATATAGGGATGGGTTGAGGTCCAGGACTCGGATCTCAACCAGAATTTCTACAGTTTTTGCCAATTTTCCCCTCTTGCGGCAGCCAAATCTACTTCCTGAAATGCTGCCCTGGAGGACAGGAGCTCCCAGGAACAGCTTTGGGGGGATGTCAGAGGTCTTCTGTGGGGCAGGGTATCAGGGTTATTGCCTTTTTTCTTGCACCTGTGGAAATTCTAGGCAGGGACCCAAGCTAAGGACTGTGCATGCTCCTGGGGTGCCAAAGTGTACAAAAGGTGTACATTTTCTTCTCCTGTACAGGTCTCATTGCCATCAAGATTTATTTTAAAATTTGGGGAGGGGCTGCGGCTCATTGGAAGTGCCTCTGCTTTGCATACAGAAAGTTCAGTCCCTGGAATCTCCTGCTAAAAGGATCAGGTTATGTCAAAGCCTTCTTCCTGAGAACCTGGAGAGCTGCTGCCAGTCGAAGAAGACAGTGCTGACTCGGACAGACCAAGGGTCTGCTCCAGTAGAAGGCACTTTGTGAGTCTTCATGGCCATTTTGATAGGAAAACATTCTGGATTGACACTATGGCCCATTCTGCATCTAGCATTTGCTCCGTTGTTTCGCCAAACCCACACTGGAACAGAAAAAGATGTGGCTCAAAACCACATTCAGGTACCCATGGCCAACGCTGTACTGGCTGCAGAGTCACCCCTGAACGGCCATAAAACGGCCATAAATCTGTGCAGATGGTTACCATAAAACCGAGAGATCATCAAAGGAAGTGAAAGCGGCATGCAGTCTGGACGCTGCCATAAAATCTGACAACCAAGCGAAGTGAAAGTGGCATGCAATGTAGAGGGGAATTTCTGTTCCAGTGTGGGTTTGGTAAAGCAATGGAGCAAATGCTAGATGCGGAATGTGCCAATATGAGTTTCTGGTATAATTCCCATGGGCTTTATTCAATTTCCTTCTAACTAGCATCATCTCATGAGCAGGCAACCCCCCGATGTGAGCTTGGGACCCGGTTTGGCATGTGTGTTCAAAACGTGCACAAAATGCATTGCTAAAATCACAGGAGATGGGGAGATGAAATCCATTTTCAGTGGTTGTAGCAGGGCTCCTTTATGCCTCGGCAGCAACTGAGTATCTTCGTTCAGTGTGCTTCATTTACTTAGAACATTTACGTATCACCTCTCCAGAGAACCTGCTGGAGGCAGCTTGCAAAGTCAAACTTGATAAAATCATAAAACTGGCATAGGAGTCATTAATTAAGGCTAACAAAACTATTAAAAACCCAGCCGTTAGAACCCTAACTACAGAATTTTTTTAGAAAAGCATAAAACATTCAGCAGCCTAAAATGACTCTCATAAAACAGTCCTCAGGCTAAAAGCAAATATAAAAGATCGCCTGCTTCATTTAAAGCCTGGGTTGAAAGAACTGCTTCAGTCTGGCACTGAAAAGAGTAGGATGAGTGGCCAGGTGAGCCAGAAGGGGAGGGGCATGTCAAGGGTGAGGTGCCACCATTTGAAAAGGCCCTGCCTCTCTGCAAGGGGAAGTCCGAAGAGCAGGGCTTGTGAGAAGGACACAAACTACAGCTGTTTTTGGTACAGAATATAGAATGCCAGGGTGCAGAAGTCTCATTTTCTTGCAGCCTGAGCATAGCCTGAGCTTTGGTGGCTCAAGTGTTTAAGAATATGTATTTTATACATGATGCTCGGATGCACTTTGATGCTAGACAACGGGTCCAGGGGAGAGTCCTTGCTCAGATTAAGCCCTCCACATTAAGCCATCTGTTGTCAAGAAAACGAAACCATCCAAAGTCGACTGCAAAGAAGCTCTTCCAAATCCTCAGAAGGGGGGGAGGAAGATTTTTTCCCCGTTTGTGTCTTGTTGTACATTGGGTTGTTCTGCTCCAATAAGCGGCTTTGGCGGTCATCAGGGGTCCCCACTGGGCTCAGGAATTTACTCATCCCGCTAAGCTGTTTACTGCATCCCGAATGCCAGACCCTTCTCCCATGACCTTAATCAGTCCAGTGAATAGCGCGCCTCGGCCAGGGAATGGTTCACACACTCTTTCGGACTTGGCTGTGACAAGACGACCCGAGAAAGACTATCAAATGAGTCTTAGTTCAGCTACGTTTGATTCCTATCAGAGTCTTTGGTTCCGCTCCAAAAGACTGGCCATCTGGATTCTTGGGAGTGGGGGAACCGAAGGTCACAAACCTGCATTGTTTCCTTAACTTTCCCTACTTAGAAAGGATCTGTAGATACATATTTTTTAAAAATAAGGGACCTTATTTTGCTAAACCCATGCATTTGGGATGTACCACCGCTCTCCTCCTTGTTGGTGCCTTTTTTGGAGGGGGGGGGGGACAAACTGGTCTCCCAAAGCCACAGAGATGCCAGGCGAGCGCGTTCTGCAGCAGTGAATTTCAGCGTCGCGACACAGCGATGATACACGGCACAGATGAACCTGCGTGAACCGGCCACCCCCTTCTGCAGCACTGCGATGAATGGGCTCCTTGTGACTTTCACGGAACGGCCACTGCAGCACGCCAGAGGAGAGAGGTGCCTTGCCAAGAAAGCCGATTCGTAAGCAGAGGGAGGGGGACGGGAAATTCTAATAAATGCTGGGAGGCAGGAAGGAAGGAAGGAAAGAAGGAAGGTCTGACGAACGCTTTTAATTTAAAATGCCCGGTAGAGTCTGGCACTGGAAGTGGTTTCAGAGCATCTCAGGGCATCTTCAGGCCGCCATCCTCACAACTTTTTCCTGGGAGTAAGGCTTACTGAATAACATGGGGCTTATTTACAAGTAGACCTGCTCAGGATTGCTCCCTTCACTCATTTAGCATGGCATGAGATTTCATGGTGTGTCTCCCCCCCACCCAGCATCTGCTGAAACATGTCAGTGGTCTGCATCCACCATCTCACACAGAAGAACCAGAGCTTCCAGTTTCAGCACTGGAGCTAGGGGTGCCAGCCTCCAGGTGGGACCTGGGGATCCCCTGGAATTACAGGTCATTTTCAAACTACAAAAATTAGTTTCCCAGAAGAAAATGAATGTTCTGGAGGGTGGACTCTATAGCATTGTACCCCACTGAGATCCCTGGCCTCCCCAGGCTCCATCCCCAAATATCCAGGAGTTACCCAACCTGTATTGGGCCACCACCACCCCATCCCCCAGAGGTGGACAGGGGGAACCTGGCAACCCTACCTAGGGATGTTTTAACAAGGGAGGGAGGTGAGAAGTGGAAAGAAAGCAAATAGATGGGAAGAGAGGAAGGAAGGAAGGGGGAGGGAGGGAGGGAAGAGATGAAAAGGAAGCAAATAGAAATCCCTCTTTATAATATATCCAGGAGTTCAGGGGAGAGTTGGTCTTGAATGTATGCCTATAAACTCTTCGAGGTTTCACCTGCCCTCCTCCTCCCCCTCCCCCTCCCCCTCCCTCTGCAGGGGCTGTGTGCGATTTCAGTGATTGTAAACTGCTGATTCCAGGCTCTCCTAATATCCTCTCTCTGTCAAGGGAAGGGGTGGAGCTTGACAAAGAACTCAGAAGAGCTCTTCTCTCCTCTCAGAGGAAATAAAGGGCTCTGGTTAAGTAGTGAACTCAGGAGCAGGAAAACAACAGCGGCGGCACGAGGCTGCAGGAAAGGTACCCGGGCACCCAGCCAGCCTGAGGCTGGTGATCCTCCATGGTTGCTGGCCTCCCCCCCGACCTCCCTGCATGGCTCTGCAAGGCAAGCCTTGTATATGGGGGGAAACAGAAGAACAAGGGCGCCAGGCACCCAGCCGCCCCAAGGCTGGCAATCCTCCATGAATGCCAGCCTCCCCCCAACCTCCTTGCATGGCTCTCTGCAAGGCAAGCCTTGCAAGGAGCAGGAAAACAACAGCAGCCACACAAGGCCGCAGGAAAGGTGCCTGGGCATCCAGCCGCCCCGAGGCCAGCGATCCTCCATGGATGCTGGCCTCACCCCCACCCGACCTTCCTGCATGGCTCTGCAAGGCAAGCCTTGCAGGGAGAGAGAAAAACTAGAAGAACAGGGGCGCAGGGCACCCAGCTGCCCTGAGGCCGGTAATCCTCCATGGATGCCAACCTCTTCCCCCCAAACTCTTTGCATGGCTCTCTGCAAGGCAAGCCTTGCAGGGAACGGGAAAACAACAGCAGCAGCACGAGGCTGCAGGAAAGGTGCTCAGGGGCCCAGCCACCCCAAGGCTGGCCTCAACCAGCCAGCCAGCCTGGGCACTCTCTGCCCAGTGCCCACCACCCCACCCCTGAAAACATCCCCCCCACCCTTGCTGGAGCCCCAGGCCAGCTCCATACCTTTCTGCGCAGGAAAGCTGAAAGCAATGAAAACGTGCAGCCCCCAGCTCCACCAGGCCCAACCGAGGGTTTCTGGGAGCTGGGGGTAGGGCTTAGCTTTCAGGAAGCAAGCCCTTTCCTCCCACCCCACCCAAAGTCTCAGAAACTGGAGGGAAAAAACCCTCCACTTTCAAAATGGGTTGGGGGTGGCGTGGGTGGTGGTGGCAAGGCTTGTGAGCCTGGTTGCCGGGGGGGGGGGCTCAGTCATCCCTGGAAAATTTCAGGGATAGCCTCAGCCCCCAAGCCCCTCTGAAGTTGTCGCCTATGCTTAGGGAGGGGAGGGTAGAATGCCCTGCAGTCCACCTTCCAAAGCAGCCATTTGCTCTAGGAAAAGTGGAATAGATGGTTTAAATAAATAAATGATAAGTGATTTATGTAGTCTGGAGATCGGCTGTGATTCCTGGAGATCTCCAGCCGTCACCTGGAGATTTGCAACCCTACCAGACTCTTTGCTGTTCTTTGCTACAGCAGCCTAACCAACACACAGCTACTTCACAATGCAGATGGCAAGGAGAGAGTTAAGAAGATACACTTCCCTGTGCCAACCACCGGCTTCAGCTCCCTCTCCTCATGACAGCAATGAGGCTGGCATGAGTTTGCATTTCTCCTTCAAGCTGAAATGTAATCCCCAAGAAACATTAATCTCTCTGGAACCAGAGCTGGGGGACTGGTGGGGAGGGGGGAGCATGCAAAGAAATTATTGCTAACTCAAGCAAGCTGGTGGATGTTGAAGGGAAAAATCAGAGCTGGGTTGAATGGCTGCCTGCAGTCAGGTGGTGCAGGATGAAAAGGCAGTCAGATATTCGGTGGCACAGCCAAGGGTACAGCTGGAATAAAAATGCCTTGGGTGTATCTCACATGGCTAGCCTGGGCAAAGGCTGATGATGGAAGCGAAGGGCAGTATCAGAAAGCATCCTGCTGCATTGGGGCTCAAAAACAAATACACATTAAAAACATGGCACAGAGGTCCATCAGTGGCTATTAGCCACAAGGTATAGATAGGAACTCTCGGTCTGGGGCAAGTGATGCACTGTATTCTTGGTGCTTGAGGGAGGGGCAACAGTGGGAGGGCTTCCAGTATCCTGGCCCCACTGCTGGACCTCCTGATGGCACCTGGTACTTTTGGCCACTGTGTGACAGAGCATTGGACTGGTTGGGCAGGGCTGGCTCACTCACTAGGTGAACTAGGCGTTCGCCTAGGACAGGCCGGCCCTTAGGGCGCCAGACTGCACGTGGCCCCCCCACCAGAAGCCCACCCTCGCCAAAACCCCTGACCAGGTGACTGCCGCCGCCGCCTCTTTCTCCCCAAGTCCAGCAAGTGCGCCCAGAAGCGCTGACTGTGAGCGCAGCATCCTCTGTGCCAACCCCCACCATTTCTCTTCTCCCTGAGATCTGGAATGGCACCCCCGTGAGAAGGGCCTCCGCGAATGGGAGGGGTGGGGGAGCAGGTCCGCGGACATGAAAGAGGCCTGGGGCGGGAGTGGCAAATGAAACCCTGGCCAAACAAGCTGTTTGCAATTTGAGGCTTTCGCCTTCCAGCGTGAGTTTCCCCCTTCTGCAAAATCGCCCAGCCGAGGCACCCGCCGGCTATCTCTGGGGAAGTTCGGTGCCCTGCCGAGATGTCCCCCTCGGGAAACGCTCCCCACCCAGACAGAACCGGCCGCAGGGCTGGGAAGAGACGGGTCCGGCATTTCCTGTTGGCCCGGCCTGGCTGGACCATCTGGGGCTTCCAGGTCCCAGGAAGCCTGAGAGGCCCATCTTCACCCAGTGTGGGTGGGCTGTGACGTTTCAGAGAGTGTCCCTCCTTTGGCCTCCTCCCGCCACAAAATCTCCCCTTGCAACACTGGGGGGGGGGCACCAAAGCATCCATCCAAATGGATAACACTTGGCGGGGGAGGGGGATTTCAGGTGTGCGCGCAAAAGTGTGTGCGCAGGCCGGGAGTCGTCTTGCTAGAAAATGTGTATCGGGGAACAGCTGGTCTCGTCTGCACTGCACAAAATGCTTTTAACAAACTTGCCTGGATAAATGGTTACACTCCTGTGCAATGTTCCCTCTAAGCTGTGGAGTCCTGTGAGCAAAAATACTGCTTTCTGAGCTACTGGCATTGGGGGGAGGGGGGCGGCACACGGGGGCGGGGGTGCCAGAAGGGATCCTCGCCTGGGGTGCAAAATAAGCTGGGGCCGGCCCTGTGGATGGTCCATTGGCCTGATCCAACTTTGGCTTCTGTCATGATCTGGACTGTGCAAGCAAGGCCTAGCAAGGCCAGGGAGCCTGAGTAGCAGTGGGAGGAGGCCAGGCCTACAACTCCCAGAAGTCCCTGAGAGGTTTTGGCGCCAATTTTAGCCAATCACAGAGAAGGGGGACTTATAATAAAAGAACTGGTACAGAAGAAGAGCTGTTCTTTCTTCCAAGAGAGCAGGGCCAGAAGGAAGGCTGCTGCTGGGAGAAGCCCTCACCCTGAGAGGAAGGGTGAGTAGACTCAGGCCCATCTGAGAAAGTGGACTAGGGACTGTGAGGCTAGTCGTGTTAGGGCATTTGGTTTCTTTCCTCTTCACCCACTTATTGTTATTGTTCTTGCACCTTGTTGTTTCCTCTATTTGACTGACCTCCTGTAAAAATAAACCTTTTATTTGTTGTTTACTCTGCCTGGTCCTCATGCCTATTATTCAGCCAAATAAGGGAGGTCTGAAGGTCTTGGGAGGGTGCTCTGGGCCTTCTCAAGGGATCCTAAAACCAGAGTGGTGGCAGCATCAGGTGACACCCCGCCTGAGTCGTGACAGCTTCTCTTATGTTCTTATGTTCATAGGCTTGCCATTGGTGGGGCCTGGAGATCTCCTGGAATTACCACTGATCTCCGGACAACAGAGTATGGTTCCCCTGGAGTATATGGCTGCTTGGGAGGATGGACTCTACAGTGTTATACTCTGCTGAGGTCCCTCCCCAGCCCCACCCTCCCCCAGGCGCCGCCCCCAAATCTCCAGGAATCTCTCAACCCAGAGCTTTACCTTTATTGAAAACATGGAATGTGGAGTTCCTTGGGAGACAGTGCTGATGGATTAGGCCCATGGCTCCGTGGTAGAGTCCCGGAGATTTGGTGGTGGTCCCTAGGGAGTGACTGCAGTTTCCATCAGTTTCTCCATGGTATACCATGAGTCCATCCTCCAAAGCTGACATTTTCTCCGGGGAAACTAATCACTGTAGTCTGGAGATCAGCTGTAATGCTGGGAAAATTCTAGGCCCCATCAGGAGACTGGTAACCCTACCCACCAGCCATGCATGGTGGCTTGCCAGTTCATTGAAACGTTCATGCCCACACAGAGACCAATCTCATATTTGGTATTCCAGGCAGGGAGCAAAAACCTGAGGTCTGGTTTTTTCCAGAGCTAACATGGAGAAGTAAGCAAAAGCCACGTCACGCCACTCATTAAGACCAACCAAAACAATCATAAAACACTTTGCAAGCTTTCACGTTCTCCAGAAGTCTTCATCAGGCTGGATGTTAAAAAGGAAGACAGGGAGGAAGGTCTCTAGCCATGATCTACATCCTGTGCAGGATTCTGGGCAGATTTAAGTAGGAAAAAAATGGTACTGTCTAGTAGACCTGGTGTCAGATTGCCTCTGGCCTTGTGGGGGAATGGCTGCTTTCACAGGCAGATTTTGCTCCAGTTTGACATCCAAAGTGGAGCAGTGTAAAGTCCCACCCACATTGGTACAATATTCCTTGTGTCAGTCCCCATGGCCACAACCTCCTCCAGCACCCACAGGTGTGGGGTTTTTTTTGGGGGGGGGGAGTTAGCAATTAAAAGATTGTTAAAGCACACTGATGTTACAATGATTTACAATCTCCAGCTTTAATCTTTTTAAAAATGCAATCACTGTCCTTTTAAATTACAGAGATGTAAAGGGAAATGTGCGCCACTTACACCTCTGTAATAAAAGGGGTTAGAAACTTTTTAAAAATGAAAGCTGAGGATTCAAAGGAGCTAGCAGATTGTGGAAACAAATACACATAATTCTATTACAATCTAGCAATTACTTTTTAAAAAACAGAAGCCCAAGGAACTTTCTGGTAGTGCTGGGGGGGGGCAGAATGGTGGCTATGGGGGGAAAGGAAAGTACATGGGAAACTGCCACATGGACACTCTGTTATCACTGCAAATGTTACACAGAGACTCATAATAATAATAATATACTTTATTGTCATTGTACATAGTACAACGAAATTAAAAGTGCAATCATTTCAGTGATCTACAACAATAATCATGCTGTGTAGAAACAGCCAAAGAAGGGGGATAATGAAGAAGAAGAAGAAGAAGAGGAGACTGGATTTATACCCTGCCCTTCACTGCCCAAAGGCATCTCAGAGTGGCTTACAAACTCCTTTCCCTTCCCCTCCCCACAATGGACACCCTGTGAGGTAGGTGGGGCTGAGAGAACTTCTGACAGAAACTGCTCTTTTTCAAGAACAGCTGTGCCAGAGCTTGTGACTGACCCAAGGTCACATCAGCAGGTGCAAGTGGAGGAGCGGGGAATCAAACCCAGTTCTCCCAGCTAAGAGTCTGCGCACTTAACCACTACACCAAACTGGCTCTCTAAGCAATGTCCCTGTAGTCAGGGTGCCATCGAATCTGTTTCCCACGTTCTTTTAAATTGCCCATTTTATACTAAGACCCAGGATAAATTTCTGGACTCCCTTCTTTTTACATGGCGTGGTCTCCTTGAGAGTGTCAAGGTCCAGTTGCTACTCACGGGGCAAAACCCTTCTATAACTTTTAATGTTGCCTGTTTTCTTCAATCTGCAATTCAAATCAGGGAAACTATAAATGGATCAGTTCCCCCCCCCCTTGCTGTTTGTTTGTATGTATGACAGCCACATTTTTGATGTATTCCTAAATTTTAATGTATTTTTATCTCTGATATGCCAATAAAGGTTGTCTGTCTAACAAGCGAGAGACTGGAAATATAAAAACCAATGGTTGACCGAATGTCTTGAACAGTAAAACTGCTTCTGTGTAGACACTGAATGCAGAGGAATCAGGACAGGGTCACATGATATGATCCTGTTTCCTTCTGCATGGGGGTCTGTGTATGTGGGAAGGGATGTCTGAAGAGGGCAAGTGAGAACAATGTTGATGGTCACTCACCATGAGGTAAAATAGTCAAATCCACAACCTCTAGCGAACGTGGGCCTCTCTCCTCATTTTTACTTCTTCAACCTTGAACAATGGCAAGACAGAGGCATATCGATATTTTAAATCAATAAACATGTTAACTGCTGAGACTGAGGCTGCTTCCGCACAGAGATTTTTCTCTGGATTGCTAATTGTCCTTTTTCCATCCTCAAAACACTTTCCCCTAAATCTGCTTTCCTCTGATCTTTTAGGAAAACAGAGTTGCACTTACCTGCAACTTTTGTTCATTGACGTCTTCTGTGCCGACAGACATTGGGATTGTGCTTAAGCAGGCTGTCCATGGGACATTTTTTCCCTAGCTTAAAACTCCAAAAGAGGGGGCACCCCACCCCTTTCGGAGCTGACACACACACGGGATTTCCACCCAGAGTGACATGTGCTCCGTCAGCAGGCGCCCCTTCCCTCCGTTGCTTCTAAGCTGCCGTGAGCCCCCTTCCATGGCTCAATAGGCCCTGTGAGAGCTCATGGCGTGGCAGGAGGGAGGGAATGTGTATGTGCACAGAAGACGTTGATGAACAACAATTACAGGTAAATTACAGGACCATTAGCGAGCTACTCTCCAGAGGAGGTGGGGTGAGTCTCTCACTGGAACAGAGCCTATAAAATAGCCTTGCCCACAGCTGCCTCTTTCCTCACCTGCAAGTCGAAAGTGTTGTTGCTGTTCAGTCACACAGTCAAGTCCAGCTCTTCACGACCCCATGGACCACATCACGCCAGGTCCTTCTGTCTTCCGTCGTGCTCTGGAGTTTGCTTAATTTCATGTTTGTTGCCTTGATAACACTGTCTAACCATCACATCCTTTGCCATCCCCCTCTTCTTTGACCTTCAGTCTTTCCCAGCATCAGGGTCTTCTCCAGTGAGTGCTCTCTTCTCATTTGGTGGCCAAAGTATTTGAGCTTCAGCTTCAGGATCTGGCCTTCCAGGGAACAGTCAGGGTTGATTTCTTTTAGGATTGACTGATTTGATCTCCTTGCAGTCCATGGGACCCTCAAGAGTCTTCTCCAGCACCATAATTCAAAAGAATCCATTCTTCAGTGCTTGGCCTTCCTTATAGTCCAACTCTCGCAGCCATACAGTACTGTGCCTCACAAATGTGTCCCCTGTTGACCAGGTTGCTGCCCTGCAGATGTCCAGCCAGGGAACTCATCGACGAAATGTGGCAGATGAACCTTGTGCTCAAGTGGAGTGTGCTTTCACCTCAAGTGGAAATGGCCCTCTGGATGCCACGTAGCGGGAACAGATGGCAGCAACTACCCATCTGGACATGGACCAGGCAGAAGCAGCTTTGCCCTTTTGGGGGCCCCAATAACAAATAAATAGTGCTTTGTTTTTACAGAATTGTTTGGTTCTATCTACATAAGAAAGGAGGACCCCCCCTATCATCAAGGCTGTGTAGGGGTTTTCCACTTCTGAGCTCAGAGCAGGGGAAAATACCAGTAGGACAATTCCCTGGGCTCGGTGGAACTTGGAAACTACCTTAGGCAGGATGTCTAGACTTGAGTGTAAGGCCACTCACTCACTTGAATATCTTGAGAAAAGGAGGATCAGCCCTGAGTGCCACCAGTTCACTGACTCCTCTGCCGCTAGTTCATGCTGCATAGACCATGCCCAGTTTCTTGTTCTTAAGAATATATTCATGTTGCTTCTTTAGATGAGTTTCTTGTATACAAATGATATCTGCTTTTTTAATAGTTTAAAAGTTTTAGATCATTTGATAGGAGAGTTTAAGCCACTGATGTTTATTGATATCACATTCAGATTATCCATTTTTAATATGACGCTGCTGCTTGGTCTACCTTTCTGTCTTCATCGTCTGCGTCTTTTGATAATTCTTCAGCAAGCTGTTTAGCTTGTTCAATTGTGGATATAATTCTTCTGCTTTTGGAAGCTGCACATATAGTGCAAATGGAATTTTCCAGCGGTATTTAATTTCTTTCTTTTGTAGGATCTGTCTTAAGAAGTCAAAATCTCTTATTTTCTTTAAGACAGTGGGAGGTCTTGAAAGATTTGTATTTTGGTCTCATGGATTTTAGGAGAAGAAACTCTCTGTTCATTCAGGATAAAATCTCTAGTTTTCTTATGTATTAACTTCACTAAAATATCACACGGCAGTTTATTCTTGGCCACAAATCTGGAATTAATTCTGTATATTTGGTCAATATCCTGGAAATCTTCTTCAGTCTTGTAATGGTCTTGTAGCAGCTTGCAGAAATTGTCTTCGAGATGAGTTTTGCCAAAGTCCTCTGGCATGGATTGAAACCTGAGATTATGGCTTCTGTTCTGGACTTCCAAGGTTTCAGTCCTTTGGTTCGCTCTGTCCAACAATTGATCATGGGCTTCTTGGCATAATTCCAACAGGCCAAACTTTTAACTGAGGTCTGGAGGAGGCAGCCATGTGCTGGCCTGAAGAGCTGGATAAAACTTCAAAGTAATGGCAAGTCTGTAGAGATCTGTAAGTTCCTAAGTTAAGGAGCCTGTCCTATATTTTAACATCTAGGGAGGGAGGGACAGAGGATTTGCATTTTACCAGTTTCTTTTGATCCCCTGCTCACTCTGGTGCTGTACTAAAAGCATGCTTGTGAACATTTTATTTTTAATAAATACTTTATAACGTTTGATGCTGACAGTGGTTCTCTGTACCACATAGACCTCCACCATCTTGGACACACTATTTTAAAAGGAGAGCCAGGAGGAAGGAAGGTAGTTCGCAAGTGGCTATTGCTCCAGGGATGCACAAGGCAGTGAACTGTCCTCGTGGTGACCAGATGCTGAGCAGCAGAAAACACAGGGGCATGGCCTCAGAACTTGGAAGGGAAGCTGGGAGTTCTGACCCTCCCAGTGGGCAATTCCTTACAAAGGTCAGGTGCTGACAGTGGGTTACCTGAGAGAGAATGAAAACCCTCTCCAGGTGTTGGAGAAACCTTGGAGGGCAGGGAGGAATAGGGCCTGCAGGCTGGAAATGGCCCATTTTTAATGTTTCTTTGCAGGAGGTCATCTTTGGAGACCCTGCTTCAAATGCTAGATGGGTGGCAACCCAAGAAAGGGCCTTCTTGGTCACAGCACCAATGCTTTGGAACACCACCACCAGAACAATTCATCCATCTCCCTCTATCGTTGTCTTCTGCCATCTGGTGAACTTTTTTTGGTTCTTTTTGTCTGTTGTTCCCTCCCTCCTTCACTCTTATTAGCCCTCCTCCTAGTCTGTGTGTTTTTATGTGTTCATGCGCTTACATTTTATATAATGTCTCACTTGTTTTAAAATTTTATAGATATTTGTATTTTAAATGCTTTTGAATTTCTGAAATATTTTAATATTTTGTTTTTAATATTTGCTGCCTTGGAGGTCCCTGCACTGAGTGTAAAGGTGGCCTAGAAATAGTTTAAATAAATGAATGGATGAATAAATAGGGCTATAACACTATAGCAGCATAGCAATTATTGTTTTAAGGGCCTCAGAAATCCTTCTAGGGCCAAGAAAAAATGAAGGGCGGCAGTGAAAGAGGACGATGAGAGTGGAAAGTGAACTGAAAATTTCTATATGAAGCTCTGTTGCCAATGCACACAGCTTCTGGTCTAACAACCATAATGAGAGCTACATGTGAGAAATGATCATTTCAGAATTATTTATCCTGCTAGCAAGCCTTCCCTTTGCAGTCTGTGTGCAACGTTCAGGTATCAGGGTGAGAACACATTTCCTAATTTGATTCTTTGCCGTTCAGACTCAGTGGCTTGATGCTTATTAAAAAAAAATAACAATTAAAAAATTGTTGGGCTGTGCTTTGGGGCATCTCTGGATCAGCCACATTCGTGTTACCCAATACCATGCACATACCAGCAACATTTTTGAATGCCCCCTATTCATCTTGCAGCTGCATGTATCTACTGATGTAATTGAAAAGCCTGGTCCAAAAAAAAAAAAAAATTGACAGAGAATGTTTCTCAGTTTGGGCTTATCTCACTTGGGGGTGTTTTATTTCAGGCACAGATGCACATATATTTGGAGTACGCCTGCCCCTGTGAAGATGTATTCGTGTTTTATGCATAATCCCGATCGAGATCCAAACGATATCTTTAGCCCCTAAGTGGGTAATTAACTTCTTCCATGTCCTCACAGACCTCTGGCTAAGCAAGCAGCCCGTAGTTTTTCTTTGCAAGTTGACACTGTTTAAGGGTGAAAAATTAATCATGTTACATGATAAATGTGAATTAGCCTTTCCCTCGATTGATACCCATGGTGTGCATGAATCAAAAACAGTGATCTGGTCAAGTCTGATATGGAAAGCTTTGAACAGCTCTGGCTTCCTACCCCTCTTGCATCCATTTCTGATCAGTTCCCAGCCCATCCAGGACCAAGCCCAGTCTGAAAGATGTCCTGAGTCCTTGCGCTCCCTTGAGCTCTTCTCCAGCAGCCCTTGCTCCATTCAACAAAGAGGAGGGACCCAGGCCCATAGCCAGGATTTCATAATTCAGGGGGCCTTTAAATAAGTCAGGGGGCACTGACATCACAAAATAAAAAAATAAAACAAGAATAAAATTTTAAAAACCCACTTTTGCGGCCTTCACACTCTGCTTGCCTACACGGGGAAGCAAGCCATGGGAATGGGCGGTGGTGGGGAGTCCTCTGGGTGGCCCAGAGAGCTGAGGGGGCTGGGGGCTGGATGGAAGTGGGGGGGCCTTGGCAGGAAGTCAGGGGGGCAGGCCCCCAAATGCCCCACTGTAGCTACGGGCCTGGAAGGACCTCAGAGAGGGTTCCAAGGAACACCACAGCAGATAAAGGACTTGCAAGGAAGTCTTGTCTATTCCTTGATAGACAAGGTGATCCCCTCCACACTGCTTTCTTAACTGGTACGGTCCTGTGTGTATGTAAAATGCCATCAAGTTGCAGCTGACTTGCAGCAACCCAAGCAAGGGGTTTTTCAGGGCAAGTGAGGAGCCCCTGTGGCTTGCCATTGCCTTTCTCTGCAGGGTCTTCTCTGGTGGTCTCCCTTCCAAGTACCAACCCTGCTTTGCTTCTGAGATTTGACAAGGTCAGCTATACCATGCTGCCTTCCCTCCCATGGCATAGTCCAAGGAAGACCGGGTTCAGATCCACACTCTGCCATGGAAATTTGCTGGGAGGTCTTGGGCCAGTCAAACTCTTATCAGCCTAGCCTGCCTCAAAGGGTTGTTGTGTGGATAAAATTGGGAAGGGAAGAATGTTGTAAGCCACTTTGGGTCCCCATTGGAGAGAAAAGTGGGGTATAAATGAAGTAAATAAATTTCTTCATTGGACAGCTAATGGATGGATCAAATATTCTATACAACACTGTAAAGATTTAAGATATAGTCATGATTAGAACACTTGTTGCTGACTGAATGTCTGCCTAAATGCTAATTGAGCCTGTAAATCATCCATATGTTAAAGAAACCATGCCAAGGAAGAAGAAGAAGAAGACGACGACGATGACGACTTATGGATCACCCAATCCCTACTACTGCAGGGCTCTGGGCGATGTACAGTAACCATAAAAACATTCAAACATGGAATAAAACATCTAAATAACATTAATACCACTAATCTAAAAGACTCAGACAGGAGTTCCAATTATTTCTGATTATGGACTGCCAACCACTTTGTGGGGGGGGGGAGGGGCAGAGTGAATATAAAGAGCAGAAGAGGGTGCCAGCCAAGATGGTAACCATTGCTCACCTCAACCAAAAGCCTGGTGGAACATCTCTGCCTTACAGGCCCTGCAGAATTGCATAAGAACCCACAGGGCCCTGATGGTGTTTGGCAGAGAGTTCTACCAGGTGGAGCCGGAGCCAAAAAGGCCCTGCCCCTGGTCGAGGAGAGCCAGATGTCTTTGGGGCTGGGAACCACCAGTAATTTGCTGTTTGAGGAGCATAATGCTCTCCTGGGGACATAACGGAGGAGACAGTCCCATAGATACGTCAGTCCCTGACTGCTCAAAGTCTTGAAGGTCCATACCAGAACCTTGAACTTGACTCGGTACTCCATTGGAAGCCAGTGTAGCAGGTGCAGCACCGGTGGTATATGTCCCGTCTGTGACTTTCCCGTCAGGATTCACGATGCCACATTCTGGATCAGCTGGATCATTCTTATGGGCAGGCCAGCATAGACCGAGTTATAGTAGCCTAGTCTGGAGGTAAGTATTGCATGGATTACTGTGGCTAGGTCTGGGCATGGCAGGAAAGGGGCCAGTTGCCAAGCCCGGCACAGATGGAAAAATGCCAGCCTGGCAATATGTGTGACTTGGGCCTCCATATTCAAGGAGGCATCCAAGATCACTCCCAAAGTCTTGACAGACTGTGCTGGTGTTAATGGCACCCCATCAAGAGCAGGAAGTCTGTGCCCCAGTCCCAAAGCCCCCAGCCAGAGAACCTCCCTCTTAGTTGGGTTCAGTG